>CM076717.1:13679639-14879639 GCA_038501795.1 Pseudopleuronectes americanus | reverse complement strand
AACACTTTCTGATAACGCTTCACCCTTCGTCCACACAACAAAGCAAGTCCCAAATATACATTTCCCAACTTCAATTATTACACTTTGTGTTATTGTAGTAAAACTCCATATTTACACATTTACAAATATATAAAACATTTTAACAAACACCACAAAATCAGGCCAATGGTGACGTATTGTTAAATTACATACTGGGGAACAATTATCACATTTATTTAGATATTTCGGGGCCACATGGAGCTGTAGCACCTTGACCTGTAATGAAAAAGCCTACTTGAATTAAACGGAGAAAGGCACTGGACATTTAACATTTATTCTAAGTGGGGGATCGTATCTTTTTCATTTCAATACTACATACTACAATAGATTTACACGTGTACTTTAAAGTATTACTTCCTCCTGTAAGTTTGTGTGTTGGTTTGTGGGGTCTGATCCAGTTTTTTTTTCACCTAATCATTGCAAGACATGGTCTTTTTCAACATTTGTATTGATTTCTCAGAGAATGATTAATGGATCTTCACCACCTCGCCCCTGTGGCCTTGTTTGGAGAGGGACACTAACAGAGAAGTGCACTTCATATCTAGTGGTTCGGCCAAGGGAGAGGAACTGGAACAGGGCTCGGTCTGATGGCTCCTTTTGGCCATAATATCCACCATAACATCTTTAAGCAATTTCAATGAATAATTGATGGGTTCTCATCCAAATCACATCCTTAATTTCAGCTGAAAATAATATGAGTCTTAAACTGTTGCACAGAAAAATGACTATTGGTTTTGTCAGCCATCACTTACAATGTGATTGCTTTCTAGAAGAGACCTCTTTGCAGCTTTTTGGGAGTGGGACAGTAGCAACAATATAATATATAAGGAGTGTTATCCATCGTTCAGGTTGGTTAATGTTCAGGTGCGTTCCTCAGGTATTTGTCCAGGAATCTTTATCCCCTGGTTAATAGTGTTTCTGGGGCTGGAGTTGGCACAGCTGGACTGGGCCTCAGCTGTGCTGCTGGTCCTCTGGATGAACTGGAGGAAGTTCTCCTGCAGGGAGCCCTCGTGGCTGGATGCCCCAAAGTCCACAGGCTGGGTCAGGCAGCAGCGTCGAAACTTCACCAGCTCCTCTCTGATCTGTCTGTTCAACAGGCCGTAGAAGAACGGGTTCACTGCAAAGGAGGAGTAGGCGAGCCAGGTGACCGCCTCCTCCAAGTCTCCAGGGCTCTGCATGGCATCAGTCAGAGACATTTGCAGGTGAAAGATGAAGTACGGTAACCAACAAACCAAGAACTGGCCCACGATGAACACCAGAGTGATAGCAGCCTTGCCGCCGCTGAAGGCCCTCTCTGGAGACAGTCTCTGGGGCAGAGTGCGGCTGGTGGTAATCATGGTGGTCTGGCTGTTGATGGAGTCCGAGCGATCCTTAGCTGGGTTCACGTTTGCCCATGTTGGCACAGCGGGGACTTGCTGCCGGGCTGCGGAACGAGCGACCTTGTACACGGCACAGTAAACTGCAAAGATAACCACCGCTGGGACCAGGAAACAAACCACACTGAAGAGCAAAGCAAACGCTCTCCTCAGACGACTGTGGCTCGCGTGCAGAGAGCAGTGAGCTGCCGCGATGGAGCTGTGATGTCCATAAGCTGGCCAGCCGAACAGCGTGAACAGAGCCAAGAGGGCCGACTTAGCCCAGATTAGGAGCATGACACCAACAGCAAGGTTGATTGTCATCTTGACTTCATAACGCATTGGGTGTATGATGTAGAAGTAACGCTCCACACTAATGGCTGTGATGGTGAGGATGGACAGACAGATGAGGAAAACATTGAGGAAGATGTAAACCTGACACTCCAGAACAGTGAAGACCACGGTGCCAAAGAACGGCGAGCTGGATATGATCCCCAGAGGCATGAGGAGGATGGCGCACAGCAGGTCCACCGCACAGAGATGACACACAAATGCAAACCTCTTCAGGTGAGGTGCACGAGCGATGGCCACCATCACCCCGGTGTTGGCCAACAAGGCGATGAGGTTAAGGGTGACCATGCAGAACAACCCGAACAGGTCCTTTATCTGGGACTGGGAGCTTGTGACGACGTTCACGTCGGCCGGCACTGTGGCCTCCCATTGGCCTGTGGTGAGATTTGGGATTGTTTGATCTGACGGAGAGGCTATCATGAAACCAGTCTTGTCGGCCATTATTCATTCATAACATCCTCCATTTGTGTCTCAGACGTCTTCATGTTCTGTCTCTCGCTGTAAAGTCTGTAAATGGAAGAAAAAAAACAGACCATTTTAAGTCCAGACACTTATAAAAATTTAAAACAAATAATAATAATAAACAATCCCTATACTTATCCGTGAAGAAATATATGACAAATGTAAAAATGTATTAAAAAAAATTCACAAGTTTTCATATTTTAAGTGTAAATATACTTGTTGTTAAGGTTGAAACTACCCAATTATCAGTGATAATAGTTTTGAGGAGAATAAGCTGTGATTTGGGTCAGGGTCTCTCAGACTGCTTTCTGTCTTAGGTCAACCCTGTTCCTGTATATTTGTTGTTTTGTTGTGTTTGACTCTTTGAGAATCCAAGAAAAATGGGAGAATAAAGGGACAAATTGATATAAAACCCAATAACACTCAGAGAGAGAACAAAAATAAATGTGTAAAAGAATGAGGTCTTTTTAGACAATTGTACAAAGATGAATCGTGATATCATGAAAAGATTATTTAAGCAGTCTCTATACAAAGGTCTATACTTTCTCTATGCTTTCTTTATTATCTGTTTCAGGGGAACAATTACAAGTTAAAGGATCAAAGTTCTGCTCCAGAATGTCGATTAAAGAAAAAGGCAGAACATCGGTTGCATTTTACAACCTACAAAGCTGCACTGATAATCAACGTAACAAAACATACCAGTGCCTTCATTTCTCATTGTTTGGTTAAAAATAATAACAAGTAAACTCTTTTTAGTTTTACAATGCCAATGATAATTAAAAACAGATACAGCATAAACAACAACAATAAAGCTTATAAAACATAAAAGCAACTTACCCATATCCTCATTTTGTTTGTTGCAATTCAGACCAAACAGGGGAATCAGACGTCTGACGTGACGAAGCTTGGATTGCAATACAACATGTTGTTTCTATCGACCCAAGCCAAAGGCAGTCCAGCTTTATAGTATTTTATCTTGTCTTTGTATCCAGAAAAGTGAAATAGTCAATGTTCCAGATTAAAATAAAATCCAGGTCATCAAAAGAAGTTTGATCCTTCAGTGCAGATGCTGCAAAGGTCCAGACTCATCCCCCATTCACATGTCGTATGGAAGGAGTGCTGTTCTCTGAGTCCATGATGATTTCAGAGCTGCTGCTTCTTCCCTCATCACCCGTCCACCAGAAACACTCTCATCCCTGTCCTGTGCTGTGTATGGCACTGACTGTCACACATTGTATTGTTTGTGACTGTATGTGTGTGTGTGTGTGTGTGTGTGTGTGTGAGAGAGTGTTTCCTTCAAATAGACACACACTCCACTGTCCTCCATTTAGAGCCAAGTGTTCCCTGGGTCCTAATTCCCCCAGCTTAAAGGGGAAATTCACCATTGACCTGTTCGCGGTCTCTGTGCTCAATCATTATTATTTACTGAAAACAGAGGGAACTGGAGAATGACTGTCTCCGTGGGAAATAAATAACACAAAAATAAAAGGCTATTTTTATCTGTAGATGGATGTGATTGTGTTTATTTATGTGGTCCAACCAAGAACTCTGATCTTATAAATAAAATTCCTGCATTTAGAATCCTAACTATAACAGTAAAAGTACAGAATTGTATTTCCATTAAAATATAGTTTTAAAATATGTAAGTGGTTTGGGCAGAGAAATTACCCTCTTGTTACATTATATAGTAATTATATCAGAACATATTTATGTCTACCGTAGAAACCGTCCAAAATAAGGACATTTTACTCACAGTCAGTCGATTTGTGGTGAGTTTAATATAACATGCGTCCATACTTCATAAACTGATTTGATTGGCTGTATGTGAAATCTTAATCCGAAATAAAAAGCAAGCCCAGAGGTAGGCCTTTGCCTGACTACATCTAATCACTTAGTATTGTATTAGTAAACTAGTCAGTGGAGGAACACATGTGTACATGAGTCATCCACCTGGAAAAGTGTTCATCAGAATAAATAGAAGAAGTTTGTCAGTAGAATATGGACTGACACTACTATGCGACTTTCCCAAAAAAATGTCATATTAGATCATTTAAAATCAAATTTGAAACTTAAGACAAGTCAAATGAATAAAAGTCCATATGTGGATTGAATTGTCAAAGGGAACTTTGACTGAATGGATACTTGATTAACCTACAGGTGTTGACCTCTCTCTTGTTTCCAGGTCGGTCATATAACAAGGTAAACTAGACACTGAAAACAGGATAATTTTTTTATAAAATATCTCCAATTTGTTTCACAGGATATAGATATAAGATGCTCAGTATCACTGTCGAGCTAATTATATTTATTTTGTATCTACTGTAATCCAGCAGGATATATATATATATATATGTAAAACATAGTGATAAACAACTGATACGTTTTCCAGCTCAAAATAAAGGCAAAAAAGATGACATCAAGCTGCAGGGTCACTTTAGTTTATTAACTAATCATTGGTTCAAGTCATTTCTAAGGCAATTGCATTCATAAAGGAGTTGCTCACTAATGACACCACATGGTGACATGTGGTACAACCATCATTTACCTGGAAGACCTATTATGCAAGAAATATGTCATTATACTTACATGTTATACTTTATAACACTTCAGAAACACTTTCAGTGTTCAGCGTTAACAGATTCTTACATTGCCAGCAGTGCATAGGATACTATATATAAATTATATTTATATATTATTATATATTTATTATATATCTATTCTATAAAATAATATTCTAATTTTAAACTTTTAGTTTAAGGGCAACAGCGTGTGGAAAATTCCTTCAAAATATCCAAGATATTGTCTTTCTGAGAACCAGGTTGATATTTAAATTTCCACTAAATAATACAATATGTAAGAGTTGAGCTACTCAAAGAATTAAAGTGAGATGCATAGATAAACATCAGGTGCTTAATGAAATACAAAAGCAAAACAGCATTTAGAGAACTTTTAGATGTTTACAAGTCAAGATGTGGATATATATATATACCGATAGGCGAATGGTAAACAGACATCCTCTCTGTCATGGTAAAAGATGAAGTAAATGCAGTTTGTCAGTTTGTGAAGCTTTACAGTTTATGATCAAGCCTGTCAACCTGTAGGTCTGATAGTTTTACAGTGTGCAAAATATAAGGCACAGGAAGTAGTAGAGAAGTACAATCATGACTATTGACTATTGATGAATAGTGAAGACAATAACCATATTAGATTAGGAGACAGCACAGCCAAGCTTCTTCAGCAGGCCCTTATAAGTAAAGGTTAAAGAGTATTTCTCTTTCGAAGGACCTGCCTCTTTCCTCCGGTTGTATTGAAACTACATCTTCAGCTCCAGCAGATACCGAAGGCGACACTGACTCTCTTTGTAGATCAGATACTCGCTGTTGCTGAAGTGGCTGCCTGAGAACTGGGGTTGAGGGATGGGCTTACCCTGAGGAACAGAAACCTTCTTGCCCTCCAGGGTGATGAAGATGTCCTTGGAGGGATCTTCAAAACAACAAAGGAGAAAAAAACATGACTTGACCAAACAACCAATGCAGCAGGATCCTCGTCATGTCAAACAGCACATCTACAATGCTTTCTCTTTATAACACTGTGGGAAATTGGGCACAAAATTGAATTTTACTGAAATAACATGATCTCGGAATTTTACTCTGCGTGGAGAGCGCAATTTTATAGGCTCGGCCTTGGAACGGCATACCTGAGGAGATAAGGCTCGCAGATTCAGTGGCTTCTCCTTATCACTTCTTTAAAAACTATTTTTATAGACTTGCTTTCATGTGATGTTGTGTTGTTATGTTTTTATCGTTTTCTCTTTACCTTTTATGTTACCTTTTAATTACTGCTTTTACTTGTTCAAGTTTTTATATACTTTTTCTTGCTTTGCTGTCAAAGCACTTTGTCAACTCTTTTTTAAATATTGCTATATAAATAAAGTTTATTATTATTATAATTATTGTTATAATAGACACACAAATTTAGATTTGGTTCATCCTAAGTAAAGGTTTCACCCATTTAAGGCTACAATTGTTTCCCTCTTATATAACAATGGTAGCAACCATCACTTCCATACAGGGTTAGTAGCATACAGCTGTGGAAATACATTATATAAGTATACAACATATGTAGTAATTTGATGCACTGGTATGGGATTGGTTCTCCAGGTATCTGAATCTGTATCAGGAAGGGGAAAATGGTATCGGAGCATATCTGCACAAAATAAATGCGACTCTCTCAGATCACAGACAGTGACCCCTGAGAGGGAGATAGAATTCACAGAGTAAATAAAACAAAGGAAGTGTTGTACCTGGTTCCACTGATCCTCGAGCCACCACACTATCATAACCTGCAGGAGCCTTCTTCAGTGAACAGTCGTCTTCGATGATGGTGCACTCTCTGCCGAGGGCTACCTCGCTCAGAAACATCACACCAGTGTTTTTAGAGGTGCTCACTGAGGATATAAAGCAGAAGATGAAAATGTCAAACACCCCAGTATTAGTATGATAGAAATGTACTTCTTTAATCCCCAGCCTCACCGTAACCTGCAGACTTGCAGTTTTCAGATGCAAAATAGATGCCACGACCGACTCGGCCTCCTGAATGAGGCATGATCCTCAGCCCGCTCTTCAGGATGGCTGCCACCACCGCGATGTTTGTACCGTGCCACAGCAGGCGGCGGTTCTCTAGGCTATCATTTTCGCTAAAGCGCTCTCCCTGTAATGTGAAATACATATGTTTTCCATGACAGGATGATTACAATCTTTTGTCTTGGATGAACTAGGTGGTCTGCTGTTCTTACCTCCATCTGTCGATCTACTTCCCAAACGTCCATAATTTTTGGTGGTTTACCATAAGTACCTGCAGTCACTTTCAGGTAAGTTTCTATGATCTTTAAAAGCAAACAAAAAAAAGTTAATTGTGGTGAACTAGAGGACAACATGAAAATCACTCATGACAGACCTCCTGTTTTTTATTGAAGTTTGAGGTTCTTTTAAATGAACCTTAGTATGTGACGCAGTACCTTGAAGGTTTCCGTATCCTTCTCCATTAACTCGAGCTTGCAGTTAAGAGAAGTGTAGTCTTGGTCGAGAGGGTGAGGAACTGTCTCTATCATCTCATCCTGAGCATTCTCTGTCTCTGACTTCAGAGTCTGGGCAAGCTCGATGTCCGCCAGCACCTGGTTGTAAAAGGAAAAAACATCACTCAAAGAAATTGTTTTTCAGCTTGATAGCAGGACATTTTGATTTCACGTTCAGATTTTGAAATGCTCTCTTCAAAACGCTGCTTCTGTGGTGAAACGTGTGCTCTGCCTTTTTCTTCAGCTCTTGGGTTTTATGTGCAACACTTCAGTCGAAATCCCCAGACAAGCAGCGTTTATTTGAGTGCAAGCAGGGGGTTTTGAGTGAGAGCTCTACGAAGCCTGAACGTGAAATCAAGGCCCCCTGCTCTCACAGCGAAATACCACTTTGGTTCCAACATGTAATCTGAAAGAAAAAGCTCTAACCATGAGCATCTCTTTCTTCTGCTCCACTATGTCTTTAGATGAGATGGTTGGTGGTCTGTTCCGGCCGAAGTTGTGTGGGATCGTGGTGAAGAACTTGGAGGAGAGATCTTCCAGGAGAGCTGCCAGGCGAGCTGCGGGTGTTCTTTTTTTGCTCATGGCCGCCTCGATTTCCTCCAACACACCAAAGCCCTTTGCGATCTGCACCTTACTGAGCTTTCCAAGAGGCATTTTCTTGATGTCTGTACAACAGACACACACAAACATACACACACACTTATTAACATCAACAAGAACAGTCATTGTATGTTATCTTTGAAAATGTATCATACTTGGTTTGTTATTTTGCATTTTAATGTGTTTCTTCAAAAAAACTTCCACAGGTTAGAAAAAACATGTAACATGAATGAAGAGTGAAGCACGTATCTCCACCAAGGCCCAACAATCCACTTAAATTCAATCAAGAAGCACCAAACCATAAATATCATTCCCCTAACTATGCCTGATTTTTCATTAAGATCCATGAATTATTCCCTGAGAAATCTCTGAAAATGTGAAATAAACACACTATCTCATAATGTTAAAGAAAGTGGGGGAAGAAAGTCCTGAACCTGTCCCTTCGTCCGTACACGGGCCATCCTTCAAATTTTGTGGAAATCAGTTTTTGCATAATGCCTGGTTGTTTTTCTCAGAATCTCTGTATTATTCAAAAACACAAACTATCCTGCAATGTTTAAAGGGAGGGTGAAAAAAAGTTTGGTTTTGCCCCGATCTGAATCCTCACCAAGATTCTTCCCTGACTCATCCTTCTTCCCTGACTCATCCTTCCACCAAGTATCATGGAAATCTGTTTTTGATTAATCCTGCAGACAACAACTGGGTTAGCAAAGTCCAACACACTGATCAGAAGTGTTCACCATGCTGAGATAAAGAGACGGGTTGTGTAAGTGCTGACTTCACCCTTTGACACATCGGATCAATCATTCACTGCTTCACTCAGCATGCTCAGAGTTTCTTACTTTTCTGAGCAGTACTGAAAGTGACGACAGCCTCTTACAGGAAGGTTACCAGACAAGTATACAGAAAGCATACAGTCGAGATGAGCCTGTTTGTGTGAAGGGCGGGTTGAGAGAAACACACCCACCTAGGTTCATGCATTCCATGGCCTCGTTGAACATGTCATTACTAAAGAGGAGCTGGATTAGGTCTTTTGTTGCTGTGTCAAGTGTGCAGGGGAGAACGTTTTTAGCGTCTCTGACAGAGTTTCCATCCACGCTGTCCACCTGCAGGAGCAAAAAAGAAACACCCAGTGAGATGAAGTCAACGCACCAGACCTGCAAAGCTTTAAAATATCTGTTAAAAATGTCATGCTTAAAGTCCAAAGATTCACCCACCATCACCTCTGCGTCCTGATCTCCATCCACCTCAATCAGCGTGTACTTCCCAGGGTGAGACACAAAATTTGTGTGATCGCTCCAGTTGTTCTTTGTCTTGTCCTTGAATTTCTTCTCAAAGTCTTTGACGGCGTTCTCAGGCTTGTCAAACGTGTTGAGTTTGGATTGCCCCCCCCTCCCCCTGAATTTAGATTTGGACAGATGAGGCAATCAGAAGCAACTCATTCAGACATTAATAATGAAGCCCCACAGATATACAGATTTTTGTGGAGGTTAATGACAATACCGATATTGGGGAGAAAATAATTTTGGATACTGATACATCAGTATCTGAAATTCTTATATATATATACATATATATAAATTGTAATAATAATCGATCACTTTGGAACAAGCAAATGGAAGGAAAACAGATGATTGCATGCTACTTAAAAGCAAAATAGATAAAGTAAATAAGGAAGGAACTTACCACTCGACCCCATCTGTTCCACGTGTGGTATTTGTTGTTTGCTTTAATAACTTGAATGACGTAAAACTTGTTATTGTTATGTCCAACGTTGGTCTGGTTCAGCATGCAGTCGTAGTCCTCGTGCACCTGGAGAGAAGAACAGATCTCAGCATGTTTGAATGGGGAGATTCAGTCATTAACCTAAGAGTGGGTGAATCCTTTGATATCAAGATGCATCTGGACTTGCCTCAGATCCGGACAGTGAGCAGTGCTCGTCCACCCTGCGGCTGCTCTTCACCTGTGGCCCTGCAGCCAGCAGGGCCTCTTTGGCTGAGGTGAAGGCATCTTTGGGCTTTGGAGTCTCCGGCTCTGTCTTGATCTTCTTTCCTCTCCCCCTGGAAGCAGCAGCAGCAGTCGGAGCAGCTCGTTTCTTCGGTGCCATGCTCCCTGCTGACAGACACACTGGGCATGTTGGCCTGTGCACTGGGCCTGAACAAGCTCAGACATGCCCTCACATTGCCTGCAGCCCCCACCCACCCCTCTTTGCATATCTTCACTGGAGCGAACGTGTCCTAACCCCTATGGTCCTAGCTGAGTATTTACAGTTGATTAAAGAGTCACATCCACTCATCACTGGGAAACGGTGGTAGTATTTAATGAGGTTTGGAAAAAGTCAACGTGTCCTGAAGCTTCCGCCTTCTCCTGATTCATCCCAGAGAGGAAATGCACGTGAATAAGCAGCTGGAAACTCACCTTTATAGCTTCAGGAGCTGTGTAAGCGTCCGTGTCCGTGGGTGTGTGTCCGTGGGCGTGTGTATGTGTGTGAGAGAGTGATAAAGACACACACACAGCGACTCCTCCTCGCAGCTGAAACACAGAATCCAGCTGATGGGCTTGTCGGGAAGTTTACAGTCAGTTTACAGTGAGAGGAAGAGGAGGAGCTCAGCTCAGTCCTCTGCTCCTCCTCCTCCTCCTCTTACTGTCTGCACAGCTGCACAGCAACAGCGCCACCTGCGGTCCTACCTGTGGAGGTGCCGCTCCCCCTGCTGTTACCGCAGGAGGCCTCCACCCTAATGGTTTGCTTACAGTAATGATATGAACTGGGAAAACTGAAGGAGTCTATTGATAACCAGGATGATACCCAGTAGAGTTCATACCTCCGCCAAGGCCCAACAGTCCCCTTATGAACTGATATTTATTTTATGGATATCAGTCTCCTAAACATACCTGCTTCATTTAATCCTGCAAACAAACACAGCCGTAAACACCAGCATCCTGGTGGAGCTGATGAGGCCCCAGTCACTAGCACAGTACAAGTGCTACCTAAAGGTTTAGATACAAAATATTCCTGGCAGATAAAATTCTGATGCACGGTTCCACAAAACAAACCCGCTGTCATCTTTTAAGCCGACATCTTCACTTTACAAACAGTATGTAGGTTTTGAATTTAATGCGTGTTCCGTATAGTATTTCAAGAAAACAGTAAATCTCTGTTACTGATACAAGGTTGAGAGTGAGATGTGAACTGTGGTTAGGTTTAGGTTGGGGTCAAGGTTTGATTAGGCTGTCCACAATGAGTGGAAGTCCTAGCAGGGCAGGCCCTGGCAATGTTGGCGCCATAGGTGAGTTTTCAAATTGGAGCCCCCCCCCCAATTTTTGTGTTGCTTGTACTGTATGCAGTGGAATTAATTAAAATGTTCACCCTGACACAGTATGCTTGTTGCACACAGAGTACCAAAGGAGATGTGTTAGTAGTAACATTTAAACCAGGATGCTGTGCTCTCAACGCATACTGCATGTGACTATGCAGTATTCTTTCTTCATTCAGGACAACAGCTGGAGTGCAGAGGAACCCAGCAGCCAGCAGGGGGCAGCCTCATGACATCACAAGGAAAAAAGCAGCAGCAGGCTGTGATTCTTGAAAAGGCGTCAGAAGACAAGGCTGGCAACTACTGGGTTATTCTCTAACAATAGGTTTTTAAAGCATGTTAAATCATCCAGTATCTCAAATCCAAAAATATAAAATTAACTTTTAAGTAAGGCTGTCAAATATATGTAGAAAAGTAGAAAATATTTTCTCTGAAGCTTTGCAGCATAGAATGACACGGACACACACGCACGATAGTTTGTCCATCTTCTTTATGTGCTTAGTTCCTCTCTAGAATCAGGAGGCGGTGTGGCCTAGTCGGTAGAGCGGTCATTCTCAAATAAGAAGGTCCTGGGTTCAATCCCCACTCTCTCTAATCTCCAATCCTGCAATATACTGACCTCATAATAATGACATTGAATTCAATCTCTTATTAATTGCAAAACATCTTACACTGTGTATAAATAAATTAAGTAAAAAAACATATTAATTTAAATTAAATTAATAAAAAAAAGAAACTGCGCGCGCAACTCCTGCGCAATGGGCTTCTGCGCAGAATGTGCGCAGTGGGCTTCTGCGCAGGATGTGCGCGCGCAGTTTTTTTAATTTTTTTTAATTTAATTTAATTGTTTTTATATTACTTTAATTAAATTAAATTAAACTTAATTTAATTTTAATTTTTTTATATTTATTTCTGGTGAAGGATATCTCATGAATTCTGCAGAGCATTAGAGTGAAGTGTAATTTCCCTATTTTAAAGTGGAAAGAGTTTGAATTGTAGTACACTAACAGAGTGAGAGAGTGTATATCCCAAAAACAAAGCTGATGATCTGAGGTTAAAGACTTGTCACCTGAATACAGTCGAGATGGCGATCTCTCTTTTGAAATGTTAGGGACACAACTTGTGCAACAGTTGTTTCGCCCTTATAAAAATCCCCCCCAACCTCACCAATGAGTTCGGACCCAGCTCCTGTGTCCACTGGTGTCCTGGTTCCACCCATAGCAGCGTAGTGGCGTGGGGCTGGATCATCTTTCTTGATGCGCAGTACTTCCAGCTCAGCTCAGGGCAGCGTTCATGTGACAGCGTGCAATATAAGATCAAAGAATGTGGACACAAGATGGCAGTGTTAAATCACAGACACTCTGTGGGTCGATATCATCTGCCTCATGGACACCGGGGGCTGCAGCCTCGGTGGATTCGATCCCAAATCAGCAGATGATGGTATTTGTGCTGGTAATTTCCGTGTAGAGGCTGTTTGGTCTTGGCAGATGGAGAGGACTGAAGCTGATAAACCTTCAACAGCTGATGAAATATTGAACCGCACAGATTTTAAACCCAAGCTGAATTCAAATTTGAATAATTTAATGTGATGGTATATTTTTAATTAAAAGGAATTTGACTACCTGGATTTAAAATGTTTTCGCTGCTACCTTGAGTTTAGGATGCTTTCTTTTAGGCCTCAGGAGGTCGATGGGTCGATGTTGGAACACAGGGTTACCTTGATCCACATGTGGAAGCGTCTTCGAGCGAGACACTGAACATGACAGTAACCACCTTGAATGGCAGCTCTGTTACACCTGTGTGCAAGGAGGAGAGCAAGGTTCCAAACCGCTTGGCCCCATTGGCTGAAAAGTAAAGGTGGCTGAGAGAGCTCAACGCACTGCAAAATTTAGAAAACACATGCAAAAAGTAACAACACATGCAAATATAGAAACGCGCTGCTTAATGTCACATGTTCAATCCTCTGTCAGGTTATTGAAGGCTGCAAGTTTCTGTATTTGCATGTGCTGCACCATCAAGTTGTTTTCTGAATTTGCGGTGTGTTGAGCTCTTTTTCGGCCGCCGTGGAAAAGCACTGGATATAAAGTGTGTCATCAATGTGCAGCAGCAGGCAAAGGTGAACAATGAAAGGCATCAAAGTAGTTTTGCATATATCGTCTGCTTGCATATTCATATCACGATCATGTGGACAGAGGCAGTCGGACCCATCAGCTCATTATAGTATTAATAGAAAACACATTTTATTTACATAAATTACAAGAAAGCACAAACTCGTTCACCAAAAATCTACATTAAAAACGTCTCGTATATATTACATTTAACAGATTTACTATAATTTACCTCATTGTTGCAAGTAGAATTGGTCCATAGAAAGAAGGGCTACACGCGACTTAATTGGCATCTCATTTAGAAATCGCTACGAGTCAAAGAACAGAATGAAATGATCGGGACATTGTACTCACAGCACTCTGAGGACAACTAAGTCAGGACAGTCGTCTGTGTGACCTCTTTAATATCTGAGACACCTGATTCAGGACTAGTGGTTAAATAACTCTGTTTACAATGCTTGGCAGAGGAAGTCCGTCCGTCTTCACAAGGACGACGTCGTGGAGTCCACCACCTCACGTCCATTACACACTGTTGGGACAACATTGGAGGCTGATGCTGCAAAACACACATAGAAGGTTGTGTTCTTTTAAACTAACAACACAGAGAATTGAATATATATCACTGGAATACCTTTCCCTCTGAGCTGCTGCACTGAGCTGCTGGCCCAGAGGACCACGTGCTCACAGATGAATTAGCAGTATGATAATCAAGGAATAAATTATGTAGAATAAAAGGGGAAATGGGAAGCTTTGCAGTTAAGTGTGCATGTGGGAAACATCACATTTTCAATTAATTATCCAGAAGCTATCGTGGCTGTGCGTTGTCCTTAAATTACACGTCTTCCTCCCTAGTTCATAGAAATAACAGGGTGATTATTTCCTGTGGTGGAGAAATGAATGATCATGATTCTGAAAAAGAAGAGGAAATACAACAGCCAGTGTTAGTGGCTGACCGGTGGGGGGGCCTCTTCTACTGATAGAGTAGCTACGATAATGTAATATCATCATATTTCATTTGACTTTATGTTTTTTCTGATTTGAGTTTTGTGTGGTACCTTGAGAGAAACTGGAGCCTGGGCCAGTGGTGACGCTGAAGCGGGTGGTGGCCACCCTGAGGGTGCTGACATTCTTCTGGGGCTGGAACAGGATGATGTGGACCTTGGGAGCGAAGAGGCAGCCCAGCACCACCGAGCCGCTCAGACTGACAGAGATGCACATGGTGGTGGTCTGCACCTGGAGGAGGAGGAGGAGGAGGAGGAGGAGGAGGAGGAGGAGGAGGAGGAGGAGGAGGAGGAGGAGGAGGAGAGAGGTGATGAAGTCACTTAGAAGAAAGGTTGGTCTGAACATAGACTGGATCCTAGACTGTTTATGAAGATGGACAACATCACAGATGCCCAGAAGTGAGGCCTCCAATCACCCCCTGGCTGCACTAGGTAATAACTCCACCATGTTAGCGGATGGGAGATGGACCCAACCAAAAAGTCACATCTTTTTTTCTTGAGGATGGTTTGTGTCATTTCAGGTAGCTCTTATCATACTGAAATATGATCACATGTTCACTTTTTTTAATTTGGTTTGATTATTTGATGCCTACTGAATTTGAGACTCACAACTGGGTGAGCGCCTGTATCGGTGGGACGGAATTGTCGCAGCGTTTGCATCCAGGATATTTTGATTTCTGGAGTCTATAGGTACGTAGCATATTAGTATGTCATTATATATGACTGATGGCAATACTGAGTGACAAAAAGTACCCTCACATATTTATATTGGCAGAAATGCTGAATTCTTACATCCCAGCAAAAAGCAATAGTTGTAATTTCACTTCAGTGCCAGTGTGAATTGATGTTGATACTTTAAGTGACATTATTGGTGTTATTTTAATGTGCAACCATGGAGCTGATATGGCTCAGAGGGAAATAAAGAAAGTACTGCTACGTTGCTGAGGATCTTTTTGCTGTTCAAGAATATTCCCTCTAATTAGAAGCACAGGGGCTCATGAGTCAGACAAGGAATGAGGACAATAAGGACGTCTTCTCGGATTCAGAATCACAACCAGGTGCAACAGAGGGGGAAGGAGGATGATATAGAACGGCGGCTGCTGAAGAGAGGTGTTAAGTGATCTGTTTATTTGCTTGTCAATCAAGCGCTCAACCCTCCATTCCTCTTCCCCTCACCCGGCCCACATCTTGCTAGGTGTCATCCGTCTGCTCCATCATTTCCAGCCCTCTCACAGCCTTCTTTCTTTTCTTTTTTTTCCAGGATAACAGGATAGAGCTCGGCCCTGTCTGGTGTGAGGCAGGTGCGTTTCATTTTCACAAGGCACAGCAGGTCATCAACCCAAATGCTAATGCTGGTATTAAAAATGACGTGGGCACCAAATATTGCATAGCACGGGGCCTTTTCTCCAGCAGAGATAATGAGGTAATAGCAGATTAGCAGCAGACATTATCCTCCCAATTTTATTAACTAAATAAGATTTAATCACCTTACACAAATGTTTTCTCCATGTCTTATTCTCTCACGGTACATTATTTACAGTTATAGCAATAATCACATGATAAAAAATGATATTAAGATAGGGGATAATTGAGAAAATATCTCTGATTAATGTATATATATGTAAATATCACCTAAACTATAGGATATTGTTTACGGTACTATGTGTGAATTTCTGTATATTGAGGTATATTGTACTTTGCAGCGTATAAAGGATTCAACTTATGCAACCTCTGAAATGCAGTTCACGCACATTAATGCCTATCATGTCCTGTTTGAGATATAAAGTCACAAAATTTACTATTTTTCTTTGCTGTATATCCTGAGTTACATATTTATATACTAAGTGTCAGGGTAACCCACAGAGGCAAAGAGACATTTTATTCATAATAATCTGAGCAGTATCAAAGTGATCAGAGGCCAAATGTCTTTGAATTAATTCAGAAATTGTTTTGAATAAAACCACAGACCTGTTTTCTTCTCTATTCGGAAGAGCAGAGGAAAAATAATTTGCCTTTGCAGTAGTATTTTTTTTTCAGGGCTCTTGTGCATGTGTGTGGAGAACAGGATGTGGAGCACGGCCTCATCTGGTTTCTGCTCATCTCACACGCTCACCGTTGTCTTCATTGTGTTTGGCCTCACAATGTATTATTTTGTCTTACAAATAAAGCACTGCTGCCTCAGCTATAAATAACGTCTGTTGTATTCAGGTATCTCTATTCCTCCAGAGAACCTCAGGGCGGAGATGAGATTCCATGTTTTTATTGGGGCTGCGAGCTGCACGTTTATTGAAGAACTTTATTGGATGAAGCAGCTACGTGTGGATCTTGAATTGACAAAACCCACCAGTTTAATTCACAGATGGAGACCAATGTCGTATTTTACCGACTGTTCTTATACACATGACTTGCTTTAATGTGAATTATTGTGGAAAATACATTTATGAAAACAATTGCCATCCCAGCCCCCACCGGCTTCATCAGCTGCTCTATATAAAGTAATGCTGTTATTGTGTTTCCTCCACCAGTGCTGCGTTGCTGGATTTATTCCTGTGTTTCCTCAAAGGGCTGCACACTCTGTATTCACACTCTTCTTTTCTATTCTATTGTGCCTCAACTCATTGGTTGAGGCTGTTCATGCTAATATAAGAGCTGATGATTCTGAAATGTCCAAATGCATAAGAAATAAAAAACATCTGATATGATTTAACTCAAGTCAAACAAGCTTCGCTGGTCCATTTTAAGACAGATTTCATTTTCTCAACAATAATCTTCAGTGACTTTTGGCTGCGGTCGCTGTTTAATCAGTTGTGTTTGCTGCTGAGATGAGATGACCAGCACTGGCATATGTGGCAAACGCTCCCCCCCCCCACAATCAAATATGTTACTGTGGCTCGGTAGATTGTGTTTAATTTGTGCCTTAGAATTTCATGATGGACAACAAAGACATCAAACCTGGGTATTTCATTCACCCCAACCCAAACGCTCACATTGTATATCGTGTGTTTTTACACTTTTATTACGTAAGCACTTATCTTAACTAACCTAATTTATTATTTCACCTATATATCATTAAATCGTGTCAGTACAAAGGTACTAAGAAAATCCTCTCAGCTCTGCTCAACTACTTTGGGAGGAAAATAGAATTATAAAAATCAATGCCTCAATACCTCTTCTGAGCGGTAGGAACTTCCATTTGTTTTGAAAATCCACAACTTGAACTTGAGCTGACCAGATTAGGCTGCTGCGTTTTTAACTCTACCTCTGAAGATTACATCAGGCTGTGACAACAAAAGGGGCATAAAAACCGTGAGAAGACAAGTGACATGTTCCTGAGAATTACAGCCAACGTGTTTGCTTCAGTAAACACGTTATTTATTTTTTTAATTATTTATCGGTCAAAGGGGGAGTTTTGTGTCTATCTGATGAGCCCATTTCTGGCTGTGAATTTCCTGAGCATCCTAGAGGGCCTGGAGGGAGGGTACCTCTGAGCCTCGCTGCAGTCCCAGGACAGAGGGCACAGCTGGGACACAGCATCCCAGTCTTTCACAGTCCATTCCACACAGCTACACTCTGGGACACACAGGGACGTGCGGTTCTCTTTCAGCGCTCGTGGTCTTCGCCTGTCTCCTCCATGTTTCTGCAGGAGCCGATGTGTCAGGGGATTCCTCTGTGTGCCTCTCCCTTCTGCCTCCGACTCTCACCGCACACTGCCCGGACCCCAGAGGGACAAATCCCCAGGACTCAGGCCACCCTGAGTTTCTATCAATGCAGTGTATGTTCTCGTGACTACAGATGACCATCGACCTCCAATCGGAATGCAGTGTCATGTCTGTGTGTCTGTCTAAACAGATACAGCAGAGACACTCCAGTAAAGATTTATTCCTCGTATGTACTCAAGGTGAAGTGGGCTGAGCGAATCACTGTCCAAGGTGGATTTTCACTTTTAAATAGAGACATTGTTTTTGACGGTAGAGATAAAGACTTTTTTTGGTTAATTTCCAGAATTAGATTTAGTGGTGGAGATTCTGAGGTTGGGATAATATGTATCTTATTATCTTATTAGTGAAAGTTTTTTTCTTCAAATATCATTTTGGAGGAAAAGTGACGGAACTATGGTATTAATACTGTGACGTCACTGCAGCAGGAAGGTCCATGGTTCAATTCCCAGCTTGACTTGGGTCTTTCTGTGTGGAGTTTGCATGCTGTCCACATTTTCAATTGTTGAAATGTAAGTTTAGTTTGTAGAAAACCTAGATTTGGATTAACCCACTGCTTTAGTTCTACCACTACAGGAAGTGGGATTTTGTTGTGGAAAGACTAAGACAGCCCTGTTACACTTCGGCTGTTCTCCCCATCCATATTTTATAATCTACTCTTTACAGGTAAAATACGTCAAAGTTGCACGGCACATGATAAGAACAGGTTCACTGATTGTGAAGAATTTAAACTACTCAGTAAAATGAAAACATATATTCCTAAGAGCCAAAGGCAAGACAGACACGGCTGACAGCCGAATCAATACCAGCTTTTCTACGTATTCTATTCAGATTACAGGAAACAAAAGCCATCTTTAAATTAGAGAAGAACACGGTAACACTACATCAAGAGGCGTAACAAGGACCACCTTCAATTAGAGAGTGCATGCACAGGGCCATGACTTATAACCTCACTTAACTCACCCTGTAGTCGCTGGCTGTAACGTAGAAAATGGGCTGGAACGCCAACCAGATGATGCAGGTGGTGTACATGGTGAACCCGATGAACTTGGCCTCGTTGAAGTTCTCGGGGCATTTGCGGGTCTTGAAGGCGTAGAACGTGCACAGGAAGATGAGGATGCAGTTGTAGGTGAGGGACATGAGCATACTGGAGTCCTTGCTGTTACACTTGAGGGTGACCACGTCTCTCCTCTCCGGGCTCACTTCCTTTCTCACCCCCGGGGCCTCCAGCAACAGCCAGACCAGCACCACTATCAGCTGGCAGGAGATCAGAGCACCACAGATGGCCACCTGGGAGGCCGGGCTGATGAACCGAGGCCGCTGCGCTCCGTCCTTCACCCCGCTGAAGATCCGAGCAATGCGATTGGTCTTGGTCAAGAGGGCCGAGTAGCACACGGCAAAGGAGGTGCCCAAGCCCAGCCGGCGCAGAGTGCACACTGCTGTGGAGGGTTTGGCAATGTAGATGAAAGTCATGGTATAACACATCAGGACCCCCAGCAGCAGAATGTAGGAGAGCTCTCGTCCACTGGCCTTCACCACGGGCGTCTCATTGTGTTTGAGGAAGAGGCCGATGACGAAGAGCGTGCACATCATTCCTAGACAGGAAATGGTGACTGGTCCAATGGCCCAGGCATCTTCCCAGTGGATGTACTCCTCGGGCAGATAATAGCAGCCTGTCAGGTTGCCAAGCGGCCACTGTCCAAAGCTACAGTCGGCACAGGTGAACTCATCCTGCAAGTACTGGTATGGCTGACAGGGGATGCAGATCCAGCAGCACACATCTCCAGGCTGCATGCTCTTCACCTCGTTCTTCCTGCAGGGGTCACTACACTGTGAGGTGGGGGCAACCTGGTCGGCCCACGGAATCAGGCTGGTGTTCAGGGTCAGGCTCTGTGCCCAGTAGCCGACCTTCTCGTAGACGTAGCGACTACCCTCTTTGTGATAGTGGAAAATGTTGTAACGGCCGAGGCTGTCCCCGAAGGAATCAAAGAGGACCAGGTTCTCTGTGTCGGGGGGTCGAAACGGTGCTGAAGGGGAGGAGGAGAAGAGAGAGTGTTAGAAAATATAGTGTTGAAATGTCGAGCACAACAATGGTGTAAAAACCTAAAGTGAAAGCACAAAGACTGTGGACTTTACACCATGAACACATATCCCACAGAGCATGTCTTTTTCTGGTTGGACAGTCTCATATTGAATTTATCTCTTTATTTATTTATGTCTCTCTGGTGACATTTCTTTTGTCTATCAGTTGACACTGAACACTGACTGGGACAAGTCACCGCTGAAAATTGTCAATACACCCGGCACAATGGAAGCAGTCAATACAGATAGACGGTACTTAATATAAAGTTAAATTCCCACACAAAAGACAAGGTTAAAATAAAGCCCCAATTAAAAATTTGAAAAGTCATCTAAATGTGGCTAATAATTACTTTCATTACTGATAAATCTCATGGTTATTTAATTTCAAAACAGTAGAAATTCCATATCAGTATTTCCCACAGTTCAGGGTGACATTATCAGATCTGCTTGTATTGTAATACACAATCTATAAAGATAGACATGTTGAATTTACTATGACACAGCGGAGAAAGAAATATATAATTATTAAATGAATCTATAATGAAAATAGTTAGTTTAATTTTCTTGTCAGTTGACAAAAAATGTATTGGACTCATCATTTCAGCTGTATTAATATTATCTCCGGGTTAGGAACAGTCATTTTTGGTGGCTTTCTGATGTTAGGATGTATCAATGCAAATGTTGTTGCACAAAACGTGCTCCAGCAGGAAAGCTTCTTTGTGGAGACTCTCACAGAGCAGAGTTGATGTTTTAATGTACTATCTGCAGTGTTCAAACAGAAACACCCTGTCTCTCTATTAATAAACATGAATGAGCCTCAGAGTATGAGGGGGCAGAGACGGATTCATATCTGCAAATTGAATCATTACAGAGTTTATCTCGAGCTGCGGTGTATAAACACTTGTCTCCACACTAATTCAACTCTTGAAAAAATTGGAACGACGATTAAGTGATGTCTGGTTTTGGCGGCAGACAGCACTCGCAGAGTGAAGAAGGGATATTTATATGAAGGAGGCAATGACAAAAAAGGAAAATAGACATCCTGAAAAAAATTCTAAACTTTTCAGAAACGTGCATTAACATTATCTGGATTTTACTCACCTTCAAACTTGACCTTGAGAATGTAGTCCCTGTAGAACTTTCTGCCATTGCCCGGTTTGAGAGCTTCACACACTTTGGTGGAGTTGGGGCATAGAGCCTGCCTCATGTTATGTAAGGCAGTGGCCATTGCGTAGATGGCATTCACCACAAACATGATCTTGGATTCTGGCTGAAACGGAACCTCGCGGAGTGAGTGCTTCCCACAGCCCAGATCATGGAGGCTGCACTGGAACTGGTTTTCCCAGAACTCTCTGAACCAGGGATTCCGGGTGTTGTTGTACGGGTGCAGGCCAGTGAAGTAGTGGTTGAACTGGGGGATTGGATACGAGGCCAGCTCAATGGTGAAGGCCCCATCGGCCACCGCTTCACTCCCCCTCACCACGCTCTCCTGTGCGCCCCAGCCGTCACTGGCCACCCAGGTGAAGGACACGTTCATGCGGTTGGCCGCCACCAGCAGCTCGCGGGCGTCTTCGCTGCGGGTGAACAGGATGACCACCTTGGCGTTGGATTTCTGCTGCAGGGAGCGGATCACGTTCTCGTAACTCCAGCGGCTCATGGAGCGGCTGACCTTGGCCGAGGTGGCGATGCAGATCTGGTGGGCCCGTGCCTCCTGCTGGAAGGCGTCGATTCCAGTCTCACCATAGTCCCCTTCTGATGCCACTGTAGATACGTAGGTCCAGTTGAAGAAACGCAGGATCTCCGCCATGGCCTTGGCCTGGTAGAAGTCGGGGGGCACGGTGCGGGCGAAGAAGTCGTAGCGGGACTTGTCGCTGAGCTTGGCGCTGGTGCTAGCGTAGCTGATCTGAGGGATTTGGAAGAGTCGCAGCAGGTTGGCCACCTGGAACGGGAACGACATCAGAATATTTGTGTTTGTTATTGGAATCAGTTTGAATAAAATAGCAGTAAACCTTCATCAAGGGTAACACTGTATTTACATGATTGTGATGTATTAGTAGGAATCCTGGTAATGAGCTCCTTACGGTTCACACAGAAACATACACCTGGCTACTGTGGGAATTGTTTTAACTGCCTATCATTAAATAAATTAATGAAAACTGGCTTCACTTCATGTTTATTCCCCTGCAGATGCAATTAGTCTCATCCCATTATCATTTCTTCACTGATCCCTGCTGGGTCTTTAACAACATCACTCTCCAGCTAACTGAGCGCTGAGATCCTGCATTTTGCAAATGTGCAACTCCGTCGTCTTTTCTCATCTGTCAACGAAACCACCCAAAAATATGTGCAGCAGACGACTGAGTTGCTACAGGTGTCAGTCACCGACTCCACAGTGAGAGACTTCACTGAACCAGCTTTTCATGAAGTTCTGGCTCAGCTTTGCAGAGAAGAGGGAAGTGGATAGAGACAGAGAGGTGGAGGACGGGGATCGGGGGAGTGAAAGTAAGAATGAGAACAAAAGATTCTCAAAACTTTGCATTTTCTGTTCAGTGGGTTTTGTCGGTGACACTGCGTGCAGCGTGTACAAGCAGCAACTGACTCGCTCTTGCTCCAGGCACTTCTGTGGAAGCCTAAGGGGAGCCGCTCGGATCAGTCAGAAGAATGGCAACACAAATCTGGTTGACTTTAATGCCAGCTCTCAAACCGGCACACTGATGGCACAGCATCTTGAATAGCAATGAGTCATTCCTTAGAAAGTCAGAGAGAAAAATTCATATTCAAATGTAACCACTCCGAGTCCTGAATTTCCTATATTGTCATATTGTGACTAATCTGTTGCAGATTATAAATAGTTCAGAACAATGCACTCTATCCAAAACTGTAGATACATATGAGACAATTACATCTTTTGTCAAATGACCTAAAACAAAGTCCTGCTGTTATCACCAAGGATGCTTGGAAATATGCCGATGCTGTTATTGCAGAGGACTGCGTGTCTAAAAATGACTAACAGCCTCAAACCTTTCAAAGAAAATATTATCAGGACGATCGACGATTTAAACAATCAGAAATCTTGTCAATGGACCTGGAAGTTTTGGGCTTATGCATAGATTTGAAATATCAATATAAAAACAAAATTCAATAGTTTTGTAATATATCAACAGTTTGGCAGATTCTCTTTATTTGTTTCTGTGTAAACAAGTTCTCTACATGTACGTTTTCTTTGAGTACGCCGTCTTCCTCCCACATTGCAAATACATGCAGATGTGATGGATGGATGGATGGATGAATGGATGGATCACAAAATGGAATTACTAACAGACAAGTTCTAGGCATAATTGCTACACTTTAAACTTAACTTTAAAATAAACTTTACCATTGTATTGAATAGACAACAACTAAAATGTATCTACATCAGCCAAATATTAAATATATAATAAATGGGCTGTATGGGGAAATATAAAGGTTTCTTTACTGCAGCCGTTTGAATACTGCAGATGTATCGGTCACTAAATTTACAGTCGACATATACAAACCCTAAACATCAGCCCAGAGGAGGAAACACATGATAGTTACTGATTAGAGTATCCCCACTGATAAACGAGTCACTACACCGAGACATTACAGTAAATCTAATGCGATGTGCCTCGGTGGATTTTAATAATGGGATCCTTCTTATTTTTGCAGGATCAGAGAGATGCATATTAAATGAGCTGATGTCAGTCGTCTCCACACCACTAGATTTATTGGAATTAATGAGAGTGTGAACGTCTCCCACACAGAAAAAGGAAAATGCAGCCTTCAATCAAGAGCGACCAGGCTCAACCGGACGATGTCACATGGAGGCGGAGTTGAACTCATTTACGGGTTCAACCTTACAGCTATTTCTGACTCATGAGCAGGGATGAGAATCTGGCTCGCTGGAACACATGGGTGAGCATTTCATATCAGTTCAGAGGTTGGTTTCTCCTGAGAGAGTCAGGTCAGCTGTGGAAGTCCTGCTTATGCACAGAGGCTAAACCATCACATTTCTACATCGACTCGTCCCTCTCCTTAAAGCGCCCTGACAGCCCCCCCCCCAACATGTGGAGGAACAGCTGGCAGCAGTGGGCTTGTTCTCGTAGGAAGGAGGATGATCTAAAGTGGCATGTGACACAAAAACAACACTATCTGATGAATCGTTTTCACATCGCTGAATTCTCATCGCATAATTCCATTACATGAACACTTTTCATAACAAAATATGAACGGTTTCTTTGATATCTGTGGACAGTTCTTCTCTTTCAACCCTGTACTAATACATCATCTTACAAAGCAGTCAGCTGAATTTCCACTCCAAAAGAAGACCACAGCTGAATATGTTGCTAAACCAGTAATTCCCTCCATATATGAAAAATAATCACCTTATGACTACTGACATATATATACAGATAGGAGAATGCATGAGAGTATTATCCCTGTGGACTGACACAAATTGCATCAAAAATGCTGTTTTAAATTTATGAAAGTGTGAAGGAGGGAAATCCCTGACAGTGGTAATAAATTCATAAGTATTATCATTATATAACTAATATAATTATATAATAGCACATTTGCGGAGTGCTACACGAAAGTATCTCCAGTAAACATGTCTGATTCCAGCCATAAATATTTTTATATACTACATCAAGGACATTCAACCCTGATACGAAAATCGAAATCTGTGCAATAAACATACACTCTGATGTTTATTCCTCGATCACGATATTTGAATTTAGGTAGTTAGAAGTTAATATCTACTTAATTTAAAATGCTGAGATAGATATTTATTGTTCATCTCAAGGATAGTGAAATTGGGACCCTTTCACTGAACACAAAGAAGGCACTGAACACATGGCGGTGCATTGAAATGGCTGATGAAAGTTTGTTTTTGCTATTTGGTGGAAGGAGAAGGCAACACAAATTCTCACTTACAAATGAACCTAGATGAACAGTCCATCCAACCTGCTCCATTGCAACAGGTCATTGAAAAGCAGGCAGTTGCAACAGAAATTTTGTGGAGACCTCTTTAAATTCTATGATCTGATCAGACTGCATTAACAGAAAAGCTCCCCTGTCACTATCCTTCTCCCAACAGCTTCATAGTTTCAAGTTTGGTTGAAGACTTTAATGTCTTAATGTGGGTGGGGGATGTTGGTGACATTTTCTACTTAAACTTTACAACTCTCTGTAACAGGACGTGTTGATGTCATATTTTTCTACATTGGTACAAAAGTCAACAAAACAACTACATTCTGCTGAAAGTTGGCTAACAGAAGTGAATGAGTCATTTCTCTGCAGGGCTTCTGAAGAGCTCTGTGTCAGTTTAGTAATCCACTAATGTGTGGCTTATTTTTCACTTTGATAGACTAATTATTTTGAGTGCTGTCATGCACATTTAACCACAATGCTCTCTGCTACTGGCTCCACCAATATCGATTGATTATCAACCGTGACAGGTTCAAAGAGCTCAGGCATATCCCAGTTTAGATCACAGACGAGATGAAGAGAGGACAAACGGAGCCTGAAGAATGAGCCACAACAAGAAAAAAGCAATGTTGCTCTTTATCTTGTGTTTAAGGGAGCCGCATGAAAGAGTTTTATCTGGAAGACATCATCATTTCAACAAATCCAATATCTATACAATGCAGTATGTCCACCTGCATGGGCATCATTGTCTCCACTGTTGTGTAGTAAATCAATTTGGACAAAATAACTTTTTTCAGGTCAGTTAATTATGAATGGAAAATGTGATTATTTAACTTGCTGACAGTCAATGTAAGATGATATTTGTCAACACAAAAGATGCTAAGATTATTTAATATGCTGATCAACCTGTAACAAACAGTAAATTAATTCAGAGATCAAATTCAAGGTCTCTTACACCACACTGATGTATTTCTGAGAAATCAGTATTTGAAAGAATTTTTGTGATTTAATGTTAAGTAAAGTAAACTTAACTTACTTAAGTAAATGGTGTTTTTCTTTTATTTTCGTTTCCGTTTGATATCTTATTACTTACAATGTATGTGTGATTCTATAGTAATCTGTAACTGTAACAGACAGTAACAGTTTACACGGAGACAAGGAAACAATAAAAGAGAATGTGCTGTTTTGAAAGATCAAACTTTGAATATGTATAAAAAGTTACCTGGGGTTTTAGCTGCACTCCATGGATTACAGTGTCACACTTTCAGTCGCAGCGATCATCCTGCATCTTATTTAATTAAGATAATTAATAAGCGGCCCAGTGAGGCTTTACACAAAAGATTAGGATTGTTTAGCTGAAATAAACTGTTTCCATACAGATACCCCTGAGGCACCAGGAGAAACCACCGGCTAGAATAACTCACATTGAGCTGTTGTAAAATACTGAAATAAAATCCATTTATTAATGATATAGTCCACAGAAAGATGACCAACCTTTTGCTTTAGTCTGTAGAAAAATGCTGCTTTAACAACAAATGCTTTAAGTCTCGATTTTACCAGTTGATGATGTTTCTGTCTTAAAAAACAATCCTTTGATGCTCCGAGGTTGCAGCGAATTTCATGGATGTTTTTTGATTTGCTCAACATATCGTTGGATGGAGGAGATGCGTCGAGAAGAAAGACATGAGGGAAGAAGTGAGGAATGGGAAAAGTGGCACTATGGGGGCGGTAGTCAAGTGACAGAGCTGTGTGAGATGCAGAGAGAAGAAACAGTGAGAGCGCCCTGGTCCAGGAAATATCAGGCCTACTTTGTAGAGATGTCATGATTTTTCCAACATGAAAAGCCCATCTGCTCGTCCCAGAGGACTGTCTCACTGTGCCTATACAGCAATAACACTGTATTCCCACAGCAGCAGTCCTTAGCTCCTCTCACACATATACAGCCCACTGCAGTGCCCTGCAACACAAATGCAAACACACTCATGAGGAGCGAACCTGCATTATAGCACAGTTAGGACTACGCACTGGATCGTTATTAGTTTACTTCTAAGGATTTAGTTGCCCAGCAACAGCTTTGACGGGTTGGAGATGAGAAATGTTAAACCTAGAGCAAGGACGCTTTTTGATCAGGTCCAGCCCCCGGGTTCAGCGGACTGTCGCTCATGTCTGATGTCAGGAAACATTGACTTCACCCAGTGGACATGATCAGTATTGCAACTGCACAAATACTGAGTTCTGCCAAAGCCACTGAATAATCCAATCACATGTGAATAATTCACGATTTCAGGAGCACGTTCTTTACTTTTACCCATGAATTATGCATTTTCATTGCATGGTTTTACTGATACGTTTCATCATTATTGTTCATTCTGGCATGAATTCTGTCATATATGTGTGTGTGTGTGTGTATCCATGTTTAAGTCCCTCATATGACTCATGCATGCTCCAGAGGTTGGCACCGTCTACCTGCACATGAAGACAATTCTATAAATAGGGGTATTTGTGGATGAACAAAAAAACGAGATGCTCGAGCTCGCCAGAGGCTCATAAATTTCCCTCATTATTCCTCTCACACAGTTGGGTCTGCAAATATCAGGATGTTTAAATTCCACCCTGCATCCCAGTGAGTGTCTTCTTCCTCCTATCTCATTAATCTGTAAAGAAATAACCACATCTCAAATATTCCAATTAAATCACAAAGGTGCCGTTTCGCAATGAGAGCTCCCGTCACATCCAAACATCCCGGACAAAGTCAGATTCCTGAGATTTTTTATTTCTTTACACTGAAATACCATGTGGCTTATTGTCCGTTGTTTGCAGAAATTTCTTCTATCTGTGTTTCGTGCATGAGGATAATTCTTCAGCGAACCTTTGAGTATTTGACAATCCAGGGGTGTTGTTCCTCTAATGCACCACAGTGAGGGTGATGTTTAGCTTGGGGGATGATGCTCTCTTACCAAATCAAATCAAATCAAAGTTTATTGTCACATGCACCAATGACAGCGTCATCGGAGCAGTGAAATTCTTAAGACATGGCAGGCAACTTCTACGCAGTAGACGACTTTACAAGATATAACATAACATCGTAACAAATAACATATAACATATAACACAGTCAAGTGAATATTAAATTAAGTAATATGAATATATGTATAAACATATAACATAGTCAAATTAAAGTAAAGGTTAAATGAAGCAGCAGTTTACAGGGTGAAGGGGTGGGGAATATTAAATAGAATAATATGAATATATGTATAACATATAACACAGTCAAATAAATTCAAATGCAGCAACAGTTTTCAGGGTGAAGAAGTGGGGAATATTAAGTGACATAAGTTTATGCGAAGTAAGTGAAAAAAATAAAAATAAAAATAACATGCTATCTAACATAACATATAACTTCAGATCGTAACATAACGTGGTC
This sequence comes from Pseudopleuronectes americanus, assembly GCA_038501795.1. Taxonomy (NCBI): domain Eukaryota; kingdom Metazoa; phylum Chordata; class Actinopteri; order Pleuronectiformes; family Pleuronectidae; genus Pseudopleuronectes; species Pseudopleuronectes americanus. The sequence continues at coordinate 14,851,166 of CM076717.1, read as the reverse complement.
AAGTGCAGCAGTAGTTTACAGGGTGAAGGAGTGGGAAATATTAAATTAAATCTTATGAATATGAATATATGAATATATCTCTACATATAATGCATATAACATAGTCAAGTCAAAGTCAAATGAAGCAGCAGTTTACAGTGGGTAATATTACATTAAAATAAGATGAATATAGGTATTACATAGGCAGATCAAAGTCCAAATGAGCAGCAGTTTACAGTGGGTAATATTACATTAAAATAAGATGAATATAGGTATTACATAGGCAGATCAAAGTCCAAAGGAAGCAGCAGTTTACAGGGTGAAGAAGTGGGGAATATTAAATAAAATGAATGTATGTGGAGTAAGTGTATTGGTATGAGTGTGGGAGCAGAAGGTACATGGTGACTGTTCAGGGGTCAGTGTTGATTGTTCAGGAGCCTGATGGCCTGGGGGTAAAAGCTGTTAGTGAGTCTGGTAGTCCGTGTTCGGATGCTCCGGTAACGTCTGCCAGACGGCAGCAGTGTGAGAAGTTCACAGCCTGGATGGCTGTGGTCCTTGATGATCTTCCGTGCTTTTCTCAGACATCTTGTGTTGTAGATGAGTTTCACGGAAGGGAGATGGCAGCCGATGATGCGCTCCGCTGTCTTCACCACCACTGACTCATATTCAGCAGCACAGTCTGCTGTCGCGGTAACAAAAGTCCCGTCCATGTATTAGTCAGAGAGCCGCCTGGGGCGAGAAGTTCCTGGACTGTAATAGTAGAATATAATACATCCCTGATTAGCCCGAGCCTAAAGGGCTCTAAAGAGTAACACGACTAATGTTGCAGCTAAAACGCAAAGTTAAATCTATACAGTGGATGCAGGTTGAAAAGATCTTTTATGATTGAATCATTTCTGATTTCAGGAAGGGAAAGTGTTCCTTAACATTTTGTCGGCAACTGTCATTACTTATTACATTGCACGGACAGAGCACAGGGGGAAATGTTCATGGCCAAACATCGGAATCACATAAATATTCCGACAAGTAGATTCGTTGAAACTGTCCAGATGGCATCACAGACTTCCCACTGACTGTTTAAGATACAGGCGTAGATTATCAAGTGGTTTCGATGCCTCACGATGCAATGTGACTCACTCCCATCTCTCACTCCCATCTCTCACTCCCATCCCTCACTCCCATCCCTCACTCCCATCTCTCTCTCTCTCTCCCTCTCAGCGATCCTATCTGCCCATCACTGTCTCTGGGTCTCTGTGAAACATGATCTCTCGCTTGATCCCGCTTCATCCTCGGTGTGCACGCTCGCCGCTGCCAAACCAGCAGACAGCCCTGCTGCAACCACAGATGGAGAAAACAGGACGCAGCCGGCGACAGCGTCGTGAAACTTCGCCTCCACACTCGACTCAGTCGGCGCCCGAACGCCGGCACGGCTACAGGCCTGCAGCCAGATCCGCCCCCATATCCATGATTGTCACACAGCAACACCGGCAGCACGGCAACACGCTTTCTTCATTGTGACAGGTTTAGACAGCACTCAGCGTTCTCACCACCCGTCTGTTCGCCATGTTCCACCGTGTCGCCATGGTGATCAGGGGCCCTTTAAACTAATATAGTCGGTTGTCCAGTAAGTGCCGTGCCTTTGGGGTGAAATACACACAAGTGACTTAACTGTCTGCCAAGCTGGTTCACTCAAAGGTCTGAGGGGCGATAGATTAAAGCTCCAAAGGACAGAGACACTATATGTGGACAAGTTTAATCAACAGCCAGCAGCGGCACATAAATGCCACATGTCCAAAATGCATATCTCTGACATTGTCCCATAAAATAACAGGAAGGTAGCCTGTGTTAAAAGATGCGCCCCTGGTTTTAAAAAGGTATCTGTGCGAATGTGTGTGTCTGTGTGAACTGCATTACAATACAGAGTGTTATTCATGGTGAGAGAGGGAACTGTATCCTGTGGTGTGCTCCTAGCGATGGGGAAGATTCAGCGAGAAGCTGGGCCAGACCTCATACCTCAGGCTCGTAATAGTACATCCATAAATTACCACAAGACAAGGGCACTCCCCAAGGAGCCCCAGATGCAGGGTTCCACTAAAATTACAGCTCGTTCATCAAATGCTTTATTTCCAAACTGTCCTTTTCACCAGGAATCCCTTTTTACTGGTGCATCTGAATCCTCCTCATGCATCATTTCCCAGGGTCTCTCTGCCTTGATAATGTATTACTGCGCTGCGCTGTAAGTTTGGCTTTGTGTTTGGTCAGCAGAGGGGACCGCAACTATAAAATAAATAGAGATGTTCGGAGAGTTCAGTACGATCAGGGAATATTAAACCTATACATTTAATTATACATGGTATCAAATTAAAACTAGCAGCATCTACTTAATACAAGTAGACCTATCTTTGGATTAAGGATTTCACATGAACACTTGAGAAAACATCTGTATGCAAACTGATGCTGGTTTCAACTGGTTGATGGGTTGGTTACTTCCTGGATTGATCCATTAGTTTATGTAGAAAGAGGGACATGTGAAAACTATGTTGGACTCACCCAACCTAATGATTTCCCTGTGCTCTGCGACTGCTGCCTGGATTTTGATTAAGTCCGGTGTATAGACATTATTTTATAGCATCTATGTTGAGGATTTTTAACAAACTTAATCTGTTTGTTAATATTACAAATTTATGTTTGTATCCCCCTTAAATGATCTTTCTTTCTTTAATATCCATTTTAAAACAATTCCTTGTCAACATTTAATTACTTTTATCTTATTCTCAGCTCAATCATTTCAATATGATATATGTTTGGTCTAACAATTTGTTTAAAATCCTTTAATAAGCTGTAAATGTGAGTTTTAAATGTGTATTTGCAATTCGTTCTTCAGGCTAATAAGGCTAACAGGCAGAATACATCCTGAGTAAATCTGCGACCAATCACTTGCTTGAAGAGTGGGTACGAATCAGACGACTGAGATTTTCTTTGCTTGACTTCAGCTCTAGTTAGTTTATTGTTTGCATATCAGTGGTGACATACTGCTGACCAGTACAAGTCCTGACCACAAAGAGCAGAAGGATGCACGCTCCATGCAGCTGGCTGTTTGAAGCAGCATCTACGCTTTATCAAGTGTCTGAAGCCAATCATTGATTTCTGGATGGGCAGAGGCACGCCCCCTTTCTTCAGATAAGCAGATAACCGGAACATGAGACTGAGCCTGCTCCTCAGTGAGGTGAACCATGCTCTCCATCCGATGCAGCAGGCACAGTCCTCTGGCTGACTGGGGCAGTTTGAATGAATCCTTTTCGGCGTGTGTGTATTTGTGGATATTTACAAATCTCCGCTCCACATGGCACACCATCTCCTCTCACAACCACGTGAAGAAACCCAGATGTGGCAGCCATATTACAGCTGAAGATTTGAAGAACCAATTAGCAGAGCTTTCATCACATCAGATTTACTGAGCCGAAGGGAGCACTGCTGCCGAGAGTAATCATGCCGTCACTAGTCATCCTGTCAGCCCCGTCCCGAGCTCAACATCTGTAGCATGTCTGCCTCTGACAGCACCGCTGCTGAAGTGTGAATTACCGGGACAGAGAAAGAGATCTTCTAAATTAGATCAGCCAAGCATATGGACACACAGGTAAACAGATCCTCCGTGCGGAACCAATACTCATTAAGTCCCTGTGTTAACATCTTGCAAAGGGTAATTGTGCATGGTACTTAAGTCTAAATGGACCGCCATTTGACCATCCATCACATTTGCTCTCATTCTACTACACACTCCTCTTTTTGTCTGGCTCTGGAAGCCAGCAGGAGCAGCTGGTACTTAGATACACCTTTTATAATTGCACTTGTCTGAAGATATTAATGTAGATTCTGGCCGACTCATTTCATGGCACGAAACCGAGATGATCCTCAACAGGAAACTGGAAATTAATTATGGTATTATAAGTAATGTTGTGAGCCCACTCATGCGGTGGACGTCTTTTCATAAGCTCTCACCTGAATGGAGACATCGCTGTAGGAGCCTCCTATCACCCCCGAGATAGCCAGAGGGACGTCGTCGTGGATGGCGTAGGAGCCGTCGGGGCACGTGTACTCACTGTCGTCCACTTTGGTGAGGGAGGCCCGCACGAACTCCAGCGACTGCTCCAGAGCGTAGGTGTCCTTTGAGCAGGTGTCCAGTATATGAGCTCCCAGTCTGATCCCTGGCAGGATGCGATCATCCTTGTTGATTTCATCCAGCGCCAGCAGCATGGCCTCCAGTCTCTGGATCCCTCTCTGAGCGTTGATCTTCCCACAGTCTTCTGCCCCCTCACCCTTCTGGTGCACGGGGAACAGGCCGCCAATCATCAGGTCTCCATCCAGTGTGATCTCCCTCTTAAAGTCAGTGTTGTAACCCACCACAGGCAAACCTTGGGGAGCCTGGGCAAAGAGTGACACGCATAAGCACAGCAGGCTGAGGCGGGACAGCTGGAGGGGACGGGGCACAGGGTGCACCCCCGACAGTTGGGATCTCCCCAATGACATATCCCTGTGCAAAATAAGGTCGATGTCCTGCCTGTTGTTTCTGGTCGGCGTCCGGTCAGCTTTGGATGGAGGCTGCGGGAGAAGAGGAGTGAGGCGCAGTAACACCAGATCTCAAAGCACCAGTGTTTTTATTCTGACAGAGGCCATTTACAGGATCAGTGCCATCCTCTCCGTCCTTCTCTTCTTCAGAGGTTTTGTAGATTACAGCCTGCAGATCAAACAGAGAGAAATTTAGTCACAGTCTTTGAGCTGAGGCACAATGATCCCACTGTCTCGAAAACATTGTGTCTACCAGGGACTGAATCGTCCCAAAAGATACAATTTGAGATCATCTGCATAAGTGATCAGTTAATAGTGGTTGATGAGGCTTGTGATGAGGGAGCGTTAGCAGCCACCACACGAGAAATAATCAACAAGATGAATCCACCTCGACAACTTATTTCCCTTTGTTTTACACAAATTATTAGGGAAATTACCATCTTGTTGTTATGCAGACAGAACATTAGAGGAAAAATATATTCTGGAGACGTTCTATTGATGAAGCGTTGACTGAGCCTTGAAGACAGAGTTCACTGAGGACAACACAAGCGTCCTCCAAATTGTTTTCTCATGTTCTCATGCATCCCATAGTCAATCCGTCATTGCGAGGGGCTTCATTGAGAGTGTGTGTGGTATTTTCTCCTCTCGTTTCACTCTGTATGACCTCGTGTTCCTTCTCTTTTAAGGCGGATGACAACTCTTTTATAATCACATGCACACATGCTCCTGAACACTGAACGTCCACAGAGACTAAACTAAATCATATAACCCTGAGGATCATTAAGTCAAGTCACATTAAATACACACACAACTCATGCTCGGCAAAAATAAACACACAATTAAAAGGCATTTAATACAAATTAATGTTGTTGGCAGAAGACTGAATTAGTGCGATTTTATCTGGAACTATATTAACACATCCATTTATTCTGCAGTTTAATTAAGCTTAATTTTCAATAAAAGGGAATGAAGCAACTCCAAAATAATGTGAGCACTTATATTTCCCAGTGTAAGATATAGGTTAGTAAGTTGAATGGGATTTTGACTCAGCAGAGACTAAAGCATTTGAGGTTCCAGTGTTGTTGGATTCAGTTTCGATTCGAAGCTCCGTCCTAAGTTCTGCTTTGTTTAACTTGGAAAGAGCCAGGTTATCTTTCTCCAGTCTTGTGCTAAGCTAAGCTAAGCTTCACTAACCATATGCTGGTTGTATCTTTCATTGCAATCACATCAGAAAGTTTTCAGATCCTTTCACTTGTCGCACAGTTGACAGTGTTGATAATTTCAAATGGACAAAACTTCAGCGTTTATCAAAAACTTCCATGAAACTTAAAGTCAAAGTCAATTCTGAAGTGACTCATGCACAATTCTCTTAGTGCACTTGAGTAAACCAGCCAGAGCACAAACTCAAACCTCACAGAAGATCTGTGAAGAAACCTGCTTCCCATCCAATCTGAGGATCTGTCTGGAGGAGCAGGATAAACTGCCCACACCCAGCTGAGCAAAGGTTGTAACTGCTGCCAGAGCAGTTTCTACAAAGTACAGTAACGGCTCTGAATACTTTTGGAAATAACAGCTTCAATATGTGATTTTAAAAATCAGTCTGCTACAATAATAAAAATAATAATAATAAAAACTGATTCATATTGCACTTTTGGCTATTCTCAAATACAAACGTAGGTTTTTAAAAAATGGAAATGCCGATAAGTTACAAAAATATATAATAAAGAAAACATTTAAAATCAATTCAATTGAAAAAACACAATTTCAAAATAGATCATTATGCTATAATCTATTGTAAAAAAATATATTCACACATTTTTATTGTATAATGATTTCCTTCAACCACATCAGAGGTTCTTTGTCAGAAAAAGTTAATTATATATCAGGATAATAGATAAAAATGTCTTCTCCAGTTACAAAAATTTGTTGCAAATCAATACGTTGCTGACCACATCCTGATTTAATGTGAGGCTTGGACATGAGGAGTTAAAGCTGAGCTGGTTCCCGTCTGGATTGGAAAACAGAGGAGACGCAGGGTTTGGTTCAGTCCTGGTATCAGTACTCACAAATCCCAGAGGCTTAATTAACCGGCGCTGTGGGTGGAAGAAGTTTATGAGAGTATGTTAGTGATCCGTCTCATCAACCAGTCAAACAGGACGACAAGCAGCAATTAACTGTATTGATGAGAGATTATTAAAACCGAGTTGCAGGCGGATATTAATCCTCATTTCTCTTCCTTGCTGCTTGAAAAACACGGAGTTTCCTCTTAAAACACAGAACCCTCTCAACAGGAGTCACACTGCAGACCCCATTCTTTGGGATTATTTTCTCTTGTCTTCATCTCTCTCTATCCTCTCGGTCTCTCCCTCTTGTTTCCATGGAAACCTGCCAGTAGATGGAGAGGGCGCAAAAGGAAGTGGAAGACAGACCAGAACAAGTGGGCCAGTCTGACCATGCATGCACGGTGCTAGGTCCTATGGGAGAACTGGGAGACATGCACGGTGAACCGCCCAAACTGATCCGACTTCAGTCAGATCTTTTCCTCGCTTGGCTTTTCAATGACAACACAACACAAAACTAAACAATAAATGAGTGATACAACCATCTGTTTCAGATCATTATTATGCTTAATAATTCTTTGTTTGGTAAAGAGATGCTCCTGGTGCAAACACTGTGAAATAAGATGGGACATGTGGCATTAGATTTGATGAACTCCCTTTTCCTTCCAGACCAAATTAGTGTGTGTAGCTCTGACTTTCCATTTTCTCCCTCAGCCGCTTGTCAACAAGTGTAAATCCGCTGCAGCAGTCTGTGCTTATGGTCCAAGTCACCACTACATCTCTTGCATACAAAGGCAACCGCAGACAAGAGAAAGAACACAGCTGTGTACAACATGCAGGTTTTAATGTGTAGGGGAGTGTGCTCTGGCTGTAGTGCAGTTAAACATTGCCCTCATAAATACACAAATTGTGAAAAGGAACTGGAAGGTCTGTGATGTAAACTGATTAAATGTGTTTATTTTGAATAGGATTCTGCAGGGCACTGGTAAAGCACTTAAGCACAACCGCCTCAAGAGAGAAGGATGGTGACAAAAGGATTTCCGGTTGACACATTGAAAGTCTCCTCCCCGATCCTGCAGTCCCACAAGGGGCCTCCATCTCACCAGTGGGCCCTCCATCAACCCCACCCCGTCTTTGTTCTCTACACTGCAATATCCAGCCCATTATGATCGCCTGCACATTCTTTTTTAGAAAACAGAATTTTAAACAAGCAGTTGAAGCCACGAGCAGTGAGGCTGGCCTTTTCCACATGAAACATTTTTAAAACATGTTTGTTAACATTTGTTATTGTTGTGAGTATTTGGTTGTGTTGCAAGTATTTGATTGAGTTGTGAATATTTGGTTGAATTGTGAGTATTTAATTGTGTTGTGAGTATTTGATTGCTTTGTGAGTATTTGGTTGAATTGTGAATATTTAATTGTGTTTTGAGTATTTGATAGTCTTCTGAGTAATTAGTTTTGTTGTTAGTATTTGGTTGTATTGTGAGTACTAAACTGTGTTGTGAGTATTTGGTAGTGTTGTGAGTACCATAGCAAACATGGTGCTCTGTCCTCTCCTGCGATGTACTGGCCATGAAGTATATGAAAGTCTGTGAACTGAGCAAAACAGATCCGCCCGCTGTCAGATTACTTGTGTGATTACAGTGATGCAGAAGAAGAGTTACAGGAGTTCCACTGCAGTGTGTCCATGTCGTCCTCCCCCCCACAGACACACACACACACACTCACACACACAAACAGAAGTGTGAGAGTCCCTCCTTGTCATGTGTAAACCGCCTTCGAAAACACGGCGTAAACTTTTCCATGACTAACACAACTTTTCTAATTGAAGCTATCGAAGCAAGCTGGCAGTGGAGCGCTGAGTAAGCAAGAGAAGTTGTCCAATCTGTGATAGTAGTATACCGCTGAGCAGGCACAGTGACTTAGGCCAGTGGGCCAATCACAGCCCATCACAGCCAAACTCTGTGATGGGCTAGTTCTAGGTCTTTATCTTAATTCAGTGGAGGCTGCCTGGAGTCAGCAAAGGCATTAGTACTAACCCGAGTTCGAAATGAAGAAAAACCAACTGCTGTACTTTCAGCGGCTGTTTGAAACAAAGACTGTATCGGCAGAGCAATTATATTTCATGGCTGAAACCGATTCTGATAGATGCAGAGCGTCGCAGCGTTTGCAACTCGTGCACGACATGAGGGTGTCACAATTCTAAAACACTGTGTGTGTATAAACGACAGATGCTGAGAGCAATATTTACTCTTTAGATGTAAAATCCCGCCCAGGATTCTGTCTACACGTTCACTTCAAAGAAAAAACATGCCTCTCATTTTCCCTCTCTCCTCCTATACAGCCATCTCTGTTTCCCCCTTCACCAGATGGCCTTCTTAATTCAAGAGCGTAAAGCCTGCCAGCCTCTCGCACACTTCAAACCAGACTGTGTGAAGGAACGGGAGGAGAAGTGCACGGGGGAAAAAAAGAAAAGATAGCCGATGCGTGAGGGCAGAAGAAAAAGGAAAAAGACCGGTGTGCCGTGTGGGCAGCACAGACGGGGGATAAGGGTCGGATTTGAAAAAGATCCGTCCGGGCTGATTTTTTTTACGACACTCATTTGTCTCAGGAGTGGAGTGCAGCATTAATATGGTAATATCCCCCCAGGCGATAGCGAGTGTTGAAGGAGTGGTGGTCATCCGCAGCCCTGAGCCTGGAGGAGCAGGTTGGAGATCCCAGTGGAATGACTGAGAGCCTGGTTAAGAGGAAGCATAGGTAATGGGAGTCAGGCCTCCCCTAAAATCACATTTCCAGCTGACAATGAGAATGTGGCTGGCTGGGTGGGGGGGCTGAAGATGGTCCGCTAATGGGAGAGAAGGGTGCAGAGTGCACACACATACACACACACACATACTCACACACACACACACACACACTTCCAGGCGCAAACAATGCATGAAGCTCCAATCCTGGGACCAATGACACTCTGTAATTTAATATTTGATATTTGATTGAATTGCTTGACACTCATTAAAGGATTTGCAATATTCCTAATTGACAACAAATGGTATCATCAATGTCATCGACCGCATTTATTTAAAAAGCTTTTATTAACACATTAAGGAGCCGCACTATTGCACTTGAAAACATGTTCTCTCATTACCCCTGAACATGCACAGGGTCGATTCCACAAAAAACTTCATGTAAATACTCGTTAGAACAATATACATGTCTATCAATCTGCAGTGAAATGAACTAGCGAGTAATTTCCCTCTTTACTTCTGATTGAGTGACGTTTTCTCATAAGGTGAAAGGCTAGTTTAGAAATTCAGGCTTTTATAAATTAGATCTATATATTGGTTTATTCTTTATGTGGAGCTGGTTGAAGCTGAGTGATACAGACAGACAGACTATAGTTGAGAATAAGAAATTGCATAAGATGGCTCATCATCTTCTTTAAAGTTAGTGATTATTTTCATTACACAAAACAGAGAAAGCAGATCTCAGAAGCTAGAAGCAGACATTTTTGTTTTTTTGGTTTTACAAACATATATAAATTAAATGTGCTTCTCTGGGCAGAGTATATATCAAAGTTCAGCGAGTGGCACAGGCACGGGCTGCCAGCATATCTCAGGGCCAACATACAGAGAAAACCACATTCACACCTCAGTCTGCATGTGTTTGGACTGTGGGTGGAAACCAGTGTATCCAGAGAAAACTGACACGGACACAAGGAGAACATACAAACTCCACACAGAAGGGTCCCGACCCGACTGGGATTCAAAACCAGAAGCTTCTAGCTGGGAGGCGACTGCATCCACTGCATCAATTTACCGCCCTTTAAAAAAAAACATGACTTAATAAGATATTTACTGGAAAATGGTCTCTGAGCTCTATTGGAATTCAGTCCAATTAATCCAGGAAGATGGACTTGATCAATGATAACACTGGACTTACACCGGTGAAACAATCAAATGTCTACCCAAAACACAGCCGCTGACCTTTTTCTGATAAGGTCATTCACACAATCAGCAATTAGAGAGTGAGGAGGTCCTTGAAGTTTGAGTTTCCAGCCAGTTTCTGAGGAGCAGCTCCTGCAATTCGATCAGTCAAACTCCACTGCATCGCTCAGACTATTTTCAATCACACGAGGGTGCTTCATTTAAGATAGGGAGGAAGAAGGACGCTCATATCCTCCTGATAATCAAACAGTCAACCTCATTACAGCATATATGCTTATAGGTCTATGTTTTACTAACAGCTTGCTCCATCTTTCTGCCTTTGCTTCACCTCCCCCTCATCCACCTCCTCCTCTCTCTCCACCTGAAAAGCAGGGAATCCCTCGCATGTGTTAAACAGTCCCTTCCACTCCCAGGAGCCCCATCGTGCCTTCCTCATCAAACATTCATCCTCTCTCTTTGTCTCTCAGAGATCATTACTGCCAGGCCTTCCATTGGCTCCAAGGACCCGATGGACGTATGGTGCTTTTGTGTCTTATTGTATAGCTGCATTATTCATCGTCACAGAATGTTACTGCTGGATGAGAGTGGCCTGAAACACCATGTTTTTTTGGAAATCATTAGAAGAGCGGGTTCCGGACTAATGACTGATATTAATGAGGGTATTTAAGTTGAACTCATTATCTCCAACCATGTCCGGTTGTTTATTTATTGGTTGGTTTGTAAGCAGTTTTCTTCACAATACTTGGGGTAAGGATGTGTTGTGGGTCAGGTAAGAATCCATGAAATTTTGATGCAGATCCAGATATTTTTTTCACTGATTTCTCTGGGAATACTTCATAGATCTAGAGGGGCTAATCTGACTAATTTAGTAAACTGACATTTATGAGTGTATAAACTTAAGTGGAATGATCTGCTTTATGTTCCAAACATCTTAATCACATAGGTGAATTGTCAATAATAGTCTGATACATACAATTACACACTTCAAGTCAAACTGATCTGTGGGAAGTACAGTGCAAATACTCCACAGCTCTGATCATAAATCAGCAGAATGTTATTAAAGACGAGGAGCCTCAGGTTCAGGTTTATTGCAGTGATCAGGTCAGGACGTCTACGAGAGGTCACGAGATGAATCTAGTCGGTTACGAGATGATTGCCAAGACAGGAACTCATATAAAAATACTGATACACAAAAGGAGGTTTCAATGCTTCTAGGTTATAAACTGGTTTTACTCTGTTCAAATTCTAGTTGACGCTTGTCACCGTGCGTTAATGTGTGGAAACTGAATCTACAATTCATTAATATTGGGTCTCAAAAGATTCACAATCTTGTAGAAGGATATAAATGCTGTAATCAAGTAGTTCCCAAACTATGGGTGGGGACCCCTTGGAGGGTTGTTGGAAACGGAGGAGGAATTAAGGATCAAGGAATGATTTCCATTGATCAAATACAAATTAATTAAGCATACTAAGCCATAATTGTTACAAAGCAAGAGTTCGATATAAGATAAAACCATGCAAACACAAATATTCCATCAACCTTGGGATTTTCTTTGACCCTACATGATCCCTGAGGGGATCATGACAGATAAGTCATAGCATAATTTGCAGGAGGAGAAGTAGAAGAAGAAGAAGAAGAAGAAGAAGAAGAAGAAGAAGAAGAAGAAGAAGAAGAAGAAGAAGAAGAAGAAGAAGAAGAAGAAGAAGAAGAAGAAGAAGAAGAAGAAGAAGAAGAAGAAGAAGAAGAAGAAGAAGAAGAAGAAGAAGAAGAAGAAGAAGAAGAAGAAGAAGAAGAAGAAGAAGAAGAAGAAGAAGAAGAAAGGATCAACAACAGATCATTATCACTCATCTCTCACATGTTACACAGGAATGAGCCATTTGCAGTCAGCACAGCAGTTAATTCTACTCTAAGAGTCATTCACACATCATGAATTAATATGAAGTGTGCTTTCAGGGGAGTGAGAGTTTAGAAATCCAGTGTTGATCTAAAGGGGGGGGCTGACTTTGCAAACTCACTGAATGTGTATATTTGACCTCAAATCCAGTTTCCACAGTTTTACTGAACCGCCTTGAATCAAACACGGTGAGACATTCAATCTGACTTTGCCCCTGAAATTAAAGCCAGGACCCAGTTTCTAATCACGTTGTATCTTCCATGCCTTTGCAATGTATACAAGAAACACACAATACTGAACACTGGCACCGCTCAGCTTACAGAATACAAATCAGCACATAAATACCTGCATCTGCATTAGTGCAGAGAGACATTAAATATTTCATTTAACAGATGTTATAGGCATCAGGTGTAAGGTATAGATCTGACTATATATAGAAGACAGTGACATCCAACTCATGTACACGTGTGTGTGTGTGTGTGTGTGTGTGTGTGTGTGTGTGTGTGTGTGTGTGTGTGTGTGTGTGTGTGTGTGTGAGAGGAAGACTCAGCTATTAAACTGTCCTTTTTGATAGGTCTGCAGGGATTCATCATACAGCAATTTAATCTCTGGTATCTGGCAGCTGATACAGCCGGAGCATATTGTAAGAGGCCTGAGTGATGATGGAGCTAAAGCAGATGTCTCTTGACTTAAAGTTTAGTCATGCTCTGTAAAGTTTAATGATTTACTCAAAAGACAATTATTGGCCCTATTGGTTACTTAGGTCCCTGCACAGGGGATGGTTTGTTTTCATAAAGCGCTTTTCCAGTCTTAATGACTTAAAACTACAGTTTGACCTTACACCCATTCATACTCATATATATGGTGCATTGTTTGCAACTCTTTCTCCATCACACATTGCTCACACACTGCCAGCTCAGCCATGAGGGGCAGTTTGGTTGCCCAAGGACACTTCGGCACAGGGAATGGATGTCTAAACCCCTGACCTTCTGGGTAGTGGACCAGGCGCTCTACCCGGGTTGATCTTTCTGTCCGTGTGAACGTTTGTTATAAGCAAGATTACACAACAGCTACTGGTCCACAGATCCAGGATTTATTTTCATTGTGAGTTTTCTTTAGATTCTTGGGACATTTTCCATGATTTCCCAGAGAATAGTTCATCTAAAGAGACTGTTGGGCCTTGTCGGATGTATACGCACTCTATCAGTTCATCGCTGTAGCAGCTATATGAAAACTGATACCATTAAGCACAAGTTGCTTGTACTATAAAGAAACCCGGCTTAAGCTTTAACAGGCAGTTGGGGGGGGGGTTTGCAGTTTCAGTTCCTTTTTGCAGATAATTAGTCTTTTCTGCTTTGTTCCCAAACTCTAACTTGCTGCTGCGTAGCATCACACTCGCTGTAATTAACAGTGTTCCTTGTGTCCTTGTGTAACACTGTGTGTGTGTGTGTGTCCCTCTAATTAAAAGTAACAGGTGAGGATTTCTACATGCCATACTGAGCAGTGCAGGAACCACAGGACAGCCGCACCCCCCTGCTGCCTTACTTTTTATCACTGGATTCTGACGATGGCAGTGGAGTATATGTTCTTTTCTTCAGTCGGCCATTACCTGAATAATTTACACTAATCAACATCTTCAGCTGTGAATGCTGGTCTCACACATCATTCTGCATCCGTTACTGGAAGAGGCTTTCATTCTATTATATAAGAAATCCACACACACTAATGATCAATAAAACAGTTATTGTCAGATGTATTAATAATACAATTTATATGTGTATTTAGCTCGTGAATCTCTGTGTTGACTGGAGGGGTTGCACTAAGAGCAGTGGTCTCCAGCCTTTTCAAGCCCAAGATCACTTTTTAATTCCAAACTTAAGCCGAAATCTACCATCACATTATATTTCATTTAGCTGACGCTTCCAAAGCAACTCACATCAGTGCATTCAACCGTGAGGGAACAAACCCAGAACAACAAGAATCAAGAAAGTACAATTTCTTCAAGAAAGCCAAACTATAAAGTGCGATAAGTAAGTGCCATTAAAGTCCTACTAAATTGTTATTTTAAACTTTTAGTCAAGGTATAGTTGGAAGAGATGTGTTTTTAGTTTGCGGCGGAGGATGTGTAGACTTTCTGTCCAGATGTCCATGGGGAGCTCATTCCACCATTTAGGAGCCAGGACACCAAAGAGTCGTGATTTTGTTGATATCTTCCGAAAAACCCACTTAGGAGGGTCAGGCTTATTATATTTTAGCAATTTCTGTTAAAGGTTGAATGTACAATAAATAAATATACGCAAAGAAGTGCAGTTGTGCAAATGTTTCTATTCAATGCACAATAATCAAATTAATATCAATTAATATTGACAATACAAAATATGTAGCTTCTCAGTTCCACAACTACTGCAGAGGAGGTTTTACATAAAGGACTTGATTTGAATATGGCCACAAATAGGATTAGTGCCCATTATGAAAGAAGTCCCTTGTACTCAAATAAACAACAGTACTGTATGAAACCGTGCATCTTCCACTCTTGCAAATATTTCACAATAATCACCCCTGTTTAAACAAGGGAATGGATTCCTTCAACAGAAACACTCTGGTTGGCGACCACTGACTTAGAGGGATTTCTATTGTTTTTTATGTGCTGAACATGCAGCACAGATGCCCGTGCCCAGTCCACAGAACATCTTTTGCTTCAGTTAATGACTTTGTCCAATATTGGCGAAGCTGGCTCTAAATATTATGCACCTGGGGGTGTTCATTCATATTCCTCCTGTGTTTAAAAATGTATGTTGAACTCCTGATGATCTGATAATGGAAAAAATAACACAGAGTCCGCCACACAGAAGAGCCCATCTCACTGTTCTCAAGCTGATCTACACCAGTGTGATGTTATTCTACATTATCTATTTGGATATAGTGGCAGGGATCAGAGATTTTCATGAGGTAGGAGAATAAAACTCTGAAGGAAAATGCCTTCTATGGAAAGAGAAACCACTTGCAAAAATGGACCGTGCATGTGCGTAACACGTCTCCTATCCAACACCCTGTGGCACACAAACTAATTCTCGACTCTTTGAAATTTTAATCGACTTTTCTCTGCAGCGCTTCGCACTTTTTTTTTCTTGCGCAAAGAGATTTCCCAAATGAGGGAGATCGGAGACACGGCGGTTTGGATGGTAGCACGTTCAGCCGCGGCTGTTCAGTAGTTTTCTGCAGACTCGCACATGTGGAAGCAACATGGCTATAACCAGAGATATAGTGGTAAATACTAAGCAGGCAAAATGGGATCCCTTTGTGGTAAACAGATTACAATATAGGGAAAAGAGGAATACATACATGGCACAATTACGCACAAGCTGGTCTGGGGGTGTAAACAAAGATTTAGTCAACAAATACAAAATAAAATAAGGTGAGGTCAGCTCAACAGATTCAACCCTGCACAGACTCCTTCAGCTTCTCGCTAAGTTCACACCCAGGACCTTCATGGCACAAATCAGTCGAGTCCAAAAACAACAACACCACAGGATCCCTTACCTGTGCGGGGCGCGTTGGTTTCCAGCGCTGCCGTGCGATGAGGGGAAAGTATAAAGC
Organism: Pseudopleuronectes americanus; assembly: GCA_038501795.1. Taxonomy (NCBI): domain Eukaryota; kingdom Metazoa; phylum Chordata; class Actinopteri; order Pleuronectiformes; family Pleuronectidae; genus Pseudopleuronectes; species Pseudopleuronectes americanus. The sequence goes on along the minus strand of CM076717.1, from coordinate 14,835,125 downwards.
CAGCGCAGAAGCAGCAGCAGCAGCATCCTTCGCACCAGTGTCGGTGGTGTATCTATTTAAGCCTTAAGCGCGGAGCGGCGTGCGGAGAGCACCAGGGCTGGATGAATGGAGGAGGCGAGTGTCGCTGATGCCTGAAGTTTGAACCATGCGTGCAGCGTGCGGGAGAGGAGCCGCGCGCCCGGAGCTGTCCGTGGTGCTGCGTAAAATAAATAAAAAACACGAGCACGCGACCAGCCGCTGGGTGCTGGAGGTTTTCAAAAAGTCACAAACCCCCGAAAAAACATGCAACGAGACGCGCACTGCAATGTTCTGATGGAACAGGACGATTTGCTTTCTAGAGCATCAAGAGAAGACACTAGACATGTTTACGACCAATTAATTAAGGAATGCCAGAATCTAGAAATTATTAGTAGGAAAAATGGGATTAGACACAATTGAAGATCTACCTGTTACTCGAGGTTTTGCTGAATCCTCATTGTTGCAACAGTATTGTCAAACCCACCAGCTGATTACAGCGCTGGCTGCGGATAGGCGCACCGACCAGGGAACTCTCCGAAGGTTTAGACACCTGGACGGAGGCGCAGCTACTCCGCGCAAGAGGAGTCCAAGAGACACTGTCTGAACCGAATGAACATCATGTAATTCAGCGCATATATAAGGGGAGAAGAGCGTGTGGTGTCCGGCTGGAGGCTGTTGGGCTGGGTGCGGACATCAGAAGAGTCGCCCCTTTGTTTGCTGGAGCGGTTTGGGGGGGATGTTTAAATAAGGAACCTTTGGAGACTGCTCATCTGCAGCGTGCGGTGGAAATGCTTTATTTGGGAGCCGCGGAACAAGTTGTGACACGGGGCGCGGGGAAGAGAGGTCAGTCCCAGATGGCACAGTGATGCGCACAGAGGGACGCATCAAGAAACCCAACGGTCGGCATCTAATTGTGTATGGTGAAACACCATCTCTTTCTCCACGTGCGATGTAATGAGATTAATATTTAACATCATGGGAAGGCAATAATCTCCCGCGCCCTCATGGCTGTGTGTCACCCCCGTGGGTCTCACAATTCATTAAATCAGTGGCTGACCCAGTGTGTCATCGCAGTCTCTTCAAGACTGATCTCGTTCTTTTTTTCCGCCTCTGGACAAAGGTCGGCGTGCCAAGATTAAAAGTGAACGTGCAACAGACATGTGGTGAGGGCATCTGTCCCCGCAGACTGATGACACCTCTGTGGGTAGTGTGGCTACTGATCTCATGAAGTTTAATCACAAAACAAAATGTCACCAGCGGCCCTTTGGGTGGAATATTCAAGAAGATTTATACGCCATGGGAAGTATGTCATTTATCTTATGTCCCAATGTTCCGTGGCCGGTTGTTGTAGGTGGACATGATGGAGGTTTGTGTCTCTGTTGAAAGTACGAAGAGACAAATCAACGTGCAGATAGGGAACAAGCTGAGGGAATAACCGACGTCCTAATAAGGCCACTAAGGGTCAATGGTCCTTTGCAAAGAATCTACAAGTGTATTACGTCTTAAAGGATGATCCCCATTCTTTCAAAAATACATCGCCTCATTTGGAGAGAGGTTTGTCAACACATGATCCAAATTCTCCCCTAAACAGAGATAACCTTGAGCATTTCATATAATTCACATCCTTTCCTTAACCCATGCAGTCATCCCCTGTGCCCCATATGGGTTTCTTTCCTTTTATTCTTCACCCATTCACAGGATGCCCCTGCTGCCATCTTGGATCATGCACTTTTTCATGCACATTGGAAGACTCCACAATTGCCAGAAAATGTTTTTGTTTTGAGGAATATACTGATGTTGTAGTAAATAACATTACGTCAGTCAATATTCATTAAAGGAGCCATGAATGTATTTTTGTAGTAATACAATTAGATTCTTATGCTCTGGTGTTGTTTTTTGTCATTGTTTTTGCTATAATTTATCATTATGATTACAGTGTTCGGTTAGCAGCTTACCTGTGTGTGTGGGAGAAAGTGTGTGTGTGTGTGTGGGGGGGGGGTCGGCCATTTTTTTTATCTTTGTTTATCTATTTTTTCAACAGGAACATCTTTTTGCCAAGTTCTAGATACAAGCAAATCCTTTTGTTGGCTTGTTCGACAAACTCATCCTACAACCAACTAATCCCCACAGTTACTTTCCAGATAATTCCCTGAAGTCACCTCATTGGTGTTCACACATAAACACATTCTACTGAGAATAGATAATACTCACCATTGTGTCAACCTGCCCAGGAGCAAGAAGGAAATCTTCTCTGGCTGACTGACGGTGTATAAACCAGTAAAACGACTGGGCCTGCAGTGGTGTCGGATTTGGAGCAGACACGTTTGTACTTATAGGTCATGGTGCTCATTAAGGACCGCTGGCTAAAGAACACCAGTGTCCATCAAAATTCATTCATCTGTTGAAGCCTGTTCTTCCTCTTCCCCAAACACAGCAGGTTATATAAATTGTGACAAAAATGCCAAACCGCTCAATCAACGCTGGACGGATCAACGCAGCTCCTGCTGGGTTGACATCATTTGGCAACAATAACACATTGCAATTATATTTTAAGGAGTGTGTGCACTTGCCAAAGGAACCCACACTTCGACCAAGCGTTTCACATTAACCAGGGGAAATGGCTCCTTTAAGAAAATCTTAAAAAACAATAATATAGATTTTCTTTTTCTTTCTTTTTACCAAATAGGCAAAAAAGTGAAAGTGGTTCAAATGTAAGAGACGGCCTAATGAGTTATTAGGTGCTTACTTCCTCATTAATATCTCCAGTATAACAACGTGTCCCACTCCCACCCACACGTTCTTTAATTCTGCTGTTTCTGTAGAGAGGCAGACAAAACAAAATGGATAAGAATGGTTCTCAGGCTATAAGAGCAATGAAGTAGCTTTGTGTTTTAAGGTTTAAGAGAAATCCTTGTAGAAAAAATTACAGATTTTCTTTTGTCACAAAAACATTGATGCAGATTGGATTTGAATTTTTTATTACAGACAGAAAGATACAACCATGGCCGTGTGCTATACATTACTTCGAATGTTGCACAGCACAAACGTTTTCAGTCTACAAACATATCTGAGCTAGTCTCTGGAAGTGAGTGAATATTGGCTACGAACAGAACTGTGAGGTGGTTCAACAAACCAACAACAGAAGGGAAAATTACCTTGAAAAAACTAACGCCACCATCAAAGCTCAGGGTGACAATAAAATGTTCTGTACAGTATTCAAGGGGAAAACACTTTGTTAAATTTAATATAAACCCTGGTCCTGGAGTCTTCTGGAGGATTCATTGGTTTTACTTTACTGGTGTTGGACAAAAGTTTTACTCCAGAAATGTGATTGACAGTTTCCAAACTTTCAACAAAAATAGAAGGATATGAAAATCACACCACGAAATAGGTCCTTCAAGATTTCTACAGCATTAGCTCCTGCACATTTCAACTAAGTCAATATTATTTATCAAGACACCGAAGTCAGGAAATGCATAAAAACACGGACATGAACTTCCTCAACACATGACCTTGACAGTTGGGGCAAATATCCTTTTCACACACGATGCATGACGATCCAATGTATTTACTTCAATGTGTTAAAATATTGAAATTAAATATAGAATTAAACTATAGCTGGCCCTGATTTGCTGCACACCATGTGCAGAGAAGATTAGTTTGACTCAAGGTATCGACTGTTCAATTCTGACTGTTTAAATACAAGATCAAAAGATTAGAAAAACAAACTGATTACAGTTGAACAAAACGTACAGGCTTCAAACAGACAATTAGAAGGCGTAGAAAGATGGCGTGTTGGTCATGGCATGAACAGCTCGAGATCCACCAACAAGATTAAATGACAGATAAACCAGCCACAGGAACAACTGGGGGAACTTCTCCGGCTTGCCAGTGTTACATGGCCTCCGCCCTGATCTCTTCAGCATCCTCCCTACTGCTCTCCATCCCCCAAGGGCTCCTTCTTTTCAGCCACCAGTTCAACTGCTTCTCGAGCTCCGTCTCCACTCTCAGGGAGCTCCCTCTCCTCCCCGTCTTCCTTCTCCTCCCTCTCTCCTCCCTCCTCCTCCTCCTGCTGCTGCTGCGGCTGCTGCTGCTGCTGCTCCTCCTGATCCATGTCGAGCTCTTCAAAGGATGAGCCACTGCCCACAGACTCGTTCGAGTCTCTGTCGCTGTGGTCCCTGTGCTTAATGTCTTCATTTGCATCCATTACGTCCCTCAGAGGCAAGGATGAGGCCAGGGAGGCGGCCGTGGAGGCAGCCAACGATGTCTCTCTGCTGTCCCAGGGTACGCCGCCACTCACTGAGCTCACGTCACTGTGGGAATCCGCTCCTGGAGAAAAACAGGTAAAATGAGATCTATGACAGATTCTTGTGCAAAATAAAAATATATGATTGGAGCTTGGTTTACTATGAGATCATATGTTGGGTGGGGAGTGTAGAGAAATCACGATTGGATTCATTTCAGAGTTTGAATACAATGGTAAATGCAACCCCTCTATGTTCATAGATCACTGGCTTGGACTTACTAGAAGAGAAACTATATCAAATTCAAGCCACGTTTGGACAAACTGAGATAGGTGCAGTGTTTCCACTTATGGATACTTGTGAAGCAGCCCGAGACCACAAGAAACATCTGAAGAGAAATTCAAGGAGAAACATGATATTTATTTTACACTGTGGAGAGATCTATCACCAAGTGTTTTCTGTGTGAAGGAATCAAAGGTAACTGGAGCCTACATGCTGGCAGCTCCGGGCTGGAGCCTACTTATGCCCAGCTCTGCTTTGAGATAAATGCTATCATCAGCATACTCACGGTGAGGATGCTAACAGGCTGATCTTAAATTCATCATCTTAATTAGCGTGCTAACATTTGATCTGGGCTGCTGGGAATGTCATTAGTTTTGTAAGATATTAAGTATAAAGCAGAGAATTGTGACAATTTGACCTGATGGATTTAGCGAACAAAATAATTATTATTATCATCTTCTAGGAACATATTTTACTTAAAACTGTATATGTCCAACCCATGTGGACATGATCACGAGGATCCATCCTCTGGGAACCATGAATGTCTTGGACGAAAATTTTGTACCAATCTATCGAGAAGATATTTGATTAATTTCCAGGAAAGTGCAGAACTCTGGTGATTCTGGAGGAAAAGCCAGGGGTTCCAACAGGTCATTAGGATCCATCCTTTGACTGTCTATACAACCAAAGTGGTGGAGCCAAGATGTCGGTTCTATAAATCTTCTGAGTCACTTAAAACTCACTGGATCTGTTTTGAATAATTTTTAATGACTACTTTATAATTATGACCCTACACCACTTCCTTCAGCTTGAACCAGGTTATTAAAGCTTGTGTACTACGGCTGAGCCAGATTAGAAAAGATTAAAGATCTTTTAAATGAAGTCACAGACCACGGACCAACATGTTGGTCACATCATTAGCACCTAATTATTTCCTGTATTGTGGCTCGGTGCAGCGTGACTATATTTTGAGGGGAGGGAACGTTCACATAATACATATCTGAAATCATCACGAGAAACGTCCATTAGCTTAATTGGTGGCGATCCCCACACCCACATCATCAGCTTGCTAATGCTTTCAGTCTAAACCTGATTCTAATTGGCCTTTGATCTGTGAGTCTCTGTGACCCAGCAGCCTTTCATTATCCCCGGCTACTGATACTCTTAGGTGTTCGTGCTTCAGCCGCGCAGAAGATAACGTTGTAATCTGCACACATCTGATTAGGAACAGTAATTGCAGGGAAAGCTAAAAGTATGACACATTTACAGGAAGGTGGAAATATGTTCAACAGTAGCACTCCTCAATAAAACAGTATCAATAAATACTGCAGTATCATTTTCATCACTGGCAGTATAACAAAAGTCCATCATATATCAGTTTAATATTTAATAATACATTCTGTAGGCACAGTGAGGGAGTAGAACGGTTCACAAAATCAACAGCACTGTGTGGCAGGTGGGTCGAAAGATCTAAATCCACTGGAGTAGAAGTTAATTTTTTTAAAGTAAAAAAAGGATGCACATCACACCTCCCACCTACGCAACTGAATTTTAAGAGGGCTCTTCCCAGTTGAACTCACAGAGGAGAATTAAGAGGAGCAAGAAAAGAATTGTGAGGAAAATTAAGTAAAAGCCGCAACTATAAAAAATATCTTTTGTTTTTCAAGAGTGTATTTAAAAACAGTTAAAGCAGTGATCAAGTTGATATAAATGATTCTGACAAAAACCACCACTTTTTAATTCTATAAAACTACGTTAGTCCAAGTTATGACTGTTATACACTGAAGCTTTTCATTTTTTAGTATGGACGTAATATATCTTATTTTGCTAAAATGGCCTTGATAAAAAATATGTCTTCCACAAATAAAATCTGACTTGACTCGACTGCACTACCCCACAGGACACTGAAACATTATTGTCCAATCCATTTTCCTGCTGCTTTCACACTCACAATAAATCTCATCCACACATCAAAGTGTGTTTGCACTAAATGTGTCATCGGGGACCCAAATACAATAAACACTGAGTCTCTGAGCTCAAGACTAAGGTCAGGGTTTCTTTTCATTCATTCCAAGCTCAGTACAACTCAGCAATCTAATTATCACATCCAGCAGATATAATCCTGTTTGTGGCGTAGAATTTAATACATGGAAAGTCCATTAAGGTTATTTATATGATGTGTTTTCGGGCCTGTTGATTAGCAAACAGGTCCAAACAGAGCTGCTGGGAACAGACTTCATAGAAAAAGGTCCAGTGTGAATGTGTTAATGTACATAGATGAAGATTATCATTTATATTTCATTTGCATGTGCATGTTGCAGGAAAAGGAGCTTTCCACAGGGATTTATCTTATAATACAGGGATTTTAGCAGGAAATAATGGGTCTATTTAGGGTAATTGGGTGGACAGCACCCCCGAGGCTCAGCCTCAACACACTGGACAACTTTTAAACCATCTCCAACTGCATCCAGTCCTGAAATTGGTACCCTGGTTGAAGGCAGGTGTGTCTCTGAAAGTCCTTTAGATAACATTTGCCTAAATTAGCTTCTAAATTGGGCCCATTGGGATTATTAGCAGAGAATCAAGGTCTTGCTTTTCAAACTATTTAAAACAGAGGAGTGTATAAAGAAGGTAATTAAACAGACGGGGCTGAGGCACTGAGAGTTTGGAGAATCAGAGTGGGTGGTGAGAAAAGTGTGACAGGAAATGCATAGAACCAAAGAAATGTGAATGTATTTGAAAGAAAATGTGATTTATAACCATCCGTTACTGTTAAATATACAGTTTTAAGAATAATCCACATTGAGATTAAAAGGAAGCCATAATGCTGCAGCTGAGTGCACAAGTAGAACAAGATGATTTAAATCATTTTAGGTGAATTGAAAGGAGCTCATGTCAAAACTCAATCAATCAAAAATAAAGTGCAAAAAGTGATAGAAATATGGGATTTGTGTTTGTTTTGTTGAGCATAAATTCGCCCTTAAGTGGACGTTTAAGTAAAGGGCTTTATGAATATTTGAAATAATTCTGTAGCCCTTTTGTACTTAACATTTATTGATGTGCTGACTTTTCTACACAAGCCAAGTGTAAAACCTTCAATGTCTCATCTTAGTCACTTATGTTAGGACTTGAATCCCATTAAACATTGAATCAAAGCCAATTCTGCTGATGACTGACTGACCTTCTACTATTCTCTCACACTTTTATTAAGCCTCGTCACATATAGCTGTGATATTATAAAGTGTGAAACAGAACAGTTGTGTGAAAGAAACATTACATTTGCTTATAAAAGACCATGTTTTTTAGGGTTGTCCTAAACCTTAGCTGACTCCAACCAGTCCCTGTGGCTTACAGTGATGAAGTGAGGACTTATCATTGGTATAAATGGTATAAAAATGGCCTGCTTTATACTGAGGCTGGTTTGTGTCCTCAACGGATTAACAAGCTTTTTGCAGCACATACAGTGGCTGCTGTGATCACCAGATTATCATAAAAGTGTTTTCAGTTTGTTTGAGTGTTTACCGCCTCGCTCGGCTGTGGTGGTGGTGGAAGCGCTTCAGTTGTTTTGAATCGTGACTTAAAGATTTTAATTGCTGGTGATTATAATTTCCGTGTTGGCCTCTCATGCTACTGGATTATTTGTTAATGTGGAATGTTCCGACCAAGACCAAAGGTATCTTAGATCATCTGTGCATCAAGTTTGTCATCAGGTTTCATACAGAGACTGAGTGTAAAGATAGATCACATTACAGCTCTTCAAAAGTGAAGCTAATTCATCTTGACTGCTTTATTAATTATCAACAATCCAACAGTGTGGGGATAATACCTCGCCAACATGTTCAGAAATTCCCACTCTCCCGAAGGACTTTTGAACTTATTAAGTCCTCAACCCTGATGCCACTGGGCCTCCGCCAGCCACAGTCCTTTGAGGATGTTTTGAACTTTGTCTAAAATATCAGATCTGTGATTCCTCTGTCCTCTCTCCTTTTTTCTGCTGATCTCGGTAACTTTCCGCTTCTGTCCCTCGCACATGTCTCACATACCTACGTGGTTATTATTGCTATGTATCGAAGGAAGTGTTTCGGTACGTAGCAATTTCTTTCATGCTGTACAAAAGCCTATCTAGGGGCTTTAGTGGCATTTCTTGTGAAAAAAATGAGTTTACTCTCAGTTCTTGTCCTTCTTGTTGATCACACTTCTCCATTTTTCAAAATATCTGCCATAGTCCACTATTTCAGAGCGATTTTTTATATATACATCAAGATGGCTGTCTTTTCTTTTCAAATCTGGAAAACCTCATTCCCTCCAAAAGCACAACATCTCCTGTCGTTGTTACGCAGATGACACTCAGCTATACCTCCGTTATCACCATGGTGATAATTCTAACAACTGACTTTGGTCTCTCTTTGACTGTCTCTAGGATAAGGAAATATTGGATATAATTTAACAGTCTTCAGATGAATGATAGCAACACCAATGTGGTCCTGTTCTAGTGATTAATATAGGGCCCCTGGCGTCTTACCTCCATCCAGAGTCCAAAAATCTTGGCGTCATTTTTGACCCAGCATTGAAATTTGATAAACATATTACCACGGCTGTGAAATGTTGTTGGCTAAAATCAGACTCTTCCTCTCTTTTTAATGATCTGAAGATTGTCTCAAATGCCTTAATTTCCTCATGGCTGGATGCCTGAAATGCTTTCTATTTGGGCATTAGCCAGTCCTCCCTGTCTCATTAGCAGCTGGTACAGCTGCTGCTGGACTGCTAACAGGCACTTTATTGTACCTCACTTTGGTCAACTCAGTTTTTTTTAAGTTCCTTTATAAATAAACTCTACTTGAAAAGTGGAAGGCAATCTCCCGGTGCCGTGGAGGGATTTCCAGAGACAGTTTTCTACTGTCAGACAAAACTTAGCTCCACTGATTGATCCATCGCTAATTAAGAGAGCTTGGCTTGAGACCATACACACTCGTGGTTTTATAGAGTCTACTCCCTGCTAGTGGTTCCTGAGCACTGAAGTCCATGTAATAGACTAGCAATAATTCAAAAACACAGATATACCTGCAATGACTAAGAAGCACTGCATACAAAGAGATTTGCCTTATCGTCTTTATATGACTGTGCTGACTGTGCATATGTTAAACACTGTAATGCACACTTCAACAAGTTATATTCCTTCAGCTGAAACTAAATCTTAAACACTTTGCAAACAACCTTGATACATTTACACAAATAGTTGTGTCAAAGCCGAATAAACAGAGGTCTTAACTCTGATGAAAGCAACACATGACAATAAGAAATGCTTTCACTCTTTCTTCTCACAAGTTATTTCTCAGCTCTTGTGAACAGTAGAGTGCCTCTGGGTGTAAAGTGTTTCAAAAGCAGCTTAAGCGGAATCATACACAACTTTAAATGGCTCCTAAAGCCTGAGTGCAGTGTTTTTGTAGCCAGTCGTCTGCCTTGTTGTGTGAAAGCCTGTTTACCCAACACTCTTCAGTTTCATTTACTGAGGACACAAAACCACTATTTCATTCAATATGATGGACTCAAATTAAATTTACACAATTTCATGATAACATATTGAATATTGCAGTAAAGAATGAATTTTGGAAATACACTTATCTTATTACCTCTGCCAAGCATGTTAGGTTTGCACTTTATCTGTTAGTTAACAGGATGACACCAAAACTGTGTCAGGCTGCTGTTCTAACACATAAAGTCCTTTAAAAGTGTTTTCTTACAGAAAGCAAAGCAGATTTTCACACTGCATCTATCACGCTTATTTTACTTATTCGTTTTTTTTCCCTCCCGATGTACTGATCCACCTTAGATACAAGCGTTCTGCCAATGGATGCAACAAACCTTGTCTGTGTAAGTCTGTGTTTGTCTGTTTGTGTGGCAGCTGCTCTTTTTTTGTCTCCTTTGGCCTCTCGTGTCTTTATATTTATGAAGCAGATTCATCAAACCTTGGGATCCCAGTGATTCTTTTCACAAGTTGAAACATTTTAGCTTGCACAGATGCACCTTTATGCCAGTTTGCACACCTCTAGGCAAATTTGCATTTAATTACATCTTTACATTGACTTCTAAAATTATCTTTGCATTCTGTCTGAAAACACAGTAAAACTACACCTTTACATTTTTATTATTTCGGTGTAAATAATTAATAAAAGAGATATAACATTATAATTATTAAGCCTAGGTACTGGTGGATGTGTCTTTGAACATTGGAGACGACCAGACCAGCTGCTTTCCCCTGCTTCCAGTCTTAATGATAAGCTCAGCTAATTAGCTCTGTCTCTCTGCTGTGGCTCCATAGACACAGGGATGTGTGTTGCACCAATCTCATCTCAACACCAAACCACTGATAACACAAGGTTTAAGGGACACATTTTCTTGAAATTCTACCTATGGATATTTATAGAAGGTGTAGAGTGAAAAATTATGTTATCTTTTGATTTTCTGGGAGGGCAGTGGTGGTCTTTTAAAGAGAAAATTGATGAAATCAACAAAGGATTTGGAGACATTTGTTAGAACACATGGATGTGTGTGAGAGAGAGAGGGAGAGAGAGAGAGAGAGAGAGAGAGAGAGAGAGAGAGAGAGAGAGAGAGAGAGGAGAGAGAGAGAGAGAGAAAGAGAGAGAGTGTAAATGGCAAGAAGATTTGAACTTCTTGTAATTATAAAACATGTACGATCAGCTTAATTTAATCTGAATTACTCAATGTTTTGCAGCACTTAACTTCTTTGTTACTTACTTCCTCATTTGTTAGAGAGGCAAGCAATAATCTAAACTTTGTCTCGGTCTGCTAATGCTGACAATCTAATTTAAAGTTGCAAATAGCCTTGACTCTCAGTTCAGCAGAATGCCAGAGGCTCTACATCAGACAATCGTGCTGCGTCTCTCTGGAGAATAGCCTCTACCTGTCATAGGTGGCACCAATCTGCTTGGATGGTGACTGCAATCTAAACATGCCAAAAGCTGTTAACATGTACAGCTCAAGTCAGATCCCCTTCCTGATGCGTCCTCCACATCCGAGCTGGGTTTACAAGAGAAGGCCATGTGATCTAAGCGCGAGGAAGACAGCATCTGATGTAAATCAACCCACCTGCACCCACTCTGTCCCATCAAACCAGAGCCATTTACTTACGCTGGTGATTTGTACAATGACAAAGTCAATATTGCCAGGGGCCCCAACCTACAGGTGCAGCAAAGAGTAATTGCAGCAGGAGGGCATTGCGCTTGAAGACACATACTTGCAGTGACAGAACAATTACAGAGTCTCGTATATCGTGTGTCCTCAGTGATCAGGGGCAGGAGGGGCAGGAGGGGAAGGAGGGGCAGGAGGGGAGTCAGTGCGGTGGCTGACAAAATAGAACCTGCCACATATTTCCACTGACACAAGCTGAAGATTCAGCAAAGCAGAAAACTGTCTCTATCCCAATTAGATGACTAAATGAAATAACACAAAAAACATATCTTTAATCGATTCTATTTAAGCTTCGGTGTTGAGTGAAAAATGTATATTTCAGTTATCATCATCGTTCTTCACCAGAGTTTTATGGCAGATTTGTTTTCTTTATGGGCTCAAAACTAACAAAAGTGTTGGATCGGATTGAACAAAACATTACCTGTTATGTCAGTTCCTCTGTCCTCGTCGGAGTCCTCTTCTTTCACATCTGTTTTGACCTCCTCCTTCATCTCTTGAACAAAGAAGTCTGTCTGGCGGGAGAGTGGAACCATGTAGTTGATGACATCTGACCCACAGATCTCAATAAATGGGAAGGCACACAGCTTCCTGTCCTGTGATGGAAAAGACAAAGGAAGAGAGAAAGGAAAGGTAAATATACATGATCAAATAGTGAGTCTTGCAACTGTTGTTCTGTGCGTGCTTCAGAGTATAGTTCACACAAAACATTGAAGAGCTTTATATCTATCCAACCATTATGCCACTTTTTCTTTGCAGTGTTAATCCCAGCTGACATTGGGTGAAAGGAGGGGCTCACCTGGACACGGCCAACACACAGAGACAAACTACCAATTTCTCAAATACACACCTATAGACAACTTAGAGTCTACAGTTAACCTTCTCAATCTGCATGTCCTACTACCTGGAGGAAACCTGTGCTTACACAGACAGAATATGCAAACTCCACACAGGAAGACCAGCCAAACTGGGAATCAAACCAATAACCTGCAATGATTTTTTTCATTCAGTTATTGTGAGCCGACAGAAGTTTCTGGACCAGAACATATAGACATTGACATCTTTTTGCTCTTGGTTCAAACTGCAGCTAAAGCTTGAAATGAAAATAAGGATAACTTGGATACACAGCGATGCTCTAAGATGGGCAGACTGCCTCAGACGAGCAGAAAATATCAGAGATATGTAGCATTAAAATGTCTCCACTTTGCTGACATAACACTAAGTCTCTGACATATTAATATGATTACCCATGTGAGTCCATTAAAGCTGCATTACCATTCACATCTATGTGTCTACATCTGCACTCTCCAGTGGTGTGTGTAGAAAGTGAAGAGTTTATAAATATTATACAATATTTTCTTTAAAGAGGACATTAGCCTTGCATAATTTTTCTTCATGCTTTCATATAGTTCTCAAGGGATTGCAGGGAAGTGAGCTCTCCAGTGGGGCCATCAGAGTACAGCTGCAGGAGGCCTGGTGAGCTGCATGGGCCACTTTCATGAATGATTGGCTGCAGAGTGATAGATTAATGTTTTAGAGTAGGAAACAATGCTGTTTATTTGAGTAAAATAGCTTAATAGTTTCAAAAATCAGTGCCAAAGCCCATTCAAATCAAACAACTCCCAAGTCACTAATAGAGTTGTATTAAATGTCCTTTTTTTGTTCTGCTTTCCTTTGTTGGACATGATAACAGATCGATCACACACTTTATATAACACAATAACTTAATTGCAATGTTAATGCTCACACTGGCCTGCTCCTCGCTGTGTGAACAGTCTGATGGCAGTCACCAGACTCATTTTCCTGTGGGTCAGTGTGATCTGGGCTGACTGATTGGTTTTAATCTAATCCTCTTCAAAATAAGATGGTAGGAGGTGGCATGAATCACCTGGCTGCTACACACAGGGGTTCCAGCCCCGGGGCTACCTATGCAAATGAGTACCCATCTCTTTGAACCTGCTCCAATAATGAGCAAGGAACTCGAGACAAAGGCAGTTCACTATACCATAGTGAATTACACACACACACACACATTCACACACACATCCCCGAGGGATACTGTCACCGATCAGAGAAAGAAAACAGCATGTTAGAAATATGCGAGTGCTCATACAGTGTATGAAAGTTACATCTGCCTTGTTAAAACACACCATCAGCCACAGAGATGGAGCTCACAGTGAAATCGCCCTCATATTATGGCTGGTGGAAATGGATGTTGCGCAGAACTCCAGGACAGCATGAGACCTCGCTCTATTATATAGATGTAGATTTTTTGCTTTGGGCACAGGATATGACACTGGGCATTTTTCTACCGACTCAAACTGTGTTGTTGTAGCCTGAGGTAATTGAAGCTACTTTGACGTCGCTGCAGCGTGAGAAGCCGAGCAGGCCAGCCCAGGGACAACATTTTGGGTGACTGTTTTATACATCAGTCTGGTGCATGCTGTCAGAGATTCGGATCACAGTATTCCCCTGTGATAAAAATTTGTATTTAGTCTAGACTTGATACACATTTAATAAACTTGCAAACAATGTACAGGTCTGAAGTAAGAAGCAATATTTAAGCCATATTGTTGATTACATACTTATTAAACAGTTATGCAGTTGTTTTCTCTGTTCAGACTTTTGTATTATTGTTTATGGTATATTGACTGATGCATTAGGCAATTTTCTTTGAATAATGGGAGTTTATAAATAAACATGTTTGATGTTTATTACTTTTCCCACTTGACACCCTTGTTAGGGACATATCTGTGCCATAGACTCATAGAAAACGTCTCCACCTCCTCCCACTATCCCGAAACTAAGTCAAAACATCCCAAAAATGAATTCTGACATCTTATGCATTTATTCAGTTTTAGGTTACTATGTTAACATGTGAAAAATACAACCTTTGAGAAAACTCTTTCTTTTAATGTGTACTTTGACTTTTTAGTTTGGTCCATCCACTAACTTAGAAGAGGTGGGGTTTATGCCCTATGCTGCAGCCAGCCACCAGGTAGCGATCTAGACACTGTAATAACAGTGAGAATCGATGAAACTAATAATTAGAAAAACTCATAAACTGTGTAAATATGGAGGAAAAGAAAGCTCCATCAAAGTGAGGCCAGACATATTTTAGCATAATCCCATAATATGGGATCTCCACTGTCCTGTAATCCATGGAAGGAGCTGTAAACATATTCCACAGTGTCAAGTGGAGTTAAAAACTGTTTTGCATCTTCTAACCAGACTCTAAACTGAAACATTTATTAAATTGCTTCTCCTCACAGGTACTTTCTTAATTCTTAATCTGCCATTATATTCTTCATTTCAGTTCCACTTCCTTCTGAAATCTGAATATTGGGCTTTGATGTATTTCAAAGAACTCTGTGAGTCCACTTGTGAATATCAGGTTATTCCTCATCACTCCCTCTGTTGTTAACAGAAATTGTTTCAAACGAGGTCCTGCATCCCCCCCGAAGGGCTTTAATATGAGAAAAAGTATAGATTTCATGCGTAGGTAACTTGGAATAGAATTAGTAATTGAAAAAACTGTGTCGCAAAATAACAAATCAATTCATTATAATTCACCTGAGGAAAGGTGTACTTACGGTGGCACTCTAAGGAAACTGGCTATTTCCTTAATCTGTGGCCACCAGTTATTTATGTGTTGAATAATTTATTCTAATGGACTGTTTCACTGACCAGTTTCCATATTTCCTCCTACAAGGGATATGAATAAAAAAAAATGGCAAAAAGATGAACTATCCTGTCGTAATCAATACTCAATCCTGTCTTGATTGTATTCATTGTTTGACAAGCAAGATGTTCCATTTGCTCCCAGTCCCATTCACTGATCTGTAGGTTTAATTTGTCATATGCATTCGTCACAGGGTCAAGAGTACAATGAAAGGTGTGGACAATAATAAACCAGTCTGCTCAGCAGTGCAATAGTTATATAAAAGCAAGGTTGACATTAAGTTGCCAATGAAGTGACTACACATAGCTAGATGAGACAGAGTCTAAAAACAGGTCATGTGTTTCTTTCGTGCTGCGTCAGAGTAGACTCAAAATGTATCAATATCACAGCCTCACTTATTCTCTATTAAGACCGATCCATCTTCCCGGCCAAGGAACCAGCAGTTGGTCCCAACACCACTAAACTGACAGATTCCACAGACCCTCAACTCTTCCTAACCTTCACACCAGTTCTACAAAATAGGTCACCATTAGTCCTAGCCTTTCTTTCTCCGTTATGCAACCCCACTCTTAATAATTAAGGACCTTGCAGTGCTGAACTTTTGTCCATTAAAAATTGTACATTCAGATTGTTGGAGAGTAAGTGGTTGATGAAAAACAAGAAAGAAGAGGGGCATGATCTGAAGGAAGAGCCCATTACATTCTTGGAGTGGATCCGGTAGATCTAGGATTTCTTGTATCCGAGTCTCAACCTGAACAGATCTATTTGTGTGTATTTAGACACAGGCATAGCGTAGCTAATTTGTAACAGGAAGTAAGTCTTGTATGATAACTTTCATTAAATTTACATTTTTACGTAGTGTTCTTGACTGGCGTGGACTATAGCGCATGATGAGAGGGAGCGGTTTATTACAGCACGATAGACACAGGAAGTGATAAATACCTGCTTAGCCCAAAACGCACACAAAAACAAAGCCGTTTCATCCTGGTCCCTTTCAGCTTGCTGCTAGTTAATTTGTTTTTCGATGGTTGCGTTTGGTCATTTGTGAAAATGTAGCCTTCCTCAAAGAACAAATCTTTTTTACTGGAACATTTGATTTAATAATTCAACGAAATAACTTATATATTTTCAGGTACTTCTTTTTTTAACGAATTAGCCATAAATTCAAATTTAAGGTATCAGATTTTGAGCCCCTACAGCCTTTTCCTCAGATTAAAAAACTTAATTGACACAAATATATTTTACAGAGCTGCACAAAGAAAAAAGGTGTGAATGTAGCCAGCTGTGACATTGTCATTTAATAGCTCAGATGACACATATTCAACCATCAGTTTCTGCTTAAGTGCCCTTGACCTAGACAATGCATCTCTTCTGTCCCCAAGGAGCTACTCTGCAAATGACCTTTTACCTCCTTTAGATAGGAAGATAGACACAAGCAGTAATTTCCTACTAATCAATAAGGCATCACATCCCTCTAATATTATTGCCCTCAGAGCTACCTCTTGGGAAAAGTATAACTGCAACTGTAACAATCAAGGTTTTCTAATCTTTATTTGTCTTCCCAGCAGGAGAGAGTCGAAACCAGAGATGCCTTTGAACAATCCAACTAAATAAAACCAGACTTGTATACTGAGAAAAGAAAAGCAATTCACAGCCAAAAGCCAAAACCATAACCAGCAGACAACGCCCTGCTCTCTTATCATGTCGAAAACCTTATAGGATTTTACTATCAATAAAGCAATTAGGTAAGTGCCAAGTTCATTAGGTTTTGATGTAAACAGAAGATGGTGTACATCAGGATTGATTAGGACAATGAGGACAAATACAGTGTGCCCTGTGAATTAGTGTGCGTGTGTGTGTTTGTGTGCTTGTGTGTGTAGGGATAGTTGAGGGATGCAAAATCAGACAGATAGAGGGGAGGAATCTCATGGGTCTTTATAGTGTATTTTACCACTCTAGCGGCTGCACTGTGAGCATCCCTCATCCAATAGAAATACCAATAAGTGTAAAGTACATATAGATAACAACACCCCTGGAGCTTGATTTACTTGCTTTACTAACTACAAAGTAGAAACATAGGCACAGAGCAACTGGGTAATGATTACAGCAGAAGAGAGCGATGCTGACACTGTACATAGTCTTACAGCCTTTAAAAAAAACAAGAGGTCTGATTGTCTTGAAAGAGAAGCCATCGTTCTTTTCATGTCTCATCTCTCGGTCCATTGTTGGTGCGTTGAGACAGGCGACGTTGTGGAATTTATTTCACAAGAGGACAACAGTTTCAAAGAAGAGGAGTAAAACCAGAGATAATATCAAAGGATCTGATTGGAGATCGACTCAGACAGAGGGGACATTTTAACTCTGTATTGGCTTGGATAAAACGTTGCATTGTGTAAACTAAGGGTTAGGTGTGCTACTGGTAATGTACTCTGTATCCTTTATCCTTTTTACCATTTTTAATTCCTTAGGTTTTCTTTATTAACTGTACCCATAAGATGATAGAGGTTTTCCTCATATTTGAAAAAAAGGGAACAAACTGTTTAACAAAAAATTTAGCAACCATACGTGCAGAAAAAAATTACACAATATAAATATTGAACTAAATATCTAACCAATGTCTATAATGACAACAAGCTAAAGATTAATTGCATTTCAAATAATTCAGCATTTTCTAGAACTGCAAAAACTGGAGTAGGGAAAGGCTGATGATCAGTTCTTTCAACTAGAAACTCACCGCACTCCCTCTGTATTCATTACCCTTTCCACCAGCACATAAATCTCAGCTGGAAGCAGCAGGTCCTGTGGAGTTCTCCAGGAGACATTGGAGAGTATTCTAATAAATTCAGAATATTGTTCACTTAAATAAGTAGGCAGACTGAGGAAAACTGTAATGCTTCTCCTTCCTTCTACATCTTTGTTGTCGCAGATTCATCGCTAACCTGAGCAACATCTCTATCAAAAAAGGAAATACCTGCAACACCTCTAAGAGCAAAGGAAAATTGCAATGCTACCAAGAAATCTGAACCACTGACAAATACAATGTGGGAAACATCAGTCACTGACAGGAAATATATATTTATTGACCCAAATGGGATGATTTTCATTTGAATTAGACACAGTGTTTACACTTCATGTGAATATAATATGATTAATCCAATTTACATAGATGTTTTTGATAAAGAATTTGTGATAGCACCTTATTTAAAAAAACAGATATGGTCACATGTGTATCCTAACTTGGATTAGTTATATCATACATAGTGTGCTTGGGTATAACTCAGATTCCATAGCCTCTATTCAGGTCTGACTTCAATGCTACAGTAGTTGTCTTTTAGAAAAGTTTCATAGAATTTACCATACAATCTTAAAGTACCTCAAATACATTCAGAGGGAAGATTTCTCCTCTTAACATTCCGTCATTCAAAGAAACTACTGATCCTCAGACCGAAAAAAAGCTGTTGTCCTGCCAGCAGAGAGAATCAGTGACAGCACATCTCCCCTCCCCCTCAGGGAAGAGACATGAGATATGGCTCAGGAGCAGTGGTGAATAATGAAAGGCAGACACAACACTCATTCAGTCGCATATTTGCAGTGACAGCCTACAGCAAGCATGGACCCTACAACAAGATGAAGAAAGACCCAGGCCCGCCACAGTCGGTGTAAGCCACTTCATCACAATGGGTTATGTACAGATCCATATACACAAGAAGCACGGACACACACATCTATTTATAGGTGTATGATGTCTCACCCTAGTCCCAAGGCAGACAAAAAGGAAAATTAATACAAAAGCTGGCCGACTCATGGTGAAAATTGGTGACAGTCCCCTGAGTTCTCTCTACCTCCCCTGGTCTATTTACTCCCATTGCACTATTACAGCCACACAGTTCATCCTCTCACACCCACCATCACAGCTTCTCCCCCTTCCTATCTGTGGAGACAGACAAAAATTCAACTTCACACCTCAGCAGAGGTGTCCAATTCAGACTGTCCCTTACCGCCACACACTTCCCCAGAACACAGTGTTTTTCGATATGGCTATTTTATGCGTCTGTCTCAGCAAGCCCGGGCCTCCTCACCCCATTCTTGCTTGCATGCCCTGGTAGAAGTCTGCGAAGACGACTGTGGGAGGAGGCTGAGGATATCTGAGGACTGAAAATGGAGCCAGATAAGCGGAAGGCAGGACAATGGGTTTGTTGCAGCCTCTCCATGCACCCGTGCAATCAATAAGCAGAAACACTTGATGAGCTACATGTATAGAGACTCTGTCAGCAGCTGCTGTGGTCTCCAGAGGTCCTCCACAATTGATCTGGTTAGCTGGCAAGAGGTGAGAGGAAATAAAAGTAGCTAGTATACCAACTGTGGATTATAAAGTCCCTCCACTTCCTTCACCATCTTCATCACCTGCTAATGAACTTGCAAGAAGATACAAAACAAAGGATCCGGCTAATTGATACTGAAACTTTGATACTACGTTCCACAATCGATGGGGCTGAGCAAGTAAGACCGACAACATTAATGTGTACTCAAATACAATTTAATGCTTGCACAGGAAATCAGGTTATGGTTGGAAATGAAAAACTAGTAATCAGATTTGTACTCTACTCCTAACCACATTTCAGCCATGCTATGGCACTGAGGCTCTACTTACAGCAATGAAGGTCTAGCCTCTGTGGTTCACCACTTTGCTTCACATTGAACCATCAATTGCCAAGAAATATTATACAAACATTTGTGTTTTTCTAAGAATGAATCCTACTGACTTGGTGAGCAATTGAGTCCTTTAGCATCACCATGAGTTCAATGTTTTAGTTTTTTAGGATGATGGATAGCCTTGCACATTTAATCCCTTTCCCCTTCTCATCTTTTGCTATTATCCGGTCATATTTTGTATTTGTCGAAAAACTTTAACTATCAAACACCTGCAAATTTAATGACATTATTGACATTAAAAGAACTATTTCTTTAAACTATACCGAGATGTGAAATCTGGCCTTTTAAAGATTCAGTTATCCTGGTTAAAGTAAATCACAACTGAGAGTAATGAGCTTTCACCACAGATTTCCCTTGACATGAAAACTTTGTACTCAAATATGGTAAATGGTCTGTATATAAAAAGCAGTTTTCTAAACTAGAACCACTTTTTCTATGAGGGGCCATTTGGTATTCAACCTTCTGGTTGGAGGACGACCGCTCTACCCCTCATCCACAGCTGCCCTTTGAATATACACTCTAGAAAGCAATTTGTATCCTAGTTCAGCCGTTACTGGCTGTGTTAACAACATTTCTCTTAATCCTTCACTTAATTTGAAAAACTTAAATTCTTATTTTCACGATGCTTAGGAAATCATGTTACTGTAGAGTAAGAAAACAAGTACCAGTTCATGTGAGTGCATGTTAACATAAGTAGAGCTCACCCAAATTCATATTTAGCCTTTAAACTGCAGCAACTTTAATGTTCCTAAAGTAAACACTCATTAACAAAAGAAACAGTAACTCACAGTAGCTGTGAGATAATCCTCTGCAAACGGATTCAACAGAAAGCACACAAGGACATTAAAGAGAGCATTGGATTGGTTTGCAGTCAATTAGTCCTGGCTATTAATGCCTCAAAATTCAGGGAACCACTGCATGACAAGCAGGATATGGAAATACATGAATATAAATGGTGATTAATTTTAAACAGGCAGAAAGATTCCCATATCTAATTGAGATTTTAATCTAAGATTCTAATGTTAGGGATATTCACATCTCTATTCTAATGAGATACAATTATGAGCAGGGGATGTGGACAGTGGCAGTGTGATGGAGAGAGACATAGACCATCTATTACTTTCTCCTGCAGGCCTCTCGTGTTCCGAGCACCTTCAATATGGCAAATAATAAGTCTCTGCACACCGCTGCACTTTCTTTGCACTAGTAAACCCGGAGGCATTAATCAGGGCAGAAATTATGGGCAAATCATTTCTGACAAAAGATGTTCCCATTCCATTTTCCCTGACCGCCACCTATTACCATACCTGGACTTTGTGTATAAGCTGATACCAAGTGCTGATCTGTAACCTATAAAAAATGTATTTTAACAGCTGTATGCTACTAATCCTGGATATAAGTAGTTATTGCTATTTCTATTGTAACTGGCAGCACTAGGGCCCCCCCTCAAAACTGAAGTCTTCCATAGGATACCCATCACCGTTTTACTTTCCAGTGTGAAAATATTGCCAAGTTACTGAAAGTTTACTGCAGTATCAGAGGCATTTCCGATGCTGTGTCCATATCAGAACATCTTTGTTACTGACCTGTCAACTGAATTTGCCTTAATTCTATGAGAGTGGCATTTTGGTAGGTTTCAGAGGTGAAATGCAGCTCTGACCAAAACAAAAACAACCAAGACATAATTGATATGCACACTCTCCTCAGAGCTCGCGAAATCAGCCAACCTCTATAAATAAACCAAGGGTACCTTTCCTTGGGATTCACACAGGAAGAGGGCACACCACAGCTTATGACACAGTTGTGGCCATGTTGCGCACACCAAATTAAATGCAACTGACAGGAATACACTACAAAGGGCTTAAAAACTCCTTAAACCCAAATTAAATACAATAACTGCTTGTTTCAATATGTTATTGATGCCAGATTTCTTTCAGTTGCACAATAACATAGAATAGCCTGTAATCTTTGGTAAACCCCGGCTCCTTGACCATAAACAATTTTGGGTTTGATTTTGTTTTCCTGATCCCTGCTCTTCATACCCTCACGTGGGCATGTGGATGATGACAAGCCCTAAGAACAGAACACTAAGACCTCAAAATCCTCTTCATGTCTGAGAACTCATCATGGCATCTCAAATTAACGAAACAGTCTATAGAGCTGAATTAAGAACTGGAAAAGAGAACCGAAGCTAATATATTTCACAAGTGCTGCCAAGTTATGTTGATCATCAAACGGATCCACACAGCCTTGAAAATGTACAAAGAGAGTCAAGACAGAGGAGGAGCCTCACGATAAGACTGATTCACAGCTAGTGCTTGAAAACCAGTTTTCTGTCCCATAGCCCAAAAATGACAAAAAAAGTATCTCCCATGTGATGGGTGTGAAGATCAGAGTTGGGGAACTGGACAGAATATTTAAATCACTCGCCATCATATCTACCAAATATGAAGCTCTTGTTAAAGCAACACTAAAACTGAACTGTTCTCGCCATAACTCCGGTGAGTAGGTGTCTTCTCCTGTGAGAATTGTGTAACTGACCAACAGTCACAGCCTAAATTTCAAGAATCAGGCCCAGTAAGTTCAACGATAATGTCAAACTGTTAATCAACTAAAAATACTTTTAAGTCATTAAACAGCATTTATCTCTGATATTCGTTGAGGAAAATGGGACTATGGAGTCAGAGATTGATAGAGTTTGCATTTTCATGACATGAAAACCACTAAATCCCTCAGACAAAGAGCCCTAGAGAATAAATCACCATGTGTTGCTGCAGAGGGCGCTATTGCTCAGTAAAATTTTGCTTAATGTTGCTTTAATTATGACTCACATAAGTGTGTTTTGATAACACTCGACAGTGTGTGTGCCCGACACTGGTGCTGGTGCGATCAATCACAACAAACAAATGTTATGCTCGGGAAAAACAACATAGCCAACGTTGGTGCTAACATGCCATGCTAGCTATAATTACAAAGCCATTATAGCCACAATATCCACAACCAGATCAACACACACCAGGTTCACCAGCTGCCTCTGCCAACTCTTTCGGATTTAACGTTAATTGATTAGCCTATGCTTGAATATTTGTTAAAAGACTGGTGCCTACACTACGGCACAAAGTGCTTACAAAGTAACGCAAAGAGAAAGCAGTTCTGAAATGCATGATGTCACCCCATTCAGAGTGAATGAGCAGTGTTTCCTTTGCGTATGACTCCTGTTTAAGTCTTTACTGATTCACTGACTGCTCGCAGACCAAGTCTTCCTGTATCTGAGTTCCATAATAGAAGAGTCTTCAAATTGTACCATAAAACAGACGGTGACAAATATATTGTCAACAAGATGACAATTGTGAGTAATGGAATGCTCCGGGCTATGAAACAACAAATATGACTCAGAGATATAACATTAAATGATGTGGAGTCTATATTAAAAACCTAAATCCGGTCCAAAGGAGACAAACTTTGGGTTGAAACACAAAGCTGAATTCTGAAAGCCATGCCTCAAAATTATGATGATAATTTCAAGCTGCTCACACCACAATCTCATTCTGACTATGAGCTAATGTGACACCCATCATAATACATAGTCTTCAAAGCAATAGACCTAGTGGCTAATAGCAGTTTAATTGTGTTGGAGTCTTTTAATTAACCCCCTTAAAGTGCACATCCAGCAAAAAGAGTGCTGATGGAGAAAGCTGAATTAATTCCACTTCCACAATCAATGCAAGATGAACACAGACATGAGAACAGGAAACTGGAATTGTTCAGCCGACTAATGGCATGGGTTTAAGAGGTACCAAAGACAACAATTTGTTTTAGCTTCACGCCTCCATCCCCAAAGACCAGTGGGTAAAAAACCACAGGGATGGACGATCCGGTGTCAGCCAGAAAACAGAAGCCGTTGGGTCCGGGCTGAAGTCGCTACAGTCCTGCTGCTGTCCAAGCAGCAAGAGCCATGTTTAAAACCACAGGCCACCCTCCATTAAAGCTCTGTCAGCATGGCACAACGGCAGCCTAATGGTTACAATTAACAATCCCTTCTGCTGACAGAGCTCCTATCTGAATGTCCCCACTGTGCTCCTCTCAGCCTGATCACGCTCTAATGACTGTGTTTTATGGTAACAGCGAAAAAACGAAGCCCGGTCTCAAAGACAAAGCAGGACTGAAGAATACAGGATGCACACGTTTGTAGGAGGACAAAAGGGGGAAAGAGAAAGAGAAAAAGAAAGAGGGACGCAAGTTAAAGTGAGTGGATAAACAGTGGGTATGATATGATGTGCACATTTACGTTATTTGAAAACTCTGAGAGGAAACACTTCAGCCAATTCAGTTTTATGGGTTTGATAAACTCAAGCAATATCTTAAACCAAGACTGCAGGATGAAGGTACTTTTAACAACAACTTGAACAAAAGCCATGTTTTATTATGTTTGCCGTGCTTTGAGGAAGTAAATCCCAGAGAACAGGGACACCCATGAGAGCTGAGAATAAGGGCAGTAAACACCAGCTTTATGTTGTTTGTTTCATTCCTTCTTCTTCAGGCAGGTTTTTAGAGGTTATTTTAAAATCTTCTGAAAATACAACACTGTTCTTTTGTAATATTTTTTCATTTTAATATGTTGCCATCGAGACTGATGATGAAAAATGTTTGGCTTTTGATCTTACAGCTTTAGTGATAAAGTTATTCTGAATAACACTTCTATGGGTATTGGCAATCAGAAGCAGACAGACCATCTGGAGGAGTGGGAGTTTTCCTGGTGGGCCGGTCGGCCAGTGGGCTGGTGATGAGTCGAGCAACACCGATATAAATGAGGGGAAAGAAAAAGTATCCTTTTGCTTGACTCTACTTAAGTTGACCGGCTGGCTCCATACAGATGTGAGTCTGGCAGCGATTAAACTCACATCTCTGGAGTGCAACCTTTTTCTTCTGCCAACTTCAGTGGATGCATTTTGCATCTAGAAACATCCAGCTGACAAGGACAGCCTGGTGTTATCAGCATAAAGATGGGCTCGGACTGCTAAGTACTATTCTAATGTTGATGTCAGATTTAGTCATTTATACACTTTTACCAATCTTTTTACAGTAAAAGCTTGTTCTCTTGTCAAATTATAGGGATTTTTATCTGTTTATGCATATAAACTGAAAGCAGCAACTTATGGGGCATTCATGTATGCCTTCTTTTGTACGGACATTTGGCCTTTTCAGTTTAGTCTGAACCAAAATATCAGGTGTGACAGATCCGGGGCAATGGACCAAAACAAACCATGGCTCAGATAATTTGCAAGGTGAGATTTTTTTTTCTTGATAGTTCCAACTCTGACACCAATTGCAGGAAGTTGAGACAACATTAGAGAGTAGAAGAGGAAAAAGAAGCAGGAGCAGCTTGCAGGATTGCTTTTCGTCTTCACCTCTATGATGTTTGAAAGCGGGGGAGTTCATATTGTTGGTGGTGTTATACCCCGATGATATCACAGTACAAAATTGCAAAGTGAACCTGTTCATTAATTTTCTCTATTCAACTGGAAAGACTACTTTCTTTCTGCACACCTTGTTATAAAGAGTTGGTGAATACAAAAGCTGAGTTGACAACAAGCCGACGTCAGATGCACTGGACCTAACTACCCATTAATTAGCCTCACTTTATCTGCAGCTGTCAGGGAGTTTAGATAATTACATTATTTTAAATGTCTGAATCAGCATTTTTACATATATATTTGTATCATCATCATGTTTACTATATAAAAGAGTACAAATATTTTTGTATACAAACAAAAACATGTCGTGTTGATATATAAACCTTGCAATGACAACAGAAATTTATCTCAGGTGCCTCACATTTCTCTTGATCATCTTTGAAATGGAGAGTCATCTGGCACTGTCATCCCTGCACACAAAGCAATCTCCGTCCAGACTGGTCTCTCATTTGTGGCTCCCCAATGGTAGAGTGGGCTACCAAATGCTATCAGAGTGGAGCAGGGGCGTCCTTCTCTGTCTTTTACAATCTCTTAAGACATATCTCCTCCTAAAGCACCTCCTGTAACACCCTGTTACATGTTACCTGTGCATAAATCATTATTAAAGCTATTCTTCTGACATTACTGTACTTTACTTAAACTCTTTTGTGAAAGAGCATTTCACTCTGCTCCATGGGGTACATAAGTCAGGGCCTGTCCTTCCTTCTACAGCCCATTCAATTCAGCCACACCTCACTGAGTCTGAATTACTATTCAAATAACTAACAAAACCCTCAACAGAAAAGGCCTGTGTAAGAGCAGAACCCCTCTGTTAGCCTGTATATTTCATTGCTTTCCACCATTATTTATGTCCGTCAATCCAAAGTGTCTCTAAAATGACTGTCACCACTGTCCACCTCTGATACCTACTATTAAGGGCTGTATTTGAAGGTAAAAGTTAAACCTCTAATACTATCTGTCACTCTTAAACCTCCTTGAGTTTAGCTCCTTTAAATACCGTCCAAACACTAAAGCAAATTGACACTTTGTTATAACAATGCATTCTTCGCCTCCGTGATCTCCAAAATAGTGTTGACAACTTCCTCAGGATCCGTCTCTGAGGAAAAGTACCAGCATTCCTACCGGCGTCTTGATACTGCAGCTTTTCTACAACATTGACCAAACAATACAACTACTGGAACTGCCAGGGGCACAAAAATTCTCTGTTGCCTCTTTAAAATAGGTTAAAATAATAGTATTGATGACGCTGCATCATATTTAATAACAAAAGTAGTTAGCATTTCCTGTCAAAAAGCCAGTTTGCTATCACTTACTACTAGCCTGGAGACATAGTGACACTGATTAGATGGCTATTTGTCCATTAAGTGCAGTGCTGTTGCATTTGATATGGCTGACATTTTCAGTTCGGACCTTTACTTTGCAGGTCTTTCCGTGTTTCACATTCCCAACCTGTCAACAAATCACTAATTGGACTGTGGAATCGCCCAAGAAAACTAGACAGGTCTGTGTCAGCAGCAAAAGTTGCTTTCAGTCAAAACCAACCAGAGCCACACGAGTCAGCTCAGGTAAAAACTACAGGTACTGTCAGACCCCATGAATTTCATATTCATTATTTAGCCTTCAAGATTTCAGATGCTGCTCAAAACAAGACTGAATTAATAAATGCATTTCTACCTGGCAGAGTTATTGATCTGCAAAGTGTAGGAAGGTCGGACTTGGGCATTTCATGGGGAGCAAGGCCAAAGAACATTTGTTAGTTTTACTCTGGCGCATCAGAATGACAGATGGGACTACAGATAACCTGAGGATGTGAAGGACAACTTGGAGATTGTCAGGTTTAGTTTTTACGATATTCTACCAGAGCTGACAAGAACATAGTTGATGAAAACACTGAAGAGCTTCATACAATGAAACACGTGTCACAGACTACAGCCTGACAGCCCTTCTTAAAAAAGACAGTGATGTGACAGAAACTGAAGTTTTCAGCATCTCAGCGCAACGACAACGCCACACAGTATTGA
Organism: Pseudopleuronectes americanus; assembly: GCA_038501795.1. Classification (NCBI taxonomy): domain Eukaryota; kingdom Metazoa; phylum Chordata; class Actinopteri; order Pleuronectiformes; family Pleuronectidae; genus Pseudopleuronectes; species Pseudopleuronectes americanus. The sequence continues at coordinate 14,807,485 of CM076717.1, read as the reverse complement.
TTGAATGACAGTGGCTCAGAAGCACACATTGACAAAATGCAAAAGTGGACATGCACAACACAAGACAACCTTCTTCTAAATGATGTCTGCCTGCAGATGTCAAAAACCGAATGTTTATTACCAGTATTAAGAAATACTTTAAAATACTTTACAGCACTGCGGTACATATCATCTCTGGTGTAGTCGCAGGTCAGAAAACGGAGGGAGGTAAAAGGGGGAGAAAGTTAAAGAGCAGAAAATAATTGGGAACTTCTCAACTCCTCTCAATGCAGACACACTTCAGAGACAGTCAGTTTATCCAAGCTGCTGAGGTACAAAGATCTCTGCTCTTAAACTACAGCATTTTCCTCAAAATCCTGAGCCCGGTCGGCTCACTGCGCTCGAGACAGGTGGGCACTCCGTCCTGTCAATTCTCTGCCAACTCCCAGCTTTGTGGTTTAGTCGGTTGTGTTTTACTTCTGCTCCGGGCAGCTGACTATACTGAGCTTGTTGCCAGGGCAACTGCCTCAGCCACAGATCCCTTCTCTCTGTTTTCCATGGAGACCGGATACTTTGATAATCTGAGGGATTGCAGAAGACGTGGGGGGAGTGTGGAGTGCCTGGCAAATGTCTTTTGAAGCACAGGAATTCTCTCAAAAGAGCTAAATGAGAAAATAGGAAGAAATGTCACCAGTGATAGACTGTTTGTTATGGAGACGTCTGTTGTTTATTTGTAAGTTGTCTTATTTGTATTTTTCTTTCTGTAAAAAAAACAACTAATGCTTTAATAGATTTTTCAGGAGCCTGCAATATTATGCATTCACGCCAACAGTCTTGTAGTTTCGTGAGTCCGGAAATAATAGAATTTAAGTGAAATGAAAATTAAGTCAATATACAACAAAGGAAGTTGTTTTCTAGCTTTCTCGTTGCTACCTACAGTCATGGGCAGTGACAGCTTGTACGAGTATTATATCAAATATATAAATAAAGTATTTTTAAAGAGGAATCACATTTTTAAGAAAATGACCCTAAGGCTGACCATCTCTCACACTGAATGTGTCCAACTTCTATGCTAAAAGTCCCTTTTGAGTTTTGGAGAATCAACATTGAAATAATTGTGTACACTGTAGGAATGACCCTCCTCCACATAGGGACCTGTTACTAACCTTAACTCTTCTTGTTTAATTAAAGAAGTTATTTATTTTTCCCTTTTCCTGCTAAAACGCAAAAGAAAGACAGATTACAGAAGGTTGACCCTGGTGGTCTTTATCTATTGAGATTTTCTCAGGTGGAGAAGAGACACTTTCTACATTTGTTGGATATTCAAAGACTTTAGCGCAGAGAAGATCGCTGGATATTTGGTACATTTGAAATTTTATTTTTTATAGATTTCGTTTCAGGTTATCTACGAACACAAGAATACAAGTCTTGGTTTTCATCATCAATCTTTCAAAAAGGGTTTGCCCCTGAATCAGCTTCATGGTATTAAAAGGATTTGTGACAGAGAGGAAAATTATGTTTAAGATGCCAGTGAGCTGATGAAACAGTTTAAGGATGATTCACAGGCCCGGTGGGCTGTCGCCGTAAAATGAACAGAAAGCCCTATACAAAAAAGGAATTATGGGAAATTTATTGGCTTACTGGCATACTCTCTTATGAAATTAGATCAAACCTCCTAGCTCCCAGCCCTTCCAAAATTGGGTGTAACATTTCTATTACTAAACCATTTTAGCATAAATAGACAAGAAATATTGGAGATGTTGAGTTGCCCCAAGTGCAGGAGTTGAAGATAGAGCGCTAGATGGACAGGGAGGTCGGCACAGCGTCTGCAATAATGTGGATTTTGTGGTGTAGACGGGCTGAACCACAAAGAAAGCCTTGGATTTACTGGTCAATCCATGTTCCAATCTTCAGCTACAGTCACAAGCTCTTGGTAGTGTCCAAAAGACAGAGATTGCAAATACGAGAGGCCGAAATTAGTTTTCCCCACAGGGTGGCTTGGGTCAGCCTTAGTGATATATAGGGCCATGAGTTCAGACGTCCGTAGGGAGCTGGGAGTAGAAAGCTGCTCTTTCACGGCCAAAGGTGACAGTTGAAGTGGTTTGGGCCTCTACTCAGGACGTCTCCTAGGCACCTTCGAGTGGAGGTTTACCAGGTACGCTGAACTAGTGGGAGACCCCAGGGTAGACCCAGAACTCGCTGGAGAGACTACATATCCCATCTGGCCTAGGGAAACCTTGGGAATGTGTGGATGTCTGGAATTCTCCAGTTGACTGGCAACCTCCACGACCGGAATTCACCTTTTGAACGTTTTGTAGAACTATTATACTATAGAATTATTCAAAATTTACGTGGATGCTAAAACAGCAAGTGGCTTATATTTTTATAAGCAACTTGATGGTATTGTATGAGTGTTCATTTTAATCTCTACCTTGCACTGCTACCACTAAAGTAAACAGAAAACATACAGTTGTTCATGAGCACAGAAACAGATAATGGGAATTTATTCAAATGAATCAGGCAAAGAAGAAAATGTGAATTTGTCCCCTGCTCTCAGAGAAACAATTTATCTTCATTTCCAGGCGCATATAAAAAAGTTCCCCAGACATGAAAATGAACAATAAGCTGCCAACGAGTCTCAGGGGACACTGGAACCATATGAAAGTATTGCTCATAGCTGAGGCTGCGCTGGTGACAGTGGGGAGATGAATGAAGCCTCAGTAGATTGTTCTGCACTCAACAGTGGCAGAGTGATGGCGTAATGTCACATTATTAATGTACAGCAAACAGGGAGCATCCTGGATTGCTGATCAGCGCCTGATTAAAAGTGTCAGATGAGGTGATGGGAGATACAATGCAAATGCCTGCGCTCACAATCATACAGAGAGAGGAACATGTCTGAAGCAAATTTGACTTCCCACTCAATGTGTTATGGTTCCAAGAAAAACACTATTTATAGCACTTTCTCTCCAATTAGAGATGTGCAAATGCAAAGCAACCCACCCACACAAACACACAGAGAATACAGTAAATTCATGCCCTTATATGTCTGATAATATCAGTATCTAGATCATTAAATAATGATGCATACGAGGAAAATTGGCAAACATATTACATACTATAGTACATAGAATGCAATGTTTGATTGCTGACCATGTTTAACCAACATGACAACATGGAAGAAGTGGAGGAACAGGTGAATGAACTCCTATTCAAGTCTATTTTACTTCAAATAGAGGGTATGAGGAGAGATTTACATTTTCAACTATTGTTTCCTGTAATGAATCCTCCTTTCCCATTGAGTGATACCTTCCCAGTCTAAGACAGTCAGTCTGCTTTTTGTGTAAGAGTGCACGGTGCGGTTCAGCTTGTTAAGCTAATATGAGGCTTTGTTGTGAGTTATCCAAAACAAGAGAGTGTGTTCCCGATTCTAACTTTGTTGAAAAAATAACGTCACACTTTTAAGTTTGGAACTGGAGCTGACTCAAATTGAATGGAGCTTCAAATAAAGTTTGGCTGAACTTGAAACCTCAGCTGCCTTTAAAATGCTGTCTGTATCTGGATATATTCGCGACAAAACCATGTTGGCATGGAAATGCACAAGCAACGTATTGTGATCTGAAAGGTGCTTCGATTGGACAGACTATATCTAGAGGTGGTTTGGATCTGTGAACTGATCTCAGGCAAGAACGCAGTATCACAATCTGAACAATTGGTTCCCAACTGGGAAAATGTATGTGAACTAGTCAGAACCAACATCTTGAAAAGTTGGCAATTATTTTGTGCGTGTGTTGCAGTCTTCTTCACCTTAAAACAAATTGACGTAATTTTTCAATCAGCTCAACATAGTAGTTTTGAATTTGAACTTGTCCCTTGTATTCCATGGGAAAGTGAGAAAGTTTAAACCTATCCCTTAGTAATAACTAGTATTTACCAATTTAATCAGAGCAACATATTCCAGGACTATATGTTATCCACTTCATTCCAGATCTACTTTCTCTGGCTCATCTGCTGCAAAGTGTGTCTGCTCGGTCGGGCTTGATCTCAGTAGGTGATCTCCATGCCATAAGCCACATCTATAAAAAGCCCTAAATATACACACCGGAGAGCGGAGAGGAGCAGTGGTCTAGTGGTCTGCATGGCAATAGTCGCGCTTCCCTCCTCTACTCGCGTTGTACACTCTTCATTGCACTCGGGTGCATCCCATCACCTCCTGCCATCCTGCTCAGCAAACCGCTCAGTGCCATGAAGATGTTTATGGTATTTCACACCCGGCCCTGCTCTGCCTCCTTCCTCTGAGCGACAGCTTCCCGAATGGCATTAATAAATTGAGCCGCCCTGTTAGCTGTCTTCACTTCAGTTCACAGAGGAACAAGCACTCAGTCTGCATTCATGAAGGACCTCAGGTCAGGAGGGTATGTTCCTCTTCAGCATTTTATCAGCTGTAAAGTAGCAACTGTGTTGTGCAAGCATGTACACTACATTCATTTCTCATTTAATTACTGTAGTAATAGACCAAATTGTCAGATTTGTAGGACACTAGTCTTTTTCTGTCAGTTGTTAACAATGGTAGGATGTGGGTTGTATTACAACTGCATGGTGTAAGTTGAGAACATGATCCTCTGTAGTTTTTCTTTGGGAGAAGCTGCAGTTTATTTTCATCTGCATCATCTTTGTTCCACTAAGCCTTAAATGCTGCATCTGGCCCCGAGCTACCGGAAGCTGGTTGAAGTTCACTCACTCTTTATCTCGCAGCATCTTTTCCATCTTCCACGTGCCTAAAGGCCGACTGCGGAACTTCTTTAATGTTCGTTAGTGTCCGCCAGCTCATCTTACTTTGAAAAGTGGTGGACCAAATTTGAAGACATCAATTTAAACCACTAGTCTCTCAGGGGGGGTCTAGCATGGGTGTTTGGTTCAGTCTCACAATTGCCCTTTCAAATCTTCTCTGAGAAACATTAACCTTTCATACAGCTCCTAATGTTGCCCAGCGCCTGTGGACAAACACGAAGTGAGCATGAGGACACATACAATGGTTGCGAGGGAGGATCTATCAGGAAAGTGAAGGGTAGTGGGTGTGGAGAGGAATGTGCCTTAGACTGCTGATCCATAACCTGTGGCATATTGAATGTTAAAATACCACATCTGCCCCTCAGATGAAAAGCCCTTCCCTCTCCCACTCTCTTCCCACGGCTAAATGATTTAACATCGGTGCCAGGGCCAAGTCCCTCTAAAAGGAACAGACAAGTGTGAATCTTCTTTCTGTCACAAATCTTTACATATTAATTGGATGCTATTCCTGAGGTAATGCCTAAAATCCATTTACCATAATGTGCTGCTTCCTTGGTATATTTTGAGGCCCCAATTGAGTCGCATTAGTTGTAAAAACCAAAAGGTTTTAAAACTATAGTCAGAATGGACAAAATAAAACAACTTTAATTTTGGTCATTTTGTGCAACCAGCAAAACATGAGCTGATAGTGCTTTTGAGACCCATATTGTTAAACAGTATGGAGATAGAAAATATACCAGATAATAAAAACAGTATAGCATGTGCTTTTAATGAGCTAGTTTGTTATATTAATCTGAATACTAGTTACAGTAGCAGACAGTATGTGTCAGATGTAATGTAGTGCAGTGGTAAGCCCTGTCCCACTCACAGCAAAAAGGTTATTGGTTCAATGAGCAGTTGTTTTTATGGAAACCCGGTCAAGCCTGTCCACCCTTAAAATGTGATGCCTGTCTTTTTGAGGTGTTACAGTTAAATAGCCTGATTTCTTTTTAGATGCACCAAACAAGTACCGTAACACCTCAAACAAAAAAGCATCAAATTTGAAGTAGCGACTGGCTTGACCAGGTTTTCACAAAAACGAAGGCCAAAGTCAGCAATTCTGCTTGTTTCATTGTCACTATCCGTTGTCACTAAATTCCATTGGAGTTGTGTAGTTTTGTTTCCATTGTGTGGCTTTCGTAGTTGTGTTGTGGCTTTCGCAGTCATGATTTCTGTTAATGCACTTTGTGTGAGTCAGATCTCAGCCCCCGTACTTACCTGCAGGTGTGAGAATGTGAGTGTGAACAGTTGTTTGTCTCTACATGTCAGCCCGGTAATAGACCTGTCGAGGGTGGGCCCCACTTCCCGCTGTATGTCAGCTGGGACTGGCCTCAGTCCCCCAACCCTCAAAGAATAAACAGTATCACTGATGGATGAAGGAAAATAATCAGTTGTTTGTTTTCGAGGCTGCAGGACTAAGGTACAATATGGAGTGACAAGCCTTTACTGAAGATGACTGAAGAACAACACAACACTACAAATTGTGGCCTAAAAAAACACTGACTGAAAAAACACTCCTGAAAATGTCAACAAATTGATATTTACTCGAGCTGCTGTACAACGTGTTTGATAATTTAATGCTAATTTTGTATCATTCATCATCTGTTTAATTAAAACAGCAGCACTCAAAATTAAATGATTGAATAAGTTTGAGTTCCGCCCGAAATTGATTACTGGATTTAACATTGAATGGGTAAAAACGAGAGTTGGCAAACATTTAATTTAATTCTGATTTCACAATACTACTGAGCACATTGAATCCTATACCCTATTTTCCAAGAAAATTTCGTCATTAATGCTTTGGTCACACAAAATTATTTTCCACTTTGATCTCACAACAACTGCTAAACTCCCAATCACAAGACAGGAAGTAATGTAGTGTGAACTGCACAGTGATTACTTGAATGTCATGTAGTGTGTAGAGATAAGACAAAATTGTCCAAATCTTAAATTACTGTGTCCACTGAGCAATGGCTGGAATGGCAGAGAAAAACACAGAGCTACATGCTAACACAGTTCTACTTGATGAGTGTATAGACCTTCTCTGACATGACCTGCAGGTAAAATCTGGGAAATTTGGCTACAGGGTTTACCAGAGTCTGCTTTTCACACAACACTGCAGGAGGTTCTCAGACGCGTTCACAACAGCAACAAATCCTCCGCATTTTTCAGACGAGAGGTGGAACGTCCGGGGGGGCGGCACACAGAGGCAGGAAGAGACTCTTAAGTCTGCTGCGTAGATAATGTGATTTTGTTTACAGTATACACTCCATCGTCAGCTCTTATCATCACAAACTCTCTTGACATCTTCGTTGTTGTCTTCTACTACCGTGTCACCTCTTTTTCATCAGGAGATACTTGTTTTCTTGTTTCTTTAGACTAGGAGGCAAGGTGGATAAGGTCTTTAGAAACTGCAGAGCTTCTCACTCGAACATTTGCGTTCAAACATGCACCTCCTCCGGAGAATATACAGGGGATCTGCAAAGTCCAGTGCTTGTCTAAAAGCAGCTTCTGAGTAATGTGCTTTTCTAAGAAACACAATGGCCGTTTTTATACAACCTTTATGAATAAAGTATCACAGAGTTTTATGGAGCCTCTAAAATCCCTCATGGCCAAGGCCCGTTCCCCAGCTGGTGGACACACTGCTGACCACAACACGCTTTGATGGTGTAGCTGCAGCAGTGAAAGGTGAATGATGAACCACAGCAGGAACAAAAGCCCCTCTTCGCCGCCAGTTGTGAAGCATTACGATTTTACTCAGCATCAAACCTGGCGCACACAGGCAAGAAGATATCAGTTCTATTGATACTAACTTAAAATTTCCTGTAGCTGTTTTTCTGTCGAGTTGAGCTGGCTAAATGAAACAGAACCAGGGATCTTCCTTTAAACAGACCATTCTTACTCTGCACACATTTTCGACTGTATGCCATTTACCGCCTGTCTGAATAAAGATCCTTGAAGAGTGAAAACATGCATAAACCATGATGGAAGCTGCTGCTGTGTCTGAATGGCAGATCTATTGGCTGTGCAGGTATGAGAGCTGTCAGTGTGATGCCACTGTGGCAGTGGATCTCAGGCATGCTAATGTGGCATTTGGGATCAGAAGTGAATGTGACAGGACATAATGGGACTGGACAGCAGACACGCAGAGCCCTTATTATCACTCTGATAACCAGCTCATCCTTTCGCTCCCTTAATTTTATACGAGGTCAATTTGAATTCAGCCACAGAACAGAGTTCAATCAATACACACACGCCAATCTTACTCAACCACTCAATCAGCCTCAGATACAGAACTGATCGATGGAGGGAAACAAAAGTCAGAAATTGTAAGGTATCCAGTGGTGTTTTTGCAGAGCAGTGTTTTCGTAGGAGGTTTCCTGTGTTTTTATTTTTTTTCTAGTGTGTGCACAAAGACCAAAAAGTATCTGTATTCTGTATCGCAATGTGGCAGTTGGTTGTAACTTATGCAACGTAAGAAGCAAAGACGCAAGCACTAGATCGAGAAGGTTTAATATGCTTTTTCAGTATTTCCCTTTCTCTAGAAGGTAGTTATTTTCATGCATGTAAAAGTTCTGCCTATAGTCAGCAGTAATGGGAGTTGTTCTCGCCAACAGAAAAAAATGCTCCTGAAGCTTCAAATCGTGTTTATACTTCTGTCTAATGCAGGCTGAACCTAAACCATATGCAAATTAAATATGCCATTGCTGACATTTTATACTAACGTACTGATCATCGGTCTCACTCTTCGATGACAACACCAAAGCACCCATAACGGGTAACCATGCCACTGTATGTGAACCTCAAACAAAAGTGACCAAAACTGAATGTAAGCATCTTCTTTTCTCCCTAAAGAAGAACATAAGAAACGTAATCTGAAGAGATCTGTATATACCTTGCTGTTGTAAATAAAATATTCATCTTTTATTTGTGTTTTACTGACCTGTCCCGGGTTTATCCCGCCTCTCAGCTAATGTCAGCTGCCATGTCCCTCAAAGTATAAGAGGTTTAGTTAATGGATGGATATGTTTTACCGCTAAACAATTTGTATTTTCTTGTCAGAAAAGAAAGTGTTGATATAATTGCATTTCAGTGAAATACAATGCAAATTAATGAATTTGCTGTTTTTTTTCTGACTTAACTCAAGCTGTTCAATCATTTCTGAGAATATAAAGACTAGTCAGCCACAGGGGATAAATTTGGGCCCAATCTATTCTGTTATTTCTATTGATCATGGTGCGGTTTGTGAGCGTGCGTTCTCTTCCCTTCCTCTCCATTCCTGCTCGGCCTATTGGCACATTAATCCCAATCTGCAATAGCTGCCGTAGCACAGATTACATTAGCTGTTGAGCAATCGAATTAGGCGCCAACACGTTCATCCGCCTCCACAATCAGTGGCACTTTCCAATGGACACAGCTACTACATGCTTACAATCAATTTGCTTCCCTAATCTAATCGAGTAGCTCAGGCAGCTGTGAGTCCCGTTTTATTTATTTCACTCCTTGTGACATGAATAACATGAGCTGTGCAACCAAACACATAAGAACACAGGACAGCAAACACACACACACCAACATCTAAGCATGCATGCATGCATGCATGCACACACATAAACCCCTATTCCAACATTCATATCCACTCATGTCCTCATGGACATGCTTCGCTACATCCAGACAAACAAATTTGCCTCCTGCTTCTCCCAGGAGCTCGCTGCCTTCTTATTAGGAGTTAGTTAAGCTGTAGAGCAGCGAGCAGAGAGCCGGCAGGAGATGATGCTGAAGCTGTCTCTTAATCAACACCATTCCTCTCCCAAGCATGACTTTAGCAGCTTCACAAAGAGGTGAGACGAAAGAGAAGAGCTCCACAGTCGGACTGGCATGTTAATCATTGCTAAAAAATAAAACTAAGTTAACTGAATTGCAAGCACATTTTTTAATGAGTGCCTGATGTCATTAATATCTAAAAAATAAATATGAATTTACAGAACCGCAGTGCAACTGAATTATTTAATTAAAGCATCAGTCAATTAATAGATAGATGTATTTTATTGATCCAAAATTGGGAAATTATTGGAGAATGCTAAAGGATTGTTACTTCCATGACATGTTTAACATAAATAGTCTGAGTAATGGTTGTTGTGTGAGTAGTTGTGTTAGTACAATAAACAATGAATGCAGTTTGAGCTAAACCTAGTATTCTAAAATGTGATAACTTTAGTATGATTTACTATTAATAATCTGACTGCCGTATTATAATTGAATTTACTGTTGTATTCAACATGAACACAGATATATTCCAATACTCTTTCATAAAAATGTAAATAATGACCTCTATGACGACTGTTGACATTATCATGTAAAATGTAACATGGGACCACATGATTCTACAGGATTCATCCCACAGGGAAAATAATGAAGAGAATCAATATTTGCACCCGTGAAGCATTTCTCCAGGCTCCGCAAAACAAACCTCTGCTTTCTACACTCTAATGAGGGCAAGCACACCAGCCATCTTTAACAACTAGATTGTTCCCACTGCAGCTTCAGGCTGTTGCTAGTTAAAAATGTGACATACTCTAAGTGTGCAGAGCACACAGGGCTGAAAACATTACACTGCAGTACATTCATGCACACAGTGAGTTAGTTTAACATAGTGAAAGTGCAAGGAAGAAGAAGATGGATTTTGACGTGACACCATTATGCATCATTTGCAATTTTAACCATGGATGTCAAACGAGAGAAAACAAAACTATTGTCTCTCACAATTAATTTCCGCTCAACATTATCGATTCAAATGAGATGTTGTCACTTTTCATTCTGAACAAAAAAAAATATTATGAAGATACATTAACTACCAACAACAATTGTGTGTATATATATATATATATATATATATATATATGTTTGTTGTGCTGGAATATTGAGCCCGCTGAGTAATAGCTGCAGAACCAATGATGTTTAAAATGAGAGGAAGCCCATAAAGTATGGGAGCAGTAGCACACATACTGACTTCTGATGAGTAATTTTGCTGGCGAGTTCAGCTGAAAACAGGCTTTTCATGCAGGCAAACATGGAAATGAGGCAGGTGTGGTTAACATCAGCCCGTCCTTTCACAGTCGCAGTAAATGAAATATTTTTTACAAATAGTTTCTCGAGGAGTTGGTGGTGTGTATGCATCACTTCATCAAGAAAAACCCCAAACTGAAAGATTTTTTTTGTTTTGACCATGTATCGTTCACCAACATGCAGGGAGTGGGGATTATGACCTTTCCTGCCATCAGGTGGCGTTCCAGAGGCTTTGGCTTCATTGCAGAGAACAGTAATGCTGTCCATCTTTATGAACACAAAGATGACCTAATGGTGCATCTAGTGTCGGGTTTACAGCTCACTCTAACTAAATGAGGATGCGAGTTCCTGCTCCACAATAATTGTTAAGTTAAAATACATTCCCCCCTTTGGGATCTAATTGCAAACAGGAAAGAACACACGGGCAGCAGAGCACATTCAGACAAACAAACACACATAGAGGGAGTAGTACAGAGTCCTAAGTAAACATCTGCTAATTAAAAGGTAGCGTATTGAACAAGCTGCACTCTGAAGCATTCACTTCCCATCACTGAGTTCATTAAATGCTGAAATTACCCATGCACAATGGATTGCCTGCACTAGAACCTTCATTCAAGAATCAATGTGATTAAGGTAGATGTATTTCTCAGGTCAGGTTGTGTTGTAGCAGGACCACAGGTTTAGAAAACTATCTTTCGTCATCTATCATAGATGGGACACAATCCAAAGACACAAATTGGGTCACAGGTTTCAACACACCTATATAAATCAAGGCAAAACTAATTTATCATGGTACCGCAACAGACATGTGTCCCGTTCACGTTTACAATGCATGCAACTGGGTGTAAAGATTTTTAGTAGTCATTTTACAGATAAGGTCAATTTTCAGTTTATTTTCTTATCTCCCTTATAAATCTATTTCCTCAAGGACTTCTGTTAATCCTATTAAAAGCATTATGACATTTTCTTTCTCATGGAGACCAACAGAGTGGACCACATGTTAGGAAGTAAAATGGATTGAGAAGTCACCTGGGACAAAAGAGAGGGAGAACACAGTGTGAGAGAAAGGTATTTGACAAGTACTTTCACACAAGAGAACATCACATCTGATGTAAGACGTTGCCCCGTTGAAGATTCTAAATCTTTCCAAAGATGTGACGGCGGCAAGTGGGGAGTGATGTTGACCCCCGAGTCTGCCATTGACCCCTATTCATTCAGCAAAAGGTTTTAACAGCAGCCATTAGAGATTTAGCCTCTATTTCATCATCTGCAATTTGATTGACATAAATCACAGACAGAATCTAAAATAAAGGAGACGAGAATCAAAGCATCATCGCAGAGCAAGTAGCATTTACAGAGCATCCTGCAGTGTTAGCAGAATATTACCACTTTCACATCATAAACACAGCGTGCCCCGTTTCCCACCATAATATTGCTGCTTTCCTATGCTGTTTGTTCGGAAGTGCCTAAAGGCCAGTGCGTGTCTGTGTGGCTACTTTACATATGCCCTGTATCCACTGGATAACAAACTCACAAACACACAGAAAAATGAAAAAGGTCTGCGGCATAACAACAGAAGTGAAACCGGAATTGCCACCTCACAGGCTTATGTCGAGATACATCCAAGTCTGTCTGTAACTCATTACTGTAGTTAAGAAATTTTATGAAAAGGTATTTAGTGTATTTAGTCATTACCAATGCAGGATTTCTTGAGTTTTGGCTAAATATTTACTGTTTAGTCCAAATTAACCTTTGTACCAAATCTGAAGAAATTCCCTCATGGTGTTGTTGAGAGAGAGACAGACGGATGGACAACCTGAAAACATAACCCTCCGGCTACAGCTGTCGCCGGCGTGGAGACATAATCAAGTGACAGAGAAGCAAAACTTGTAATGCATTTTAGGAAATGTCAACAGCTGATCTCTTTTGACACCTCTGCTCCTGTGTCTCAGCAGCCAGAGGGCTGGGGATTAGCTGCCGTATGTTCCACCCAGAGAGGTCTCTCGCAGTAATCTGGCATCTATTTAATATTTGCTCACCTGCAGTGGTGAGGCAAGTGTACGGCCTTTCCACTGCCAAACAGCCAGAGAGGCAGAATTACTCCGACTGAGAAGAGACTTGATTCATGTGGTCCATAGGAAAATACACTTTGTACCTGGAGGTCAGGGATAAGTGTGTGAGATGGAGATCAAGGTTTGACCATCAGCTGGGGGCAAATATAAAGACCTTTGATTGAATTGAGAAATTACTTACTACTGACTTGAGAGTTTTAAATATAGTAAAGTCAGATTTCACACACAGTAAAGACAGAATATCTATGGTCTTTTAAAATATCTACTCTTACAATTTGTCTTGCTGGTTTTGTAAAAGTCCCTTACCAATAATCTGATGCCACCTACAGCAATTACTTAACAATGTGCATATGTCAGTTTTGGCTTTTGCAAATAAACGTTTGAACTGAAGGATGTATTTGGCATTAAATGCCATTGGATTCTGGCAGAAACAGTTTAGAAAATGAATGTGGCCATTATTAAATACCACATATTTTCTTTACATAAGTCAGCTGCTAATGAAGACATGTCGTCCAAACATTGAATAATTTACAGAGAAATAAATGAAAAAAAGTTGTGTCTATTGGTGGAACAAAATGACAATTGTGGTTCATTCAAATCCTGAGAACCGGCCTCTTCAGAGTCAGCTGGAGTTAGTAACAGTGATGTTAATTTTGTGCTGCTCTTTACTTGTCTCCTCACTCTGCTTTGTTCCCATATTTAAGCTGAGCATTGCACGGTGCACCGTCTGTGATGATGATGATGATGCAAAGATGTGCCCGATCTTGCACAGTCTGCTCCTTTACAACAGACAGAATTAGACTGAGCCCAAAGTTCCTACAGAGAATTGCTTCTTAAAGGCCATGAACTTTAGTTTAAAGGCCAAGATGTCCTTGCGGCCTTCGCTGGATGTAATAAGATGAAATCAAGTCAATAAGCCGCACTGAGCTATCTGATGAGCAGGCTACTTGACACACAAACAGGATTTTGTGAGAGCATTTTGAGGGTATTTTCTCTTTCTTTAGGTATTTTTCTCATCTTATTGGGTCCTCAGGACTTTCTAGTATTAGGCAGAGGCTCTGTGCACAGGTCACCCACATAAATGTCTTTCACCGTAAAAAAATAGTTCACCATCTGTTTCTAGAGGAGAGATGTTATTGATAAAGTAATAACAAAGTGCCTATCTGTGTTTCATAGTCTATCTTATTGGGACAGAGGTAATCAGGTTCTACAAGGCAGGTCTTGTGAGGATAATTGAATTGAAATACACCCTGCAAAGGACAGTCTTTAGAAGTGGGTGGCATTACAAGGTGTTTACTTCAATAGTTTATATTTCTTCTCTTCAATACATCGAGCACAAATAAACTTCTTAAACTCCTAGACCTTCTTCTGGCAGTTTAGATTTTCCATCACAAAGAGGATTCCAAGAGAAAATGATTCGGTAGGTGCAAAATATATTTTTTGGGTTTGCTTTGACCCTCATCATGTCTTTATTTGATGAGATCATAGATCATAAAGAGACACATTTTCTGCTATTTGAATATGAATATCATGTTTAATAAAAATTATCAAATTAAAGTGCATAGAAAAATAGATGGGGAAGTCCAATGAGCTTGAACATGGCTTGACTCAATATAGTATTATTAGGTAGAGAAATTAGGTGTGTTAAGTCAAAGGTCAGAGTCAGTGGTGGGTTATTAAATTTGAGAAAAAGGTACGTTTAAGCCCAACAGCACTACCGCGAGAATTGTTGTTTCCAGGGCAACGTTCGGTTGTACACGATGCAGAATTGGATTCTACGCCCTCAGAGAGACATGCTGAGGCTTTTTACTTTGGTGTAAACAAGATGGTGAGTTTTAAGTCTGTCGAGATACAACAGCTGAGTCGAATGAAAGAAGTGTTCAAATCCTTGTAAAAGTCTTGCATGAAAAATAAAACCTTTCATAAGTAAACATACACAAGTACTATGAGCAATTCTGTCTGATACAGAGAGCGAAAGTTACTAGTTATTTTTAAGCTAAAATTGTAAAATAAAATGTAGAATAACATTGAAATACAGTAGAAAAGTACATCACATTTGTACTTCCTTGAGTATCAGTTACTTTCTACTACTGAAGAATGGCAATGCTTCACTGGAAAATGGACACAAGAAATTTGAACTTTGAACCAATGGAGTAAAGAGAGAAACTAAGACAGTCTCCTCATCAGCAGCATGAAGCGTCTTTCACCGTCACTGTTCCATTCTCAAACACACAGGAGGGACCCAAGATTGTTTGTGGCTCCACAGGGGGGAAGGATTTACCAATTCAGTTTGTCTGATAGAGAGAGCAAATTTGTCAAGGTCAGTGACTCACATCCACATGTTACAGTGGCAGTGACACCTGGTCATGAATCAAACCATGTTGGGAGAAATGTTGACAAGATGCCAATCATTAGGAGAAGCCGCAGCAGCCTCTTCCTCACACACACAGCCGATAACAAGCCGAGGTGACGACCTTTACACCTAAATGAACAGAGCCTTCACCGCCACAAAGGGATTTGTGCAGAAACAGATGCCTCCTTCAGTGCAACAAGAAACTTTTCTGATTCTTTCCAGACACCTAAGAGCTAAAAAACAAGTCCAGTGGCACTTTTAAAGTTTTTCTGTGCCTTACTGTTTCATTCCAAGCTGATGCTAAGCTCCCACAAATAAATAATATCACTTGCACAAAGCAGGAAATAACCCAGACTTGAAGGTGTGATTCAACCTCTCTAGATGGGGGTGTGTTGGTTGAATCTACCTGTCCATGTAACACTTGTATTTTGTCAGTTTGATTGGTGATTAGTGATGAGAGGTTCAAGCCATTGATAAACACTGTACCACCCACGACTCCAATTAGGCATCATTTTTATTGGACTCGAGTCCCGTGTTCGAAAGAGTTATTGCTATTCAGATATCGATAACAGAGAGTCGCCATCTGCTTGGATTTATTGGGAAGGAAAATTACTGCAATTGTCAGGGTTAATGATTATGCTGCTGTCGACTGCTGTGCGTGCAGCCACAGCGCGATCTGCTCCTCCGACTGTATGATGGGAAGAGGATGTGTACAAAGACTGTCATGATCCAAAGCACACACACCCATTGATTATCGTCAGCCATTTCCTCTGCTTGTACATGAGAAAGATGGATACGCCATGGAGCAGGGAGATTGGTCACATTGCTGACTTGCTGTATGCTGTCGCCTTGACTTTGTAGACGCTGAACGGATAACTGTCTTGTGCTTCAGAACTTATCCACCCCTCTAACACAGCATATGACAGGAGCCCTTTTCACTCATGCTTCGGTCAATCTTTTAAATCCCCTTTTGTCTTCTCTAAAATCCAATTATTCTTTTGGGATAAATTATCAACTTAATAAGAAGCTTATTACATATTACTACATTACATAATAACATTATTAATTTTAAAATAAATAAGGGTGGATGTAGCCTTCCTCACATCTCTGCCATGTAAGATGACCTCAAGGGCTGAGAAAGGCTCCAATAAATAAATAAATAAATAAATATTATTATAATAATTATTATTATTAATATTATTACTACAGGCATTCACCTTTCAGAAAGTACTCTGAATCTGACTCTGAAGAGCATGAGAGTGTATGGTCACTACAACCCCCCAGGATTATGGAATTTGAGTAAAAAACAGTAACAAACCAACAGATTAAGAGAAACATTGTATATTTAGTGACTATATTTAGGACAGTTCCCATCACATTGAACTGTTTGTCTTTAGATAGGGTAACAACTTAAACCTAAAAGTACCAAGAGCAAATGCTTCCACTGAAATAATGATTCATTATGTGTTTGAGCAATTCTCAAGCACTTGTTGAATATGCCAAATACAATGCATTTTCTAATCCTATTTGCTAAAGCTGCTTATTGGAATGGAATAAGTGGAATGATCCCCCTTTTAACAATGCAAGAGCTGCTGATTGTTTCAACCCATCACCCAGTCCTTGCAATTTTAAATACTGTTTATTAAGAAAACAATCATTAAGAACCAACACAACTTTATAATTTTGCATACTAATTGGGTACAAAAGTATGTTAAAGTTGGCTTAGTTTATAGAAACTTAAGTAACCTCGTCCCAAACTGATTTTTCAAATTCTTTGGATTAGACTTAAGACAAGGTGCTGAATAAGAAGTAAATATTAAGGCTACTAAAACCTGGAACAGCAGGACAGAAAAATCCCGGTGTGTGCCGAGGACTTCAGCACATTATAGCCCTCTCTTTTGTCAAAAAGAAAAGAGAGAAGTGATGGAACCTTCATCAGCATCACTTGGTGGTTAAATATAGTTTAGCACACGATCACTCGAGTGTTTCCTCCTCAGACAGTCAGCAAAAAACGGCAGACTGAAAGGACAACAAAGCATATTAATTGTAAACAGAAGAGATGAGGCATTGTGGGTCAGGGACCTGCCTCCAGCCCTGGACTGTTGTGTTAAGGTTATTATTTTTGAGAGCCTTCAAGTAACAAGGAGCTTGTGTTAACCAATAAAAATGTAATGGAAGGAACAATGGTGTGGAATGACAACATTAATAATGAAAGAGACTTATCTTGCTCTCACCACAGCCTGTATTTTAAAGCTCACACACACATACACACACACACACACACTCACAGAGAGCACAGAGGCATGTACCTCCTCCAACTCAAATTTTCACAGAGCTCCTGGGCAATCAGTCACAGAGACACATGCTCGCTCGCAGACTCACACATCACTTATCGACTCTCACTTTGCTTTCTGTGCTTTGATGGCGTTGCAGCCACAACCCCTGCCATTCCCACCTTCCCACGCAGAAATGGCTGAACAGACAGCGGTAACGGTGTCGGCGCCCTGGGCCTATAGGAGGCATTAAAGATGTAGTGGGGCTGGAGAGGATCAAAGCAGGTGCAATTCTGCCACGCCCTCGCCCAATTTCCCCTTTGGGCTGGTTTAAAGGTTTAACCACGTGAAAAAAGCAGTTGGGAGGGTCAATGTAGAAGCGTGGAGAGCCTCTTCATGGCTGATGATGCTGCAGATAAAACGATGCTAATAGCGTGGACCAACAAGGCTGCTTTTCGGCTCTGTGGTCTCCTGGATAAAAGAGTGCCTCATGGGTATTAAGATGGTAATCAGATAGCATCACGTTGTTCTATTTTTCCCCAAGTAAAGTAAACTCATGGATTCTTTTCTTATTTTTCTTTCTCCGCCTGAAGGCTTCAAAGTGAAGGCTTTAAAGTGCTCGTGGGGATGTAAGAAAGCATCTGTTGGTAAGTCTGAGTCAGGCGGAGGAGGAAATTAGTTGCACAAAAACCGAATTATATGCATTTTTTTGCTTTTTAAGCTCCTTCCTGGCAGCCCCCTCATGAAACCTCTAGATAATGCTAGAATGAACCCATCTGAAATTACAGCAGAAATCTAGAGGGCGCAAAACAACAACATAGAAAATTGTAATATCTTGATGAGAAAAGAGATGCCATACACGTAGAAGACACCAATGAAGATGACAACTTGAAATGACGACAAGATTCAATCTGAGCATTTGGTGATAAGGGCCAAAACCAGTGTCTATGCGTTGTAAACCTCAGAGAGAGCCACAGACGGAAGGAAAAGAAGTGAAGGGAGCAGCAATGAAAAATTAATTGAGGAGTTATTAGTGATCAGTAATGGTAGAGTATGTGAGAAGGCGTATTGTGTATCAGGCAGTCTTGTTGTAATCATAGTCCACGATCAGCTGCCGCCACCACCACAACTTCAGAGACAGTCTAGACCCAAACATGTCCAAACATCATCGTATCATTTGTGCATGAACAGTTCAGGAAGATTGGACAAAAGTTGAAAAAGAGAGTCTCTGACAATTGCTCTAAATAATCCAGAGATAATAACGGGAATCTATACCATCTATGGGCCCAGACGACGATTCAATATGCCACTGAATGAAGGAAAAAACAATTCAACCCTCAAAGCGGTACCTGCACTCAGCTCTGTCAGCTCCATCACAAAAGATGTGAAGCGTGATATTCAGAGTGAGTGGGAGGATTCCTGTACCTGTCGTTGTCAGGAAAATAATTTGATGTATCACCACCATCATGATTAAGGGTTATCAATAATAAATGGGTCTGTGTGTATTGGGGTTTTATTAAAGACACGGACTGACAGAAGGAGCGGCGGTGGCAGAGTGGTTCTACAGGTGTTCTTATTCTTCATTTACTATAAGGCTGGTCGACTTGACAAGCAGCAAATAGTTTCAGACACAAAGACTAACATACAGACAAACAGACAAGATGCAATATGCTAAGAATAGAGTATTTGAGAATATTCGTATTTGTTGAGAGCAAACCTCAATGACAGTAACAGCGAATACAAACAATCCAGCTCCATAGTTCACAATCCATTCTGGTATATGTTCAGTCCCAAAACAGCGACTGTCACATTTATATTCACCCACAGAGGCGTCTGAGCAGAGCGAAGGGCATCTTGGCTGTTGTTTACTCGGCGGATATACAGGCAGGGAATAAGCGCAGTTCCACTGGCTAACA
Organism: Pseudopleuronectes americanus; assembly: GCA_038501795.1. Taxonomy (NCBI): domain Eukaryota; kingdom Metazoa; phylum Chordata; class Actinopteri; order Pleuronectiformes; family Pleuronectidae; genus Pseudopleuronectes; species Pseudopleuronectes americanus. The sequence continues at coordinate 14,787,996 of CM076717.1, read as the reverse complement.
CCCTAATCAGGCTATTGCATGAAATATAAATGCGGTGGACAAGCCAAACAAATTTTCTATATTTAATTCAACAAATAATAACATCAAAGAAGACGGGGAAGAGTGGCTGGTGAATAAACCATGAGCATGATGGAGGTGAGGAATCCGTACTCCACTGTAGAAGAGCGTGAAGGGACCAGTAACTCAAAACAGGTGAAAATAGACATATTTATTTGCAACTGTTTGGACTGAGATGAACACCAAAATTCACTGCAGTGGTTGGTATGACAGCAATATTACCTTACTTATTACTGTCCCGTGAAAATGAAGCTTTTAAAAGGACGTCAATAAGGAGATTATCGAGGTTCCGCCCATACATGCAGTCGATCTACTTTCACCTTATCCGTCATTTATATGAAAATGTGTTTAATTTTATAAGCTTCTTCGATTCTTAGTTTGGTTCATGTCCCATATACTAACATGGATGACTGAGGGCTTACGACACTGACACAGCAGCCAGCCACCAGGGGGAGATTGAGACACTTTGGCTTCACCTTTGGGGGCTGCCATGACCATCATCTTTAAATGCAGTCTATTGTTCACACAGGATCATACACATAGACTGAGACCACTGAAGATGAAGAAACATCTGTAACACGATCACGAGAGAAGTGTCATAGCAGCTTAAGTCAGGCTAAATAGACGTTAATGTTAAATTTGATAAAGTAAAATCTAAAATCCTGCTTCGTCACCATGAGGTGCTGAGTAAAGAATGATGCAGGGAAAATTGAAAAAACGATTTCCTAACTGCAACGTCAACAAAATGCACTTGAATATTTTAAATGCTGTCAGACAATTCACACAAAGAAAAAACTTTGGTGAAACAAAAAGAAAATGAGGGGGAATTAACTGTGCTTTTATGCTGCGTGAAGCCCGATTCTGATAAATGGATAACAAATGGGCAGGAGCTATCGGTTTTTCATCTTGTTTCTGCTCACAGGGACTATTGGGATTGTCTGAGTCGGCCACCAAATTAAAACTCAGGTGATTGGTTTGCTTTTATTCTTTAGGTCCTGAAAAGGTTTCACAAAGCTCCCACAGAGCTTGGCCAAGCAATTTAATACAGTGCAACAGCTACTTCTTTATCTATTCATTGTTGTTCTCGTTCATCACAACCCCAAGCAGCCTGTGGTCATAGCCGCTCACTCTGTGCTTTTCATTTGGTAAATGTGAATACACAGCTGCTGAACACAGATTATTAAAATCTGAGATATTCCACTGATACCACAAACCCATTGATACCCTCAGATTACTAACAGAACACTAAAATGATCAGGATTAAGCATTTGTGAATATACACAGATTTGTACCGCTGGTGCTCATAACTTTAAAGGGCTACAACTTCTCCTGAAAACGTCGTGACCTATAGGATATATGTTTTGTGGACTGACATTATCAAAGATATTTTCTAGATAAATCCCAAATTTTCACAACATTGTCAAACTAGCACTTTTGATATTGTTTTGATTGAGGGACCCCTAGCGGACAATGTTACCTGTTGTGTGTTTAAAGGTTCAGGTTTAAGTTAGACTTAGGGTAGTCAGAGTACAGGGTAGTGTGTGTATTTGTGGAGCAGTAATGTATTTGACCCACTCTGTGATAAATGAAGCACTATAGGAAGCTAGGAGGAGGATCAGAGTACCTGAGAAAACACTTGACTAGACATGGAACCAGAAAGTAATCCCACCTCACCTGGTCAACCTCCTTAGTTTCATGGGCAGCACTGGTTTACATAGCTTGACTGAGAATTTCAAGCCTCAAAGAAGCACCAATCAATATTTCACAACTGTGTCTGGTGGTAGTTAGGGTTATCTTCTAGCTGCTGCTCTGGTTTTTACGGCCCCTGAATTCACTGTTTTATTTCTATCTCATTGTTCTCGTCACCCTGGTTCAGCTGCGGCAGTGAAATAGCCCAGATAAAGCCACGGCAGATACAGTAGAGCGCAAGGCTACGTCACACTAGTGTCTCCCTCCTTTCCAAGTCCTAAGGGCTACAAACCTACTCTATTAATCATACTTACATTAAATACGCACACATTCACATACCATCCTCTAACCCAAACCTCTCTAAGCCACATTCCATTATTCATTAGCCTCACTGGAGCTGGTACGCATAGTGCACTCGCCACTCCCCATCTCAAACTGGATGATGGTGTGTTATCAGCATATCTGCTAAACAAGAGCACCTCCTTAATGACCGGTCACAGCACTTAGGTCAGCTGATGGACAGCAACAAGCCGTTCTGCCTCGAGACAAGTGTGAGCGAGGGAGATCCGTTCTTTAAGGGGACATCAGCTTGCTTGCCACAAAAGATGCACACTGACACTAGCCACGATTATGTAACTTCACGAGAGCCTATACAAGGGAATACCACCACATTTGAACACGGAGAGATGCTATTCCCCGTGCCTTCAGACCGTTTAGTCCATGTCAGTGAACATGTTAGAGAGTTCGTCCTGCCCTCTGATGAGGGGCGTTGCAATATGAAGAGTACCGCAGAGAGAAAACTGCAAAAAAGATGAGGATGCTGGTAAACGATGATAAACGGAGCAGACAGTGGTTCTTATAGGACTGGAATTTGTAGATCACGACTTATATAACTACGGCGACGTAAATAAGTAAAAAGCCAAAAATGGATGCAGGGTAAAACTACCTATGGTCTTTCTTACTGAAGCAACTCCTAACTCTACAATGGTAAATGTCACACTAGCATTGCTTTTCTTGATGTTTCACCCCATTTTATAGAATCAGATAACATATTAAAACAAAGCATGTTGGAAAAATTCACCAACAGTGTGAGCAGAACAACCTAAAATAACAGAAATAGTCTGTGAGAAAAATATATGTACTGTGGCTTTTTAATTTAGTCCATGTCCCATCTGCTAACATGGAGGAGGTGGGATTTAAATATGACCTATACTGCAACCAACCACCAGAGTGCAGTTGGATCTTTGGCTTCACTTTTGGGGTGAAGTCATCTCGGCATATACAATCTAGGGTCGGTGCAGAAGCAACCTGAGTGTAAAGGTACAGAGGGTTTTTATTCCTGAGCAGGTGAAAAGAAACAGCTGGTGGTGAATTGAGGAGACATCCCAATCAGGAGTTCAATTCACGTAATGTATTATCTAGCTTCTGCCCTTTTTTCCAAAAAAATTCCTAACTTGTGCCAAGAGCGAGAGCTGGCAAATAATAATCCTGTGACTGAGCTGGGGTGACAATCAACACGAAAACCAGCTGAGACCTTTTTCACAAATGGTCAAATCATGGCTTTAATATGCTGACATAGCTGGATACAGCCAATTAAAAATGCCATTGGCTGGGTCCTCGCCCCCCTTTTCTTGTCTCTGCTCCACACTACACAACAACAGATGGAGGATTCAACTCAGTGAAGCATTACACCTAAGGCGTAATAGCACCAATGATCACTCATTGGGATTTTGCAGGCGACTCAAAAAAACAGAATTACAGAGGAATACCAATGAATGTCAATACTCAAATGTGACCCCCCTCGCCACCGGACAGGTTCGTGTGAACTCCCCATCCTCTACTGTCCTGAATATAAGAGAAAAGGTTCCACCTACAAAAGGTGCATGTGAGAACATCCTGCATATTTTCTAGACATAATGGTACATTTTCTGAATAGGAAGTGGGTCCTTTTAACCTCCTGTGAAAAGAAAGATGCTTAAATAAACAGATGGACAGACATGCACGTCGAGCATTATTCATGCGGTGGGATGTCCCTAGATGAATCCCAGTGTGTAAATGTCATCAGTAAATGTCAATAGCTTTTTGAGGCCTGTCCTGAGGACATGCAGCCCAGCATATGGGCAGCGGGACTCAGACGTACCTTCATTTCCCACCATGTCATCTATTCTTAATCTACTTTAAAGACCTCATCTGTTCATGTGATGAATTAAACAACACATGAGCGAGGGTCTTTTGACAAGTGGGAAGCAGAAAAGGAGGACAGATAGGATCACGAGGTGAAAAGCTATCCACTTCAGTAAAAGGAGATAAGAAAGAAAAGAGAACTCCTCGCTTACTTTTATATATGATGACATGCACTTGTCAAGGAGAGGAGCATGAAACAGTTGCTATGGAACTTTTTACTCAGAAGTGAACACTGGAAAACACTTAGATATGCTCGCTGTTGGAATCCTTTTTACCTGTGCTTCTCAAGGATACTTTTTCAATAAAGAGACAAATCCTTGCTCCGTATTGCCGCAGATGCTATGTGCCTTAAAAGAGCCTCAGAATGACTGATGTATTCACACAGTGCTCTTACCTCAATGTAAGCAGCAACCCTCGGGTAGACCCTGTAAGGTGCCAGCAGGTGGGACAGAGGTGTGGTGCAGGGGAAGCTGGTGGTCACAGCGTGGCTCACTTCTGGAAGAGAAAACACCTTGAAGCCATACGTCTCGTACAGCTTCTGCAGCTCTTCATCCGGCTTCTCTTCACCCTCGCACAGGACACTGCCCACCACGTAGCGACACTTCTCTGACGGCCTCTGAAGAGAGAGAGGGGGGGTATGAATGGATAAATCATCAAATGAAGTACAAAAAATACAAAACCCTTCAATCGGTCACTTCACATCAGTGGATTCTCATTGTTCTTTAAAAAAGACCATCTCCTGCAGTTGGAAGAAAAAGGCATTTTTCATCCAGTTGTACTGTATTTTTGTACTGTAGCATGTTTCTGTTGGATTTGAAATGGAGATATAATGATCTAGAAGCTTACTAACTAAGTCAAAATTGATTGTGCATAAGGAAATGTAACAAGTTGATTTAGCCACATTAAAAAAAGTTCATAAACTCCGAGAGCACCCAGACAGTGCATACCGCCTCTAGAGCTGATTGCTAATTTTATTTCCTTATTGCATTGCCTGTGCATGTATACATTTATATCTGGATCGGCATCAAATTTCACCTGTTCATATTAGCCCTCTACATTTTCCTAAATGTTTTCATGAAGATCTCTGCATTATTTCTTTAGAAATGTACATTACATCACAATATTAAAGAAAGGAGAATTAAATCTTATATCCACCAAATGAATCTAATCAACTCCAAACGTTAATGTGTTCTTCAATGGCCCACCCTTCCACCAAGTTTTGAGATATTCTGTTCAGTAGTTTTTGCCTAATCCTGCTAAAGGACAAGCAAACAGACAAAAGGTCTTGAAGACATAACCACCTTCACAAAGATACAGCAGCAAGATGTTTTTGAGGATGTAGAAAATGTGTCTCTCTAATTTGAGTATATGGAACCAAGTGTTTCACCACACGTCATATCCCAGATAAATAGCTGCAGCAAGATTTTGTAATTATTTTATTATTCAATATTATTATAATGAACAATAGGCCCTAAAATCAAAAAGAGATGTCCAGAGATAGACGGAGCATTAGAGGATGCAACCAAAGTTTTTGTTGTGTCAGCACATATGTGGGATGTAAAAATAGAAGCCGTTTGATTTAAACTTGCGGAGACGTTGCACCTTCACGTAGTCTGAAGTGTCTCCGGACAGAGGGCCGTCGGCTCTGGTGAACATCCCGTTCCAGACATCCAGCAGCCAGATCTCATATGCGGTAGCTCAAATTGCATCCATGCTGGAGAGCAGGAATGCAATTTGAGAAAAGGCTAATGGTTTTAGATTTTGGATTTCATCAAAGTCACTTAGGTTTTACACAAAATGGCCTATGGGTGTTCATAATGCGTCAATTGGTGTTCATTTGTGTCTCAATAACAGATCGAGTTATCAGCCAGAAGAGGATCTGACAGAGATATCCCACTCAGATCTGAAAAGCGTCAGATGGAGAGTGGGAGTTGCTGTTGAAGGACCAAGCCAGCAATGTTTTTTTTTATGTTTTGTGAACATTTCTGCATTTTCAAACCCTACCACAGAATCTTAGCTGTCTAGATAAAATGTTTCCATATAACAGGCAGCAAAGGGTCAAACCTATTACTATCATTCATTTACATATAACTAAAATCATACTTTGGATGTAATGATTTGATGCATAATGTAAAAATGATATCAATGAGCAATATTCTACTGACACAAAAGTAAATCTAACGTGTTGGGAATCGTAATGGGCCTGGGGACTTGGTTAATGAACTATTAAAAATATATCTAAAATCTATATGATTCATAGTAAACAGGTTCAAACAGGTAAAATAAATGCTGTCATCTTCCTTTAAATCCTGCTGCTGGTTTCTGCTCAATGACACTGTCCGTCTGTGGAGGGCTGGCACTGAAGGGGCACAGATGGGATCCAGCCACACTCATCTCCGTGTCCCTAGCACCCTCTCATAATTATCACATCTAAACGCAACAACCCCCTCTTCTTTTCGTCCTCCTTTCTAATATCCACAATGATTATTTGGCTTTTACTACACTGTACCGTTCCCACGGTCCTACTTTGTTCGTGCTGCAGCTTTTGTGCGATAACTCAGCATCGTTGGCTGATGGTGAGGCACCAAGTCTGTGATAAATCTATTTGATCATCCCACCCCTGACCCTCAGTGTCTCTTAATGTCTGTATCGTGTGGGTAATAATAATGACTGACAATGCCGGTTCAGCATGAGCAGATAATCTCTACTGTCACCTGACAGAGATGCTACCGTGTTCAGCAGTGAGTCAGGTGACCCAGATCAACCCTCGGACAGACAATTACTGATGCACTGTGACAATGTCAGCATCTCCTCTATCAAGTAACATAACGTGGATTTACATTTGCTGTGTGTAATTTAGTTCATATATGTGAAAAATTAGTTTTTCAATGCTTTACATTTTAAACTATTCTTGAGATTGCATACCTCAGCCAACAGTCCTCTTCCTCAACCACATTAAAATCCACTAAACAAGATTTATATTTTGATCTGCACCAAATTGCAAACACTCATAAGGATCAGTCCCCTAAACATACCCGATTTGTTTCCTCTAGATCCATGAATCGTTCCCTGGAAAATGAGTCAAAAGATCAAAAAAAGCCCCACCCCTCCACAACATGTCATGTGAATCGGTTGAAAAGTTATTTTTGCATCCTGTTAACTACCAAACAAACACACAAACCATCGCAGACGAAAACATAACCTCCTTGGCAGAGGTTAAAAACATTACACTGGGCTCAGCCCTTTAAGAATATTCACGATTGATTTGATGGCAAAGATATCTTAGCAATGCCTTCAACCCCCATGCTGACAATCTTTGCTAAGAACCAAGAAATATATTAGAGATCCACAAGTGATGGTCCCCTAAAGCATCTATTATAAAAGAATATATGTTATAGAGGGAGATATTGGGTGTAATGGTACCTGCAGTAAGACTTTAAAGGTATATGAGATTGAAAATATAACTGAGGCAAGTACGGAAAAGTATATAATTCAAGGGGTGGTATAAAATCATTCATATACGTAAGCATCAAGCCTATAAAATAAGACGGAGGGATAATTATATGTGAAGAAAAATTTACAATTATATGCAAGTATTAGTGTAAATTTACAAGCTCATAGCAATGGAAGAAGTTTGGATAGAAAACTTAATGAGGTTTTTTATTACACCCTCTCAGAAATCCCACTGTGATGCTAACTTCCCTGACCGCAGCACAAACTGTGGAAGACAAAATGCAAACAACCACTGCATTTTCTGCCACATTATATTGCCCCATAAAGAAGACTTATAGAGAGGGATGCACAATGCACTAAATGTATAATGCATGTAAACTGAAAATGAACATACTGCTGGGAACAAACAAAAAAACTTTTACCCGGAAGATAGCCCACTTTTAAATGCATTAATTGACCTTAAAATGAAGATTTAAAAAAATGAAGAAAAAAGCATTTTTCAATCATAAATCGGAACAATTTGCTTCACACTGTGAAAACTGGGTTGACTATGTAACACCCTATGGGCATCGTCTTCTTTTCATAAATAAATGATGTTGTAATGTACATTATTTTGTCTTACATGTGCATACCTTCGATAATACTATATCTTAGTGAATATATGATATACAGATACATCTAATGGAAATGTTTATTTAAATGATATCAAATAATATATGGTGGAAACCGGATATAGCTTTATATGGATCAAAAAGCTTGGCACAGAATCGTTCCTGTACAAATGTTGTTTGAATAATTTGGTTATTATCGAGTAGTCTGATTACAGTGCATTTTTGGTGTTTTCAGAAATGTTTGGACCATAAAAAAGTCAGTAATTTACTCCTCCTCTCTGTGGCTCTATCTATGTGTCTATATATGCGCTGCACACTGCCAACCAAATCGGGTCAAAACAAGTGCGCCCTGACATCTCCTCCGGCTCTCCATACAATCACTAAGTTTACAAATTCTGTTGATTTTACCCAGTCTGGGCTTAAATATTGTCCCATGACAGTGAGTGTAAGTGCATGTGCATGTGCGTGTGCGTGTGCATGTGCGTGTGCGAGTGCGTCTGTGTGTGTGTGTGTGTGTGCGTGCCTTTCAGCGCGCGCGCCAGAGAGATGGAAAGCAAGCGGAGTCAGTAGGAGCTGAATTATCAATGACTGCGCAGCTATGAAGAAAGATTTAACTCATTTGGAAAAGTATGAATCATTATGTGGTAATCAAAATTGATTTGATTGGCCATTTAAAAATAATCTACCTTTAAACTGAAGAGGGTCAGAGACGTGTGTCGGAGAGAGAGAGAGAGAGAGAAAAGAGAGCAGCGGGGCCCTGTGTCTGTGAGCAATGTGATATTGTCCTTATCTTAAAAAATGCTGTTTTCCCTCAAGGCCTGGGACTCTCATAGAGAAGGTACACAATTCAGTTACAGTAGTTGACCATCAATTTGGCCAGGTACAAACGTGATCATTATAAGTGGTTTTCAGTGTATTACAAAAACAATCTTTACAGTAATCGTCCTATTTTAAAACTATTTTAATTGCCCTATATGCCATACTAACAGGACTTTTTAGCACCTTTATTTCTTTGCCTTTGTTTAGAATCTGAACCGTTTTTATGTTTTTTCAGGGTTTTGTCTGCATCGCCCTTTTCCCTGCATGAACAAATCAAATGTATGGGGCTGTCAACCAGGCTTCTGTATGTAGCTGCTCCCTGTCAACACTGGTGGTCTTTGATAAGACACAACAATAACCATTCAAACACAAAGGGGATAACAACTGTCCTCCCACAGACTTGCTCCAGTATCTCCCCATCTCGCTACATCTCTCATGCTCTCCGCACTGATAGACTAGAGTGTGTTAGCTAAACCAGTAGTTCACTAATGATATCATTCAGGGCTCCAGCTATCATTCACATCCCACACAGTGGTAAGAACAAACAGGCGCCCTGACTGCATCTCATCTCTGTTTCCCCCCAGATAACACACCCCGGAGACATACAGGCAATTAGGAAAGAGAGGAACACCACTCCATGTACTTGACTCGTCTTGTCTTTCCCCACCGCAGTTGATTTGTTTGCGTCTCAAATAGGAACAGAACCAAAAGGTAGAAATTCTCCGATGCCGTCCAAGCTCGGGCAGCGGCTCTCGAAAAGTCAGCCACTGCTGCCAGAGCGGTGCGTTGGAAGACAGCGTGTGAGCCGAGGGAAGCCGACTGTGTCTTTCGATTGGCTCAGGTGAGAAGCAGAGTCAGATACTGGGGGAAGACTGTGAAACTATTACCTCTATAACTCAAAACTGATGCGTTTGGTTTCTATACCAAGCTGGAGAAAACCCAATCAAGTTAACACTGACTTGCACCTGAATGCAACTACCTGCATGATTTGAATAAAAATAAATCACCGGAATACGTCTCTGCTGATTATATGTGCGACAACTGTTCATTTCCTATATCTCCCTATGCTAAACAGGCTCATTAAATCAGAGAGAAAAAAAGGTGCACACGGTCAACTCTGGTAGAGCTCCTGGCCCGTGGGACTCTGGGATGGCTTTTTCCATTCACACATGGAACCATACCCATCTCTACCCGATTCCCCCACTCCTGGTCTCCAGGGACCTGTTAGGAAAAAAGGTAATTTCAAAAGCAATTCTTTGCTGGAGGCTACAGGGGCCATTTTTTGATGGATGCGCTCTCCAACAATAAAAAAGGTAAAGCTGACAGAGGTAATTCTTTATTAGGAGACACATAATGAGGATTAACTCTCTTCATTCACTGATCTTTCTGTTCAGATACACCCATATATTATCCTTCTCCTCATGCTCTCTATCTTCCAACTGTCCTCCTGTGCTTCCTCTTGTGTGTTTGTCTGTCCCCATTTGTCTGTCACTCCTGTCTGTGTGTGTTTGACTTGCTGGGGGGCGTGGCTTTGGGATACCTGCTCCCAGCATCTCTCCAGCACACTTCAGACTTGCTTCACACTTAACCTTGGTACACGAGTTGGCTTGTCAAATAACACCATTTTTTAATGAGCAGCTATAAACAGTAGCTTTGAATTGGAACTTGTGAGATGTTTCACTTCTGACTGTCACCTCTCACAAGCAGCTAACAACTTTTTTGCATGTTTTAAATGATCTATATACATGTCACACGCGTTGGAAGAGGAGTCAAGGTGTTGTAAAGACACCATGTGTTTTTTTACACATTATGACTTCAAAGCACAGGAGCACACCCAAAGACCAAGGACTTCCCAACTCAGGTACAGTAATGGGACTTTCCGAGGAGCATCTGGATGCACAGTTAATACCTCTGTCGAGCAGGTTATGTTTTCTTTGTTTGTTTGTTTGTTTTTAGGATTACGCAAAAAGATGGAGTTCCACACAACATGGTGGAAAGATGCGCACTAGGGCAGGAAAGAAGCCATTACATTGGATCAGGTGCAGATGTGTTTTATCATTTTCTTCAACATTCTTGGATCTTGAAATATCTTGATCAAATACAAATCTGGCATATTTAGGGGAGTGTGTGAAATTTAGTGCAGATCTAATTTAAAATATAGTGAATTTAAATGTCGTTTCATGAGGAGACTGTTTGGCCATTCTAGTTCAGACAAATTAATTATGTTGTAGTGAACCTCCCTTTGTTGTTCTATTTTTTTTTCTAGTGCAGTCCCTTAAAGATCCTAAGCATTTTTCCCCTCTCTGGCCTGCATCTCCTTCCTGACTATCAGCACTTGTGAGAAATTGTTTGAATGCTATCCTCATTTACAGCGGTTCATTTCATATGACAAGTGTTAGATGGGCACAAGGATAAACAAGTCAGGCGCTCAGCTTCTCTGCAGTTTGACGACAGGATGTTAATGAATGTACCATACTCTGACTGACGGAGTAACAACACCATCCTCCTTCAAACACATCTAACGGGCGAACAATCGACGAAATGTGAGGCTAAATAAATAGAGCAGGAGCGATTAAGACTGAAAGAGGATAACCTCTGGTCTCTCTGTGTGAATGAACTATATAAAACGTATTAGGGAAACATAGCAGCACCGTTATGAGAAATTAGGGACTTTAAAAGGTTACCGTGCATATATTTGCCATTAAACAACTAGAAACTGGAGAAAAATATTAAAAAGACGCAGCATCAGTCATTGTGAAGTGGTCCAGTGAAGCGAGTTTTTTTCCACGTGTGCCCTTCATGTGCTTTCTGGCAAAGTGTGATTTCCATCACGCCAGAGCAGCATTACGAAGCTTTGATTGTGCGAGGGTCAACAGATCTGAACATTTGGAGCCTCTCCGGACGTCAACACCATCTTCACATCAATGTCAGCAGTGAGGCACGATAAGCAGCAAATGCATCATTCATAAAAAAAAACATAAAGTTTGTGAAGAACAGATAAGGGCCCCCCCAAAAGAGAAAGAGATCCCATTTCATCAACAGTTCAATTGCACTGGATGGATGAGCTGCACAAACAATACACATCACTGCCTCTGCTGGAGAGCTTTCTCGCCCTCTCTCGGTCTCTGCTCAGTGGCTCACAGTATCGTCTCCTCTCTGCAGCTGGAACACTGAGACAGATGGTGTTTAGGGCATTTCCACGAACCAGCACAAGGACCTGACACATGTGGAGCAAGAAGAAACGGAAGACTACGGGATAAGCAATCTCTCAACAAGACTTGTCTCTTGCCTCAGTGTGTCAGAGCGATAACCTGTCTCAGCTGATTGAAAGCCACCCACCTCCCCACCAGCCTCGCACTCCTCTCCCCAAAGGCAGGCAGACGAGGCAGCACAGACAAAGTCACTAGGAAGGAAAAATTGAAACGAATAGGGCTGCACAGCACTGGCACCACAGGTATGATGTCACGGGCTGTAGCATTTGCAGCAGGGCAAGAAGGCTTAGCCAAACAATTGAGCTGAAGTGATTTCTTTTTTAAATTTGGTTCCAACGTGAAGTCAGCCGTCGCCTTGACGGCTTTAACATCAAACCACTTAAATACATCATTGCTGGCAATAACTGTGAAAATAAACTTAAGATTCATTCAAACCAACAAGTGAAAATTTGTCCTGTTTTGCAGGGGCTCCAGCGTCCAAATCCGATTACAAATTGCAGTGATGAGGCTTGGGCCCCCATGGCCCCTTGAGGCAGGAGCCAGTGGAGATCTTCTGGGTTTTTTTCCTGTCTCTTTTTCACCAAGTGCAGCCCAATCCCTTTAGGCTGTGCTCAGACCTAGCTGGTAATTACACATGGCATCCTGGGAGTTCTAGCATGTATAATTACTGGCGAGGATAAGCAGCCTGCTGGAGGCAGGACACAGTTTTGCTTTGCCACAGTCGTGCTGCTGGTTCACCGCTCCTCGGGCCAGCTGGACACAGTGTGGCACTCCTCCAGCCAGATGTCACAGAGCGGGGAGATAATCTCGTCTAATAGGAGATATGAATGAATCCCTCCCTTCTCTGCCTAGGCTTCCTTCCTTCTTTACAAAATGTTCCAACTCTTCCTCCATCACCTTGCTGCGCTGATAAATACTTGGCTCTGTAATCCAATATCCTGCGCATCATAACACCGGCTAAAGAGCCAATGCATGTCCCAGGATTGATGGTGTGATAGATTTAAAGATATTCTTCACCATCTGGTTTCACTGACAAATTGCAGCATGTCACCTTGTTGAGAGATGTCTCTTTTTCTTCCCTTCACAGTTGGTGAAAACGAATCACGAGGGCATCCTAAAAGTACACTGAAGCGGCTTTGTTCAGGATAAAAAAGATTTTAGAGATTCTGTCTGGAATGCTACCGCTTTATTTTTGCAGCTATTCACTCAGTGCGGAGATGTTCATAAACGTTAATGGGGCACCTTCCAATGGAGAGAGCCAGTGTGTCCACAATCTCACATAATATTGACTTGAAGACCTGTGGGACCAGATTTCAGAGTATCAACGTATTTATTTCTCATTTTATATCCCCCTTTAAAGCAGCAGCTCTTTGCCAGAAGCCTCCCTTTCATGTTGTTGCCGTCGACAGACAGACAAGCGGCAGTGAAAATGCTAATAAATTTGACTGGGAGTGTGGCGATGCTCCGCGCTCTGATCTGAAATTCCGATTGATGAATCGGAGCACTGCGAGCCTCTTAAGGTGAGGCAGACTCCTTCCAATTTATCCCCCCCTCTCGGAAGGCGTCTGCACACCTCGCCTCATCTCTCACTGCCACTCCCATCTACGTCTACACATGACATTTCATTTTCTCCTGCTTGTCATCGGGAGCTATGAGCGGGTTTGCTCCAGGAGCTAAAACAAAGTGGGGAATTCGCCTGATCAGAGGAGGAACCAAACAGCAGCTCGGGTTCAGCCTCGATACAGATGTAACATAATATCAGTGTCAGAGGCAGCTGCTGTTGCTGCGTATGATTCCATAGAGTGTGGACAGACTTTGATCATATCCACTACAGGCAGCGTCTCAGTTAAGGGAATGCTCTGTGTTTACTGACAATTATATCCACTGAATTGACTGAATCTTTACATTTCCTCACTCTCGGGTAGCTTATTGTTCCATCCCTCACTGGCCAGTGGGCATTCACTGCTGTTAATAATGCATTTAGCTGTGGAGATTCCTTGCAGAGGGACCGCCTGCTGTGCTTTATTCATTCTGGGATTTGTTCAATATTTGTGTCAAATCCCCATTACAGCTGAGCCTGAGGCAGCTCTGCCTCCAATGGTTTGGTGAGTTTAAAGTTTAACCTCCAATCGGTTGCGGGTCACCGCCCAGTTGACTGATGCCTGTGAGGAAAAAAAGCTGCTAAACCGGCCAATCCCTGAGGAGGCGTGGGTGATAATTACTTCTGGATATTGTGAGCGTACGTGCAAACACACACATGCGTGAATTGACATAAATAAGGTCCTTTAATGTCTCAGCAGATTGAGGTGAAGCCTTTATCGGTGCAGACAATGACAATAGATTGCACACAAAGAAGACCGACACACATCTACCTTCTCCATCTATCCAGAATTAAGCTAAAATATTCTGCATATGAACACGGCTATTTGGGGAATTTGGAGCCTGAGTCTGCACAGTAGCGATCAGGGGATGGAGACCTGGAAGCAGAGCTCCATCGATACACTCACATGAAACAATCAAGAGTCAGTCTCAGCTGTCAATCATGATGTTTCAGCCAGTTTTTTTTATTCAAATCACTAATCACAAACCACTTGAACTTACATCACTGTTTTGAGAAACACCAAATAATCCATCTTTGAGGGGGGTTTTTGTATGTACTATTTAGTTTGCTCTATGTACCATCCACTGACAAGGAGGAGGTGGGATTCATAACTATATTGCAGCCAGCCACCAGCTGGCAAACAAGACGCTGTGGCATCACTTACTGGGACCAGTCACCTCATCCATCTTTACACACAGTTCAGACCCCAATACACTAATAACCAGACCAATAACAGGTCACAGCTGTCTGACTGATAGAAATACAATAGAGTTAGCAGCTATAACACAAGTCTACTCTTTGAACAGTTGGTGTAAGTTTGGAATCTTGATGCTCGGGACACAGAGTTACAACTCAAATGCAAGTTGAATACAAAAGACTCCAGAGGCACGAACTTCGAAACGCAGGACTGACAATGACCAATTAATACACAACCACTGGTGCAGGTTTGGAATCCAGATTTACTTTATTTTGATGAAACTATTCACACTGCTTAAATTATTTATTTTCGTTTTTTGAAGATCGATGAGGTTTCAAGGAGGCTTCTGCCTCCCACACAAACTCAGCTTCCATGCTAATACTGCCATCTAGTGGCCATCGGTGTAACTCTTACAGAGGACATTGGTAGTTAGCAGAGAAAAAATTATTTATTACAATATTTTCTGATTAAATACACATGCATTCAACTAAAATAAAGTCTCAAAACACTCCTCTGGAGTACTTTACCTGAGTCAGATTAAATCATCATTAAATGGCTTTCACTTAAACAGGTTTTTTCTTTTGTTTTATACTATTACCCTCTTTATCCATTTCTTTTAGGGTTAAAATCATATCACCATATTAAATAGCTTATTGTCTTTCAGCGGGTTTTTTTTCGAATTTTTGAAGCACTCAATAGGAATAAAGTTATATTTAAAGAGGCCAGTATTGTAAAGTAGTGAGTGTAAACCAGGCAGTGACCTTCTTCATGCATGTGAGATGGAATTAGCTAGACAGTTACATCCGGGTGCAGAGAAGTCTGAGAATATGAGTCTCCACTCAGATAAAGGAAAAAGGAAAAGGCACACCCTCACAACACCCAAGTTTACTTGATAAGGTGCACTCAACTTCCTGATAATATTGCTGTTTGACATAACGATAACACTAAATAAACTCCAGCAATACAAGGCATTTATTGGTCTCCGAATCAGCACAAAACAAATCCCCAAATTACTGTGTCTGAACCACCTCTTTAACAAAAATGTAAATATTATTTATCTCCGTTTGTTACTAATGCAATATTTTGACAGGTTTCCAGTTTGTAGGCCCCCCTAGGGAAGCCCACCTCCAAAGTTCAAAACCTTTGATTTACATGAAACTCAGCTCTGCTACACACAAATATTTCCTTTTTTGCTCTGTCAAACCTCTCAGAGTGTTTTAAGTTGTGATACTAAGACGGTGTGTTTCTGCATGAATTAGACCAGCTATAGCTATTTTGTTTATTGGTTTTATAATTTGTCTCCCGCGCAGCCCTTCATTTGTTCTTTGTCTAAACTGACCCCTTGTGTGTGTTTTGATGATTTTGATCCATTGAACAGTAAACGGTTTATTTTGACTTTCCCCATCACTGGCAGTAGTTGCTTCCCTCATTTCCATTATTCCTAGACCCATGCAGGGTTGTAACAGCTACACAAAGAAAAACGTGTGCTTCAACCTGAGCTGCTGAGGACTAGTTTGTGTCATTGTTTAACTTTTTGACAACTTAAGACATTGAAAATAGTTAGCTACTGATTTACCAGATGCAGGGTCCTGTTTAGGTTCTGAAGTCAAGTCTTAACACAGCGAGTTGCAAACTCTACTGTAAAGAATGACAAGTTGAAAAACAGAAAGCATCCTAAACAATGTGAACAACAACTTTGACTTCACTTTACTCAAAGAGAAATACAGACAAGCATCACTTTTAATTAGGAATTCTATCTCATCCAAAGTTCTCTCAGAGTTTGCTTTGAAGGCTGCTGGTGAGTAATCAGACTCCTGGCCTTAGTCAACTAAAGAAGGTAAACAAATGATATTGTCCCTAAGCAAACACGGAAAAACAGCTGCTTCAGATATAAAGAGCCAGAAACAATTTAAGAATTGCTAAATAGACGTTTGCTCTCGTTTGATGTTACATCTACAAACATTTGATTCAATAAGTGGCCAAATATTTTCAAACCCTGTCCATTTCCTTAGGTCAAAGGTTAATTCAGCATTTGCTGTATTAGCTCCTGAACTTTACATCTGTTGAGTAAATCATTCTACTTTTTGCTTAATCCTTTTCTGCAATGCCAATGTATCTTCACAAGGAAGTCGGAGGTCCATACATCTTCAGAGTATATCTAAAAAGAGACACAGATCCCAGGAGAGGCATCGAGTCTATATAAAAACCTCTTTGGACTGGTGGTTACAGAGACATCTGGACATCCTGTAATGGCTCATTATGATAGAGACTCGCCACAAACTCTGACACAAGCAGAAAAAGTTTTAAAAAAGCTCCTTGATAGACGCCAGCTGCAACTTTCCACTGGTAGAGCTCACAGTCAAGGTTTCCACTAAAAGCCTGGATTTAAAAAGGGCCGTGTGCTAAAAGAAAGCAGCAGACGTAAGCAGAAACACTAAGTGCTGCCTGTGTGCAACAATCTTTTTTCCAAATAAGATAATAAAGTTGTTTTTCAGCCTGACAGAATTACAGAGATCTTGTTGACTTGGTTACTGTGAACTTTTGGTTGATTTACCAAAAACCTCTATTTCTACCACTATGTTTGTCAGATGGTTTTAAGTCACCCAACCAGAAAAACACAAAGGGAAGTACAGGTAGTTTAGATGTTGAGTCATGGAACAGGATATGAATACATAATATGACGCTGTTGTACAACTGTATCACATTGGGCATCAGTGTTCTCTTAACCCGTATCAGCTGCAAACTCGCTGGAAACTCGATAAACATTCCCGTCTAACAAGCAGCTGTTATGCAGACGTCTCTTATTGACTGAAAACACAACTCGTGATGAACAGTAAAGCAGGAGACAACCGCAGAGCTCTGCCGAGGAATGACCTAGTTTGGTTTCAGGATAGGATCAGAACGACAAAGAGAGGTCACAGTGTCAAGAGCTTGGATTTTCAACTCAACCCAGAAACCCAACATTCTCATACATTTGTCAGCTTTTCTCCGATACCTGAGAAGAAGTGTGTGTTTGCCCTGCTGGTTTGGAGTCTGGTTGCCATGTCTGAGTCAGAGACAGACACGGGCTGAGGCTTCCTGGAGCCACAGATGAGAGGGAAAACAAAATATCAACAGTGCAACGTGGCACAGAACAGCTGACTGGTTCCATCGTTCAGGCTTAGTTGTTTTTAAAAAGGAAGCTTGTCTGTCTAACCCCTTGAGGCAAATACTGAGTGTCAGTTACATTTCCTTCTACATGACATTAAACTCCCTTATCTCACGGCCCTTTTCAGACAGAGCTGTTATTATGTAGACACACGATAAGAAATCATTACATGACTGAAACTGTAAATATACAATATTTGTTGCACACTCAAACTATTTGTCACTAGTAGATGGTCAGAAAATTAACAAGCAACAATGTTAATGATCAGCTGGTATTTTGTTATGCAAATCTGCCAAAAATCCACTGTTTCTTATCCGGCTGGGCTGTAAAACCAAAAATAATCACTGCCATTGATATGATGCTTGTGCATTTTGCATTCTCCATTCCTAAAGAAGAGTTTAAAAGAACAACCATCACTCAAAACAGAGTGTTTAAACATAGAGGAGATAATAACCTGACTTCTATCGAGACAATCTTAGATATCTGCTGACCCAAGATCTTTTTTCTCGTTACGTAAATGTGATCCCTTGTTGGTTTTCTTGACCGTGAAGTGCTGAGAATGATAAATATCTCCATGAGCTGATCTGTGTGCAGAGTTTCTCCACAGTTAGTCTTTAAAGTGGGACGATCATTCTTCACTTGAGAGGCTCAATGATTCAGAGCTGATTCATTCGGAGCCGTGCACAGTTTCAGGCTGAGTGACCTCCCAGACTCTGTGCAGGTCAAACTTGACATATCGGACTAACTGTAAAAAGCTTATCAGGAGACAAAGTACATGGGAGGGGGGTGTGGTTACGTCACGGGGTCAACACAGACTCAGGGGTCAGACTCGTGTGCTGGGGTGGGATGGGAATGGGGGGGGGGCTCACCTGTTTGGGGTCATCGTAGAAGACACCGATGGAGGTGAGCCTGGGCCCGATGCTGCAGCTCTCCGTGTAGGCAGCCCCGCACTCTTTGTACGACCCCTCCCTGAACTTGTAGGCGATGGTCACGTTCCTGATGGGAGGGGGCCCGGTCCTGATGACCACGTCTGACAGGAGCCCCGAGTAGACCAGGGAGCCCCCCACCGTCACCAGCAGGCACACGAGGAGGCCGACCATCAGCAGCAGCAGGATCAGGTCGGACATGTCGGCTCCTCTGCGGCTGCACTCAATGGAGGAGGGAAGAAAAAAAAACTGAGAAAAAGGGAGAATAAGCAGCCGAAGCTACACGTCCTCCGCCGGGTTACACGCAGCGACAGACCCCGTAGCTCCCGTAGCGTCGCACCACAACACGGAAACGACTCTGCTCAACCTCCAAGTGTTCGATTCTTTGAGCTCAGTCGCGACACTGTGGAGAAAAAGAGGAAACACGCGTCCAAGATGAGCGAAAAACTGACAGTTTGTTTACGGTATTTTCCCAAACACTAGGACATGCTTCCTGGATGGACCATTCCCGCGTACAGAGGAGGGAGGTCGGAATAGAAGTTTTATAAATCACTACATCAAATATTTTAATCTCAGAGCGATCACATGAACAAATATATTGTAGCTTAATGAGTACACACCACTAATTTGTATGCATGTAAACTGTAGCTTGTGGTCTTTACATGAGCATCTTCGGCGCAGACACCCCTGCGTCTCATTGCTATGGTTCAACCCAGGTGGCTGGGCAGGACAAATAGACAGAGCGCTAAATGAAATCCGACTGTGTGTGTTCATGATATTTCCTGTTCTGACTGTGACTCCCGTGATCAGAGTGCGGAGGTCTGCACTACAGACCGTCGGTGGTGTTTCCTGTCACGACGACACTAGAGTCCTGCTGATGTCAAGCTCATCAACCTACGGAAATGAACTAGGCACAAACAAGCAACCCAGTTTACTCACAACTTCACAAGTTTTCCATGTGTTTAATGGGCTGTATTAAAACTATCAAACTTATAAACACACACAAAAATGTATAAATAAAACTGTCAACGTGTTCACTGGTATCTTTACAGAGGAATGTGAGGAGAGATATATTTCATTCTCATAATCCCTTAAGAGGCAAATCGATCCATTTCCGTTTTTAGGGCCCGAGCACTGACAGGCACTGACAGACAGTGAGGCCCTATTGAAATTGTAAAGATTAGTATTATTCAGGCAAATTAATTGTCTTTTTTTGTTTTTAATTTAATTTAAAAAAAATGTATTTATATTTCATTATTTTATATTTATTTACTATATATTTTTATATAGTTAGGTTTATTATTTTTCTTCTTTGAACCATATTCACTGTTTTAATTTTCCAAAAAAGTATCTTTAATACCTGCTGTTCTCCTCGTTCTTTTTCTCTTATACCTTATGACTTGTTCAATGTGAGAAGTGGTGGTTTAATTTATAAAACTGGAGTTTTAGGGTGGATTTGTCTGTAACAAAGTAAGTCGTAGTCAAGGTTGTATTAAGTCTTTCCATCCTCACTTGCAATTACATGAGTCATTGAGAGGAAAGATGCAGCTCAGTGGTCATCCTGGCTGGATTTGAAATGTAGGCTTTATTGAGGGGTCTATGAAGAATTCTCTTCTCTAGCTTCTTGTTAAAACCATTTATATTTTTTAGATTTACAGATTCTTTCTTATTACCTGCCTTGCATTGTTTTAACTCAGATGCTGAAAATGGTCTTTTATTCTCAATGAGCTTTCCTTGTTAAATGAAAGTCAAATAATTTAATTGATCCTGTTGTAAACGGAAATGAATGAAAAACTGGAATCGTCTAAGAAACAAAACAGGACTTAAACGAACCAACAGTGTTACCTTGGCGTTGAATAAAACGTGACTCACTGAGCCTGTTAAGGATGTGTGTGTGTGTTCCTTGTGGACCATGATGCTTTAAATGCCATAATGCATAATCAATAAAAACACACCACAGCAATAATCTCTCCAATCCTTTAACCCCCAAGGAGTTGTCACAGAGAACTGAGATGAACTGAGATCTTAAACATTTATTTAAAACTACAAAGTGTATCATTATACTTTACTCAAACCACAAACACAAGACTCAGATGTTCCGCTTGGTTTTTGCTAGAGGACTGTTTAATATCAATGCCATGCAAACCTCGCTGCTTTTACACAGTTGAGGTTTTACAGATGTGATACATAGAAGGTTTACTCTGCCATAAAACTTTCTTCTATAAATCCTGAGTTTTGTGTAGGGGTGAATCATCTTCCAAATTCTGCTCCGACATGTTTACAAATGAGCCCCGAGGACCTCAGAGTATCAAAGAGGCTGTTTTCCTTCATTTGGAGCTTACACTAATCGAGTCCTGGTGCTGTGCTCTTTTCTCAGTTTGCTACATTTTGCCCTGTTTTGAAAACAAAATAAGCCAGGGCACCTGTAATTAAACATCTTATATCACACATCTGGATATTATTTATCTTATAACACAATGAGAAAAGGACAGGTCTTCACTGTTGAAAGAAAGAAATAAACATGAGATAAATAATGACATCAACATTTAAATATATAAAAAATATATTTTTTTTCAGTTTCTAAGCAGATGTTTATCGTTAACTATTATCTCTAATGTGTGTCTTTGAACTTAGTTCTTGTGAAATATGGTTAGTTCCAGAAAGACAACTCGAACCAAAGATCTCTCAACATATTTATTTCATAAACCAACAGGAAACATTATTATAAACCACATTTTTATCCTAACCAGAAAAGGAAACATGTGGCGGTACATTTAAGTGTTATTGCCACAGAAAGAAAACTGAAACTTCCGTTACTCTGCATCTGTCCAATGAGCAGCAGTATTCAATATATTCTGAAAGTGTTCATATAAAAAGTCAATAAAACAAACAAACACTCAAAACGTCAAAAGCTGATCCATAAATAGGACTCAAAGGCAAAAGTGTAAAATTGAAGTCAACAGTTATTTACACTTTGTGTTTAGTGTTACTCAGAATCATCTGTTATATCTTCTTCAGCCACATTTTCCTCTCCATTTATCATCATGGGTTCCTCGGAGTCGCTCTCTTGGCCCTGCAGGAAAGCACATGAGAAACATTTGGCAAAAAGGCAGATTCGAAGTGACCAAGCTTGAATAAAGCAGAATCTCCGATCGTACAGGACCCAGTGCCACGGGACTGACGGCATATCAAATTGTTTCTCTGCTAACCGTGTGAGCCTCTAATCATTAGCTATTTATAGAGCTCTATAAATTATCTTATCAGTCCTTCTACACTTTCTCCTGACCGACATGTTTACTTACACTTTACAAAGTACTGACTGACCCAGCAGCAGGGGAAGGAGCCTGTTAACATGTGTTACGCAACCGATTGAATTATTACTTGTGCTGCTTATCCGTTAAATAAAACTTGTATTGTTGTCCACGCTCCTGCAAACCCCCTCAGCCACTAACCACACACCTCAGCATTACTTGCATCTGTTAGAACTTCCACCACAGAGGTTATGTTTTCACCCCCTGTACACATTTGTTTGTTTGACATGGGCCAAGAAAAAATTTATTACATTTTGGTGCAGATAAGATTGGGTTTTATTTACTTTGCTATAGCTCTTCCTTCTTCTTTTTTATTGTCAATTAGTGCCGTTAAGTGTATATAAATAAATTAAAATTTAGTTTTCACCAAAGTCTAGTTTAAGTCAAAGTTTTAGTATCTATAGGTAAGTGTTAAAATAAAATGTTTAAAACACTTTGCTGCTGTCTTTTACTTTTTACTTTTCTACTGGCAGCATTTCTACAACATTAAGACTCAAGACTAATCTTGAGTGGCTTCTTTTTTATTTCCCTAACTGTGTAATACCACTTTGAAATTGGTGTAATGGCAGGTACCTCATCAGCTGACTTTTCCTGAGGAAGCAGTGAACGCTCCTCCTCCTCTTCATCATCATCACTTCCTTGTGACCTCTGAGAAAGAATCTCTTCACCCTGCAGTAAACAACATATAATCACTGGAAATCTACGATGCAAAATGCACACAGGCATATTAGTACACATCCAATAGTGTTATACCTTCAGGTTGCGGTTCTTCAGGTTGCCAATCCAAAAAGCCTCCTGGCAGTTGTTGAGCGTGAGCGTGGCCTTCACTCTGTACACAAAGAGCTCCAGGCTCTTCTTCAAGGCCGGCACGTGGTTGGTGAGGCTGGTATCCTGGTGAATCTGAGCACCAACACATCAGGACAAGACGTTAGGTGACTGAGCACCTGAGGTTTAGATTGTGAACCGGTTCAGACTCTATCTCACAGAGAATTCTCAAAGAGACATCTCCAACTAATAAACAAATATAGTGGGAATGAATCTGAAACAGTGCGATCTGTGGTCACCTTGGAGTATCCACACATGTGATGGAGCTGCCTGGTGCTTAGCTGGAAGGTCTTCAGCAGACTCTGCACATCCTCCTGAAACACCGTGCATCACACACACACACATCAGCTTCTGGTTTTTACACAACACAGACAGTTTTTTTTCTGGACATATCAAAGCTTTAGTGTGAAACCATGTCTGTGTGATAGAGGATAGAGATTACTGCACTGTGTTGTATAAATGAGAGCACTATCAATTACTATACTATAGATGATATTTGTCTTATCAAATCAGAGTGACATGAGTGGTCTGTTCATTGGGCATATTACCCTGCAGTTGTAGCTTGGTTCCAAAAGTAAAATCATCAGGTCCATCAACTTTTAAAGAGCACTTTTCATTCTTTGACATAAATTCACAATGATATATTTAACGGCTGTTGTGGGGAAAACTTCTCGTGTACCTTGTGCCTTTTGAAACTGTGGTCCAGCAGCGGCATTCCCAACTTCAGGAAGGACTCCAAGAAAAGGCGGCCATACTGTCAACAATATTATCATCAGTTAGTCGCAGCAGCTACAGCTACACATGGATGTGAAGTTTTAGTGCCGAGCCACCTCACCTTCAGGCACACGTTCAGCACTGGCCTTGAATCAAAGACCTGTAAGAGACGAGATTAGAGGGCAGACATTTTGAAAGATGGACTTCAGGTGTGTAAACTACATCCCTTCCATTTGGCTGAAGTGCAGGAGAAAGGGTTCAGACACGCGTACATGAATGTGGTTGAACAGAACATATTTACTTTTTTTTACCTATTTCACCTCTGTACAGATCAATCGAGAGCAACATTTGTATAACATTAGCTGGGTTTCAACCAGTGAGTAGAGGGTGCTAGTCACTATGCATATTTGCCACACAAGATGCAGAATTCAATCTCTTAGCAACAACATGTCATGGTTTGTATCATAATCAATGCACAACACGACTAACTTTGCGTTTACATTGATTTTCAGCTAGAAACTTTGATTTAAAGGGTTTATTTTTTTACTTTTACTTAATCTAACATGAGATTCCTGAATTTGTAAATCTGACAAATGAAGGTGAGGTGAAACTGATAAAATGGCTCTTTGACTTTAGCCTTCAGTATGAATTATAAAAACGATCAAAATAATCATATCAGAGAAATAACTGACCAGTAGCTGGTTAACTGTTGGAAACAGGACATTTTTAAGATACATTTAAAGTCATATAATTACATATAATTAACGATGACGTACTTTAACTAGGTTGACCAGGACGTGAAAGTCTCTGACAGCCAGGTTCCACGTCAGCAGCTTCTCGCTCTGAGCCTAAGAGAAGAACATGGGTTACAGTCTAGCAGGAATTATTTGGAAGCAATCTATTATGCCAAGTTACAAAGTTTAATAGTAAGACTGTTTGAGTGGACATGTGCACAGTAGTAATGCTTTGTCAATCTGAAAACATATTGTATAATTGCTGACCTCAGTGTTGTCACTGATTTTGCTCGCAGGAATCTTCCTCGCAGCTTTTTCTAGCTCTGCCATCATCACCTTGTAGAACACTAGGAATGTTTGCCTGAGGAGGAAAAAGAAGTGAAGAAGTTTGAGCATTTAAGCTGTGAGTCTGTGGTGAGGAAACCAAATTATGGCCGACAGGAGCATATGGAGCAACAGGACTATAATCTAACCTCCCATGACTCTCAAAGAGAACTGAACACAAAGGAGTGATGGCGGTGAGGGTCTACCTGTTGAGAGTGGGCCATGTCGGAGAGCTTTCATTCTTCGATGCATTGAGGAGCTCAGGGATTCTTTCCCCAGCTATTTCCTCCACTGCCTTCAGAACATCATCAACATTATCCAGGTAGATTCTGCAAAGACGAGAAAAGTCAGACAGAAATTTGACAGCTTTTTCTCACAATTATAAAAATACCACGCATGATGGTAAATAGGTTTACTATAAA
This sequence comes from Pseudopleuronectes americanus, assembly GCA_038501795.1. Lineage (NCBI taxonomy): Eukaryota > Metazoa > Chordata > Actinopteri > Pleuronectiformes > Pleuronectidae > Pseudopleuronectes > Pseudopleuronectes americanus. Next base: position 14,762,769 of record CM076717.1, on the reverse strand, counting down.
TCTCCTCCATAAAGGAGGAGGAGTGGGGCTAAGGCAGGGACCATTTTGAGAGCGGAAGAGGACTGCTGAAGAATCATCCATTTAAAGATTCACTTGAAAGTCCCTGGTCTACTTGTGTGTACGGACAGCACAGATACTTGTGTGTTGGCTTGTGCTGCTCTGCCAGATTCATAAACATTTATTAAATGCAGTGAAAGGTTCACACAGACTTGTGTTTGAAAAGTAAATATCAAACATTTGTCATGTACCAGATAATCTGGTAACATCTGCCGAACATCTGCACAGACTACGGTCCCAGACCATATTTCTCTTGCAATTGTTGGGAGGAGTTGACTCCTGTAGTTTGAGCTCGGCTTTATGAAACTATTGCCGTCATACTGTTTATACATGACCATACGATTTACTGAATGTAAGACAAGCTAAAGCTCCAGCGCCAATGTGTCAGTCAAGCGCTAACACAATAGATGCTTTCTATTGTTTCTGCATGACAGTCTTTGTTTACTGCAGGATGATGATTTATGAAGTGCAGACGTACCTTAGGAGAGTGTGAAGTGCTTCATTGAATTTGGTCCCACGCTCTTTCTCTCCGCTGGCTGTCACCCAGTCTTGGCTCAGGAAACGTTTTGCTAGGGAAGCTGGGAAGAAAGAAAAAAAACAGCCAATTATCTCCACAATCCATTGGATAGAAGATATGTTTTATAAAAATGAGGCAACATGTCGGACCGACCAGTTTGCTCTCTGTAGGCCGAAGGGTTCCCTCCCTTCTGAGACACAGTGGACAGAAGCTGGGAGAGACACAGAGCTGTGCTGAGACTTGGCATCGTGCTGCCGAAGTTCAGTAGATATTCAAAGCTGTGTCTAAGCAACAGAAAAAGAGGAGGCAAAGATACATTTAATCACAGAAAAGCACAAATTAAACTATTGTTCTAAACATCATCCAGCAGTTTGTAACTCACTTTACAAGCTGCTCCAGGGTCAACTCAGAACGTCCCTTGAGTCGTTCGGCCAAAACTCCCAGAGCTTTCTTCAGTAAACCTCTCTGACCTGGCAAACTGAATCCAGACCTGACAAATACACACATACAAACAAATCAAATGATGGAGCATCATTAAATTACTAATTACTACATTTGAAATACTGCATATGTCATTATCATTGTAGATAATCAAAGACCTATTTCCTAATCATATCATACGATACCCTGGTGTATATTGCTATTGCTGAAAGTAACATTCCTCTTCACATATATTTTTGACTTGCTGCTAGTTTGAGATGCTTTAACACCACCAGTTCAAGCACATCACAAATGCATAAACAACTATACTTTTCTTTACTATTTAAAATTGTTCTCATCTAGATCTATTCTTTTGTATTCTGTTCTTTGTTAACTGTATTTCCCATAACTGACTTTCCTATAATAAAGTATGATATGTACATACTGACACTTTAAAAAGCAAACTGCTCTAAGACGGAAATGAAAGTCCTGCTCACCAGCTGAAGGTTGTGTTCAGGACCTGCAGGAGCAGCTGGTAACAGGATGACATTAACTGCTGCTCCTGCACATCTGTGGCAGGTCCATCCACAACACCGTTGTTTTCAGAAAGCACTGTCTGTGAAAACACACAAATAACAAAAAATCAGATTTGGAAGAGATGCAGCTTCTTCTCATATCTCCAGAGTGTGTGATATCCTACCTGAAAATGGTTGTGACAGTTCTCTAGGTGTGAGCAGAGGACCGGCAGCAGCTCGACGCAGCAGGCGGCGATATCTTTAGCGCTCCTCTGCTGCAGATGGGAGAAGCCCACACTTTTATCCGTCCGTGTCTAAAAGAAAACATTTCAATAGGTTTTTGGTCATTAAGTCTGTAATTAAATGCTACCCACACTGTGAGGATAGATTCAGATGGTTTAGTTGCATTTGTCTGCAGCAAAGAAAACAGTAGTAAATATTATTGTATATCACTGAGTAATGACCACATGTTGTATTGCAAAGGAGCAACTTTACCAACCATCTACACTATGTTGCATTACATATTTTTTGGATTCATGCTCAGTGTGTTTGTTGATTCACTTTTTCCCCGTACCTTGAAGAAAGGCATTCTCTTCACAGGGGCAGAGGTAAGACTGAACTCCACTTTGCGAAGCATATCCTCCAGCAGGAAGACCAGCTCTGCAGGACCCAGCAGGACCTCCTCTTGCACCTTAAAAACAGAGGAGTTATTTGTATAACTTCCTTTGTAATGATATGTGTGGTAAATACATTTAAAACTAACAGTCGATGCCATAAAACACATACATTTCCCTTCAGTCCAGATTAATCGTTATTGTTAGTGATCACAGTGGATGTTTATAAAGTAATGTTCCATTAACCTTATTTCTAGAAATATGAAAAGCAAATAAGTGAAAATATACTTCTCTAAATAAGAACTTAAAAAACTTACTTTGGTTTGGAGCTCAGAGTCCAACAGTGAGCGAGACAACAGGCCACACTGCAGCACACTGAGCACCTCCATGTCCAGCTCCCTGAAAAACTGTCTATAGGACACCAGACTGACTCCTTGCCAGGTTTCCTTCTCCTTCTCCTTCTCCTTCTCTTTCTCTGGCTGCTCCTTTAGCACAAGCACAATCGCCTTTTTAGCTCGATAACATAACAAAGACATTAATGTGAAAATTGAAAGTCATCATTATTACCTGCTGGGTTTCATTTGCTTCAGTCGGCTCCTCGAGCAGAGAGCTGTTTTCTGAGGAACTCTTACTAGGAGCCTTCCTCTTCTTCTTTCCTGTACCATCTAAACAACATATAAATTACACAGTAATATGAATAACATTTATCTATTTAGAATATTTGATTCCATCAACACAAAACAGAATAAAACATCTTCTGTTGGGCACTGTTACCTTTCTTTGCCTTATTACCAGGAGCAGTGGGAGTAAATGTTGCTGCATCTGAGGTTTCTCCATCAAAGTTAGCAACAGGTGGAACATAGCCAGATGTTCCTGAAACACAAAGTCAAGAAGAGATTACTATTAAAATCTTTAGCAGAATTTAACACCACATGATTTTAAAGTCACCATGTATTAATATATCAAAAACTCACCGGCCAAAGCCCTCTCCAAAAGTGTCTGAAGGTAAGTGATATTCTGCAGACGAGTCATCACTTTCATCTTCATCTCAGTTTCTTTTAGTTTACAAAACGCATTTATGACCTGAAGCAGTGGAGAGGCATGACTTCAATCACATATCTCTTACGTTTGAGAAGAAATAAAAAAATCTTGACTGGCAAAAACATGCAGTTACCTCTCTAAACCAGTTGATGGTGAAAAAGAGTAAATTACAGAGGAACTCCCTCTCAGCCTTAGACAGGCTGTTGATTTTCTCTACTACATCCAAGCCTGTTATGACCAGAGGGCAGCCTGTGGGGCAGCAAATGTCAACAGACCACACACATTATTTTACAGCCACAGGGAAGCAAAACAAACTGGTTTCTATGGGAGATGTTTTCTTTCTCTTCCTCACCCAGCAGAGCATCAATCTCCTCTAGGTCTCCATGATGCTGTTTCTCCTCACACAGTCTCAGGAGGCGAAAAAAAGGAGACAGACAGAGAGGAGACACTCGCCTGCACAACATATAACAATAAACAAATCAAACATCCCATTGATAAAGGTTACATATTACACTATAAACTAAAATGTGTAATTGCATCTGAAGTACGTCATTGATTAAATAGTTCGCCGTCACTCGGTAGAAGTGGTTGTAAATAGTGGCAGTGGGACGACTGACTTGTTTGCCCTCTTGGTTTGACTCAGCTGCTCCCGGTTGTTCTGAATGTCTTTGGCCAGTAGAGGGAGCAGGTTGATTGCGATGCCCTCCTGACTCTCCTCCTCCTCCAGGTTGTACATCAGACGAGCCGGGAAAGGGAAGGAACTGAGAGAACGGAGGGATTAATGATGCCAGGGATAAATATTGACACATGTTAATGTTGAATGCTTCAGTCTATCACTAACCCTGTTATTTCCTTCCCCAGATCCACCACAAAGTCATCCTGAAAGTCATCAAGAACACTCTTTGCGATGTTTTCCTGTAGGCAGAAAGAATAGTACAGGGCCAGAATGCATTGCCTTTTAACAAGCTGGTTGCAGGTCAATAATTCAATTACTACAAAATAAAAGGTGTGGGAAATGTTTGTTTCGAGGCCCACCTGAACCTGAGGGTCCAGGGTAGAGCTCAGGATGAGATTGGCCAGTTCATCGTAGTATAGAGCTGCAGCCTCAGGGGAGCTCTCACTGCTCGACCTCACCAGCTCCAACAGGGCTGTCACCTGCACCAAATAGTACATGCATATCATTACAGACCATGAAGCTCCAGATATGTTCGGTGCTTGGTGTGCGGGCAGATGTAACAAGATACAGGAAATACTCCTCAAACACGGCACATGTTCATCTAATAAACAGCAGGTCCACAATGACAAAAAAAGAATGGTTCATTCACTACTATACTGTAAAGATTGGACTATGGAAGTCTAAATCCACATCAAAATGTATGTGTACTTCAGAAATAGGTTGAATAGATTTTGTTTTACACTGCTAAACAACAAACAAACATATAGACAATATGGAGGCAACAAAAAGCCATCAAAGCAACTAATAAACCCCAAAATAAATGTTAAATATTATCTATTTGAATCAACACAGATAAACTGAAATAAATATTTGTTTTATAAGATCTCCATAATAAAACAGGAAAGCTGGAGCCTAAGTAAATCAAATATAAAGCATTCACTGTTGACTACATGTACCAAATTGCAGCTATTACTTCATGTCTAAAATGTACCTGTCTGAACGTCTCCTGAGGTAATGGCTGATCCTTCACCTCCTTCCCTTTAGGCCTGGACAGTGGCAGACAGAACAAGACACAGGGAGACAAAGTTAGAGAACGAACATAAAAAAACTCTGTTCCTGTCAGTGACGATGAGAAATAGTCCTCACTTTAAGGCCCCCATGCTGCCTACGATCATGACCGCCCCGATGATGCCAATACGCTTGTACTTGGGCACCGTGCTGGAGAGCTGTTTACGGATCACGATGTGCATGTCATCCTGAGAGGGGGAGAGAAACACATGAGGGGTTAGGTCAATGGAGGAAAGTTAGAATTCCTGTTGAATTATAAGACTGAGCTGTATCTTCAGCCGATGAATGTGCACCTGTGCACCTGGATGTGAGATCCTTGCTGCTGTTGCCCAAAAGCCAGTCTGCTCAGGAGGTGGAAGAGTCTGCGGATCTGCTGGGGTGAGAGGTTGTCCATGTAGTCCAAAATCCCCTGTGTCAAATACAAGGATCAGTTAAAGACAAAAACAAGCTCAAAGGCGGTGAGCCTCAGTGTAGCTGCTTTCAGAGAGCCACTGAACTCTGGATAATCTACTGAAATGATCTTGAGGCGTTGTATGCTGAAACGCAAATGCACAGGGTCGTAGCTGAGGACATTCTCCGGCCTTTTCTCCGGCCAGCCCCCCTAGTAGAAATTGAAGTTAGCAGCTTTAGCACCAGATAGTTGGATCCACTCCTTACCTTAACAAAGACAGCATACTGAGCCATTTCTGAGGGTTTCTCTGTGACCAGACCACAGAGCAGCTCCAGAGCCATGTCCACCTCCCCACCCACACCACTACAGACATGGGTCACTAGAGAGCCCACCACCTCCTATAAAACAGTATAAGGGACAGAGATACAGCAGATTAATTTACATCCAAAAACTGAGGGTTATGCTGATGCACATCTTTTAAAAAATAAATCTAAACCAACCTGTTGGCAGTAAGAGTCAAACTCAGTGAAGGAGAGCTGGTACATGTGTCCCCCAAAAGGCACCACACACGGGTCAGGAGAGCGTAACAGACACTGAGCCAGAGCCAGGATGGAGGGGAAATACCCTCGCATGACCTAAAGTGTCATCAGTAATGAATACACATGACATTAATCATTTAATTAAAAATCATGCCACCGAAAAAAAAATATATTTTGCTGTACTTCCTTTGTTTTTAATGTTAATACCCGCCCGAAACTCATTTCACTTACATGTAAGTACAGTGTATAAGTATTTAATACATCCAAAAACATGTTGTTGTTTTTTAAAGGAATCCGCAGTTAAATTTTTCTGAATAGTCCCCTAGTTTGTCTGCAGACTGACCCACCTGAGAATGGTCCCTGAAGGTCTTCTGCAGCAGAGCCTCCTGGATCAGTCCGGTCCTCACTTTAGACTTCAGCACCCTTTCCGCCCCCCGTCGGCTCTGGTTGGCGTTGGTGGAGTGGAGGATGAACAGCACCAGCAGATCAATTACCTGAAACGGCGGGGCAGGAATATTGTAGAATGATATATGCAGTAACAATCGCAAACAGAGAAACACATTAATTGATGCAAAGAAACTGAGATGATGTTCACCTTGTGATTCTCTGATTCATCCACAGAATCTATTGCCTGATGAAGAGCAACAGAGTGAAAGGTTAAGTGACTGAATCATGTTTATTGCAAAGTAGATTTTCATATACAAAGAATTTGCATTGGTGTTTGGGGCAAATAAACATAGTAAGTAGAATAGGATGGGGAAAGATTGAGAAATTTAACAAAAATGCACTGAAAGTACAAGGAGAAAGTTAAAGGCAGGATATTTGTATTTGTAAAATATAAACAACTGTTCAACAAATGTCTGCTATGCTTAGAAACGAAAAAAACTTCAAAAACCAGACGTCTTAAAAACTAATTTCCCACCTTGATCCAGGCCTCAGAAATAGTTTTCTGGAATCTCACTGCAGACTTAATGCCGTCCAATATCAGTGCAACACTGCTCCCAGCAGTTGAAGTGCCCCTGTCACAAAAACCAGACTCATTAGATAACATCATCAATAACCTAATGGTCTACTTCTACATAAGTTCAAGACAACCGGCTCTGATGTCAAATGATGAATGAGCTGTGATCTGTGTTGTCTTACGCTGCTGCTCCATCGCTCCTCGTGCAGCTCTGAGACAACTGCAGTGCTGGAGGGAGAACGCACTGCTCCAGCTCCAGCTTCTTACGCAGATTATTCACTACCTACACAGGGGTGGAAACCAAATTAAAAGCATAGAAATAACTAGTTAATATAAGTAGTCTATGATATTTAATGCAATTCAGAGATCTTACCTCATATGCATCCGAAACTGAGACAGAGTGCAGGATGAACTTGACGACCACAGGTAGGTCTTCCAGTTGCACGGCGGCCAGAGTGGTCATGACTGCTCCACGAACCTGAGGCAACACAAATCAACCTCCACTAGTCACTTATTAATTCACCAGAAATGAGTGTCACGGTATGAGTTAGTCTCGTACCTCAGTCAGCAGCGAGGAACTGAGGTTAAGACTTGAGAGAGCATCCAGGATGGGGACAGTCAGCTGAGTGTTCGTCTGGAGTAAGGAGCTACACAGAGCAGAGATCAGAGCAGTTTAATCACCAGAACCACAGAAACAGTGCAAGGAAAAAAGGCCCTGTTCAGACCTGGTATCAGGATCTGTCCTGAGACATCAGATCAAAGGGACAGCATTAAGTAGGTGCATGTGAACCTGACATTAACATTTATCCTAAATGTGTCTCCTTTGACAAGTTGTGATCGGAACTCACGTCCTTGCTTTATGTGCAAATAATCACATTCCTCATTTGTACTCGCAAAATCCAGTTTATGTTGTTTTTAGAGCTGTGTCCAATGTCACTGTGTTTGTGTGTGTGTGTGTGTCAGCGTGAGCGAGTGAGACACAAAGGAGTCAGTAGAGGCTCCATGAATATCATGCAGTTGTGCTGTGAGGAAAGGGCTTTCCAATTTAACTTAAGTATCAATCATTATGTGGTGATAACACAAGAATCAACATATGGTCACAGAGAAAATTTAAAAGAAGTTTGCTTCATTGTGAGACTGGTCAGAGGACATCAGCCCATTAGAAAGTGTTGTTTGATTTCACATCTCAGAACGAGTGATTGGACCACTTGTGATAGATCTTAAAATCAGGTCTGAACAGTGTCACAGATCGGTGGAGGAGCTTTACTGAACATACTTGAGCTCCCTGGCAATGTCATTGTGCTGGGAATCTTCAAGTATCTCTGGCAGGCTGGTGATGATGTCTCGTTGAACGTCCACCGGTGCAACTGACACCAGCTCCATGAGCTTAGCCGCCAACTCCTGCAAAATACAAGGAAAGAACATAAAGACGGCAGAAGTAAACAAACACCTCCCCACCTGGACATTAGTGATGACTGCTATGAAGAAGAAATATATGACAACAGAAAGAAAAGAACAGATCAGCAAAAATACAAACACCTTTAAAACCTTAATGGTTGTGACAACTGAACATACAGTATAACCTATCATCACAGGGATGACTACCTTGCTGTCAACGACTCTGTCGAGCCATTTGAGCTGGTTAATGATGATGCGTGGAACACTGATCCCTGCATCTCCAGCGCTGTGAGGAACAGAACAAGATGACATTTGCAAAAATCTGACATTTGAGAACAAAATTGTCAAAATTGTGCAAATGCTGTTAAGGGAACTCTTATCAAATACTGACCCATCCAACATAAATTCAGGGAGTTTCTCAAGCAAGGTGTTAATGGTGGAAGTCTGCATGAGAGACAAAAATAGATTGAGGAGTTGTGTGCAAGAATCATTAAATCAAAAGACATTGTGTTTTTCGGTGTGATCCTTTGTCTGTTATCCTTTCGTGATAAGTGAACAAGTTTTTGGCAGACTCTATGAAAAATATTGTACCTGCAGAATGTCAATCCCCAACAACATGCGTAGCAGACTTTCCTGGAATGAGCTGACAGAACTACAACATAGGGGGAGAACATGTCCATCTGTTACACAATAAAAACTCCTGATATAAGTGTAATCTAGGCTGTAGCCTGAAGTAGCATTGAGCTTCTGCAGAGTGGTTACCTGCCATCTCCATCTGACAACTGTGGTACACATGGCAGGAGGCAATTCCTGAAATTCTCAGGGTCCTCAATGTGAGACTCTAATCCTGTGATGAATTCCTGTATGATCTGAGAAGAAACATAATAGTCTCAGACTAAATGCCCATATTATTTGCTTGTATCGGGACGATGTGGATACTTACTCCGGGGTAATTAGGATTTTTCCGAAGTTGCTGTTCAATCCTTTTTTGAAAAACGACTTGGTCGACAGCTAGAGATTAAAGAGATAAGATCAGAGAAAAAGCATTTGGGGCGAAAACCGGATTCTCATTTAATGGGCTTCTCTGTTTTGAAACTTGAATTCAGCGTGTTTACCAATCTCGTTGGATGATGCACCGCGCTTCACGGTGACACCCGCCTCTCTCAGAAATTTGGTAAATACGCTTTGATTTGTGTCGTCTGGAACAGATTCTTTAGGAGGGCGACCAGTGGTTCGACTCTTCTTTGCCTCTATAGAGAGAAAAGATTAGACGGACAGACAGATGTAATGTGCTTTAATGATCATAAAATGATTGTTAAAAAGACTAAATATACAAAATAAAATGAAAACAGGTTAATATATTGTATAGAATAGACAATTATCTTAAACCAAATAAAAAACTTGAAAAATAAACATAACTAATAATAAATAAAGGGAATGTATAATCTCAGTCATTTGCCAATATGTCTCTCTCTCTCTCTCTCGCTCTCTCTAACTGTTTACAGCAGGATACAGTGAGATGTACTTCTGATGCTTGGAACTTTAACATAGAAGTTTTGACCTGTTATGATTGAACTAGCAGTAACTTACTAGTAGTACTATTAGTAGTAGTATTGGCTCCTTCCACCACTTTATCCACGGAGGAGCGTCGCTTTTTCCGCATCATCTGGAAATTAAAACGTATTAAAATTGCTAATACCCAGAACAGGCTAGCTGCTCTAACAAATATGCTAATGTTTGTTAATTAGCTTTACTTAATAATATCACCCACTACGTCACCACAATAAACACAATACAGTGAAGGTGTAAAGCGCTGACACGACATATTCCATACCTCATGTTATTGTTACGTTATACAGATATGATGTTGTCAGCTGTCACATTCATTCAGACTGATTCAAAGTGTCACGTACTGTTCAGAAGTTTCCTCCACAGAAACACCAGTTACAAAACAAACCTCCGCGCCAAAGAGCTGAAAACGTCATCATCGTGCGACGGGGTCCTCTTCCGGTGTCGTTGAAAACGAAGAAAGAATCATCCTCTAAGTTATTAAATAAGCCAGCACGAAATAATGTACATTATTATTTAATAGTGAATGACATAAATATGGTGGTGCTACTAAGAATGTGACTCTTATTTGACCTGAACGCGATGACAGCATGTTCAAGATGGTCTTCGATTTCTGTCCTGTTTTCTCTCATCAACTTGACCTTCGCCGGGCGGGATTAAGACTCCCCTGTTTATAGAATACGGCGGGTCTGTTCGGGCTACGCCGTGTAGAGAAACAGGCGCATCCACAGAGCGCAGTACCTGCGCAACCACATCGAAGAGTATAAAGTCGATCAAGCGTTTTCCGTGCCACCTGCATCCTTCGTTATATGGATAGAGTGTATATAATAATAATAATACAATGATGATGATGATAATGATAATAATACTATTAATAGTAAGAAACAACAAAAATAATTATAACATAAAGGAAAACATTGAAGTAGATAGATGCTACCCATTGATCGTAACTCAAAAAGGATTTAGCATTCAGATTAGTATAAATAAAATTCTATAAAATGTTGATAATATGAAGGAAAACATTGAACTAGATAGCTAGATAGATAGATAGATAGATAGATATGTAAATACAATAAAATGTGACCAACCAGTAGATTTTTTTGCATAGGTCACATTCATATTACTTTTGTTGCTTTTGTAATATTATTATTATTATTAGTAGTAGTAATAGTAGTAGTAGTTGTAGTAGTAGTAGAAGTATTAGTATTAGTATTAGTATTAGTATTAGTATTAGTAGTAGTAGTAGTAGTAGTAGTAGTCGAAGTATCGCCTCCCCAGCTCTTGCAGGATGTGAACTATCTCGAACACGAACTCTTGGAGCATATATCTCCGAGCTTCGCTCCAGGAGCGTCAGACTCTGTTTGACACATCGAGACGAACACTCTAACAGAACCAGGAATCTCCAGAATGGCAGCGAAGTTTCACGAGATCAAGGCCGAGCTGCTGACCGGGGAAGTCTTACACTTCTCCTCCCTGCAGGGCAAAGTTGTCCTCATTGAGAATGTGGCGTCTCTCTGAGGAACGACCACCAGGGATTACACCCAGATGAACGAGCTCCACCAGCGATACGCCGGTCAGGGGCTCGTTATCCTGGGAGTGCCCTGCAACCAGTTCGGCCACCAGGTGAGGACGAGTACATCTTAAATCTATACTCTGTTATTGTTAGTAACTTTATTAAGTTCATGAGTTAAATTTTTACCTCGTTATCAGTTCAATTTATCTAATTTAAAATGTCCCGGAAGTAGCCCTCAGCTTTTCTTCCACTTCCCAGGTTGAGTTACTCAGGTTATCAAGCGCCTCACAACAGAGAAGGTTTGAAGTTGTTTTGCTTAGACCTAATCCATGTATTATATAATAACAGTAATTAAAGTATAGGAATAATAATAAGAAAAACTATTGAGAAAAAAAAACATTTGATAAAAGTATGTTACTGGTGGTTTGCCAAGTACCTTGAGCCAGAGCAAGCAGTCCCCCTGAGAGTCAACAGCAATAATTTATTCATCAACTTTGTCATAATGGCACGACAAGTAACTCATTAATAGATACTGATGAATGAAGTCATACTATCTGCATGCTTAAACAAGGACGTCTGACTCTACATATCGAGCTGCTTCTTCCTGTGGCACAAAAAGCCAAATAAAGAGAGGAAGCTAACTGAGCTGTGGGAGCATGTGTCCAACATGTTTGATCCTGAAGTTCAACTGTTGGCTCACAATCAACTGACACAATAAAAGTTAATTGTGCACTATAGTGATATTTACTTACTTTACTTATCAGATCAGATGACTGATCTGTGCTGCGGGCTTGTTTTATCTTCATATCTCAAGGAATCAGATGTATATGTCGCAACATTATCAAATGATTTGACTTCATTAGGTGTCTCAGTGGATCTAACATGATCTTATGATCTGCCTCTGCAGGAGAACTGCAACAATGATGAAATCCTGCAGTCTCTGAAGTATCTCCGCCCTGGAAACGGTTTCGAGCCCAAGTTTCAGCTCATGCAGAAGGTGGATGTGAACGGGAAGGACGCTCATCCTCTGTTCGTGTTCCTGAAGGAGAAGCTCCCCTTCCCCAGCGACGAGCCCACCGCCCTGATCAACGACCCCAGACTCATCCTCTGGAGCCCGGTCTGCAGAAACGACGTGGCCTGGAACTTCGAGAAGTTCCTGATCGGGCCCGATGGGGTGCCGTTCAAGCGCTACAGCCGGAGGTTCCTCACCAGCGACATCGAGGGGGACATCAAGAAGCTCCTCAGCCAGGCACACTAAGGAACCATCCTCCGACATGTTGTTGAGCCATCCTGCAGCTTCTGTTTGCACCAGGCTCTCAGCACTCAGCATGTGTGATCACATCCGGAGAGGCAACCTTGTGCCATCTTTTTTCCCTCCATAGCTTCTGTAGATGGTTTGACACTTTTCTACGTGACCACCTGTGCTCTCTTGTACCGATGTCTGTGTTCTGTTCTTTTACTTTATGAAGACATCCCCTGAAACCAGCCTCGTTGTGAGGGGGGTGTCTGATGCAATGTAACAGGCTGAATGTCTCAGCTTCATTGAGTACGTGTAAAGCACGGCTGTGGTTGTAAGTATTAAGAGAAGCAATAAATGTCCTTTTTCTTAAATCCTCTCCCTGTCTTTAAATTACTTTGGGTAATATTTTATATCTTCTAACTCAAACATGAATTTTGACATTAGTAAAACCGACAATTTAAGTTTTTAAATTCAAACTTAAGCAGCATCCTGGTATTGAAGTAGCTTTTTTCTAACACGTTACAGAGCAAATTAAAAAAAATCATTGTGGGTGAAACAAACAACCATGACAGATATAGTAAATTATAGTTTTGCACACATCCTCTGGAATTACTACCTGTGCTTTTCTCCTGCACTACACTTGACCACAGTTCATTCTGCAGACAGTCAGCATAAATGGAACCTCATAATTAAAGCTACACCAAAATTATTTTGTCAGAGGATTTTCATAACTATCACTGAAATCAAGTCAGCCGTTATTTTACTTCCACCAAGGACGTCATGTTTTTTTAGTGTTTGCGAGTAGAATTACGGTATGCAAAAACTGATCTCAAACTATTACCATGGGATTTTGATGGGCCTGACCACAGGAAGAACCAGCAATGTTTGCACGTTCTATAGCAATGACCCTGACCACCCAAACATAATCAGTAAGTGAAACCTTGTGCCAAATTTGAAATAATTCTCATGAGCTGTTCCTAAATTAATATGTTCAATTGGCAAACACATCTTGTACTCTCATAATGGCCTCGACCTTTGTTTCGCAAATTCTTATCAGTTCATCCGAGAATCCAATTGAACATTTGGGCCCAATTTGAAAAAAATTACATATTGCCTTCTTTAGATATGTTCACAATAATGGGAGGGTCAGAAAACCCAAAACCATAATGCCTCCAGCCACTGACTGTCGGCAGCACAGAGGTATAAAGAAATCTGACATATTTGGGGAATACTATTTATGAGTGTGTGTAATTTGGTGCAAATACAAATAAAAACCAGAATTCGACTGTTGAGCCTTGGCAGAAGTACGAGCTGAGTGTCATTCTAGTTTGAGTAAGTAAATATTACAAACAAACCACCCTGATGAGGCTTCCAGTCTTTATTGTACTTTGAATTCAAATAGCTCTCAGTTTAAAAACAAATACTATAGATATCGGCAATAAGATAAATATGACGACAAGAATTTATACACCTATTTAAAATAGTGTGATTATTTACATCTCTTCAGTTGTTTTTTGAGTTTGAATTGCTGTCGCTATTTGAGAAAAAAAAAGACTAGCTGAATTTGTGTATTCAAGTAAGTATTTCGTCATATTACAGATTTGATGTAAAGCTTTATGGTCACAGGCATAAATGATTATCTTTACGTTGTCATCTGTGAACAAGAGGACGATGGCAAAGACCAATCAGCAAAGAGGGAATTAAGAGGCCCAACATAACGACACTGTTATGCAACAAAGTCCAGAGTTTCTGCCACACCACAAAAAAAATAGATCCAGAATCATTGGCCGAGTGAAAGTTGTTTCTATTATATACTCAGTTGACACAATCAAGACACGAGTTATGACTGTGCTGAGGGTGAATGGGACAAATTGTTTTAAAAAAGACTAAAGATAAAAAAAAAGGGATTGATTTTCTTATTACATAAAAACAGCTGAGTATTGTGCTAAGATCACTGGAAGAGCAAGAATTGGCTCATAAACGGTGGAAGGTACTGCCCCCATCGAACGACACGCGTGGAGTGATCCTCGTGACTAGGAGCAAGTTCAAGTTTCATGAATTAAGCACCACTTTTATTCTAGTTTATTTCGCTTCACTCAGTGTGCTTTGAAAATATCAAACATAGCCATTTCAATACAGAGCTGCATTAATGTACAAGACTAATAAGGACAAGCCGTTGCAAGTGAGCTAGGGGTCCGATCAGGCAGCAATTCAACTTAAAATTTGCTTAAAAAGACACATTAAAATCATCTGGTAGTGTATGACAGACCCTAACGCTTTGCTAAGGCCAAACCATACAATTCTGTCATCATGTCTAGTTACACCAGAAGCAGGTAGATAAAGTACTCATGGAGAATTCAAAGTGCCTCCTATTAAGTCAGGTTGCAGGAATCAAAAGGCCGCGTTTGCATTGTGATTACAAAAAGAAGAAAATAAAAATTGTTAGCAGGGTAAAATTCCTCTCACAAGTTTAGGGTCCAAGAGACAGCAGAGCCCCATGCTGTGCGTCAAGAAAAAGAAAAAGGAAAAAAATACAAAGATGGCCGATCAAGAAGCTCCTGCCACAAGACCCAGATCTTGAAAACCTTGAAATGAGACATCCCCTCTGTGGCTTTTTTTTTGATTGCAACACAGACCCAGCAGACTGAGAGCACATCTACTGCAGCTGGTCTGCAGCTAGCAGGGTCCCCCCCCCCAGTACTCCACTCCACACATGTACCACAAGTTCACAGGAATTCTTTCAACAAGCACGCCTGATAATATTGTCCTGTGTGCACATCACACTATTAGAGCTTGTGTTAACCTCAGCATAATGAGATCAGATAATTCCAGGCCCACTACCAGTAATCCTGCTTACGTCTTACAAGTTGGTATATTTTTATCATAAATAACTTGGAACACTTTGGTTGAAACAAGATGAGCATTTGGCTTTTCTTTTTTTATATATTTCTGACTGTTGTAGGGGCAACAGAAAAATTTGTTTATCTATGCATTTGAGGGCACTTCTAACATTCTGTTCATCCAGTGAGAAAATTCTATATCCATTTATAACCCTCTTAGTTCCAGACTAGTAAACTATGTTCAGAAATCAGCAGGCCACCCGCTGTGAGGAGGAAGTCTCTCGGGTCAATCTCCTGACAAGGCTGTTGGCTCTATTTTGACAACATACAAGACAAAAATCAAATACAGGGAAGGTGGGGTTAATAACGTTAAGTCTGTGGAGTCCTCTGTCACTAAAGTAGCGTTGTGTGTCTGCGTCCAAGTGTCTGTATGCGTTTCAGTGCGTGTCCCTGTGAGTCAGGGCTCCTCAATTTGTGTCCATGTGGTCTTCCGCGGCTTCGGGGGCTCCTCCCAGCGAGGCCGAAGGTTGAGGTTTGGAAGGGGCTTCCTCGTCTCTGCGCTGATAGAAGAGCACGTAGGCTGCTTTTGTCTGCAAAAGGAGAACAAGGATAGGGTTACCTACAAAAACAGACACATGACACTTCGGACAGAAAGCAAGGTAGGCCGAGGATTTAGCTATCAAACATCAGTCATTGGATAAAACCTAAAAGTTACTGTATCTCTGAGGGTATACAACTATAGGGCGCAGAGTCAAAACCCACCACAATCTGGTCCTCCGAGGCAGACGAGACGCTGCTGTCATCAAAGTAGTACCACTTTCCATCCACTTTATTCTTGCCGTATGCCGTGTCTGTCAGACAGAAGGAAGTCAGTGTTAACAATCAGCTATTCAAGACATTTGTTTTCCCAGGGAGGAAACAAATCTTATCAGACCAGTTCCTATGAATGGATTAAAGTTCGCAAGCAACAATCGGGCACTTCATGTCTTACAATTTAACAATGTTAGTTCATTCAGCTCCTATCTGTTGACATATTGGGTGTGTGTGTGCGTGTGTGTTAGTCATAAGTCAAAGTGTTATTGAAGCATTAAAAAATGACAGAAGAGAGTTTAAGAAACCAACAGTGACTTACAGTGACCCCCTCCCATTCCTCCATAGTGGTTTGACACAGCTATGAGGTCATATATGTAAGGTCCGGCCTTAGGGTCACACACAAACTCTGACATGTTCAGATCCCTGACAAAAGGAGAAAAAAAAATACATTAATAACATTAAAAAAAACTCAAACTCAGTATATAAAAAAACCAGCAGTTTAATAGATTCCTGATGAGCCACACCTAATGCAGGAAACAGGAAGTGGGCCTTTATTTACAGCGTTCCTTAGTAAGCATGAGTCAGCCTTTTTAAAACAAGTATTGAGTTACATTTTCTGTGCTTCCTGGTTTCTACTGGATCAAGTTCCTCAATGTGAGTCAATATGTGCCTCCCGAAGAGCCAAGAGTTACACACGTAGCTGTTAGCTGCTACATAATCCTAAGGCAACTTCATAATTTTTGAAACAGAGAGGAATTTGTTCTGTTCGAACTGAAAATAAAAACAAGTTAACGACTCAGAGTTTGAAAAGGTGTATTAGTTACACAACAGCAACAGATAAGGACAGAGAGAACACGGCTCAAATTGTTCTTTGGTGGGTGGCGTAACATCTGAGTCAAGAGTCCATTTAAAGGACAATAATTCATAACCCATTGCTTTCCTTTTGTTTTTAAGGACTATAGCGCCCTCTTGTGTAAAAATCAAACTGATACAATAGCGATTTTCAGTTATAGTCAAACTCATTGTCAAAACAAGATGTTAATTTGTTGTGAAAGTTTTGAAATCACACAAACAGCATTTATATATTTTCCTGTTCCACCGTCTTGTTTAAATCAGTGTAAATGAAAATTAAAAAAGCAGAATTTTCAGGAGGATTTCTTTTTCACTTTCCTTGACTATGATTTTTTTTATATAAATTGTAAAATAGTTGTAATTGTCTTTTGTAAAACTCCTATCTGCCAATAAGATGCACAATGAAAAGTAAATAATTTAGGTCATCAGAGCACTTAGAAAAGTCATCTGTAGGATTGTTGAGTCTTGTTCTACAAAACTTCTGTTGCTAGGTGAAATATCAATTAGGTAACACCTCAGATTTAATATATTTCTGAAGCTGGTGATTGAATTGCAAGAGTTGCTTAGTGTCAATGCCACATGTTATAAGTCCCTCGATTAGATGGTAAATAAGAAATCCTGGTGTCATACCTAATGGGGAAGTCCACCACTGTGTCCAGCTTATCCCGCCAACACCGGTTGTAGGAGAAACGCTTCAGGTGAACAACCAGAATCTGAGGCAGCGACCACAGGTCAAACTTTTTTGTGGCCTGCTGATGTTTCTTACATGTGGGACAATACCTGCATAAGAAAGAGTGATTTTAATTGACAATGCTGGTTAGAATAATCCTGTGTTGACACTGAATTTAAAGTAGTGTTAGTTGTGAATCATTACCATGGATCATGTTCTCCGAGTGTCTCCATGGTTGTAAAGAGCTCGATGCACTCCCTCAGAGCCACGGTGGCTTTCTTTTTCTGGGGCTGAAGCATGCTCTCGTGCTTCTCGTAGGCCTGCACACAATATTTACACACACGTAAATAGACTGCATGTTCCCTCACATGACTGAGTGATGAATTTCAACCAACTGACCTCTGCTTCCTGTTCATCGTAACACAGTTTCTTTGACTCTGCGTCCCAGTCGATCGCCACCGTGGAATGTGCTGCAGAGAGAGGAGGAGGAAGGAGCTGGGTCAACACAAAGTGGCTTGAAAAATAACATTTTAAATGCAATAAATCAAATGATTAACACTCACGATTGAGTTTGAGGACATTGCCATCGCAAGGCAGTGGGCTGATGTTGGCGGTTCCATAAGAGTTGACTATGCTGAAAGTGAATAGCTTGGCCGGTGAAGTGCACGGCTTGGCTGCATCTCCTTTAGACCCGTTTTCCAGGTCAGAGGTCTCCTCTTCCTCCTCTTCAGACTGGCCATTCTCCGGCTCTGGGCTCACCTGGTGGTCCATGGCCTCCTCCTCAGCTAGACAGACAAACATGAAATCTCATCATCTGAAAAACCCTTTCAAGGCAGACTTTTTCAGTATTCTTGGTTAAAATCAATAGCAACATATTTTTAAGTAGTATTTTGAAAAATCTGGTAACAGATAATGTTAGCTGCTTACCATCATACAGCCCATTAGTCTCGTTGCAGTTCCCTGAGTGGTTGCTGCCGTTGCTGGAGCTGGCACTGCAGGAGGCTCCGTCCGACTGGGGGCTGCCACAGCCACCCAGGCCGGCATTGAGACCAGACGATGTAGAACATTCAGCAGCCTGACTGGAGCTGGTGGCTGAGGCTGAGGCCGAGGCCCTGCTTTCGGTACTGGGGCTCTGGGACCGTTTTACATAGCGCCTGAAGGGTGGGAGGAACCAGTGAAGATAATTACAAGACAGCATTCTAAAGCAAATATGGGGAAAACTTGCATGGCATGTATCTGTGAGAAAGTTTCTTTGGTAGACTTGTCATTTCAATTTCAGCTTTGGAGTATTTTTTTCTGTGATTACATCACCACATTTACCTGAATATGGCTACAAAAAGTACTATAATGATTATATCCACCTTTGCTCTGATCCCTGCCATTTCTTTCAAACTCATCTCATCACACTGGCTCTACACAGACCGTCATTGCACTGTAATGTAGTTTAATTCCTTATTATCCTCAAACTTGGTTCTTACCCAATTCTCTCTAGGATCTTGTCATATAGAACATCTGCTATGAGG
The DNA here is from genome assembly GCA_038501795.1 of Pseudopleuronectes americanus. Classification (NCBI taxonomy): domain Eukaryota; kingdom Metazoa; phylum Chordata; class Actinopteri; order Pleuronectiformes; family Pleuronectidae; genus Pseudopleuronectes; species Pseudopleuronectes americanus. The sequence goes on along the minus strand of CM076717.1, from coordinate 14,743,552 downwards.
TTGTGTCTGGGCACGGTGATGAGTAAAGGCTGGCCAAACAGCATGGTGCTTGTGGAGCTTCCAGCATGCTTGGTGTGGTGCTCCCTGAAATATACAGGCAGGTTCATCCTCTCACTGTTCTCCTCCTGTACCTCATACCTGCAGAGAACATAAGCATTTACATTACACACAAATAGAACAGTGACTTCAGACTTCTCATCTTTTCATAGACAGCAGGACTTACACAAAGATGTCATCCTTTTCCATGATCTGGTTGAGGCCATCATCCCGTCGATAGATTTTATGGAACCTGTGATTGTAAACATCCGCCACCACCATCTAAAAAGAAAAATGGAATTGTAAAATAAATTAAGCTGAAATTATATAGACCATTCGACTTTTTTCTGGTGGTGTAAAAATATAAACTTCTTACATTTTCTGAAGGGATGCCGCAAAGTTTAGACAAGGCGCTGCACAGGTCTGTCACTGTTCCGAGTTTGGGGACCACCACTCGATACTGCCAAACAAAAACACCAAAATGTTATTAGTCATAAAGGTTCGAGCTTTTAGTCAGCCAAGAACTAGAAGTTAACAATTCAGGGTTTAATTGGTAATTAATACCAACGAAAAACAGGAGTCGGTTTTTGACTGACCTGCGTGGGTTGAGACTGAGGATCTGATCGCACCAGGAAAACCTCCATGGTGCGGTCCTTCTTCATCGGCAGAGGCAGTGTGAGGTAGCAGAATGGGTCGAAGGTGACGGACACCTTGGAGCACTCTGGGCACACCAGAGTTGATTTGAAGAGGCCATGGAAAATATCAACAATGATGGAGTCATTGCGTAAACGGTGGTTTGTCCAGGCTTCCTTGGCAACGATCTGTAATTACACAGCCAGAGGAGAAAAGATCTCAACACACGCCATGTCAAAAACTGGTTAAAAGATGAGTAAAGCGTTCAACTTGATAATGTTAAATAGCTATTTACTTTAATTATTCAAAAAAAAATTGTTTTTCTGTTATGATAAACATTGTTTGTGTTCTTAATGTGGAATTTCAAAAGACATTTTTTATGCCATGTCTAGCTGTCAGAAGCTGGCAGTCCATTTTTTTTATTTTATAACTCCAAACACCCCAAAACCAGTTGTGCTGTGAATATAGATATTTGCATGGTATCATATTCCAGAGTGGTTTTTAGACAAAGTATATAACCTATGTACTATACCTCATCCTGACGACCCTCTGCATCCTTCACGGCCAGATAAGGCTTCTTCTTGACACGGTTCAGATCTTCGTGGAGCCCGTCTAACAGGAAGGCCAACAGCTCCTGTGAGTCCTGCTGCTGGTAGCCTGAAAACTGGGGGGCGAAGCGCCCGACCTGGGTCTGGAAATAAAAAAAAGTTGGTTTTGTCACTCGATTGCAGCTTCCAGATTAAAGACTTAAAAGGTTTATGTCACATTACTTACTTTGAAGGTACGTGGGGCCACGTAGCTGCTGCGACTCATCCACATCTGCTTTACTAGATCAGCGTAGGCCTCGGCTATCTCGCCCCTCATTCCCAGAGGATTCTCTCGGTTGATCTCTGCCTCGTACTGGTCGTTGAGGAAGTACTCCGTGAGTGGGGATGCGTTGCTCAGGCACTGCAGGAATAGGAGCGAAATAAATGAACATATAAGCATAATACTAGAAAATATTAGTCTCTCTCAGAAATGGAATTTATGATCGTAGCAGTTTTTTTACCTGGAGGGCAGAGTTCATGAAGCATGTGTTGCCCAAATTACTGAGACCACACAGTCCAGCCTGTGACTGAGACTCTCTGTAGTTGTAGGAGGAGCTGTAGGAATTGTAGCTGCCCAATCTGTTGGAGGAGCAGAACGGTCACAGTCAGTGATGAAGCACTGGAAACAGGCAGTCAAATCTGGTATATATCAGATTAAATCATCCATACTGTGTTTCTCCAGTGTTTCACATTCATACCCTCGCCTATGGCAGACTACGACAGCCATGATCAGGTTTTTTACCACCAAAGTTTTACACTTCTCATACCTATCTTTAAGTTAATGTTTTGTATTGTTGCTTCATTGACAGTTTTACTTATCATCTAACCAAAGGGTCTCTATAAAATAATTCCATCAAAATACATCTTTCATTTTCGATATCAATTAATATCAAACTGTCTATAGTATGCACAAATACACACAAACAATTTGCATACACTCTTTTCTGATTTAATAACCACAACAGTCGGTTAAGCTCAGAGTAGAATTTCACCAAGCACAAATGCCAGCACCTTTAGTGCTTTTTTCAGTCTTATCCTATAATGGGCCCATGCTGCTACAATACAGTAACATTGTGTTCTTTCATTACATGTTCCTCACCGTGCAATAAGATTAAAACTATGCTGATACAGCACCAATTGTATCACATACCAGTCTACTTTCAAACGGTTGCACACATTCACTTGTTTTCTAGGCGACACAAAATGTGACAGCAAACAAAACAAGCACAAGACGGAATGAATTTTCTACAGAAAGCTGTTAAATGATAAAGCTATAAAAAAGAGTTTAGATAACTAATTAGATAATGACAAATTATATTATGAATAGAGTTTGAGCAATGATTACACTATAAAATGAAGTTCTGTTGGGAGTCAATCAGGCTGAATGTTTAAACTCCTCTACAACACCACTGCATGAGACACAGCACGAGGACAAACAAACATTGACGTGAGGGAATACAACTCTTGCCTGTTGCCAGATGAGGTGCTGTTATTGAGCGTATATTCAGGGCTACAGCTGCTGTCTCCGTTGGCTACTGTTGACGAGATACTGGCTGATGAGTTCGAGGAGAGTTTTGGGGAGGTAGTAAAGTTCCTAGATGGGGTTGTACTGGATCTGGTGAGGAGAAGTATGTTTCACAAAAGCACTTCAACACATTTTAAACAGTGTAAATGTGAATGTATTCTAAAGCATCTCTTTTACTGAATTTAAAAGGCAACCATTACAAGGTATGGGCTTACTTGGGATGGGAGGCTTGTCTGGGCCACGTGCCATCTTCATTCTTGCGCTCAATCACAAGCACCTGTGGAAACACAACTTAGTAAGAGCCAAGCTGGCACAACTGACCTTTATATGCAGCTGCATACCAGGCTTGAAATTAATACTGTAGGTGTGCGAGTAAATTTTGGTTCATTACTACAACAAAAGGTATTGTTTGAACAGGAACATGAATGTACTCTGATTCAATAATAGTAAACAGTAGTAGTTATAAGCTTCCTTTAGTGTGGCCTCTTTACTCTAAATATTCTTCTCTATTTATAAACTCAGACCTACAGGAAGTGAGCAGGTACGATTTAGGAACTGCTTTGTTACACACAAAGCAGGACATGTCTACTCAATGATGTGATAATCTGATGTTGCTAGTAAACAATATCTACATATTACCATTCAAAACAGTTACAGGGTGCTTAACAAGTTAAAAAGAAAATTGAAGGCAAACAATGGGAAACAAATGACCGAGTGATTATATATATATATATATATATATATATATATCTCTGATTGGCAAGATGCAACCGTTCAGCTGAGTGTGCGCACATCGACACACATAGCATGTGAGAACGGGATTGAGACAGACAGGCTCATTTCTCTGTCATCATGCTCACATTGTTTGGAAGCAAAGGCCAGAGGTTGTAAAATGCACACATGTTGCAACTAACAACTTTGTCATCAAAACTATTTTATTAGAATCCAAAAATACATATAATAAACTAGCCAGTTGAACTTCAATTATTAATGAGCCGTTAGAGCGGCAGTCAGCACTTACAGAAAGCTTAGTTTCTCTTTCTGTCACCAAGCCCCGCCCCTAATTTATGTAAGGGGTTTAAAAAAAAACATTTACAACACCATACACTATTCCCTTATTCTTCAAATACACCACCATAAACTTCGGTCACAAGAATTACCATTCAAACATAATCTATCCACTCATATATGCATTTTATCACAGGAGTCTAATGCACTGTAATGCATTAGACTCCTGTTATTTTGTACCATGTCTGCATATGAATTATGTATGCACATTGAGTACCCGTATGCTACTGGGCTGTGGTGCTCTTTCAAAGAAATGAGGAAGAAAGAAAATCTATCAGTGATCTGATGGTGATTTGAATAATAGAGCTCTACAGTACCTGCCCCTGGAAGAGACCAGCGTCCTGTACAGTGCTGTCTGGCTTGTTCAGCTGCTCATAGGTGTTGCTCATGTATTTGTTCCAGAGTCGTGTCTCCTTCTCTGATGGGATATGGAACAGCGTCCTCATCTCCTTCTCTATAGTATCTGAGAAGAGGGGATTTGGAAGACTCTGCTTATCATCTTCCCTTCATAACTTTGACATGAAACATAGTCAATGAATGAAAGTGTAACGGAATCTCTAGTGTGTAGGCAGCCATCTGTTTGGTTATTTTTAGAAGCAAACTGTAGACACTCACCTATAGTATCAGCTTTGCTGAAATGGCGTGTGACTAGATTGTCCATGTTGTCATTCTCACACAGATTCAGCTCCAACAGATAGACCTCCACCTTACAGTGCTTGACAAACATGCCATGCTCAACCACCTTGAAAATAAAGGAGGACATTTAGGAGCACCATCCATAAGTGAATGGCTGAAATAAAAAAATCTTCAGTAGCCTTACCTTCCTGGCGATGGGTCTCTGACACTCAAGGCAGGTGTACCAGCCGACAAGCTTATTCCATGCCTCAGTGGGTACAAGGACATAGTCCAGCTCATCTATAAGGTGCTCTTTCAGGGCCTGAGTCTCCTGGTCTTTAAAGGGAAAAAGATACACAATGATGACAACTGACTGACAAAACAGATCTTTTAATCTCTTGGTGTGATTTGTCTTCTAAACATTAACTTCAAATATTCTTTAAAATTGACAGTTTTACCTGAAAACAGTCCAGAGTTGTCAATTGGTCCTGGATAGAGGCTTCGCTCGCCAACATTGTACATGTCCCAGCTGTCAAATCCCACATACTTCTTCCATTGTTTGAACCACCGGCTGTCTATTAGATACCTAAAACAATCAAGCAGGTAACCATGAATGAGAGACCTATCATACTTTATGGTAATCTGGTAATTGTAGGATATATATAGCGGGGACAAAAAAAAGGTCAAAAGGAGGATAAAAATGCAGGAGGCTTGGAAAGACTGTACTCAGGCTTGTACCAACCAGGCATATTATGCAACAGCAAATTGCCTTGGCATTTGCAGATATAGTAACTGCGAGCTAGTTTGACTTAATCTCATCACAAGGGCGAATCTCCTTTAGGTAATAGGCTTGCTAGAAAGTATTCACATAGTGAGATGTTGTGTCAGAATTTATGTAACAGCCACAAATGTGACATGTCTCAGTCAGAGTAATCATTTTCACCATTTGACCTGAGGTAGATTCACCCAAGCTATATAAACAGTGTTAGTGGTGCTAGTGGAAACTATGTGCAAGCATGAATACCAGAGGCTGGTATTTCATTTAATGAAACACCATCTGTAAACAGTACTGACTAAATTCCCTATAAATTTAAACATGTTAGCTGGATAGCTTTTAGCCTTGTTGACAGATCTAACCGCTATGGTCGCGTCTTCCTCTGTTGCCTGCTTCTATCAACAAAGCCAAGTGAAATGTTAATTATTAATCTTACTTTTCTCTCATGTAATATAGATTTGGTGAGATGAAGTCTCTGTGATGTGTCTGGCTCGCATTGTGCCAGGGCCTAAATGTTTTGTGACCTTAATTCATATTGGCTAACATGTCGAAATACTTCCACTATCATATCACTGTAAGCCAGGAAAGCCGTGCCATAATATCCCTGTCATCCAGCTCAGTTTCTGCTAACTAACCTAGCTACGAGACGGTCCGACCAGCAGGAGAGTCCACCACCTGAATCCAGGGCCTCTGTTACCAGCCGACTGGCCCCAGATCAACTCACGTCAGCTAACTTGTCACAAAACAGGCATTAACGTTAAGTAGATGAGCTAGTTAGTTAGCCGTGTTAGTTTGGTTGTTAGAGATCGATGCTAATAGCCGCTACCACAGGCACCAGTCTTAGCAGATAAATTACAAAGCCGGATTAGAACTAGTGAAGTTAGCAACTAGCATGCTAACTTGTTAAACATTAGCTGCCCAAAATATCACCATCCCAGAAGCTTCCGTTGTCAGACTTGGGTGTCGTTAGCCTACCAGCTTTAGCATGCTAGCATTTCCTGTTCATCCCAGGGCTAACGTGAGCTAGCTGACGCCGACTGAAAACACCCAGGAAACGTCGGCCGGTGCGGGTTCTTACCACTCGTCGCCCTTTCGGAGAGTCGTTTTCAGTAGGGAGCCAATGGTCTGTTTCTGGCTCTCTGTTGACGGGGTTGGCATTTGAGCGGCTACCGGCTCCGAGTCCGAGTCTGCCGCGCCGCCCGACTCGGGTCCGCCTCCCTCGGCCATCATGCAGCGAATGTGCCGGTATCGTGAGCGCGCGCAGGCAGAGTAGCACTCGGGCGAGCTTCAAAGCGGCGCTGTTGACGAGAAGCGTCCTTCTTCTACGGTCAATACACGGTCGAACTGAGCCACTAATGCACTCCAGTGACAACGCTCTGTCATCGGTCACTACAGGCCAGTCACCTCCAGTCCCAATTCTTCACTTCTAAATTGCTTTAAAACAAATTTTTTAAAAATCCCTCTTTCCGAAAAATTGTGATATTTGCCTAGTGCTTGCTGTCGACTCGAGAGAGACCAAAAAGCTGCATGATCCACATCCCAGCCCTTGGGAGCCAATCAAAGCTTGAATACATCAGAGGATTCTGAGACATCAGAGGAATTGTTCCTGGATAAACACAGGAAAAAATACTTTACCACACGCATGGATATCTCTATTGGGCCGAGTGAGGAACAGGGACCGTGGGAGCGAGTTAGAAAAGTTTGACTGTTTTGCCACCCAATCAGAAATGTCCTCTCAAAATTAACATTGGAACCAATGGAGAGGGGCAACGGAGACCTGAAGTAAAAAAATGGATACAGCCAAAATTCTAGCTCTGATGGATTTCAAAATGACAGTTATGCGAAGTTGACAAGTTTGCCTATGTTTTGATCTAAAAATCGTATATGGCAACCTCCATTTGTGGTACTGAGGTCAGTTGAGGCGGGGACGAAAATTACATACGGAAGAAGTAGTAATAGTAATATATGGCCAATGCATTGCAAGCACAGGCAAACATAAGAAAACAAGATTGCATGTGTTTATGTGTGTGCACGTACATGTACATATGGTGTGTATTGCAGCTAACTAATGGGCATTAAGTCAACACAAACGGTTTACTTTACAAACACAGTGAGGTTTACTTTACAAAATAAACAATCTACATAGTTTCAAAAACAATATTCCAATCAAACAAGCATATTCTCTGGCAAAACCTAATCAATTCTGTGTCTCCTTCAAATGTTAGGGCGGCTGACACAGAACAGCTCTATCTAGGATCTAACAAAAGTAGTTTTTCAAGATTGTTTATAACTAAACATCACACAGACCTTTAAATGTCATTGTATCCTACTGTTTTAAAACATGACCAAACATATGAATAGGGAGACAGCTTATCTGGCTTCGCATAATATAAACAAACAAAAAACTGGGTAGTTCACATTCTATTACCTAATGGCACTATGATGGCATACAGTTGGAGGCTAAAAGTAATGCATTTTAATTAACGAATGCAACTTAGTTTCTCCCAAATATTTCTCCTTAGTAGGAAAAACTAAGCAATGCCTTCAATATGCATGAGACAGCAGCAGAACCAGTGTATTTTAAGTCATTTGAAATATTTCATGGACAGTAATGAAAAGTAACACATATGAAAAGACGAGGACCACACATAAGTGAATGTAAACTTTGCATAACATGAAGGGATTTGTCCCCTTTCTCCCTCTTTAGCCAAACAGCAAATTCCTGCAATGATCAAAATTGAAATTGAAGGCTCAGAGTAGAGATGACCAGGCCATCAGAAGATCCCGCTTGGCAGCTCCTTGCTAAAGATGCCATCAAAGTCCAGCTCCCTGCTCATCAGATCCTCCTCAACACTCTCCAGCGCCCACTGATGGTCAGTCAGTTCCAGAGCCTCCCATTCAGCCTGAAATCAAGACGAGCATCTCATGAACTGAGCAAACCACAACCTCAGTAACTAATGAATGATGCACACTCAACTATATACTGTACCTTAAAGGCTTTATTTGTATCTGCAGGCATGGCCATGGCTGCACCACTCATCTGCTCCTGCATGATCCTCGACTGATCTGCACCTGGAAGAATTGCAAAGCACATAAAAAACAATCAGTATATGAAGATGAAAAGTAATAATCAGAATGAAAAACTCATTCACCAAAAATGGAGATACATCTTTTGACAGAAATCACTGCATAAACTGGGTTTAAATAAGCTGTTGTTTTAATGCTCCTATTCCTTATCACAGTATAATAATTATGAAAATGGTTGGAGCATCCACTCTGATGAACAATATTATTTAGTGTGAGTGAATCAAATTATTAATTTAAGTATGACACAGTTCGTATTACTGCTGAACCCTTTGAGAAGTAGTAGAGTAGATACATTATCATGTCATCATCCAACTTAAAAATCGGATCTAAATATAACATACATCAAATTAATCTGAAAAATAGCTAAAATTACCATTATCTTGGCCTAGAATTAACGAGTACATGCTTCGTAGTCCAAACACGTTCAGGAAATACCACGATGCTGAGCTCACCCTGGAGGACAGATGCACACAGAAGAAAACACATCAAATGACAAGGTCCCACACTAATATTCAGCGATTAATATATCACAATAATACAGTATATCTTTTTATCAGATCTTGTTTTATTAGTTTACCAGGATGCATCCAATGAGAGCAGCTCTATTCCTTGCTGCAGCATGGGCTTGAAGCGCAGGGTGAGAGGAAAGGGGACCTTAGCTGCGTGAAGGAGAGAGCAGAAAGATCTCAATGCAGAAGTAACAGATAAGTCATAAATAATATGCTAGCGTCACAAAAATGTGTATTTGCGAATGCCCCATTTTGCACGATAAGATATGAAATCTGAGATGGAGCAGGGTCATTACTTGTTACAAATCCTGAAAAGGTCCAGTTGATCCAGCCTCCAATGAGGATCATGGGAAGCACATTGGTGACATTGCCCTTCATCATGTCGGTCAGCATGCTGGGATCTGTGAACACATAAAATGAGCAACAAATTTATATGTGCTGTACATAATTATTACAATTCAAATATGGGAACAAAAGAATTACAGGAATAAGAAGGGGATTTAAGTCAAATAAAATATTTTTTTCTCCTTAAGTAGCCATGACATTATGTTACTCCATTCTTTTTCTAGGTGGCCAAAGAGGAACATTTCAGTCTTACTTAGAATACCACCATTATTATCACATGTTATAATATACACATATGTTGATTCAACATGAGCTCCTGTATGAAACATCCCTGTGGGTTACAGTACTGAAGAATGTATCCTGTACTTTACTGAAATTATTTACCTGTCATTGGAGAGGGTGGAACAACCTTTCTTTTGGTCTTCTTGAAAAATCCATCTTCTTGATTGTTGAAGAAGAACTTCCTCATCAAAAAGGACTAAAAGAAAGAGAGATCTTCAGTAACACTGATCCTGGAATTGTGAGGAATAAATGCAAATGCCAGTGGTTTTACATTGTGTGTATTTTGTATATTTTAAATGGTAATTTCTATATATTAGCTGGAGACTGTGAAGAGAAGAGGTAATTTGATAGAGAACAAAACGTATAGGTCATCCCGGTCAAATCATCAAACTTTTGGGCCACATTGTCATAGATGAGGATGAGGAAATTCAGCATATTGATTTGGTCATGTGAAAAACCTATGGAGCAACATGTCTCAGATCATAATTAAGGAAGATATGGGCTAACGATTGTGAACTTTTTTTGTGGTGTGGGGACTCTGTAACTTTGACTGGTCTCCCTTAACTGTGATCCAAGACAGACGTTCAGCTCCACCAAATGAGCATGCAGAGTGTGAGGATTGCAGGATTACACAAAAAATCTCGACAGATTACCACAGAATTTTGAACCCATTAAATCTTTGGTAGATATCTGGATAAGTCCGGCTCTACTGATTTTAAATGTGGTTTCATGAGCAGCTGTTAACAGAAGTTTGACATGGAATAACATCTAAGAAACAACATAAATAAATATAAATCCCTACCTGTTTGGGAATGTATTTTCCATTTTCTCTGAGGATTCTGCTCCGTATAAGAACCTGACTGGAGAGATTTTGGGGGGGGAGACACACTTTTAGATGAGTTTGCTCGAGCTGGACCCCCCTCACAATGAAACATGACGTACCTGTCAGAAACCTGCTCTAATGTCAGCTTCTTGTCGCTCTGAAGGAGGATGGACACGTAGTGCCGAATCACCCCGACCAGGAAGGTGATGAAGACAATGGGCAACACCACCCACAGTCGGATGTTGGAGTCCAACAGAAGCTCCGGCTCCGCCATTCAGCCTGTCAGCAAAACTGAGGAGGAATCAGACCCACACGTTCATCAAGTTTCACACGGCCTCAACATCACTTCATGTTCAGATTAACGTCAGGCATTTGGTTGGTGACGGTTTAATAAAGTATGAAGAAGCATTAGCTACGACTGAGCCTCCTCGGAGCTGCACCTTGCTGTCAGTCCGCTTAGCTTGCTAGCTAGCAGCGTCATAACGGCACCGCTAAGTGTCAAGCTAACGAGCACGAGCTCCATCTGACAAAAAGAGACTACCCGTTATTTAAACCCAGAATCAATGGAGGTATGAAACTACACAAAGACGTGAAGACGCCAATTTGAACGTTAGCTAGTTAGCTAGCTGGCTGGCTGCCTGGCTGACTGGCTACCTTCTTCCTGATGCCCGGGTCACACAGTTCGGCTGGTGGGAGCTGGCGGTGTCCTCTCAGCGCAGTGACCGCCTCTTGCAGCGTTTCTTCCCCCGCGACGAGAGACGTGAACCATGCGCAACGCGAGCTGGTCAGATCCACCGAACAGGCTCATTCACCGGTCCCGTCCTCTGCTGCTCCGCTGTTGTCTCCGGGGATGAGACCAGATTTCTGCTTCTGCTGCTCATTCCTCCTCGCTCACGCTGGGACTGCAGCGCCGCCCCGCGGTGATGGAGGAGGCATCCCTGGGATCAGCGGTGGCCGGAGCAGGAGACCAGGTGCTCCCGGATACTTGAGGCCGAGCACCGCACAGCTCGTGTCGGTATTGGGACAATGCCGCGAACGGATTTACAACAGGGCAATTTTAAAATGCAAAAATTAAGAATATCTAACTTATACTTCAAACATTTATTATGTGTACCCGTGAAATCATACACTTTTTCTACTTCTAGATGAATTGGCCATTGCCTTAAAAAAAAGTAATGTGGTGATTTATCTTTATATTAATAAATTTCCTTAATATTTTTTACATTTTTAAAAAAAGTTTAAGTTCTCAGTAATATAAAGTCATTTGAATAAAAGTTTTTGCATTTCTTATGAGTTTTTGTAAATAATCGTCTCTTATTTTGTTCTATAATGTTACAATGCCCTTTCTAAATGTAGACCACAGACTTTTATTTTTTTCTGTAAAGAGCATTGTATATTTACTTAGAAGTTAATACAGGTCTTGCAAATATTGGTCACACCACATGATGAATGGTCGCTCAAAATGATATGAAAACCTATCGTTTAAATAAATTCAATACAAACATTTGATTTAAACCTGGTTTTATTCAAATGTAATAACATTTTCATGAACACAAACATTTCATAAACATTTAAAAAAAAATCATCACAAACAACGTGTTCATTCACATTTCGGTTTTTATATCTTATCTAGTCTTCAGGCTATAGTAATGGCAAGGACAAGCGTTATGCTGCCGCCTTGAAAAAAACTTGTCCTATCTTACTGTGATGCCTCAGCATTTTCTGCCCAGGTCTCCGCTTCTGCCTTTTCCGCCGCAGATGAAGCCGAGGGGAAAGCTGGCCGCTGCTGCCTCTTTTCATTTGAGCTATCTATCACCTATCATTGCACATCTGGAGGAAGCCAAAGTTACACTGTTACACTTTTTAAATATTTTAATATCATTTATTGTTTGCTTATAATAATAACCATGCATTTTTGTCCTTGTGATTTTGTATGAATGACTTTTGTTGTCGCGGAGTCTAGACATAGATGTTGTAACATGTTAACACATATCCTATTTATAGTTGCGCAATGGATAGCGTCATCATAGACAGTGGAAACCCTTTGCACTGAATTTTCTTTAAAGATTAGGCTTTGATGATGACGCTGCAAAGGTGTTATTTATATAGGCACATCCATCTAAAGGTGTACTAAAGGAAATGGGTGAAGTAGCCGGTTCATGGATAAGGTATTCAAATATAGTTCAATCGACGGTGGTAGGTAAGTACTGCCACAGGACTGATCTCCTTATTCTCAGAGGTTTATATTTATTAAGAATGGCGGATAAATAGATTACAGTTTTACCTAGATGTCTTTGCCCAAATGTCACAAGTGGACACCATTAACAGTCATTATAATATTATAATTATTGTATATAGTATATATATAATAATAATAATAATAATTAGTATTATTATTATTAATAATAATAATAATTAATCAACATGTAAGCTGTGGTTAAAACTGAGGTGAAAGCCTCAATAGCATTTTGAGGATAGTTATGTCTTTGACAGTGCATCATATCTTAGAAGCTACTCATATGTTAGATAAGCTACAAATTTTCTTTGTAAAGTAATTTTAGTTGTCAGGTAAATACAGTGAAGTACAATAGATAGAGCAGTAGAGTATTTCAATCTGAGATGTGGTAGTAGCTTACACATGGTACTTTTATCGCTGATAATATTTCCTACAAGTGTCTAAAAATCTGTTTCTTATCAGTGTCACGAGGAGCAATTTGAAAAACGAGATCATCCGGAGAATGGACCCTGAGAAACAAGTTGAACGCACTATGCATGGCCTAGATGGAAGCATGGAAAATCCAACATGTGACATAAGGAGATTTTTGAAGGATTTCTACACATCGACAGTTACAGTCAATGCTTTGGACACCGCCATGGAAGCAGCTCCTGGTCCTCCACCTCCGGCCGTTGTCCCAACTCAGACAGTGTTTAACAGCTACTCGGGGACAGTGGGAAATCTGAACGCTGCAGATGCTTTATACATGGAATCATCAGCTCCTGCTCCTTCATACGTTGGCCCTGCTCAGACAATGTTTAGCATCTACCCTCAGACAGTGGGAAATCTGAACACTGCAAATGCTATGTACATGGAAACAGGTCCTGCTCCTCCAGCGCAATTGATGGATCCTCCTTCAGTTTACGGTCAGGCGGCTCCTTCAGTTTACAATCAACCAGCTCAAGGTTTTCAACAATCATATGGACAAAATACCATGCAGCCAGGGGGACACATGTACAACCAGGCTTTTGTACAAGGCCAGGGACAAGTAAGTAACAATAAGCTAGAGACAGATGAGAATGAAAGACGTATCAAAAAAGAGATGCTAATCGATGCTGGAAGCTTTTGGTCGACGGGATGGCTAAAGCCTTATTTAAATCTCAAACCTATCTCTTATTTGTGGTCCTGTCATACTCATTGTGATCTTTATAGGACAGTCTACTCAATCACAAATCCAGAGCTGTTGAAAATATGGTCTGTGTTGTTTAACAGTAAAGGTAGTGTGTTGACCTACATGCAAGAGGAGAATATTTTCCTTCCTTCTCTCTTCACAGTACCTGCCATATCCGCAACAAGTCGTCCACAACCAAAGAGCACCATTGGGCTGTGGTCCTCACAAGGTCAGACTCCAGCAAACCACACACATACTGAAGCATCTGCATTGTCTGGTTGCAGATGTGCTGTCCTAGACAGAGACAGTAGGTTCAGTCGCATCACCAGGATGTCAATGATATCAGTGCTACAAGCCACAGCTGGACATTACATAGAAGAATATTGAGTGTAAACAAGTTTATTTATGACATAGTCTCAGATTTCAGGGTGAGGTTTAGTACAGTAGAGAAATTGAACGGTCCATAGGATTTAACTACATCAAATAGGGCGTTTTAGTGGAAGTTGGTTTAAATCATGCTGGGTGATATAAATACATAATTTCTCTTGTGGTCTGGTCCTTACATGAATACATACTCCTGACCTCTGTGACCCTGAGTACAGAAACTCTCACACTAGTTATTTACCAGTGTGTTTAAGTCACCTCAGCTCATTCAAGCAGTGACAAGATAGGGTACACTGACACCTAGTGGACACATGACACAGAGGCCGTGGCTTTACTCATCTCTGTGTATTGTGTTTGTATCCCCAGTATGTGCAAATGGTGATGCAAGGCCAGGACATGAACATACCTGTTGTCGGAGTACTGTAAGTATATGACCCCTTGTGCAGACACACCTTTACTGTCAACTAATGTGTGTCTACTCTTCATATGTATGTGTATTTTATTTCTGTAGGAATGGAGAGTTGGTGTATGGCATGCCACCAGGAGCAAACTTTACGTCTTTTGCTCCTGCTCCTGCTCCTGCAAAGAAGAGAAAACAACCGTAAGTCAACCCGATCGCATACATGGCCTTTGGCAGTGGTCTCCAACAGGAAGACTACAACAAAGCCAGACTAATGGTCGTCATCACAGTCGCCTTGTGTTTCATTTCTTGGAGTAGATTTGGATGGGTGTGTCTTTTATTTCTCTGTCAAGATCCCAGTTCACTTCATTGTGGTAACAAATGCTCTTATTCTGTTTTTCCCATAGAAAGCAAGAGGATGACGCACCATATATCAGGAGGCCGCCTAACGCCTTCATGCTGTTTCTGAAGGAGCAGAGACCAAACGCAATAATTGCAGAGAAATTACGCTCAAGCAACACATTCAACAGTGCCACAGTAAATGCTATCCTTGGACAAAAAGTATGTATCTTTGCTTTGTAGATACTAGTCACTAGTCACTAGCCTGTGGTTGTAGTTTTAAGTTGCTGTGTGTTTGCTACAGTGTGTTATTGTGTGTTCACAGTGGAAGTCTTTGACGAAGCTGGAGCAGGACAAGTATTATCATGAAGCAAACAGGCTGAGGGAGTACCACTGTCTACTACATCCAGGGTGGTCACCAGGACAAAACTATGTATGTATCATATCTATCATTACACATGATACTTAGATACTTTGATAGATTTGATAGATTGATAGATTGATTTGATAGATTTGATAGATTTGATAGATAGATGAAAAGACTGACTTGTTTGCCTTTGTGCAGGGCAAGAAGAGAAAAAGAATCAGGAACAAGGCTCCCAAAGTGACTGAAGGTACAGTAATATTTATTTAGATCACAGTATGTTCATGTGAAACTTGATGGAAACTGCATAAAACTTTTAACAAGAAAGGAATGACCACTACAAAATAAAAGCGGTTGTATGTCTGATCACAAATGTGAAGTTCACAAAATAACAGAAATGGAGCATTAATATTCAGCTTCAAAAGCCCCTATTATCTTCAACAAAATACTTATTTGTGTATATTTTACAAAAAAAGGACAGGTATTGGGATATTTAATGAGTTAAGGTGAATTATTTGATATTTGTTTCAAAAACTTAACTCCATCCCAGCTTATTAAGCAGCCTCCAGTGTTGAGCGTATTTGGTTTAGTCTCGGTGGACTGATCAGCATTATTCTGTGAATGTGTTGCAGCATCTGCTAATGGAGTCACGGAGGTCGCAAAGGACCCGATGAATCCACCGATGATGGCGCCTCCAATCATTCCAGTCCCTCCAGTGACTGCCCCCCACATTTGCTCTCAGCGCGTTCCATGGTTCAACCGTATCCCTCCCCATCACCACCTCCAACCGTTTTCTCACATTAATGATCCAGAGGTTCCCAAGCCATAGAAGATAACTTTTGGCTAGGTTTCCTTGATGGCAGAGCATTCAAGCCTTTCCAGAATTTCCCAACTATGCACATGTATTTGCATAGATGTTATTTGAGTATTATAGGTTTATCCCTTCTTCCTGTAACAAGGAAGACTACTGATGTGCGTCAGGTGGTTGTACGACCAGTACAGATCATGAACAAACTGACTAGTGGAAACTAGATATAGGGGGATGTCAAAGTTATTTCGGGCGAGTATATTTATTTGCTATGTCTCCGAAATAAAAGTACTTTTATTCAATATTCCAGGTAATCAACATTTTTTTGCTTAACACGTATATTGTTTTAGTTTTTATGTGCTTACTTTATGAACAAACATACAGCTGCAAATCTGAAATGATTGTGAACAGCCATACTAACACTCTGGATAAAGAAAAACTAAAAGCACAACAATATTTTCAAATGCACATCATCCGACTGGATATTTTGTATTTCAAGTTGTATTTAGTTGATCTACCTCTGGTAAGCTCGAAAAACAAATATGTCCACAGTTAGTATAGTACATATTTCTCTTTCTTACTAATAATGGATGGTAAAATGAGGCACACATGTATTAGATTTGCATTTTAAAGGGTCATAATGTACCTAATGCCTGGAATATTAATGATAAAATGATAATATTTTTAAAAGAGGTAGCAAGAAACTCTCAGCCATATATGAAACAACATGAGTTTAAATTTTGTATCTTTCAAATAATGTTTAAAAATGTCCACGTGGTTCATTAAAAAAAAATCAAAGAACAAAATACTTGTTTCCCTTTTTTCCTATTAATCTTAGCAGTAAGGACGAACTATCTTTACACCTGTTGGTGTGGGAGTAACATTTGTATAGTTAACAACTGATTCCATGAGGGAGCTATAACAGTAGATCCGCCAAATGAGAGGCAGATGTACTGGTCAGAGCATATTAGAACGTGGATAGTGTCACCCAGGTGGGAAACTGTTATTTAGATTATTTGTAAGAGAGAATGGATAAATTGAAACTGAGGATGAATGAAAACTGAAGGGGGCGGTAATGTAACACGTTGGATGCCAGCTGCCCTCAAAACCTCGTAGAAGAAGAATGACAGTATAACTGTGGATGGACCATACAGTCTGTGGAGGAGACAGATACTCGAGACCTTCCGTTAATTGTCCGGTGCCACTGCACGGTAGGGGACACTGAAGAAGACGGGACCTGTCCTGTCTCTTTTCAGCTAAGGCTAGACAAGTAAGACGCAGTTTGCAGCAAACCGTACAGCTGTAGTCGTCCTCCGGAAGCCGAAGTGGCCGGTTGGCTCTGGTGTTAGCAAAGGGCTAAAGGCTAGTTACACTTAGAACAAGTGAATGAAACGAGCTGGTGAGGGTTTGTTTAAAGCTGAGCTGGACAAGAGCCTCCTGCTGCTGCCCGGAGCTCTGCCTCTCCGCAGGTTGACCTCATGCTAATGTAAACAGCAGCAGCAGCAGCAGTTGTTGTTGTTGTATTTGTTGTTGTTGTATTGAGAATCATCATCACTATTTTGTTTCTGTAGTAAAACGTTGAAAAACAGAAAAAAATGAAGGACCTTTAACCTTTAACCGCTAGTGTCTGTTCAGTTTAGCTCTCACTGATGTTAAAAACTGTTTTTGATATTGATTCGATCAGTGAGGCACACAATTATATCACGATATTATATTATTGCAATAAATGTTAAGGCTATTGTTTCTTTTTCAGTGATTTTAAACTCCTTTGTAAGACAGCACTTGATAAGCACCAACACATTTTACTCATCTGAAATAGATCAATTATATATCATAAGCTCAATTTCGATATATTGAACTTTTGAAACGTTGATACAGATGATATTGTATTGTGTTATAGATATTGTTTTTTCCCTCCAGTGTCTTTTGATCAACTGTGGGTGGGACCTGTGCTATAAATGATGGCCACTGATAAAAGGTAAGATATAAGTCATCTAGCGTTTTTGCACATATTTGAGGTGTTTTACAAATTGTTGTCACAGGCGTTTTGATTCTAAGCCTCCGCACCGGCAACATTAGGCATTATGCGTTCTGGCTTTGTCCATCCCATTCTTGTGAGCGTCCTATCTCAAGAAAACCTTCAGAGGTAACTTCTTCAACTCCAGTGCTAACTTTTACTTGGACTTACAGATTTGCTGATTTTAATTTTGATGGTCAAAGGTCACAGTCAGTGGATCCTACGTTTTGGTGGCCAGAGGTCAAAAACTTTTTTGTCTCATGAAAGTGTTATCTTCTCCTCAAGAGAATCATTTAAAATATGGCACAAACCCAGACTCACAGACTAACTGATTTAGATTTTGGTGGCCTCACAAAACCTGTTTTTGGCCTCTTGAACATGATTTCCTCAAGTCTATCCTTAGGGTTTTTCTTCTAACTATATTTCAGCAGTCAAATGTCACAGTGACCACATATGAGTCTCGAAAAATAAATTTATGTAGACTGAACCTGCCCTGGGTGATGGATGCCTACAATCACAATGTGGTAATTGTAGTTTCTTTCTTTTCCAGGCTCAGTCGGGGCGAACGAAGTGGTAGATATGGTCCAGATAATATGAGAGATGACATGGATTGGCACGAAAGACGAAGAAATTACGTGGAGAGGGATTATGATCAACGCAGGGCTGATGATAGACACAGAGATCGCCTTGACGACTGCAGAGACAGTCCAGAGGTAATGAATTGGTACTTTTTTGCCCCTGTTCAGACCTGGTATGACAAATTTTCCTACGTGAGCTGATCACAAGTGGTCAGCCCTAAATGCATCTCTGATCCCATTACTTCGACTCCATTAAGTCGTGGTTTGGGACGCATGTGGCCTCATTGTTTGAAAAGTGTGAACGCAAATTCGTCCGGGGCCCCACATGAAGAACCGCATACTCAGCGGAGGTGCTCTGAACCACGACATTTTCACAAGGAATCAAACTTATTTTGACCACACGTTAATATTTTTCACTGGCACAATATCAATACTGAGCAACACATCACGATTGATACTTTTCAATAATAATTTTCCTTTGCAGAGGATAAATTTCCCTAAAACTGCATGAGTGTGTCTGTGCATGTCTGTGCATGTGTTTGGGCTAAATAAATGTATCTTAATCGTATCTATTCTAAAATTGGTCAAATCACTCTTCAAAGTAGAACTATGCAGAACTTAATTAATTCAGTCCCTCTTGACAGCACTCGCCTTTTGTTTCTCTCTCTTTCCCTCACTTGTGCCACACACACAAAACCTTTTCATGGGACACATTTCCAAACTCAGACTGGGTAAAACCGACATAATTTGCTCTTCATGAACATAAATAATGTACATGATTATTTGCATATATAGTGGGGAAATGAGATCCAATCACAAGTGATCACAGGAGACTCATTCAGGACACATGTTAGTGCCAGGTATGACCAGGCAAACATACTGTCCACTTGTGATTGGATCTTTTTGGACCGACGTCTATACCAAGTCTGAACAGGGTCTTTTTGATGTCATCTGACTTTCTCACCAGTAGCAGAATAAAGCAAAACTTCTTGCCTCTAAATTCAATACTAACAGCTTTACTTTTTTGTTTGTGTGTCTGTAACAGAGGAGCCGAAAACGACGCCACTGTGACAGTTCTGATGATGAATATGACGGGAGTCGTCCAGACCAGGACCACAAAACCCTGTCGAGGGAGAGGAACAAGCCTATTGAGCTAAGAGGTCTCCCTCCTAATACCACAGAGGAGGAAGTAAGCTCAAACTTTTCATTCAGTCTCATTCATTCTTCTTCAGGGTAAAGACACACTGAATGTTGTTATGATGCATTCCCACCAAATGCACTGCAAATCTTTCGCACTTAATTCAATACCAGCCCCACGGGGTCGACAAAGTTTATTTGCGTTAATAATTAACTCAACCAATGAGTATTCAGCTTAGGACGATTCAAGAGTTTATTGTGATGTGCACACCAATAACATTTAGCAGTCGCTGTCAATGAAATGCTTGGATCAGGCTCCTTTCTAGAAACGCTCAAAATATTACACAAGCAAAAAAAATGTAAATAAAAACATCCAAGAATAAAAATTATGCAATAATAACTAAATTAAAATATATATACCGGTATATACACTCACCGGCCACTTTATCAGTCAGATGGCAGCCACACAATGCATTTAGGAATATAGCCTTGGTGAAGACGACTTGCTGAAGTTCAAACCGAGCATCAGAAACGGGAAGAAAGGGCATTTAAGTGACTTTGAACTTGCCATGGTTGTTGGTGCCAGACGGGCTTGTCTGAGTAATTAAAAAACTGCTGATCTACTGGGATTTTCACGCACAACCATCTCTAGGGTTTTCAGAGAATGGTCAGATTAAGAGAAAATATCCAAAAATGCCTTATTGATGTCAGAGGTCAGAGGAGACTTGGCAGAGTGGTTCGAGATGATAGAAAGGCAACAGTACTCCAATAACCACTCGTAACAGCCAAGGTATGCAGATTACCATCTCTGAACGCACCACACGTCGAACCTTGAAGCAGATGGGCTACAGCAGCAGAAGACCACGCCGGGTGCCACTCATGTCAGCTTAGAACAGGAAACTCAGCCTACAATTCGCACATGTTCACCAAAATTAGACAATGGAAGATCTGAAAATGTTGCGTGGTCTGATGAGTCTCGATTTCAGCTGCGACATTCAGATGGTAGGGCAGTGTGTAGGGCGAGGGAGATGGCATCTGTAGTCGACTGATTTGCCCTTTATGCAAAATGAAGTGGGTCCAGTGACATGGAGGTAGGAGGTGATGAAGGATTTGACTAACCGCTCAAAACACTTCATGATGGTGGAGGTCAGTGCTACTGGGCGGTAGTCATTCAGGCAGAGGGTTTTGGTCTCCTTAAAGAATGTAGGGACTACAGACTGGAGCAGTAACAGGTTGAAAATGTCTGTGAACACATTTTCATCTGCCAGCTGATCTGCACACACCTTGCAAGCTTGGCCAGGGATGCCATCAGGTCCAGGTGCCAGGTCCAGGTGCCTTGCGTGTGTTAATCCGCTCTAGTGATTTCCACACATCTGCTCTGGATATTACAGGGGGGCAGCGATCCTCCTGGGCCTCTCGTATCTCCAAAGCCAGGGAGTTGCTCTCAAAGTGAGCATAAAAGATGTGCCACGGGAAGAGAGGAGAGGAGAAGTACTGGCTGAAATAACTACAACTGCTGCAGTTTACTTGTTGTGGAAATGCAGAAGAAGTCAGCTCACATGTACTGAAGGCATTTATGGATTTGTCAGTCGGAGTCAACACAGCAAAAACTTCGGGTTGATCGGGAGACTCTTAAAGGGATAGTTCACAGAAAAATGAAAATGTAATCTTTAACAACTCACCACTATGCCGAAGGAGGAGTGGGTGATAGGTCCACAAAACACCACCAGTCATAGGGGCCAACATTTCCAGTCACATGAATTTGATCATCACTGTCTCTCTTCCAGATCCGCGCAGCACTCGAACAGTTGGAGGGGCCGCAGCCGGCGGGCATAGTCGTGTACGGGAACAGGACAGGTAAGTTTTACATTCCAGGGGCGTGTCTACGTGCTCTGTCTTAAAGCCCACTTAACCTGCCTTATGGCTTCCCCTCGAAAAAATGCTTCATATTACAACCTTCCAAAGATCGTTGTGTCTGATTTGATGACATGGTCAGGTTCCATTTAAGTAGATATGACAAGCTGTGCTAAAGAAAATGCACTACCACCCCTTTGACCTTATAAGCACCCTCCCCACCTGTGATTCTGACTTTGAGATGGAGTCTACAAACCCATTTTGAGTTTGAATGTTATATCTAAGCATTCTAACTAACACACCTCCCATCTATATTTGAATGCTGTCTCTAGGTAAAACCGAAGAATTCGCCGTCATGGAGTTTTATCACATGCAAGATTCGACCCGATGGATGGAGACCAATCAGGTTACCTCAACAATCCCCAAGTTTTCGAATTATTCTTGGACATTAGAGCATTGATACCAGTTTAGAGCTGATCTCTGTTTGTATTTAATTAGGGCCTTCAAAACAGTGATATCAGATTTAATTGTTTTTTATGGCACACAGGGTTTTTAACTTCTTTGATTATGAAAGTAGACTTTTCAGCTGCTTTGTTACATATGTCATGTGAATTCAGGTTTTTACCATTGAACAAAGATTTTTACTTTGGATTAATAATTATAAATAGAGACATTTTCTGTTGACAGAATGGCCCAAATGGTCTTGTTTATGTCTGTCTGCCTTGTGGTTTCATAGCACCTTATGCTCCAGCTCTGTCACTTGCATATTTTCTCATCTCCTTTTGAAACCTGAACACTTGGAGTTGCAGCACTCCCGGTTCTGCATCTCTCTCTCTCTCTCTCTCTCTCTCTCTCTCTCTGAACTTCTTCTGCCTCTGCTCCTTGAGACACTCAACACTAAGCTGCAAGTGTAAGCCTAGACCCTTTCTCCCATTCCAGCTGCGCTAACTCATGTGATGGAGAAGTGGCAGGACCTCACCTGCTTCTTTGGCTGAAACATGGCAGAAATAACTGATGGCTTTTTGATCTTTACAGACGAAGTTGGAGATCCAGGGGAGAACAATTTCAGTGAAATACAGCCATAAAAGAGCCATGTATGAAAACTGGCTTTGCAATTCGGTGAGTGTTTTTTCCAACTACACCTTGATACTTTGTTTATTTATTTTCTTAGAAGAAGAAGAAGAAGAAGAAGATACATTTATTGATCCCAAACACATGCACAGTCAAACAACATAAAGATTAGGGAAATTTGTCCTCTGCTTTAGACCCATCTGGTGAACCTTGCAGGACACACAGAGCTAGACTGTTGTAACTCACGATACACCTGTCTGAATCAGCAGAATTGACATATGTAAATAACAGCTTATCCAGAACCCTCAACAAATGAAACGGAAGAATACATTAACCAAATTTGTGTGTCACTTCATTGGCTCCTGGTAAACCTGATTTTATGATTATGTCCTTAACATTTAAGGCCCATTCTGGAATCCTACCAATCCTATTACATCAGACAACGATACATTTTGCTCTATAAATATAGTTTATTATGTTATTATTCCTATAATAGAAATAAGATATGGTCATTGTCTCCTTACAGTGTGGCCTGTGCAATTTAAAGAAAAGGCCCAGGTGTTTCAAATGTGGACTTGGTGAGTTGTTTCCTCAGCAGACTTCTGGTATTTTCTTCTCTATCAGAATCTTCTGCTTTCTTGTACTGACTCACATAGATTCTGTCACTGTGTCATTGCTGAGTATAGAAGGAGGGTCCCCTGCAGTAGATAGTATTAATGTGGAACCTCAACAGGAAAGCGATGACAATACAGACAGTGAGTGTGTTTTTTTACCATGTATTGAAATATTTCCACCATATTGTACATATTCTACAGATGGTCATGCCTTCTCGTTTTTTGTCAACAGCATTAATTTTGAGAAATTTAGCCCTGATTTCATCTGTCGATGGGATTTTGAACATGTTGTCCCCCTATGCTAACCTGACTGCGAGCAACATCCGCCTCCTCAATCACAAGCAGACGAGAATTAACAAAAGCCTTGGCTTTGTTCAACTTTCATCTCCCTTGGTATGTTTGTAGTCAGTAATTAAGACACTGTGTTTTTTTGTATGTGTTGTGGGGGGGGGTTACATACATGTGACAATGTTGTGTCTTCACTTCTGAAGGAGGCTTCTCAGCTGCTCACCATCCTCCAAAGCCTTCAGCCGCCTCTAAAACTGGATGGAAAAACAGTAGCTGTGAATTATGCCAAGAGTGTTACAAGGTGAGTCAACACACACACACACACACACACACACACAGACACAGACATACACAGGGTTAGACCTCATAGCTCTCTTTGAATAGAATATTGTACAAAAAAGCTCTTTGGGTCTATGTAGTGCACACTTCACATTTGAGGGCATTCTGTCTCCAACATCCTGCGCATATGGTTTATAAACCTTTTTAGTTATATATCTAAAATAATGGAATATTTTCTTTCTTCGTTTGTTGCTAAATGAAAGTTTTGCTATAATCACTCTGTGTCTTCTCCAGAAATGGAGCAAAGCATTGTGGTAAGCGAGCCACTAATATCTCAGTTGCCAGCACAGCCATCACTGCCGCCCATTGGTCTTCCAGCCAGGTATTAGTTTTCCTCCATTTCACACCGGATAAGCAGAGTACAGTTGTAATGGTTATTTAGGGTTCTATACAGTGGCCAGAGAGACAAACACTTGGACAATATGGGATGGATCGTCTGTATTAGAAAGTGTTGACATTACCGTTATTTGTTTCAATCTCAATTTAAAAATATTTATTATTGGAACTCAATGAATTTTAATATTCTGTATTTAAGCTACAGAGATAGTTTACTGAGTTATATTTGCAAATACATCCAAGCATGTTTTAATGAGGGTTTTCTGTGTGCATACCTGTCTTATCTGTTTAGTTACAACCAGGTTCAAATGCCACCTCTGATTATGTTACTCCTCCAGAGGGCTTTTCGCAGCAGTCACAGGTCAGTTCACACTCGCACACTTAATGGTGACAACGACATACCGTAAATTAGTTAAAGCGATTGACCAAACAGTTTTTCTTGTGATGTAGGAACAGAAATATCAGGTTTGGCAGCAGCAGCACCTGAAAGGATTTTCTCTTGTCAATGGAGATGGCTTCCCTGGAGGTAATATGAGTTTTCGATCTATCACTGATATATTTTGATGTTTTTATACTCAGTCTGACACTGAACTTAATCGTGACTTGTTCCAGCTGCCCCAGGAATGCAGACTTCGGTCCCTCCAGCCACAGCAGTGGTCATATCCCAGACAGCTCAAATTTACCAACCTGTCGTTTTCAGCCAGACTGCCATACAGGTAGACAGTGTTGCAACATGGCGTCTACATACTGCAAATGGATCTACCAATTTACTTTTTAACTCAGTTTGTGATTGATCAGAAGCTTATTATCATGATCCCCCCCCCTCTCTTCTCAGTCACATCATGTAGCGACGGCGGTCGATGCAGAGCAGCAGCAGCAGCATCATAATCATCATCATCATCATCAGCAGCAGCCTCAGCCTCAGCATCATCATCATCAGCAGCAGCAGCAGCAGCCTCATCAGCAGCCTCAGCCTCAGCATCATCATCATCATCATCAGCAGCATCCTCAGCCTCAGCATCATAATCATCATCAGCAGCATCCTCAGCCTCAGCATCATAATCATCAGCAGCAGCAGCAGCAGCAGCAGCAGCAGCAGCAGCAGCCTCATCAGCAGCCTCAGCCTCAGCATCATCATCATCATCAGCAGCAGCCTCAGCCTCAGCATCATCATCATCATCAGCAGCATCCTCAGCCTCAGCATCATAATCATCAGCAGCAGCAGCCTCAGCAGCAGCAGACTCAGCAGCAGCCTCAGCATCATCAGCAGCCTCATCAGCAGCAGCAGCCTCATCAGCAGCAGCAGCCTCATCAGCAGCAGCAGCCTCATCAGCAGCCTCATCATCAGCAGCCTCATCAGCAGCAGCAGCAGCCTCAGCAGCTACAGCATCATCATCAGCAGCAGCCTCAGCAGCAGCCTCATCATCAGCAGCCTCAGCAGCAGCCTCATCATCAGCAGCATCATCATCAGCAGCAGCAGCAGCAGCAGCAGCATCATCAGCAGCAGCAGCCTCAGCAACTACAGCATCATCAGCAGCAGCAGCCTCATCATCAGAAGAGGCAGCAGCAGCAGCACCACCCTGCAAGTGTTTCCACAGCGCCACCAGTAACACCAACTGCTTCTTCTGTTTCAACTACAGTTTCTGCCTCCCCATCTTTAAAATCAGGTGAGATGAGTGAGCTGCAGAACAAACTCAGAGCCCATCGGCTATTGTCTGACAACAAATTGCCCTCTGGGGGCAACGGACAATATTCTGGGGAATCTGGTGTTGACAGTGGATTTCCAAGCCATGACTCAGTCATCTGTTCGCCATACATCATTTACTGTCCGAGCTCCCCTGTGTTTAATAATTCTCCACACAAAAGAGAGTTAATAGAGATTAACAGAATATCTCCAATCTCTGTGTATATGATCAGATCAACTTTAAATGTGGTTAAAGAACATGCTTTGTTTGACACATGCTTCTCTTGGTGTCTATAGCTGCCCCTGACATGTCCACATTCCAGTTTGACCAGGATTCAGGTTACTATTATGATCCGCAGACTCGTCTCTACTATGATCCCAGCAGCCAAGTATGTACACTGAGTTATTACTTACAGATCAGTTATTTTAACCCGAACGGTTATTTAAAGCAGTGCTTCTTTTGTCATTAATAGTACTACTACAACTCAGGGACTCAGCAGTACCTCTACTGGGACGGTGAGAAACAGACGTACGTCCAGGCGACAGAAGAGATGATGGCAGAACAAAATTCAAGCAGTGAAGAGTCCAAAATAAAAAAGCCAAAAACTAAGTCTTCACAGCAGGTAAATGTGACTAAATCATCTCTTCTAGTTATTAGCTATTATCTTTCTCTTGAACTTAATAGTGATATCAGTCAAATTGCAGATTTCAGAGAACATGCAACGATGGATAAAACGTTTGAATAAGCGAATTGGGAGTTCTAAGAGCAGTGTCCAAGACTTGGGACCGTCGAAGGAGGAAGACAAGAAATGCTCTGCACCTGCTGTTGCAGGTTCCTCCCTCCTCGAAGAGAAGGTAGTGTACAAGTCATTGTAAGACCCATTCAATCAGTGTAGAGAAACTGCTGATACAGACTTGAAGAAACGGATAGACAAGACAGAGAAAATACGGACACACTAACATGATGCCATTTCAGATACGTATTTGAAAATAAAAAAAGTATTTATTTAGCTGTCACCACGACATTAATCATCTTTTGGCTTTCTCTTCTGGAGGATTTCAAAATGTATAACAAATGATAGGTATGATTGTATGTTAATGAGATGAGTTTTCTTTCAGCAAAGCAGAGATTTTGAGACGCCGTCACTCATGAATGAACAATTCAAGATCCTGGAGCAGGTAACCAAGGTTTTCCTTTTGTCTTTCATTATATTCTTAACAAGTATTACTAAATACACCAGGAAGACATTGCCAGAATACTCCAGTTTCATCTGCTTTCATTTTGCAGAGTGACCCGTTTGTTTCTTATAATGGTGTCAATGAGCCAGAGGAGGGCAGCATGGATGGATCAGCGGACGAGGAGGGCAGAATAACAGACTGGAGGACGGGGGTTTGCCTGCTGTGTCAGCGGCGGTTCCCAACCAAAGACGCTCTGCTGCGTCACCAACAGCTCTCTGACCTCCACAAGGTGAGGATGAGAAACCAGCAGGTGTTGAAACTGCGAGTGGCAAATATTCAGGGAGCTGCCATCTGTTCGATCTATAAAGCTTCAATTCAAAGTGGAAATTATGTGATAGATCCTAAAACTGTCTTGAATATAGATGTGAATTGGATACATTGTTGTTTGATTGGGATTTGTTATCTTACAATGTTTTATGTTTTTTCCAACTGTTGAAGCAAAATTTGGAGATTCAGAGAAGATCAAGGATTCCAGTAGCTGAGCAGGAGAAGAGAGACTCTGAGGTATCATGAATCATTTCCAATTGTTCTCCTCCTGTAGTTTCATGAATGTGCACACGATCACTAATGGTTCTTTGTCATTTTAACAGCTGAAGTACAGAGACAGAGCTGCAGAGAGGAGGGGGAAATCTGGTGCTTATACAGCCAATAAGGAATTTCAACCGCCAACGTATGTTCTGAAAGTTAAACTCACCTTGCAAAGCATTTTATCAGCATCTTTTTACATCTCCTTCCATCCACCTTTAACAGAAACTATGGCAAACCCACCAACAATGGCCTGACACGCAACAACATTGGGAACCACAGGTTTCAAGTTACGGGCTGGCATAAGGCCAGCGATCTGGGGTTCCACCAATAGGACATCACCTCTCCAATCTCGGTAACAATAATTCACATCATCTATTGTTTTCTCATTTCTTTTTTTCAAAAAAAAAGTATCTCTATCCAAGACACGTTATTGGGGCCGTACTGAAGAAAATATAGTTGTTATAGTGCAAGAATAAAGTCTTAATATTTAGAGAGAAAGAAAAACTTTTTCAGCATGAAGGTGAACCCATGCTTGTTCCACATCCTTCTGGATCTAAGACCTTGAAATGAAAATGAAAATCTCATTGTTTCTTGAGAAACTGCAAAACCTCTTTGAGAGTCACGTAGATGTATTGAAAACTTTTTTCTCTTTAAGTAATCCTTGTACTCCGTCATAGTCTGGAAGCTCCTAACAGCTGGAGTATGAATATCCCTCTTTTTCACTCTCAAACTAATTAGCAGTGTTACCTGAGGGGCACCTGTCTCCAATCTGTCTCCTTTAATAACTTGTCTTCTTTTCTTCCTCTTCCTTTCCCTGCAGGCTTCATGTAGGACTAAGGGCACCGGCTTCGGTATTCAATCATATGAACTCTCACCATACGACAGCTACTGGGATACAGCTCATGGGGCCATGTTTGCACGCCTCAATGAGTTTGAGTGAACTAGAGACAGTAAGGACATCACACTGAAAGCTGATTGCCCAATTTTGTGGCCTAATTCCTTCCCTGTACAGATTTGTATATTTTTATCATGTTTATGTATATAAAAAGTAGTTTTGTTTAAAATGTGTGTTCTGATGAACATGTCCAAGTGTTTGACTGTAAGTACATAAGTTTATGTGGATCAGCTTTGGTTTTCTGTTTTTGTGAGAATCTAAAAGAATTGATAATTAAAACGGATCTTTGTGCTTACAAATACATCTGTGAAGTTTTCCTCACTGTGAAACAAATGTCCTATCAAGTTAGAAGTTCTGGTAACTTGTGTAAAAGTAAAATGGCACTCAGTAGAGTCCATACCTCCACCAAGGCCCCACAGTCCCCTAATATAACCACATTCAAATTCACTAGATCCAGATTCATATTTTTCTCTGCACCAACTTCTCTCAATCAATGAAAGTGTTGGAAAAATGTTCCAATCTCGCGATGTAAGAGAAAGTGAAAACAACATATGTACATGTATATGTTCTTTCTTCCCCCATACCAAATCCTTAAATCAATGTTCATGGTAATCTGTCCAGTCTTTTCTGTGTAATGCTGCTAATTCACAGTCAGACAAAGGTTAAGCCTGGTTCATCAGGGACTCGGAGGATTGATTCCTTTTTTAAAGTGACGTTTCAGTTTCACACTTTGCAGCTTCCAACTCCTCTGTTGATATAATTAATTTGATATTATCATTGGCAGGTTATTAACACACTGACAAATCAGCAGTGGTGCATTGCTATTGAAAATACAAACCCTAAGTAAAAGGTGCAGGATATAACATTTAGTTTTTCCGAGATTATTAACTACCAGTGGACATGTCGTCCGTTTTTCTTGCCAGAAACTTTCTGGCTGCCTTCATATCCTCTGTCCTGGGGCTCCGTGTTTGGCATATTTCACTAGCTCTCCCTTCAGTGGGAAAGCCAGTGTTTTTGTTTTTGAAGATGCCCCCAAAAAATCTTGCATTCCGTCCTCTTGCTATTTCCGTGAACTGAGAGAGAGTTTGAAGACAAAGTGTGAAACCACAAAGACACACAACACAGAGATGGAGCTGCTTTGGCCGACACTCAGCTCTTCCAGGATAAGTACCAGAAATGGCGTTGTTTAATCCATGTAGCGGAATTTATAATCATTTATGGTTTCTTTTATACTTTCCACAATTGGTTTTCTTTAGAGGCTTATAAAGACTTAATCTGATCTCCTTTTGTTTAAAGTATTATGTAAATGCATTTGTTATATATTCAAAAGTTTGTAAGTGGAAAAATGTATTCTTATTTTGAACAATAGGGGGCAGTGTCATCTTTAGATCGTCCTTTTATACTTCCTTGGCTATTTTTGAATTTGCCTCGTCTTTTTTCTATTGTTTGTTTTTACCACACATGCCCAATGAAGCTTATTTTACCGATTTAATTCAAATAAATTGAGTGAATATGATTTGAGTTATATCATCAAATTTACTCTATTAAATAAACAAATCACACGTGATGATTAAATAACAATGAAATTAAAACTTCATCCTTTAACTTTTGAAACTTAATTAGACAATAATTAACTTAGATTTTTATGTTGTATATCAGTGATGTTGAATTAGTTTTTTTCTGCTGCTGATTTGCTGATTTATCTTTTTTGTGTAACTAACTACTTGATGAATTACTTTTTGTTTGCTGCGGTTATGGTCTGTTCCTGCTGCTTACATCAGCAGCCACCCTCACGCTGCCTGTCTCACAGTGACATGATGATGTCCTCGCTGCTGCTACAGCACAGGGTGGGATTGGGAGGGGGCGGGGGATTAACCTCACTGGCATTGGGATCACGATGCAACACGCACAATGGTTCAGCGAGATGTGAATTTAATCATTAAAATGTATTGTTTTGCCCTGCAGAATTTCCCTCACCACCAACCCTTCTAGCAGGATCGCATGTGTCTGTCCAGGTGGCTTGGAGGGGAAGGATGCCAGATTTGACTCAGGTCTCCTCTTGAGTGACAGGTTTACTGACCCTGTAGTAGCAGAATGACAGCTTCGATGTCCCCGTTGATTAACACAGCAGCACAAAGTGAACCACGCTCACTGTCACACAGGGAAACTTGTGAACGCCTCCTCAGTTTTCAGCATGGCACCGGCTCAGCTTACCAGAATCTGTGTCAGTTGACTAAGCCATTTTGCATAACGCTGTCAGAGGCCACACTTGGGCTGAATAAAACTGTGAGAGGATGAGGTTGTCATATGTACATTAGGTCCCCAATGTATTAAGAATATGTTGCAAATAGGATTTCAGCTCACAATCCCTTTATGGCCTAGAAATGGCCAATGTTTATTATTCAATAGTCTACACTCCATAGTCTATATTCTACATTATATATTCAGGGTTCCTACGGTCATTGAAAAGTTTGGTGGGGAAGCAGGAGGGATAATGCACTATGCCAGGGAAGTGTAGATTTAACCATGCTTAGCTATAAATGGAAATGTACATGCCATAGGTTACAACAGACAAAGACCTCAATCAAACTATTGTCTCATTCATTTGTTTAATAGAAGGAATACTGTATGCTTTGAAATTCTGATTGTTAGCCTACATACTAAATTTAGTCACTTTTACATGTATACACCGAGATCTCACAAAATGTTTGGTCATGGAAATTTGGTTTAAAGTTATTGAAAAATCATGGAAAAGTCATGGAATCCATTGGTCAAAATTTGTATGAACCCTGTACTAAAATAAGTGCCTAGAAGTGTCCCAAGTATTGCACTTCCGTTACCACTAGTGTGGGACAATTCAAGGCATTTTGCTATAATGTTAAGTGCTTACAAGTGTCCCATGTATTGTACATCCCTAACCACAAGGGTGGGACATTTCTAGGCATTTTGCCTCAATGTTAACTGCCTAGAAGTGTCCGGCTTAGTCTGATTGGTCAGGACATTTCTAGGCATTTTGCCTCAATGTTAACTGCCTAGAAGTATCCGGCTTAGTCTGATTGGTCAGGACATTTCTAGGCATTTTGCCTCAATGATAAGTGCCTAGAAGTGTCCGGCTCATTCTGATTGGTCGGGACATTTCTAGCCATTTTGCTACTATGATAAGTGCCTAGAAATGTCCAAAGTATTGCACTTTCGTAACCACTAGTGTGGGACATTTCTAGGCATTTTTGCT
Organism: Pseudopleuronectes americanus; assembly: GCA_038501795.1. Taxonomy (NCBI): domain Eukaryota; kingdom Metazoa; phylum Chordata; class Actinopteri; order Pleuronectiformes; family Pleuronectidae; genus Pseudopleuronectes; species Pseudopleuronectes americanus. The sequence continues at coordinate 14,711,774 of CM076717.1, read as the reverse complement.
ATAATGGTAAGTGCCTACAAGTGTCCCAAGTATTGTGAATTTGGCCTCAATGTTAACTGCCTAGAAGTGTCCGGCACATTCTGATTGGTCGGGACATTTCTAAGCATTTTGCCTGAATGATAAGTGCCTAGAAGTATCCGGCTCATTCTGATTGGTCGGGACATTTCTAGGCATTTTGCTACTATGATAAGTGCCTAGAAATGTCCCAAGTATTGCACTGCCGTAATCACTAGTGTGGGACATTTCGAGGCATTTTGTCTCAATGTTAACTGCCTAGAAGTGTCCGGCACATTCTGATTGGTCGGGACATTTCTAAGCATTTTGCCTGAATGATAAGTGCCTAGAAGTATCCGGCTCATTCTGATTGGTCGGGACATTTCTAGGCATTTTGCTACTATGATAAGTGCCTAGAAATGTCCCAAGTATTGCACTGCCGTAATCACTAGTGTGGGACATTTCGAGGCATTTTGTCTCAATGTTAACTGCCTAGAAGTGTCCGGCTGACTCTGATTGGTCAGGACATTTCTAGGCATTTTGCCTCAATTATAAGTGCCTCGAAGTGTCCGGCTCATTCTGATTGGTCGGGACATTTCTAGGCATTTTTCTACTATGATAAGTTCCTAGAAATGTCCAAATTATTGCATTTTCGTAATCACTAGTGTGGGACATTTCTAGGCATTTTTGCTATAATGGTAAGTGCCTACAAGTGTCCCAAGTATAGTACATTTTGTCTCAATGTTAACTGCCTAGAAGTGTCCGGCTCATACTGATGGTCAGGACATTTCTAGGCATTTTGCCTCAATGCTAAGTGCCTAGAAGTGTCCGGCACATTCTGATTTGCCGTGACATTTCTAGGCATATTGCCTCAATGATAACTGTCTAGAAGTGTCCAGCTCATTCTGATTGGTGGGAACATTTCTAGGCATTTTGCCTCTGACCTCCCTGTCCGAGGGAATAACATCAGACAAAAGGTCCACAATGTGATTAATGAATCAGAGTCAAGAAGCAGTGAAACAAAAAGCATCAACATGTAGTTTAAGATAAGACAAGATAATCCTTATGCACTGAAGTGTAATAGTTCATTGTCTTGTTGCATCTTAACTTAGTAATGATTTAAAGGACTGCACACATTCACATGCGCAAACATGTACACGCACACGCACACAAGCACGCCAATCTTATAAATTCTTAATTTTTCCTGAAAACACATTCACTCAAAATACTTTAGTTAACAGTATCTTCTCTCACCCGGGATGTAGGGCAATAATGAAAAGTGGAAATAGACATAACAATAATACTGTCATGTGGAAAAAAATGTGATGATGTTTGGTTGCAACATGGAAAAGCTCAAACGAGAAGTGAGGTTCATGCTGAAGAAAAACTGAAAGGAAATGTGACCACAGAAGTATGAGGGAGACAGGAAGGATAGAAAAGTACGGTAAATGAATATTTGACCACGAACATCTCTCCTCCAGTTATCTGATGCAAAGCTGGTGCTCAAGCCGTTCAATTAATTGATTGGAGAGAATCTCTGCTGTGACCTTTTGACCCTCAGCTCATAACAACAGAATCTCCACATTTGTCATATTGGTGTGAGTGCTCCTGTTTGTGACTCACAATCGATGGAAAACACAACTATCCTGTCGTGTTTGTACACAAACTGTTGCGGAGACAGAAGTAGGTGTTGTCACTTTAAACAGGGACGTGTGTGTGTTAGGTAGAGCGGGGTGACTCTGCATCCATCCATGGAGGACATACTGTACAGTGTCGTGTTTGTCTACATCCGGCGTGTTTGTGTTTCTTTCCGCGGGGATCAGAGAAGAAATACGTTAAAGACTACACTTGAAACAAGTCCACGACAACCAAAAGAAACCACACTGGTAAAAACACTCGTCTCATGCAGGCAAGTCGGGGCCAGCTGTCCAAACACAAGAGAAGTGAATTCAATAACCGAGGAACTTGGGATCCACACATTCATTTAGAGGGAGTTCTGCTGTATTATTACGTCTTAGCATTCATAAAATCAGGTATTTCTACTTCATTATTTACTTATTATTCCCCAAAAAAACTTTTGGGATATTTCTCCCACGAGGCCTTACAGCTCTCTGCTCAAATCTGTGGAGATTTGAGGTTTAGCTTCTGCATTGCTCCAATAGCCAGAATAAACCAGTACTATGCACAGGAAAATGAATGCATCACAAGTCAAACTTTTAACAATTATGTTTTCTCTCTCTGTCTCAAACTTACATCGCAAATTTACATTTATGTTTAAATGTTGTTTATCTGTTGCACGCCCGTATGAACTTTCAAACAAATTGAGTGGCTGATCAGGCGAGTTCATGGAGAGTTCATTTCTGCAGCAGGAGGTTGGGACCTATGTTTTTTACATGAGCCCGCCTGCTCTTCCCTGCAGGTGCAGCTGGTTTGCGATGCATGTTTTCAATGTAGTGCAGCTTCATTTATTGAAGGGGACTGTTGAGCCTTGTCAGAGGAACATGCTCTTGGTAACTTTCTAGATGTGTGTTGTTTTTAAATAAAGCCCAGTATTAAAGATATTGACATGATTAAGAACACAAAGAGTCGGCAGCCATGCTGGCAGCTCTATGAGGATGTACTTAAAGTAGATATAGTGGTTAAAGTTCTCAGTTCATCATTTCATCATTTACTAATCAGAATCAGAATCAGAATTCTTTTTATTGCCATGTATATTTGCACATACAGGAAATTGCCTTGGTGTGGATGGTGCACTTTACAAACAACAATAAAAAACAACATAAAAGACAACAATATCGAACAATATAAACAACAATATAAAAGACAATATCGAACAATATAAACAACAATATAAAAAACAAAACAACAATATATACAGTAAAAGAGTTACGTGCGGTTTTAAGGTGCGTGCCAGTAATATAGTTATAAATTATAAATTATGTGCGAGGGGGGGTGTCAGCAGAGTCAGTGTGATGAAGAGTCTGTACTTTGTGTTTAATTAGCACTAAACACAAAGTACAGTTAATGCTGATCAGAATAAAAAAATGTGGATTCAAGATTCATCTGTTAAAGTAACTATTTAGACATTTCCGTTAAAACCACCGAAGTGAAAGTGCTGGGAGGAGAGAGAGGAACCGTTAGGGGCAGACAAGGATATATCATCTGGGGACCATGAATGCTTCTGTAAAAACATATTGCCACTCCATTTAGATGTTGAGATATTTTACAGAATAGCTGAATGAAAATAACGGAACCTGCTGGTGGCTCATGATAAACTCTAATGTCAATACATCCGACATGGTTGATAGTGACAGAGATTCAACTTTGACCAAAATATAGAATTGACTAACACCATGACTATTTCTGTACACAAAGCCAAACAACCAGTATGAACTCAAAACACATGACATGAGTTCATTGACAAGTTCACATCATCAATTAACGAACCAAGATCCGGATCGAATAGAAATTTACAAGCAAAACCTTCAAAGCACGATATCGTACAAAAGAACTTTTAAAAAATATGTTTCAACATACATTGAGTTGACTGAACAGAGCAAAGTAGAAAACAAAGCAGTAATACGAGTAATCTTGTAATGTAAAAATTAGAGTATGATTCTGTTACCTCGTTGGGCCTCTGTGTTTCAGCTTCCTGCCGGAATGGCACAGACTTCTCCTTCAGGGAATTCCTCCCACAGAGAGGAATAATGCTCAGGATGCTCTGTGTCCTACAGCATGTGTGCCGGCGTGTGTGTCTTTGATGGTAAAAGAGAGGCATGGGCAGGTGGCCCGGCCATGTGTTTGTGTGAGTAGGAGAGGGGACACTTTGTGAACTTCTTCTGTAAAAACTTTCTCAGATGATTGAAGTCTGCAGAGAATAACAAACAGCGTCCCCTTGGTATGACAGATGTCTCCTCCTGATAAATGCTTCAGAAACTCCCTGATTACTTGAGCTTGAGCTGCATTATGCAACATTTACAGTTTGAAATGGGACATTCTCCTAATTGATTTTATATAAATGGATTTAATCTGCTTTGATCTTGATGACAGCTGCAACCGATGAAACTTCTATCCACTAATGAAGACTATAAGAAAACCTCCAGGAGAAGTGATCCTTGAGTAGGGATTGTCAACTACTGTGGATTGTGGAAGTGGCACTTTCTTTTGATTTGATTTTTCATCTATGTTAGGTTGTTTCACCTGAGTGATCAAATGTGAGCAATGTGTTCTTTTTAACTCTTATCATTTCTATCAAAGCAGATATGTTTTCATCTACATTAAATGTGTTAGTCAGCAGGATTACACAAAAACTACAGGATGGTTTATCGTGAAAGTTGGTGGAATACTGCCGGTTAGGAAAGAACCTGCTCAATTTTGGTCTTTCCTTGAGACCATTTGTGACCATTCTAATGATTTAATTGTTGTTTGTTTGTTTGTTAGCAAGATTACGCCAAAACTACTGAATTGATTTCCAGGGGTTGAACATGCACCAAGGAATAAGCCATTACATTTTTTTTCTCAAGGTAGTGTTAACCTCGGTGGAGGAATGCGCTCTCAAAGTGCACCTCTAGTTTAACTTAATTCGATTGTATTTAAGGCTAAAGTGACCATAAAGGCTTTCTATTGAAACATGAAAGCTCAACTTAAAGGAATTAAAAAAATAATTGTACTTCCATTTCTGCAATTCTGAATGAAAAAGATTCATTCCAATTTAAGGCTATGTTTGAATTAGTTGATTATTACAAAATATGCGTTAGAATGCAATTAAATATTCTATCCTCTAGTGAAGCCGTTTTCTGGTAAAAAAAAACAAAACAAACCTGGTTAAAGACTGTTATGACATATATGATGATGATATATATATATATATATATATATATTTTTAAAACACTTGATGAACTGAGCTGGTAAGTAGTTTTCTGTAACACCTACATGGTGACTCATGCGTCCGGCCCCCCCCGGGACACCACGTCCAGTATTGTCAGTGTTAACCGATGTTCACACAGCATGAATATGAGTCACCAGCACTCTTGATTCACAGGGCATTGCCAAACTGCCTATAGTGTGACATAAAGCGCCGGCTCACTCAAACCGTCAGGCTGTTGCGTAACCGCCTAACTTCGACAACATGGCTGCGTTACCTGCTCGTCCGTGAGTGGACCATGCTGCTTTGGATGATCACACAGTGTGACCGGCATCTCTTCCACAAGTGGAGGATTCACTGTGCGATCGACCTTAATTGAGTCTGATTACAGCCTCATCCAGCAGGGCTCAGCGAAATAAACTGAATGGGTTTGGTGGTCTGTGATGAGATCTTTTCTTCCTGTTCCCTGCTAATGATGTGCACGGTGGGGCTGTGGGGCTGCAGAGGGCGGACAGGAGGCAGTGAAGCTCCGTAGATGTGAGGTCATCTGTATTCATAACTAGAAGGTTACTCAGAGAGCAGACACCTCCGCCAAGGCCCTACAGTCCCCTCATCGAATAACATTCAAATTCCTGATTCATGCTCTTTCTTACTTTGTTAAATCAAATGATAAAAACTATGACCTGGATGGATCTGCACCAAAATTGAAATTGTTCACTCAGCATTCTTCCACCGAGGTTTGTTATAATCTGTCCAGTGGTTTTTGTGTAATTCAGCTAACAACAGACAGATGGACGGACAAAATGACAGAAAAACACAACCTCTTTGGGGGAGTTAGAAACATTGGATTGCTAAAGTGAAGATTTCCCCGATTTTTGGTTCAGGATAGTAACAGCCTCTGGAAAAATATGGGATATTTTCACAGATTGAAAATAATAGGCCTTTTTTTATTCTTTCTTTTAGGTCTTTGATTCGACTAAATCCACTTAGGTATTTGCGAAGTCAGAGGTATTGAGCGTCACTCTGGATTGCATGACCTCCCAGAAGTCACAGGCCCCCATTGTTTTCAGAAACCCATTCAAAGCTGTTCAGAGGGCCGGACTGCTCTGATGATATAATACCTTAGGTTCAATTGTGCTCGCAGTGCAGTTGACTTGCAGCTTTTTTTCCCAGGAATGTGCACTAGTACATTCTTCTGGTGAGAGAAGTCAAAGATTGAAGCTATATTAGATCAATAAATTATCAGTTTTCAACATCTGCGGCTAGGAAAGCAAACACTCTGTATCTTGTTCACGAAACAAACACCTTAGCTATGTCTCACTTCCTGGGTGTGCATCCTCCAGAGGCTGCTTTTAAAGACAGATTACAACACAGCGGGCAACTGGGCAGTCCAGTATCAAAGGGTCCTTCAACTTCAAATTCTCTTCAACTCAACTGAACAGGTAAGTACAGGAGGTAAAAGTGGCATTCAAACGTTTGTCTTATGTCCCACTTCAGCTCTGTTGCTAGGCAACACCAACAATGGTTGGACGAGTGGCTTTCACTGATCATGGAAAGTCCCTGAGGACCAGACCATCTCATCTCGGTTCAGCCTTCTGAGTTTACGTGGCCCACGAAGGCCGTGTCCTTTGGAGGACTCGGTCTACCCAGCCCCGAAATTGGTACAAAGCTCTTGTGTATCCTTTGGAAAATATGGACCATCTTCTGTAACTTGCTGAAGAATAATAATATTGAAGTTTGAAGTAGATGGTTGAAATGATGAACTAAACTAATGAATACTGGGGGTCTACTAGGGCTGTTAATATTATTATTATATTTCATATGTTTCATATATGATTATCTATGCATGTGACATTAGGTAAGGATTTCAGTTGTAAATACTATTACTACTATTGATTATTGCTTATTCTATATTGTGCCCTTGTGTTCTGTGTTTTTGTATTAATTTTGGAATGAGTGTCCTAACCGGTTAAACTAGCAGGTTAAAACATGGTGAACACAGACCAGAGAAGGTGCCGTTCATTGAATGCTGCTGCAGACCTGTGCTACACCCAGTTTCTATGGAGACACCTTGCAGTGTACGTGCTCATGGCAGTCATGAAGTCATCTGGAGCACTTCACACATGAATCACCACTTTGAAACTGACAGAGGTGAGGCTCATGCACACCATTACAAGAAAGGGGAAAAGGGGGAGCTCACACAGCTGAGTGAAAATACTCTACCTCCCAAACAAGATGTCCTTCTGTCCTCGTCATTAGTTGATATGATAGTGGCTTAAATTAGCACACCGGCATGTTATCAACAACCAGGGGCCTGTGAATCAAAAGACCGACTGAAGCACACGGCTTCTTTCTGCCTTTGAACTGCATCTGTTGAGCTCCTCCACTGACCCCTGGATTGCTCAAGCCACTTTCTCAGCATCTCTGGCCCTCTCTCCTCTCTGGGTAGCCATTCCCCACTGGCTCAGCCTCAGAGAAGATTCTGAGTTTATGGTCAAGCCAGAGGTTGAATGTCCTCCTGCTTTCCACAAGGTCAGGTTTGCTGTGACAGCTTTAAAGGAAACTGTGGTTGGGAGGCCAATGCTTGTGTGTGTGTTTACGTGTGTGACTATCGAATCCCGAAGAATATTTAGGACTACAGTACTGCAGGTATGTGTGCGTGTGTGTGCGCACGTGCGTGTCTTCCTCGGTGAACATGAGCTGCAGGAGAGAGAGACAAATGACGATACCAGGGGCGGTGTGACATCACAATGCTGATGACCTAGAAATAGAGCGTGTATATCCTGTGTACGTAAGCACGTAAAGAAGAATGGATTCGCCTTCTTAAAGATATACTTTTAATATTTCTTATGCTTCTTTTATATTTTTCTTTTGCCATTTATCTTAAAGTATGCGACCTTAGATCTCCTGCCTGTGATTTGAGATTTCTTGATGCTTTGTATTCTTGTTTTTGGCTGTTGCCCTATTAAGGTGCTATATGACTGTAATATTATTATTATTGGTGGAGGCAATTGTGCACGATGGTGAGTATGTGTGTGCGTGTGGTCTTCTCACATCTATTCAGTCTCTTTGTGTCATAACGCACGCACATATGACGGTAAATCCATAAACACGATGAGACACACCGCACCATAAAACAAGCATCACACACTTTAACAACCCGATCGCACCAATCGACAATTTCCACGCGATTAACGAAGGCGCGTGTCAGATACAGAGGGCTCTTTTGTCCCCCGCGCGCCTCGTTTATCCCGCAACTTACACAACAACAGTAATTTGATTGGGGGTCGCCGCGTGTGCGTCCGTCCGTGTGTGCGTGCGTGTGTGCGCGCAACGGTAGGCGGAACCCGGTCGCTCTTTCTGTTTTTTTTTCAAAACATCCCACTTCACAAGAGATTACGAGGACAATTCAGTCAGTCCGCGGAGGGAACGCACGACATTGAACCCGCGCGCAGGGAAGGAGGACGGACGCATAGCGGGGCAGAGGCAGGACGACGGCAGCCGAGCACCGAGCGCAGGAGCCAAGAGTGTGTGTGTGTGTGCGTGTGTGCGTGTGGAGATATTTGGAGTTGGAGGAGGACGCTGGTACTTTGTTTGGGGGTAAGACACCGACTCGCAGCTGTGTGTATGTGACCGTGCACCCTCACGTGCAGCCCCGGAGCATGTGCATGTTCTAATACTGAGAAATGCAACGGTACAGTTAAGGGCGCTCTTTGTGCGTGCAGCATCAGTATGCTCACCATGTGCAAAACCTTGTTGCGTTTCCTATTGAAACTCAGCTCGAGATACTCTGTCCCTCAGGTTGTGTGATTCGTGCAACGTGCACGGTCCCTGGCGCAGCTGTCGAGAGGTGACATTCCAAACGTGCCCAGAGATTTCAGTTTGCTAGATGACACAGATTCCTCGCGTCCTTTCTTGGGCTTTGTGAGGAAAATGTGGAAATACTTTGGCTCTCAACAGATAGATGTTTGCTCTGCACCTCGGATGATCGCTGAGTGACACTGTCTGATTAAAACTGCAGGATCACGGTGGAGTGTGGCTTAGTGGGATCAAACTTGACCACTGGAGGGATCATGACCCTGTGGATTCCTGGACACTGAACGCTGAGAGCCCGAACCAGCTTTTCACTGAACAGTCTTCACTGCATGCATGATATTTCAGGCGTAGTCATCCCTGTGAGATACATTTATGCTTAGATTATGCATATTCTCTATATCCTCTATCTTACATTTTGGATTCCCTGTCATATTTTTAAAGGTTGCCTGTGTGAGATTTAAGTTAAATGGATCCATTGGCAGAAATAGGAAAACTGGACAAGCTAGACACCTTTTGGGTTTTTATGAAAATTGAAGGTTACCACAGGTTCTCTGTCATATTCGGGTGAGGTGAGGGGTGTTCAGATGCAACATAGATTAACTCTCAATTTTACGCACTGAACCTTTAAGTCGTGCTGCATGGCAAAGCATCCACAGCTGGTCTCAGCTTGGTGACACAGGTGCCATCTGATCTTCATGTTTGGGCTTGCTGATAGTCTGAGGGACATTTGCCAACTCTGAAATCCTAAATTACAGTTATACATATCTGGTCTGTATCTGATATTGTTGGCAGGTAATAATGCGTGTTCTTATCCCAATTGATCTAGTTTGAGTAGGATGCATAGGTCGACATTCAACAATTACATATCCCCAAAATGCCCTCGTTGCTTAGATAAAGAGTCTAACCACAGCATCTCCCCTCGAGTCTCCCGCAGCAGTGCTTCTCTCCTCCAAGATGAGTCACGTCCAGGGCTGGTGGGCAGTAGGGGAGACTGTGACCGCTGCACTTGACAGGCTGGAGCAGACGCGAGCTCCTGTCTGGCCCCGCTTGGCCTCTGCTGTTAGAATTGACCGCTCTCTCTCTGACTGGTCGCTGGCCCATGTGCCGCCTCTCTCTCTCTCTCTCATACCCCGTCCCAGGATGAAATCACAGTGGGAGCAGACTGATCCAGCCTCAGCCGGTTTTCTGCGTGCTGTGCGATTAATCCCTGCACTTGTGTGTTTCGGGTTGTATTGAGATGAAACAAGCATGTGCAAATAAAGTGTCTGTACACAGCTCATTAATTGGAATGGAGAGTGAAAGGATAGTGGGATATAAATGTCATCACTGTAAAGGTTGGTCGGAGTATCGATTGACAACAAAAGTGGGAAAGAGTGAGGAGTGCCATGAGTTAAAGGTCACAACCCTCATTTAGTATAAATGCTTCTCTGTTCCAACAGGTAAAGTGATAACACCACAGCAACACATTTCAGCCTGTAGCTATCAAAGAGTCGCCTTTAATACTCCCTTCAAGATTTATTTTCTTCATTTTTTTTGGTGGATGAGAAACGTCATCTTCTTTCCTTCACTTTGGGATCAGAGATTCACTGAGTTCCTATTTAACAGGATCAAAGCCGTGTGTCTTGTGTGGAATATATTCAGATCCTGCTGGAGTTTATTGGTTTACACCTGCAGGAATGAAAAGGAAAACATGAAGGGCTGGTTCAGTCTCATGAACACAATGCGGTTCGCTGTGAGAATAAAGCAACGCCACGCTGTGACTTTGTTGACGGTACTAAACCAGGAAAGGACACGAGCCTCGGTTCTGACCTCGAGGTATTGCAGTGGTTGGATTTTGGTCTTTTAAAATGTAAACCGAAGTGTTTGCTTAACCGAGTTCCCTCTCTGGAGTTACAAACAAGACAATGCCCTTTATATACAGAGTCAAAGATACAAAGATTTGGATGATGTGATGTGTTATGGTTGCACGTGCACTGCAGCTTCAGCTTGCATGTCAGACAATTTCTGATGAGAGAGCTTCCTCTCTAAATGAACGCGTTGTGGAGGGTGCTAGCAATTTGTATTCCAAAATGAATGGAGGCTAATGGAGAAGTAGCCCCCAATACGTTATCTTTAAAACCACTTTATGTTTTTAAATACAGCGTGGGAACAATATAGATATAAATTCTGTATATTGGATACCTTTCTGTAAATATGTGTCATCCCACGCACAACTTGACACTTAATGCCATTTGCCAGTTCCTTCTTCATGTATCGGAGTTTTTGCTCATCACATTGCAGTATTTTCTTAGTGCAGTCTGGTTTAATGAAGGACCTGTGGTGTCTGAGGACGTACTGAGGGGTCATACAAACTCCAGCTGGTTGAAGGTCATACCACTTAAGATGAATGCAAGCCTATTGGTTAGATGAGCTCTGGGAGAAAAATATCATACCCTGAACAGTATGCTGTCTAGTATCAGCAGTAGGTTGAGAAGAGAGTGTAATCCTTTATGTCTTATGGGAACTGCTGTCGGTTTAATTGAATTTTTACACAGGCTGAAATCCTTGTCCTATATAATCTGGATGTACAAAACTATTGAAATATAAAATGTTGCAAAACTCTCTGTTTTTTTGATGACCAATTAATACAAAGCAGTGTCGACATATACAGTTTGAAGCAGAAGAGCTTTAACATATTTAATATGAAAACAAATATCACAGCAAACTAGATATTATTATGTGTCGCAGGGTGTTTATTTATATTCCAGACATACAGGTTCAAAGCCATCACCACAGAGTATAGGGTCACTTTGAATCTCTCCTTAGCTGTTTTCTGATGGGAATTCTGGAAAATACCCAGAAATGTTATATTCCAAGTTTTCCTTTCACATATGAAGACATTATCAGGAGCTTACAACAGAAAAAATTCTGAAAAATTCTTATGCAAAAATCTCAGGCTTTGTCCAAAAACACTCACCATTTAGTCGCTATTTTGTTGTACTGTCCGAATGTATAGTGACATTTCTTATACTCATATATTAGACTCATTGTTTTCCACCATGTATCTTGAAAAGTAGCAATAAATACCATCATGCATTGTGTTCTGAAGGAGAGATGAGAGGAGAGAAGGCCACAGAAACAGCCAGACCTGCCGTGAGCTTGTTGTTCTTGTACGTCATAATCCTGCATTCCACTGTTACATGTTCGAAACTTCAACAATTTGCTCTCAGTGAATTTTTGCGACATTTTCCTGCTGACTTCTCACGTGACATTTTCAAGGCAAAAAATTCTGGAAAATGTCCAGAGCAACTTGGAAACTTACGTTCTCACTTTCAGCCCCTCTGGAATGTTTCAGGAAAAGTGTCCAGACTTCAGTGCCTGTCCGAGAGCAGCTTTGGTGACACTTGAGCAGGACAGACTGAAGAAAGTCTCTTAGGCCACCTCATGCCAAGTCAGAATACATTGCTTCTGATCTTCATGGAGAGCTGTATTTTTGCTCATTATCCATCACTGGCCTATTGTACTCAGTGCAATTCTTAGTTGTCTGAGGGATTTTATACTTAAGCCCTGCATTGATCTGCTTATAGTGGCTGCCTGCTGTGCTCTGGAGTTCTGTCAGTGGATTGGGGATTTGGGCTTGTGTGGTGCTGTGGTATGTGACAGAGTCAGCAGAGCAGCATCCACCATGGTGGTCACACACTGCGTGAGTTGTACTTCAGGCTGAATGAATGCATTCGCCCCAATGATGCTCTCTTTCTTTTTCTCTGCTGCCATGTGATGAGGAGGAAACAGGAGGGAGTCTGGAGGTCGATGCCAGGAGAGGCTGGTCCTTTGTTGTGGGGCACATGATGGAGAGAGGACAGAGCTGGCTTTGAACAGTGGACTGTATGGGTGGACGAGCCGTTAGCTGATTGAACTCTGTACTATTGTTCAAACTAGTGTATAACTTGCATAGTTTCCCCAAATTTTTATTATCAATTCATTGTTTAAGTCATTTTATGAACAAAAATGTTAAGCACTTTGTTCACAATATTTAATTTCTGCTTTTCTCACTAAATGGAAAAGTTTTGAGGGTTTGAACAGTTACAAAAAGGACACCTGCCCCTGGATAATGTGATGTAATGTAGTTAAAGTTACGTCAGTAGTGTATTTCCAGGAAGGAAAGAGCTGATGTGTATGTGGCTGTGTTCCTGTGCTGTGTTTGACATCACTGTGCGAGATCAGACAAGATTTGATGCAGTCTGAAGAATAACATGTCAGCATCAGGTTAATATCCATGTCAACACTCATCATCCTGATTTATTTCATTCAGATCAAAAGAATGGAACAGATGGGACTTGTGTAAATACATGGCCTATTGGTTGAAGTTGTCCCAATGATGTCTATCAAATATAATCAAGCAATGGAGTTAAACAACTATTTCATCTCTGTCTCAGCACTTTATACAAATATATGTATTTAGAAAATAGGCGTTTGTCAGTGTTGTTTCTATACTGTAATTATTTATCTTCCTTGCTTTGACCCTTCAGAGATGATTCCCATCTCAGAATGGCAGCACCCAATCTGCTGTCTTTTACTTTGTTGTACCAGTTTCCAGTGTATGTAAAATATGTGATGCAGTCAGCATTGCTTGTTAACAGGTCATTTGCAGTCTGTAGCATTGCACAGTGTCACTGTGTTGTGCACAGAGGTGATGAAAGGAGCTCATGAGCCACAGAGCCTCAGGGCTGAGATCACATTCAAATCGAGGGAATAATTTGTTATGAATATGCAGAAAGTCACTGAAACAGATGTGGAGCTGTACAGCTTCCAAAAAATAATCTGTCAACTGAAGCAGCTCATCATAAGAGCATCAGTGCACTTTGTATCCTTGCTGTAAACATTTTTATCCATGCTTGCGGCTTCATCAATTCGATTGAATGTTTCTGTTTCTGATAGTATCTCAAGTCAACAAGAGATTTAATTATATTACCTTCTCAAATATCCTATTTATATCCCTATACTAATTATACTGTAAGTGCATGCTGCACCTGGATAAGCGTGAGTCAGATGTTGTGCATCAAACGTGCACGGCTGCCTGCGGACACGAGGCAGATGCAGTTAATGGAAGGGTTGTGCAAACGAGAGGAAGTCTGCTTGATCGTAGATTCCTGATGTGGATTTAAAAAACCTTGGTGTATTCAATTAAAAAAATACAATGAACGAGGAATGGCAATGAATTTGAAACAAAATAAACTGAATCAACTAAATTTATAAAATATATAAATAGAAAACTTGAATAGACAGAAAAGGAGTCGTAATAATAATTCAGTTTTTGAATTCCACACAAACAGGGGATGGAAAGTTTTGGCTTTTTGAACTTGAACTGTCAACAGTTGCTACCATGAGTCCTCTGAATCATTTACTTTGCCTGCATCAACATCACTTGTTCCACCTTCTGCTTTGGATTACACTGGTAACACAATCCGAATGATAACATAAACAATCAAGTGAGTAGTTACTGAGGAACAAGGGAGGATAACAATCAGGTAGGACCTCATTATTTGTTCATCATTATTGATTAGTTCTGTATTATATTTAACTGAGGACCGTATAAGATAATGGTGCATTACTAGAGAACAAACTGGGAGATACTATATAATTCAATTAGATAATGAGTAGTTCACAATAATAATTTAACCCTAAATATCATATTGATTACTTTATGATATAACCAATTACTAGGGGCGTATCAAGGGATTTTTGGGGCTTGAATGATTCTATACAGTTGTTGTTACCGTGGAGACAAACATAGTCAGCTGTTCTCGGGTGGCCCCCCTCAGCTCAGGAGCCCGGGCAATTGCCTGATTTGCCTACCCCGTGGCAGCGACCCTGCCAATTACCTCTTGTTTTGTCATCTGAAGCAGTTTAAAGCCATAACCTGCAGTGGCTGCACTGTTCACATCTACAAAACACTAAAGAGAATCACTGTGTCATACCTGACCCTTTCCTCATCACCTCATGGCACAGACACCTGTCATCTTCCATTTACAGCACGTCAGTCGAGCTGAGAGACGGAACGCGAGCCGAGGAACACTTGGCCTCTTTCACTCTTATACAGGAAGTACATAAAACTGAGTCAACAAACAAGTGACAACCCAGAATCTAAATCTGAAATGCTATATTTTGCTCTGTGTTTGAATGGTCTCATACAGAGGGCACTACAGAGGCAGTGTAGCCACTGCTTTTTTATTTTGATCTGGAATGGATGAAATGAAGTGAAACAGAGGATCAGATGTGTGTCTTCAAATTCAGCAGAACATTGTTGGGGTTTAGTCAATCTGGGATCTTAACCTTAGACCTGAACTTATTCCACACTCACCCCTGTATCGCCTCACACAGCCTGGGTGATAATAGCTGTGTGACACATGGAAAACCAATCAACCAGTTTAATAAGACCAACTTTTGAACTGTTAAAATCCAAAACAAATCTATATGAAAACCCATCTTAAAACCTCCATTACAGTTTCTGTAATGGTCTTAAATGTATTTGGGAAAAGTAAATAATCAGCAACCCTGTCAATAAGAGTTTTATTTAAATCAGGTCTGACTCACTGAGCACTTGACTGACTCTGCACAGGAATGTGATTTGATTGGCTTCCACCCTGAATATTTGCTTAGACACAATTTGATTGGCTGGTGCAGCGGAAGCAACCACTGAGCAGTGTGTCAGATCATGACGTGACCCAGTTCAAAGTGAAAGAGCAGTGTTTTCTGTTAAAGCCTCCGATGCATACAAGTTAGTGCTCTATTCTATGTGGCACATCATAAGGTTGTATGTGTTGATGTTGTGAATCCAGATAATCATTACAGTTACACTCGGTCATTCCCTGGCCAGACTGTTGGCTACTTGTACCGGTCAGCATCCATTAAAAGATACGGTTTATCAAATGATCTGACTCTCTGGGCGATAATACCTCCCACCTGATGGTGGATATTTAAACTGCTCTGCCGAGCAGAGACCACCTCCTGCGTCATGTTGGAGTCTCTGACGTCTGCATCTCACAGCAGCTTATAGGAGCCTTGAGATGAGGAGCATCTCAGAAGCAGAAATTAATCTCCTGTTTTCTCAATGTCGGCTGATGCTCAGGGCCTGCAGCACAGGGAGGGAGGGAGGCTGATGGCAGGACACTGTAAGGAAAGAGAGGCAGAGGATACACTGGTCTGTTGGGCAAATGTGAGAGACGTGAACTTTCCTCATTATGATGAGAGGAAAACAAATCTGAGATTACGAGAAGGAAGTCATAATTGTAGGCTTTGTGTATGTGTTACAGAAACTGGGTCTATTCTGAAGTAAGAAGCTCACAGACTTGGCTATGCAGGCTACCATTTGGTAAAGGTCGACTGTAAGACAATTGCTTGTTATATCTGTGTGATATTCAAAGAGGTTTTCACTATTCTCATGATGTTATGACATAACTTTATTCTCAAAATCTCAGAATTATTTTCTTCAATATGGTCCTACTACAAAAAAAAGCAAGCAACCCATTACTCTACTTATGAGAGAATCCTGTTTTTTCCTTCAGTTAATGGATTGCAGTTTCATTTGAGGGTCCCACACATATTTGTAGGAACAGAAACCTTTAACCAGAGCTCAGGTTCAATCAGCCAGAATAACTGCAAACTCCTGTGTGGGTGAATAAGACCTTTGGTTAATCTCCTTAGTGTTCTCACTCACTGCTGGACAGTTTTTACTCTGTCATTTTCAGGACCAAGCAACAGTGTAAAGGGATTACAGTTTGAAATTGAGATATTACATTACAGTTACCTATCCCACTAATGCTCTGCTACTTTGTCCTATTGGGGCTCGTTCACTGTCTATAAACATCTAATATCTACAAGGATCTCATGTCTACTGTGTGTGATTCTGCCCACTTTAAGGATTTTATATGTTCTGCCGGCAGCTATATGGGATGTTTCCTTCTTTCGACAACATCATGGCAGCAGCATGGCTTTTTTCTCATTATAACACTTCATATGTGTGTGCACTGTGCAGTGTCTGTGTGTGTGTGTGTGTGTTATAACAGGGTGTATTTACGTGCGTGTTCCCTCATGTGTGAAAAACCATAAAAGAGACAGATGGTTGTGGGATGCGTTGGCAGACTGTTTACAGCTTATTTAAGGCCGCCTCTGTTTTCAGTGGCACATGCAGCAGCAGCAGCAGCAGCAGCACTTAAAGGCAGCAGCTTCATGTGTGACATGATGTTAGAGAACGGCCGGCTATTCCCTCCTCTGCAGCTATTTTTATACGGGAGCAGGAGCAGTGTACGTGGTGACCTGAGCGGTTTGATCCTGACTTCCTGCCTGAGCGAGATGGGCCCTAATCGGGTCCACTCCATCTTCCTGACTGTCGGAGGTTTGACGATGAAACGTTCACTGATAGATCTATTAGCTGCTCATCAGGGGGATAGTGGGCATATGTAATCTCTTAATCTGCAGGAAATCTCTTCCTGTTTGTGAACACAGGGAGGATGAATAACATACTTAAGATGATTTTCTGTTTATTTGTCCCCGACAGTGACTTTTAAAAGCAGACATCAGACGTTTTGCAGCTGTGATAACATACTAAATCTATAAGTAAGAGGTTTATGTAATAGTCCCCCCTGTCCGTTAGTTGATTTGTTGTTTGGCCTGTTTGTTTGTTTGTCAGCAAGGTTATTCTAAAACTACTGAATTGATTTCTATGAAACTGGAATGTGGAAGGATGTGGACTAAGTCAGGGAACAACTAAATATATTTTGGTGCGGATGCGGACAAAGGGCTGGAATTGGGAATTTAGTCTCTTTCTTTAACATTGCAAGATAGATTCATTTATTTTTTTTACAATTTCACCAGTTTGCAAGGGAATGGTCATGCTTATGGGACCGATATCTATAAGTGTATGCAATGTTGTTCAGATCCCAAACTAAAAATCCAGATAGCGTATTTGAATTTGGTTTCATATAAGGGTAGGTTATCTCCTTGAACACTCTTGATCAAGGGGGCAAATCCAGGATAGTTTTTCCACTTAAAAATGGAGAGAAAGGGAGTTGGCGTGGGAGCTCTGCACTCTCAGGGTACTCTTCTAGTTAAGATAAGACTTTACTGTCTTTCAAATGACCTGCATGGACATGAGGATGCTGCAGAAAATTTAAAGGAAAATTTGTTTGAGGATAACAAGGTTCTTCTTGAAATTAAAACGATTTCAGCTCTTCTTTTGCTGCACAGACGTGGATGTGGATGTGAGAGAGAGAAGAGTGCGAAACATCTAATGATTGTCCACAGATTAAGCATCTGTGAAAATGACACTGGAGACCCAATCAAGACAAGCTTATGCAGCCAGAGGCCTGGGAGGATGTCATTAAGCAGTCGGAGAGGAGGATGTGTCACAGCATAAACCGCACACACATTTGATTATTCGCCAAAATGAACCACAAAACCCAGATGCACACATGCATAGCAATAGTTGAAGATGAATCAGCATGCACAGCGTTATTTGGTTCAAGTTTCGGTAACGGTTTAACAATCAGGGAAACGGCCTTGCTCTCTTTCTCTTCCTCCATGGTGTGACGTCCCTCGGCAGAGCGGCTCACGTCAGAGGCAACGGACTGAAGCATACGCTCGCTCTGTGTTGGCAAACGGAGGTGATGTTTTGGATGAGGGCTTGAATAAACATGGCCTCTATTGTCACTGTGAAAAGACTCATTTACTCGCTCCAAGAGCATCACAAGCTGCCATTAACTCTTTCTTAGGATTCAGATTGTTTGAATTTGAATGGAGAAATCGTGGATTTCTTAAGATAATCCCTTTTTTCCCATGTAGTGCTGCTGATCTGTTTCTCCAGCTGACTGGTTTATTTTTTGATAGAGGAAGTAGTGGTAGTAGTACAGTATTGTACAGCAGCAGGTGCAGTGTCTGCTCTTGAGAATGATTAAGTCAATTGATCTTTGGTGTATTGAGATGAAAAACCACTCAGCAAATAGACCTTTTATTAGAGTGGAAATCCACATTTAACTCAAATATATCTAAATAGCTATATGTCTCTCACAAAAATGTCTTGGGGAATAAAATGCTGGAAACCATGTTGCTGTGAGATCAGGGTAAACATGCAGACGTATGCACACGTGTGTTTTTGAGGTGACATCGTGTCTGCAGACTACATTACATTTTCATTTCACTACAGAGCAGTTCAGTCTTCTTGTCTTGGCTTTCCCTGAACGTGTTCTTATGTAAACACAGCACAGCCTCTGTTTCATACCACAATGGAGCTGTGGTAACTGGGGGTTCAGTCTGTGGGGATGATGAACGCTATTGTTTTTGTATGCTCGTCCTCATTTTTATTCATTTTCATGATTGTGACTGATGGCAGTGGATTGATACTTTGATATAAACAAATTCTGCTACAGTAGAATACTACAGTGCTACTACTACTACTACAGTAGTACTATGGCACTGTTTCATAAGACATCTAGTTTGAATCGGTCCAATCATCCATCAGCCATACCGTTTATTCTCATTAATCCCAGCTGACTTTGGGTGAGAGGCAGGGTACAACCTGAACAGGTTGCCATCAATACTACATAACAACAGCATCCAGAGACAACTCCCCATCCACACATACAGTGAGTTTAGAGTCTTCAATGAACCTAATCCAAGTCTGCATGTTGGAAGAAGCCGGAGTACCCTTGGAAAACCCACCCAGACACGGGAGAACAGGCAAATTCAGCAGGCTTCAGCCTATAGCCGAGATTGGAACCAGGACCATCACTGTGCAGCCTGGCTTGAGTTAGTTAATAATGGTTCATAACATATATCTTTATATAGCATATACCTGACATCAGAATCACTGATTCTGCTGGAAAATCCATTGAAGGAGTAGTTTCCCTTAAGCATTCAAGCTTCCTTCATTTGATTTAAACTTGTGGGGCAGGAAAACAAGCTCTGAGTGAATGTGTTTTCACTCAACTGTTTTCAAGGATGTGATTTCTTTTGTGATTAAACATTACGATCGTAGGAAGCACAACTGTCCACTCAGCTCTGCTGTTTCAAGCTCCACTGCTCTGGGCCATTTAAGAGGCACCACTGTGGCCGCATGGCCCCTCGTGTATTGTCCTCGGATGGAACCCCCAGCCTCCTCGTGATTTGTAGACGATCTGATTGGCAGCTCGGTTCTGTGCAGTGATTTGTCCCATGAGAGGGGCTCTGCCTCTGCCATTGCTACCATCGCTGCAACTGTGCATGAATACAGGATCTTGGCATTTGCTGAATTTAAGGTAGCGTCTTTTCAATTAGAGCCCAGTGAAATACCTTTTCAGCCTCTCGAGTGGCCTGGCGAACTGCAGCCAAGGGGGCCCCGGCAGTATAATGATCCCTGGCACAATAGCAGCACTGTTCTCGAACCCGTTCTCAGGAAACCGCACAACATGTGCCATTGTGCAGTGTGCTTTGCTGCCCAACCACGTTGCCTGGCTTTAGCCAGAGACACCGAGAGTCCAGGCTGTGCAGTGGGGCACGCAGCAACGTGGTTGAGGAAGACAGGTCCAGAGGACTGCTCGATGTAGAACAGGCTTTATTCACCTCACACTACTTTTGATGTAATAAAATAATATTACAAAGAAAAACTACATTTAAAAGGGAAGAATGTGGAGCGGAAGGAGCCTTGGGGGAACAAAGAGAGCTGAGTTGTTGCCAGGAGCGGTCCTACAGAAAACCCTCAGCATTGTTGCCACCTTGCACCCTCCTCAATTAAAGAGGAAATGGAGAGAAAAGTGACAAGCAGAAAAATGGAGGCACAAAGACTGCTAGCTGGTTTGTAGCTGGTTGTAGCTGGTTCCTCTCTTTTTGTCTTGGTGCTGCGGGTTCAACCATTTGTGTGTGTTCCTCCTCTGTGGCCCCCAACGTGCTCTCTATTATAGCCTCCGCTGCCGTTTATGCAGCAGAGCAAAGGAGAGCATTCAGGGCCGGCCAGAGAGGGGCCTCTGGTCAACAGCATATAGGAGAAACAAGTCACAGGGGCCTTTTTTGGGACCCCACAAGCCAGCTGGTCAGCTGAGACACCACAGCAGGAAACCCAGGAAATAAAGGCTTGAAGCGAAGCCCAGTGTGTCACCGTTAACTGAAGGCTCTGCTTCCTCTGTGCGTAGACCTGTCAGCTGACATATCAATTATTCCAGGGATTTGCAAAAACATCTATTTAAACCACAAATATAATTATTATTTTAAGATATTTTAGTCTCTTAGTCACTTTGAGCTTGCTGATGTCATTTATTCAAAGTTGCGACAATTCTACCAATTACATCACTACTATGTAATTCCATTCATTCAAACAAAGCACCAACTCCAACAACAGATACATGATGCCTCTGCCCTACTAAAAACCACGGCTCTCCACTGGGGCCGGACAATAAAACAATATTATCACGATACAATTTTTATCTATAGCAATATGACAAAAGTTCAATGATAAATTTCGTCCCACCTTAGTGTGAAGGAGATATTAGTCTCCACACATCAGTTGCTAAAATAGTGGGATTCAGCCTTAATGAATACAAATCACCTGTGTGGGTGTCAATGAGTTTGCAGAGTCTCTAAGAGATGACACATTCTAAAGAAACTGTAAAACATTTTAATTAAATTTCTGTATTAAATAAGATCTGAGTAGTTATAAGGTTGGTATTTATAGTAGATGTACGTGTTGTGACAGTGGAACCATCATATGAAGTGTTCAGATACACTGTATCTTTAGGAGAAACATTTCTGAATAAAACCTTAAAATCCTCCTGATGTTTGGGCAACAACATTTTTTGAATTGTTAGGCGGAATTAATTAATTAGTTTTAATGTTGGAAGGTTAGTAGATGTTATACAGGTATGAGATTCAGATTCTGATAACTCAGTATGCATCTCGACTAATTTCAGTCTCATACCCTCGTCGCTCTCCTCTGGTTTCCTGGCATTGTACTTACTGTTTTACAATGATTCATAACAAAATGTCTGTTTTTTCTTTCTTCCACAGATCCCTGGTTGGAGAATATAAACCTCCCTCCCAACGCAGTCACACGACCTCAAGCATTACAAAATATCCACAGACGGATTATTACACACACGCAGATATGAGTGAAGATAAACCAACCGAGACTGTGGAAGCTGCTCCTGCGGAGGCGAACGCTATTCCTAATGGGAAAGGCCATGACCCCGGTGAGGACATCACCGCGTCGGCCAAAAGCCCAGCAGCAGAGGACAGTGGAAAGTGAGTTTAATCCTTCATAACGCAGTGTCTTTGAATAAGGTTTTGAAAGGAATTGCTTTGAGATATCATTTTATTCAATTTTGTTGAGAAACAATCTGAGATATAGGCACTGGAACCAAAATAATATGGCTACTTGGTCTCCAATTCCTAAATGCAACAGGGGGAAGCTTAAAATCAGTGCTAAACAACCTCTTTTCTATCAAATGTCTTTCTTTCTGCTTGAACATCCCTTTCTCCAGTTTGGAATTGCTACTGTTAAAGCCAGGCGATTAGATTTGTTGTTTACTTGTCTTATATGCCTTCTACTGAAGACGTATTTTCTGATACATCACGTCCCATTACAAGCTGTATGTCGTGTGTGAACACAACATCATATGTCATCAGGGTCATGTGTTGCATGTGCCTGTTTAACTACTAACCGAGAGGTTGCATTGACCAACATGAGGAGGACCTGACCCTCACCTATAGGATGCTGTGCATTTGACTGTTGTTCTATACATGAGCTCCATGGATTAGTAAATAATCTGAATGAATCATCGCTCACAATACATCAGTGACAGAGACACAACACGGCAGCCAATGGTGTGTGTGTAGTGATGATAGTGATCGTGTCATCCTGCTGCCTCGGGGCGGGCAGCTCGGCCTCGTCACTTGTCACATAATTGCAGGGTTGCAGGGACAATTTGTGTAGCAGCAAATACTTTACGTCCATTCACTGCCTGTTGGAGTGCCTTTGAGCAAATTCTCTACCTCCTACCTGCTTATTAACTGTGAATTATAATTACTGAGGGACAGGGGGATAAGCTCGATGTCTTAGCAGTATTTTTTGTCTCATGATTGTCTGTATTTGGTGGGCGTGGCTCAGGAGGTAGAGCGGGTTGTCCACTAACCAGAAGGTTGGCGGGTCGATCCCCAAGTGTCCCTGGACAAGACACGATAGGCTTAGAGAGTGCTGCACATAGATGAACCTCATGAGTGTGTGTGAATAGTTGAAAGGCTCTATAAGCCATTTGTCATCTGGACTGGAAAAGTGCTCCATGTATTCAGACCATTAACCATGTAATAGATGGTTTAATTAAAATGTCTCTCTCTCCACAACACAGATTTTAATTCATCGGCCCCTTCACTGTATTTCTTGCCTCATTATATTATGACTGAGGGTGTTGTTTTTTCCACTTTGTGCTCTCGTTGGGTGATGGATGGCCTCTCTACACTGTGCCTGTAGAGAAACTGTACCCAATAGTACCCAGAATGACAGGTATGTGTGTTACAATAATAATAATGTGTCGCACACCGATGAACAAAAAGGAACATTGTTGTGAAAGCGGAGCCGGCCTGTTCTCTAACAAAGAAATGACATTGTTGGATAAGAGTCTCTGCGTTTCTGATAGTCGATGGTGACTCAATGTTCTCGTGACCTTGTTTCTTCTCATCAGTCCTCCCAGAACTGAGAACAGTGCGGTCAACCTCCCAGAGAGCCAGGAGTTCTTATCCGAGGTGGAGGACAAAAATACCATACGCTTCACAGATGTAAGCTCCAACACAGCCAGCACGCCATTTTCATATTCTCCCTCATACACTATATTTATATAGCAATGATTCCCAAGAGGTTATAATCAAAGCCATAAGACAAAGAAACTGAAGCTAACTGAAGCTTGATATTTTACAGTTAAACCACAAAGCTTATTACAGACACCTTCAAACACAGTTCCCTTATGAAATGACATTTAAATTCACTAGATCCAAATTTTTGTTTTGATCTGCATCAAATTGCTCAGACTTAACATGGATTATTATGCTCATTTGTCTCTTCTGTCTTCCTTCGGTTGTAGTTTGAAGGAAAGACCTCGTTCGGGATGTCCGTCTTCAACCTGGGCAACGCCATCATGGGAAGTGGAATCCTGGGTCTGGCCTTCGCCATGGCCAACACAGGGGTCGTCCTGTTTCTGTAAGTTACCCTGTGCACGTCTCTTGATGATGTCAGACTGTGTGCAAACTTACATCCCACTGATTCCGTGTGACTCATCCTCTTCCCACTGAGCTCTTCCCACTTGCCGTCCGCATCACACTGAATAGCACCTAATTGTATTGTAATTGGCTCGTCAGCAGATCCTGTTTATAACACTGAAGACACATTAATCTGATTATAAAGGATCAGATTAACAGTCTACGGGAAATAATTTGCTTGTGACATCAATGTGTGCAGCTGCAATTACTGATGCAGAAATAACCACATGTGTCTGTGTGGTTGATTTGGATGTGTATGGATATGAGGGGCTTATGGTTTGAAAGCCTACGCAGCAACGTGGTCTGTTAAGATTATGACGCAGAGGAGTGCAGCTTGTAGGTTGAGTATTTATATGTTCATCCGTGTTTATAACTTTGAGTCTTTGTCAATATCGAAGGATGAAGGAGAGAACCAGAGCTGTCAAGACTTTATATAATCCCCCGGTTGAGGTAAACATATTGTAGCCTTGTTTCTGGCACTGCTCAACTCTGACATGATTCATTAAGATCTGCTCTCTACCCATGGGATCAGTCAACATTAAACCGATCACTTTAAAATGTAGCTCAGACAAGCATGATGACAATTTTTTACATTCTGTACTTTCTCATTGTGGACAAATCCCATGATGAGACAAAAAGTCATAATTTCTAACTACTGAAGAAGTTAAATTATTACCAGCATATGTAGCTCCATTTGGTTTTCTTTCTTTTTAAAAGGATACGTTAAAAGAGGGTTTGCTAAGTGGGCTGGGCGCCGAAGCAAACACACTAGGTCTGACTACTTTTATACAATATTCAAACATTCATTCTGGGGGGGGGCGAATTAAAAATTCTCCGTCTCAGTAGTTTTCCTCCAGCAGGTGGCGCTCACTATAAGCTTGATCTAGTAAGCCAGTTATGTCACATTGTGTTGCTACGACTGGGATATAGCTTCTTGCTTTCAGGAAAGCCATAACATTTTACTGGCATTTTATTGTTGGTGTGTCATGTAGTTTGGTGGCTTCATCATCGTCATCACTGGCAGTTTTGTTGATCACCTAATCAGTCTTGGATTTAAACTGTCAGCTCCTCACAAAGACGTAAGGGCGCAAAAAGACAGCGGTGTAATACTGGACCGATGTCTGTTTTGTTCTCTGGCAAAAGTCATCAGATTTGCTGGAGGGTTCTCTCAGCACATATCACGGACAGCATCAACACTCCTCGTCTTCCTCCTGCTGTTTTGACACCTCTTCCAGATGGTGCTAGCCTGTGAGTGGCTGGTGCTAAAGTCAAGTTTCTTTTCGTGAAAATTGTTTTCTAAGGCACTGCAGAAGTACATCGCTGACAAAATCCAGGCAGTGCAGATTACTTTGCAATAGTAAGTTTTTTCCCCCCTCTGTTTGTTTATTCAAGCTTTCTTATAAAGGATCAAAATGCACAAGAAAGGGACTTTTCATTTTCTACAGAAAACACTTACTTTGGTTCTAACAGGACATCAACTACATTTACCGTCCACCAGCTAGTTTGGCTTTGATTGGAATGTCAGAGCCGACGCCAATGTTACCGTGGCTACAGCGGAGCTCATGGCTGGTCAGGAATCCTCTGGACCAGAGGCGGGACTTTCACGACACACGCTTGAAGAAGTTGACCAATCACAGGAGAGTGGACCTGCTGGACAATCAGAGCAGATTTGTTTTTTTTTCTGGGAGGTTGGCCAAGAGGTAAACCTATTCCATTAGACCCCAGAATAAACAACACATTAAATAATCTCAATATGGGCACTTAGAATAAGTATCCCTGAATACAGAGCTCCATGGAGACCTGAAACAATGTGACCGCAAATTCATAATTCGTTAGCATTTAAGATTTAAACTGAGCGCTGCTTTTGATGTCCATCTCTAAAATGTCAAGCAAGGACAGCATTTAAACTGGCTCCCTAGGCGGTCATGACCCCAAGGATTGTCCCTCGTGTTCCAGAAAGCTCCTTATTTTTTGAGTTCTTTTTTTCTTCAAGCTGACTGAAGTCTGGACCTGCTGAGCCTTGTGTCACCAGACACCACTGCCTTGACACTTAGACAGCTCAGAAATTAACTCTGTCGCCGATTAATCTCAAATTTTCACACTAATGAATTCATGTAATTGTGTGCGAATTAATGTCACGTGACCGAATGGAGCAGATAGTGTATAGATTTATCCGTCCATGCAGTAGATGAAACACTGTGTCTTTTGTGTGTGTGTCTGTATGATCTTTTTATCAAGCAATAGAGGAGCTACTGAGAAACACAGGCTGGGTCAGTGACATATTTGGCAAGTTTTCCATGTCCCACATTTGACTCCAGGCCGACGATCGCCTCAAACAACATTTCATCCCTCTCCGCACGTTTGCCATGTCATGCTGAACCTTAAAGGTCCTTCTCCAAACGGGTTCAGAGGAAAACATGTTTGCTCAAACTCAGACCGGTAAACAAAGGCTAAATATATATCAATAGCAAAAAATAGGCCTGTTGCACAATATCCACATCACATAAGTTGTTTTCACACTTGCAGACAGATTCCGTACATTGAGCCTTAAACCATCCATTCATCCACTAATGTGGGCAGCATGCATCAGTTCACTCATTATATACATATGAACATTTATGCCTATTATAGCTGTAGCTATATAAATAACACCATGCACATATTATCAAACCATAGAGTGGTATATATGGGCCGCATAAATCCACCAGGTCCCAACAGTCCCGTTACCCTGCACCAGATTTCACAAATTGAGGAGTTGAGAAATTCAGGAGTTATTCTCTGCAAAACTGTTGACAAACGCCCTCTTACGATTTGCCCCCTGAACCAACCAAGTGACCAAGCAACAAAGGGACAGGGGTGAAAGCATAACCTCCTTGGTAGAGGTTGTGCAAGTCAAGAGCTGGGCTTATTGTCAGGGATTAGCTGCACAAAGTCATGTTAACGCTTTATATGACAGATGGTTCAATCCTATTTGCAGCTATAATATTTAAAGAGTTCAGATGAAAGTGATGATAAAGTTGAGGTGAGGACAGCAGTGACGGCCACAATGTGACCGTACTCGATTACTTATCGTATCCACTGCATGATCGGGAAAGTCTCTTTTCTCCATTTCCCTTGTGGCTCAGTGTTTCATATCACACAGGCTTTAGTTGGGGAGTCCTCAGTTGGTCAGTGGCCCCAGGGCCTGGCTGGAATGCATCAGGGTGGAAAGCTGCGAGCAGGGCCACAGTGGCCCGAGCGTGTCAGTCCGTCTGACTGTCAGCAGATCTGTCCTCCCACTGCCACTCGACTGAAATCCTCAACCGCCAGTTTGCCCAGCATTCTTCCACACAGCTCGGAGAAAAGAGAAGCCAAACAGTCAAAAAAACAACTGTTAACTGGCCAAGAGTTGGAGTCGAGGTGAAAGACGGGATGTTTGGCCTTTCCAAAAAGAAAGAGAGTGTGTGAGAGAAAGTTAATGTTGCCAACAGTAACGACAAAAGAGAGAGAAAATAGAAAATAGTTGGAATGAGGTGGACTGGGTCAGACAAAGTGAGTGGATCAAGGCTCCATTCACAAAACTTCCCAAAAATGCAGAGGATTGGTTCTGCTGGGGGAATTCTGAATTCTAGCTTTAAAGTCAACGGTTATAACACATGCACCTCGTTAACTAGTAACATTAATGGAGAGCGTACACCCCAAGTGCCAAAGTGCATCATTAGCAGTGTATCTAAACATAAATATATAAGAAGTTGAGAAGAAGTCACTCATCGCAGTATTCGATGTCTCGAGTGTCGTTTTTAATGTCTGTCCAGTTCTTGTGAACATGACATCTACAAGAACACCCTGAGTGAAAAATTCAGTTTGACTCAAAAATTAAGTGATTCAATTTGGATTGTTTTGTTGTTTTTTCACAACTTATTTAAAGAGGTTTTAGAACCATATCTTAAAAATGTTGAATGCTGCTCAGACACAAAAAGATGTACAATAACGTTTCCTAAATAAAAACATTTTGATTTGAATCAGGGAAAAGTTGATTAAGATTAAGATAATTTGTTACCCTTTTCAATTGATACAGAAATCTCTGATCCACACGGACAGACCTCACGTGTTGCCTCTTGGCCTCGTGTTTCTCAGCCCATTCCATTCTGGAAGATTGGATACTTTTGAAATATAAACCTAGTTACAAATTCAGAGGGATTTTATTGATAATAACAGTACAAGAGGATTTTAGAGTGGAGTGCTCATCTACATTGAGATTGTCTTGCTGCAAACTGAGGGACAGGCTGTCGATGTGACTGAGTTGGATTATTCCACCACTGACAAACTAAGAAGAACCAGATTAATGTTTGCTGAGGATCTCGACTCACTGTGCCAATCTCAACGCTGCATTGTAAACGTCTCTGTTGAAACCGTCCATCTGGAGTGTGTGTACCGACTGTGGCCGAGGGCAGAGGGGCCGCTGGGGCAGCTGGAGTAACAGTCCAGTGTAAAGAGGATCCACAGGGATTCTCATCTTCCAACACAATCTATGTACATGGCATCCGGAAATTGTATGTCGGTGCTTCAGCTGTGTAAACAGCCCACAGTGAAATGTGCAGTAATGTAACATATGAAGATGTGATATATGTCGTTGATGTGTGTGTTGTTCGTTGCAGGGTCCTTCTGACAGTGGTGGCCGGCCTCTCAGCATATTCCATCCATTTGCTGCTGAAGTGTTCTGGTATCGTAGGTAGGTTACGGATTTCCCAGTCTGCATCTCCTGATTAGCAAACCTTCAAATTACACAAATTCACAATGTACACAATACAACAATTTGTCATATATTATCGATTAGATTTGAAGTCTATTTAAAGTCCTAGCCCTGGCTCGTGTGGATACTACATTGTTTTTAATCTGGTGTGTGCTGCTCAGGTATTCGTGCGTATGAGCAGCTCGGCCAAAGGGCCTTTGGGACCCCGGGGAAAATGGCGGCAGGTATCGCCATCACACTGCAGAACATTGGAGGTGAGTCACACACCATCTGTCCTCACACATGCACACGGTTTTCTTTGATTTTCCATGACGTTTCTGGGATAATACTCACAAAATTCTGTGATTTTCTTTCCAGGGAATTACATGTGCTCTGTGTGTGTATGTATATCATATGTTAGAAATAACCCACTGGTATTTCTGTGTGTATATATCCTCTCCACAGCCATGTCCAGTTACCTGTACATAGTCAAGTCCGAGTTTCCTCTGGTCATCCAGGCCTTTCTGAACGTGGATAAACCTGCAGGGTGAGTAGTCACTGTTCTTATGTACGAAAACATTTGACTTCAGATCTATAGGGAACACTCCATAGAATTTGTACAGACCATCACCTTTATATAAAGACGGGTGACACAGTAGGGGGAAAGATGGAGTCTGTCATTCACAATGGTTTTACTCCATTTTTACATCTTCAATGAAATGAACACTACAACACACATCGGTAATCAGAACTACCTAAAATGACAGAACCCACCTTTGAGAAAATTTATATTAACATTTAGTTTGACTTTTAATTTGGCCCACGTACCATCCATTAATATGGAGGAGGCGTGATTAATGACTTATTCCATAGCCCTCCATCAGGGGGCAGTCATCATGCTTTGGCCTCACTTCTGGGGATTATTAGATAATTATAAGAAAACCATGAATTTTTTTGTTAGTTCTGTCTTCTATAGCTATCAAGTATGCTATTGTGTGCTTAAATGCTAAACAAGTGAGTGTGTCTGGCAGTGTGGCCTGCGTTCAAACCTTTGTAATGTAACTGTATGAAATGCTGCAGAATCAGAAAAGAATGAGGGATCATGACATAAATCTCTAAATATTGATGACTACCAAAGTAAAAAAGGGTCAATTTGCAGTAACTTCTATAAAGACACTGTATTTGAAAAGATTCTTATATTAATTTCCTCATAATGAGGAAGGAAACAGGCAGCGTGATGTTCTTTCACTCCTTCGGGCTTCGTGCAGTCATCCAGTCCTGTCAGCCTGGGCCAGTTATTGGCGAACCTGGCGCTGCATCTCATGTGCCGAGCAGCTGGCGTGAGAACAGCTGTGATAGTGACCCCGGAGGAGCGGAGCAGCGCGGCCACCGGGAGAAATGTTCATATCAAAACACAGCGGCAGAAAACGTAAACCATGGGATATCACTGGCCGGTGCAGGTGGCCCCTTAGACAAACAACACATGCGTCCTTGGATGAGATTTCAGCGTGTGATGTCACCCCCCTTTACACGGTCACCCTTACCCCAGTTAGAGACTCTCCTCCCATGCACAGTGGTGAGAGAGGGGGGTGAAGGTAAGAGGGGAGAAAATTGAGCATTTGGATGTTGTTGCCTGGGTCCATAACCTTAACTATATATGTGCCGAGTCTCATCAGCATTGCTGCAACTGAGGGAATGTCCCCTCTTGTTAGAATATAGGGTGATGACATTTTACTCAATAATACCACAAAGGAGGAAAAATGAGGAAACTAGTTCATGCACCTGCAGTGGTCACTATGACAACATTGTTTTCTCTTGTCAGCTCTGTTGTCTCCGTGCAGCAGGGCTCGACGCTGTGGGCCACGGCCAACAATCACTGTTTATCTGAAAGGACGGACTAGATTGTCCTGGTGGCATCTTCTCCTGTCAGAGGGTCGGTGTTTATATTGTACAAGGAGTGGGAGAAATACCAGGGCCGACTCACAGTCCAATTCACCCAAGTACAACAACTCTGCAACAAATAAATACTGCTTATACTGGTTATATTTGTGTTAAATATTATGAGTCAGTTTCTAGATTTATTTAGGGTTAAGGTCCAGGGTGTTGGGCGATTGATTGGCAGAATGTCATTATGATACTTGTAATGTTAGTTTATAATATAATATAACTTAAAAGCATTGGGTTTTTAATCACGTGAGAGTAAGACCTTTAGTGAGACAGTGGCTCCTCCTCTTCCACAGAGTCCAGGATGTTGCACCACCATGTTTATACAGTAGGAATCTGTATCTCTTTATTTCAAAATATAACTGTGTTTATTTATACAACATTTTAAAGGAAAAAAGATGAAGAAATTGTTGAATTAAAACTCCAAAATCAAATTATACCCCTACTTTTTGCAGAGGAAACACAGTGCATTTTCTCCTGTTCTTTCTTCAGTCTGCTACTGGAGATTCAATGTGTATATGTGGTCGCCTCAGAGCACAAGAACGTTTGGTTCCATATACGAACCCAAAATACCAAGATATCATCTCTATTGAAACTGATCTGCCTCTCCACAAAGATCTGCACATTTTCTCTGAAAATCAGAAAAAAATTACAAAGATTATTTGTGTAAACAGTGTCAGAGGTTTTAAATAGACTCTGGGGTCATTTCTCAGTCTGTATGAGCTGCTGTTGCACTGACGCACTGTCAACGTGCTGTATTGAATTGTGTGTTTCAAGAGGTTTGGTTGTTTTGTCCACATTCTGCATTTGTCAATGCATGGATGTCTGGCTGTGGGTTTATTTTAATCTTATCGTAAACATGACCCTGGTCGGCTCACATGCACAACCAATCACAAGCGGGGTGGCTGTCTGTTTGTGTTTGTTGTTCTCTTTGTTAGATATTTGTGATTGTGTGTCTGTGTGTTTGAATATCTTTGGCCATACGTCTGTATCAGTGAGATATCGCGTTAATGGTCCAGACGAGCCTCTTCTCGTTTGAGACGTGTGAAAGTACAGTCGAGCCGCAACAGATGTTGAATCCGCCGCAGACTAGAAATTAATCACTCCTACTGTGTTGGTCTAAAAATAACTGACAGATGTTTGTTTCCTGGATGTGTTTGTCGAGGTTATGACGTGTGGTCGCTGGCATCTGTTTGTCATGGGTTCTGCCAAACCTCCACTCAGAGCCAGTGTTTACCCTCAACAATAGTTTCCCCTTCACTATCATGCGTGAGAAGAAGAATGAAGAATAATATCTTAATGTTTTAGGATTTATTATATAAACATTTAATCATCATGTTAACAATCTCTGAAATATCACTGATTGTATTAGACCAATGCGTATGTGTGACTGCTCTTTGTGTTAACATTGGACTTTACATAAACATAATACATATAATTCAAAAATTGAAAAAAATTCTGAATCAGCCACAAACATGAATCAATTTGGTTATTTAGAGGTCAAATTTGTGTATCAACGTATCTGACAGATTATAAAATATTCTGATAATTTACTGTACTTATATTTCTGTAGGTTTATCTTAAATCAATTATCTAGCTGTTATTTTGAGGCCCCAGTCTGCCATCATTATAACAAAATTATAATGATGGCAGACTGGCAAAACTTAAACTGTATTTATTTTTCTTCAATTAAAAGTCGATGATATTTAGCCCATTAACGAAACCTAAAAGTTGAACCTGAACGTCATTCTTGCACTCTTTTTATCTGTTTCTCGACAACCACAGAGTTCAATCTGTGTTCACACCGTATTTGTTTAGCTGTGAATAAAAATAACACCTTATGGAGAAATAAAATGACACACATCTAACTACCTGAGCTTTTTCCTTTTCTCGTGTGTCTACTCTATCGATACTTGACTCAGTGCGAACACTCTGAGCCGAGTAATTCACAATCAATACGTTTAATTGCCTCTTTGTGTTTCTGTCTCTCTGCAGTGAATGGTACATGAATGGAAACTACCTGGTCATCATGGTCTCTATCGCCGTAATATTACCACTGGCTCTAATGAAACAGCTCGGTGAGTGTGTACTTTCATGTCCTTCTTACAGTGGGATACTCATCTCATCTGAGATTTACTCTATTATTCAGTTTTCTGTATGATGACGTTTAAAGTGAGAATGTTGAACAGTGGCCACTGCAGCTGCAACTGACAGTTATGGGATAAATTAGCATTTAGCTCAAATCTTAAGCAATTCTGACAAGTAAGTTATAAGTAATAAGTAAGTAAGTTGTTAGTAATAAGTTACAAAATCTTGGAAGTCTTTAATTCAGCAAAATTAACTTTCACACCAGACCAAGTAAGGCTGTGACAGCAGAGACTCTGTGTGTGTTGGCCTGAACAATTGTTTGTGCTATTGCTAAAGAGTTCCACTTTTCATTTCAAATGAAGCATGTGTCGTTTTTCCTCTTATTTAAACAACGGGTTCTTTAAGGCTATCGTAACAAATACAACTACCCTGTAAGCCTCGGTGGCCTTCCTGTCACATTACAACTGGTGCCGTATCTCATATTAAGATATATTCAGTTGGAGACTCCACAGGTTTCAGCCCCACACATAGAGGTTTTTTTGTACCATTTAAGGCCCATTTTTCTTTGACTGAGTTGAATTCTCCACAAAGAGTTTGTTCGTTTGATAGTAAGCAGAATAAGGGAGGTATTACTATGAAACTTGTTGGAAAAACAACTAACGTTTGGTGCTGAACAATTATTTACTTTCTTTAATATTGTGAGATGTGCATTTTTCAAAAAAAAATTGATTTCTCAGATAATAATTAATGGATCTTTATGAAAAAAATCTTGAGGGGCTGATATTGAAAAATCCAGTGAATTTAATTGTGGTTTCATAAGGGGACTGTCCTTGCCGGAGGTATACGCTCTGTGTAAATATCTTTTCCCTGACAGAGAGTATTTTTCAGAGCAAAGTGATGCTGCTGTGTTTTTTCACGTCCTCTCTTCGTCTTTCATGTGCATTTCCCCTGCTGTCCTCTTGAAACGCCCCATGTTGCATTGCTTACGCCTCTGCTTGTTCAAATGCTGCCATGCCTGATAATTCTCAACACACATAGATTGACTAAAGTTCCCTCATTCCTTAAAGCAACATCCCTCTGTTGACACAAACACACACCCAGTGGGTTTGAGGCGGTTGGAGTGTGTCACGCAGTCTCTCTGCATCACAGCTCTCCGTGAAAAGAGGCAAAAGGCAGGAAAAGCCAGTCTGGACGTCAGAATCTGGGGCATATTGGCCGACCTCTTGTTAGAAGTCCATCTCCTGCCGAGACATGGAGGACAAACAGAGCCAGGCAGTGCAGCAACGTCACTAACAAGCTCTCTCTCCGTGCACATTAAATCAAATTGTGCACCTCAAAGGCATTAAGAAGAACAGGCAGTAGAGAAACACAGGTCACCCAACAGGCAAACTCTGCTTTACCTCACTATTGATTAGTCATAAGGGTTAAGTATTAAACAAACTAGCATTTTCCATGGGGTCTTTTTGTGTAATATATGTCAGATTAAGCGTGACTTTGCAGACAAATACTAATCATCCTTCCCCCCCCTCAGGATACCTGGGATACACCAGCGGCTTCTCCCTGGGCTGCATGGTTTTCTTCCTCATTTCGGTGAGTTCCCCTGATTATACGGGCGAGCTCGATATCGTGCGTCATGCTTCTTGTTTCTGGCCTTTTGGCAGCGACATCAAGGCGACATATTTCAGATGCACTGGGATCAGCTTGTAATATTTCTTCTTTTCACCCTTCCCACCACCTCTTTGATATTCCCCACTGTCTCTACTCATTGCCACGATGTAGTGTTTGCATGCTGCAGTTCCAGGCTGTGTTGGTTCCCTGTCTTTGTCTGACCTAGTTTTTGGTGTGCGAGCTGTAATCCACGCACGGCTCTCTCTCTCCCTCAGGGCCGTGTTTTCCCCCACCCTGCATACTAACTGTGATCCAGAGCCTTTGTTCCTGGTTAATGGCGCTCTCTTCTCCCCTGCACAGGTCATCTACAAGAAGTTCAACATCCCTTGTCCGTTTGTGGACTTTGTATTCAACGGAACCGCCAGCGTCCTGAACATCACTGCCATGGACCCTATCGGGGAGGAAAACCCCGCTTGTATTCCCAAAATGGCCAACCTCAACTCGCAAGTAGGTGTCACGCATGTCACCCAATGTCTGAACGTCCACCTCCACTGCAATGGCCGCTGACAAGCACCCACTGATATCTCCAGCATGTTGCTAGTGACGGATCATAATCCGAGCATGGAAGTCACACTTGGTTTGAAGCACTTGGTTGCACCCAGGAGCAGATCAGGCCCTTTTTCTCTTTTTTTTAATCAAGCTGTTAATTGTGAGACAAAAGTCTGTGATTAGTTCAAGGCTCAGAGATGGAGAGCAACTGCTCCCAGCTCCCGTCAGCCGAGGAGTAAAAATGGCTTTGGCATTCTCCCGCTCATCAAGTCTAACCTTTGTCGGACAAAGAGGAAAGTAATGATTGAAATGGGAAAGACCTAACATTTCTCTGAGTGTGTTTACCTTTCGCACACACTACATACCTTCACAGCAGGAGCAGATTCTCGAAAGACTCCCAGGTTACATCCACACTTTAATGTTTTTAATTGAACACGCATCAACTCTGCTACGGACAGGCCAGGCGTCCACACTCCTCTGGAGCTTTAGATCTGCTAAAACGCAAAAGTTTGACATCTCTTAAATGTTTATAAACTATGACTATAACACTCACAACCGCTTACTGATTAACCTCAGCTACCAGTGTACAGTCTACATGTATAATCAGATACTCAATTTGACTATAATAATAATTCAATTAAGCATTGCTGACCCTGTTGTCTTTGCTAACAACTGTTGCAGTCAAATTCTGCATTTTACAATAATACAACTGTTTACATGTGTAGGAGATGAGCTGTTATAGGAGCAATATGTGTCTATTGGGACACACAAGCTTGTTAGCACCAGCACGTGCATACTCAGTGTATGTGACAGGTCATGTTATTTTTTTATGGGGATTTTAGTATGAACAGGGATTCAAACTGGTACAGAGTCCAAAATGCTCGTGTGAGATTGTTTTAGTTTGAAAAAGCTGTAGAATGGATTCAGTCTTAATCACCTAAATTAGTTTGGTTTGACATTACATTGCCTTACTTTATCAAAACCTATGTAAATACTGACCAGTTATTCTGGATTATTATAAAAAAAAACTATTGTCTCTTCATTTCCAACATCTAAAGATCTATGAGTCTTACTAACCCTGACTAGACCGATTCCTGCTGCTTAGCAGCTCACATGTAGGCATTCTTCAACAGGCTGAAGCTGGTCTGTAGCCAGGCCCTAGTTAATCACAGAGAAACAATTAGCTCTCTGTGATGTGTTCGAGGGAGTAATGGGCAGTAAAGCACAAGGTTGGTGGTAAGACGTCTGGGATAGCGCTGCTGTATCTATGGTGATTTGTTGGGATTCATTTTCAGACGGCCTACACCATCCCTATCCTGGCCTTCGCCTTTGTGTGCCACCCTGAGGTCCTGCCCATCTACACCGAGCTGCGCAAGTATGTTCTTACCACGGAAAATCTCCTGCTAAGTTCTGGACAAAAAAAGAGATTCAGCTGCATAACCAAGAGGAAAAGCTCCAGTCTGCTTTGTGCTTGGCTGATCATAACCCAGTCACATGCACTGCTTTCACTTTGTTTTGAAATGAGTTGGCACTGCTTGTGTTATGTAGCATGATGTAGATTGAGTTTATCATCCTGCTTTGAGCCGCTGTTGCTTGCTCTGATTAGTTTGAATGTATTTAATATTTTGGTAGCCTCACAGTTTCAGATGTAATTTACAGTAACTGGGCGACATGCTTCATGTTTGTCATTTGATGGTGGATGTCCTGATGCTGTGTGTGTGTGTTTGCTTGTGAGTGTGCGTGTGTGACATCACATGGCTATATCTTCTGATTTCAGTGCCACCAAGAAAAAGATGCAGCATGTGGCCAACATCTCCATTGCAGTCATGTACATCATGTACTTCCTGGCTGCTCTATTTGGATACCTAACTTTCTATGGTGAGGCCTGGTCCTCTGTCTGTCTGTCTGTCTGTCTGTCTGTCTGTCTGTCTGTCTGTCTGTCTGTCTGTCTATGTATCTATGTATCTATCTATCTATGTATCTATCTATCTATCTATCTATCTATCTATCTATCTATCTATCTATCTATCTATCTATCTATCTATCTATCTATCTATCTATCTATCTATCTATCTATCTATCTATCTATCTATCTATCTATCTATCTATCTATCTATCTATCTATCTATCTATCTATCTATCTATCTATCTATCTATCTATCTATCTATCTATCTATCTATCTATCTATCTATCTATCTATCTATCTATCCATCCATCCATCTATCTATCCATCTATCCAATTATCAATCTATCTTATAAACACAAAATATATATTTATTTTTAATTATAACAGGAGGGGCTGGAAACCATGATGCAATCCCGCCCTCTAGTGGTCATACTATAGTTCCTGTTAACAACTCCCACTTAAAAGGCATCAAGATTTACAAATGATTTATTAATTAAAGTAGCATGATTTTTCCTACCGATTATGTAATGTACTGAAAGTAATACTAAGAATTATATTAATGTATTCATATTTGTAATACAGTTGATGTTTGGTTATTTGGTTTGGGAGGAGTTCTTCACCCTTAGATCTATTTTCCTCTCTTTGCGTGTTTTCCAGGTGAAGTGGAGTCTGAGCTGCTTCACACCTACAGCCGTATCGACCCGTACGACAACCTGATTCTGTGTGTGCGCGTGGCCGTGCTCACCGCCGTCACACTCACTGTACCCATCGTGCTCTTCCCTGTATGTAACGTTTTAGCACCTACATTTCACACCTAGATACATTGTGCAGTGACTCGACATAGTGAAATGACTGAAAATGGCCTTTTCCTCTGATAATGAACAGGTCCGGAGAGCCCTTCAGCAGATGTTGTTTCCCAACAAGACCTTCAACTGGCCTCGCCACATCGTCATCGCCATCATTCTGCTCACGTGCATCAACCTGCTTGTCATCTTTGCCCCCAGCATCCTGGGCATCTTTGGGATCATTGGTAGGTTTGAGCAACCCTGTAGCAAAGGGGACGAGACACAGGCTTAGTTTGGCCCCATGACAAATCCAGGGTAGCTTTCGTGATCTCCGACAAGTCAAATCGGTTGATTGATTATGTGTGCTGCTGCCAAAGTTCATCATTCTTCAAAGTTTGCCACAAGCAAGGACAAATATGACCATAGATCCCTGAATATGTAAACATGTTTATACTGTATGGTATTTACACTATTTTACGTATACAGGAATGAACACTTGGAAGGTTGGAAAGAAAAATAATCATATGTGGCAGATGAGAACCAGCATCACATTTGTAGTTTCACCATTAACTTAAGATAGGATGGAATCCAACAGGCTAATTCAAGTTTAAAACATTGAATTCCAAAGCTTCATATCATCTTTTGATGATCAAAATGAATACGAGCTCTTTCTTTTCCCCCTCTCTGTATTTTCCTAGAGTGCTGTCAGACAGGCAGCAGCTGTGTAATGAAAAGTGAAGGAGCAGAGAATTTATGGAGAGTTGGTTTCATGAATGATTTTGTTTGTGTCTGCTCTCCAGGTGCCACTTCTGCCCCCTGTCTCATCTTCATCTTCCCTGCTGTCTTCTACATCCGTATTGTTCCCAAAGAAGAGGAGCCACTGACCTCGTGGCCCAAAATCCTGGTGAGAACATTATAGTCAGAATACATTCATTTTCAGTTAGGTTGAGTTAAGATAAGTTAACTTAGCTCAAGTTAAGTTTGGTTTGTGTAGATTTAGTTAACTTAAGTTTGTTTTGGGTTTTGTTATCTCAGGTAAGGTGTGGGTGTGTGTGTGTGTGTGTGTGTGTGTGTGTGTGTGTGTGTGTGTGTGTGTGTGTGTGTGTGTGTGTGTGTGTGTGTGTGTGTGTGTGTGTGTGTGTGTGTGTGTGTGTGTGTGTGTGTGTGTGTGTGTGTGTGTGTGTGTGTGTGTATATATCTATGGTTAACCCCGTCATTTTATCGTTATGAGGTCATTTTTGCTGGTCCTTACATATTTAATGGTCTGTTTGAGGGTTAAGACTTGGTTTTAGGGTTAGGGTTGGGTTTAGGTTAGGGTTAGGAATTTAGTTGTAATGCTTAGGATAGGGGTAAGGGGCTAGAGGAGGAAGTATGTCAATGAGTGTCTGTATGTGAACAGATTTTTTCCCCCCTCAGATGTTATATATCATACTTAGTACGAATGTAGGAACACCAGACTAAAAATTGCAGTTTGTTGCTGTTTTCTCAGTTTTACCTCCGGATGATAACATGAAACAATGAGAAGCACTTATTGGTCGATAACTTCACAGTAATTCTCAAACACTGATACCAGTATAAACCTTTAAATAGTCCAGTAATGTGTGGTTGCCGGAGGTAGAATAACACTGAAAATGTGTCTGGTCACAGTCACTAATATGATTTACTAGTGAAGTTACAATGTTCTCTCTGTCTCCTGTTTCATGACCCTCTCATCTCTCCCCCTCTCTTCCAGGCTTTCATTTTCGCTGGGATCGGCTTCCTGTTTATGATAATGAGCCTCAGCTCTATCATCATTGATTGGACATCGGGCTCCAGTAATGCCAGCAGTGGTCACTAGGCACCACATTCCCTCCTCCTTTTCTTCAGGTTTTATATTGTTGATTTTGACCTGTGTTGTAATGTTACCGTGTTTTCTCTGGATCATGTGTGATGTTGAAGATGCCCTCTGTGTTTTCCGTTAGAGACGTTTAGAGTCGAGAGCTCGGGACGAATCTCTTTCCCTCCGCTAACGCTCTCGCTCTGATTACATTGAGTCGTACTGTACATCCTGCCAAACAGTGCACCTCCAGGCCGCTAAACTTTCTCTGGAAGCTGAAGGTGAATTCACTGAGAGGCCGGGTGCGGAGCGATTGATGTTGACACATTGGAGGCTGTGCCTTGTGAAATGGATGTAAAAACTAAAAAAAAACTTAAAAAAAACAGCTCGGTAATAATGTAGAATGCTGCTGTCTGTATACACCTCCCCTTGCCGTCCGTGCATCATTGATTTGTAAACTGCTCCACAGATCAGAAAACAATTGAATAATAGACAATTCTTATATGATGCAATGTCTATTAATATTTTTATTTTAAGTTTTATGAATAACTGTATATTTGCCATTCTCTGCAACTACAGAGGGAAGTGATACTAAAAGCTGATGCACAGATTAAATGATGAATTAAAGGAATAGTTCAAAATATCTGCTTATCAGGCTTCCTTAGCTTAGTATGAAGACGGGAAAAATGTTTGAACTATTCCTTTAATGTGCGCAACCCTTATCTCCAGCTCCACTAACCAGTGCTGTTGTTGTTTATTTAAAGGCATTTAAGTGTCTGACCTCTTACAGAGCAGGGTGCAGCACCACTGAGAGCCTGTGGTGCGGCGCTGCAAGCACATTTATCAAAACATTCCTAAACAATATATATCTATAATATATATTTTTTAATAATAACAGTCTCTACTTGATTGAAACCTCAGACGATGCAGTATGGACTGATCAATGTCAGAGAGGCAGGTTTCAGGTGACAGATCTCCATATACAAAAAGGCCTGTAGTGTGCAGAGAGATTCTTCTTTTTCAGTATAACTGCACACATGACAGTGATAAAAGGTACCAGAGACCGAAGGTGGATTATAAACCGATAAAGAATATGAAAAAAGGCGGGTCGAGGAGGAACTCGCCGATCGGTTTGGGTTGTTTCTGAATATTCACTGGAGGTAGTCAGAGATAAAACAATAACAGGGTCACTTCATAAAGTATTAACAGCAGTGTGGGATCTGTAAATAGTTCTGCGTCCAGCACAAGCTCGATCCCTCTTTAACAGAGACGACCGACGTGGGATTCTCGTCTCTTTAACAATTTGAAATGTTGGTGGTTAGAAATAGCACTGTCCTTTGAAAAGCACAAAATTCCTGTATCCGTTTAAACAGCAAATAATTCGTAAGAGATTTTGCGCACATTAGCTAGATGATATTTCAATGCATATCCCTTTGTATGACTAAATCTGTCAATTAAATTAATGAATCTAATGTAGATGCAGGGGAAATTATCAATGTATCAATGATATAATATGGATGTCTTCTCGAACATTACTTGAACTGATGTTGTTACCTATAGCATTTCCTGTGAGCCCCCGCGACCATCAGCGCCATCCACTGGTCTGTTTTGTAGATGCAACGTCAAACTATAGGTGGATGGACTGTTGGAGGTTTTTAAGTTTCCTTGTTGTTTTAAAAAATGAAAACATGGCTCCACTGTATTTGAACTATAGTACCTGTATGCATTTGTCTTGTAAACCTGGACCTATGACCCGATCAGAAGAATTAATATAATTCATAGCCTTGATATATTAACTGTTGTTTTAAACTTCACGTTTAATGTTTATTCGGCGTATCAGTTGAATCTGAATCAGTGATGAAATGCAAGATGCGAAACCTGTCAATGATTGTCTTCTCTTGTATTTTTGTATTAAACCTGTTATCATCAGCGGTGTGGATTAGGTCTTTCCTCGCCGCTCGTTGGCAGACATTAACCTACTAACTCAGAGTTGTTAGTGAGCTGGTGTACAGGTTAAAATCTTCTTCCCCCTGACTACAGTGAGTGCTGTATGGGTAACTGAGTGTCGTCCTGTCCGTTTGTCACACAACAAACCTCTTCTAATCAATTTGTATTTGATTGTATCCGGGCCTTTGGTTGTCTATGTGTATCTGTTTGCAGAGGGAAACATCTGAATCAGCCACATTGGTGTAAGCAAGTGTTACTAAACCAATGAGTGTGTTATATCTATCCCCAACTTCCTGTTTTTGCCTACGATGAAGCCATTAAGTCAAATACACAACTCACACACACACACACATACACTTCAAAACCTCACAACATGCAACAAAAAATTGAACACAAGGCAAAGAAGTGAAGGGAAACGCTAGTGGCTGATACAAGATGATCTTTGGGGACCTGAATTCAGATCTCAGTGATGTCAGTCTCCCTCTTTTTGTGTGATTTATTGAAACGTGTGTGATTGAATAGCGACAATAAGTATCGACACCGGCCAGCAATTATAAATAATGTATATAAATGTATACCCTTTATATATTCTATATGCATATCTAGTTTGTATAATGTAAATAGTAATTAAAAGTTTTAGTCCAATTAAAATATAAATGTAATCATTTTCAAAGTGCTTTTAAACCTTTTGGTCCTTCGATTCCTGTCTATTTTCTTGTATCTCTATATATTTTAATATGTTTCTGGCAGTTATTGTACTGTAAACAATGTTGCAATAAAGATAAAGAGGTAACATAAGGTGCATCTGTTATCGTCTCTCAGATATAATCAGTGGGACATTATTTTATACAGCTCTGGACAGGAGAAGTATGTATTATGTCTTGTGGCTGATAAAGTAGAATAAAAAACAGATTTAAATGGGCGACAGTAGCCAGCCACAGTTCAACCTGACCTTTAGACAGCGGTAAAAAGATACATAATAATACAGTATGAAGTTCTATATTTCATGGACTGTAATCTTATAACGTTTTACAGATGCATATAACTCGATTCTATCTTACTGAATCATCTTAAGGTCTCTCTTAAGCCAAAAAATCTGTTTTTCGTTGGACTGTAGTATAAACACAGTGTAAAAAAGAAAAAAGAGAAAAGAGAAAAAAGAAAAAAGAAAGGAAAGAAAACGCTCAGAGGTTTTCTCAGAGGTAATTCTTCTTAAATCCACGAGGTGGCCCCGTAGAGCTGTGAAGTGAATGCTCTAATTGACCATCAAGTTATGTGACAGTGTGAGGGTAATATTCAGGATTTTCTTTTAGCTTAATTTTTCCACATTGTATCCGAGTCATTTTAGACCCGTTTAAAAAAAATACACTGATTCTATAGATGTAGGTTACCTGCTGTCTTTGGAAATTAAAGTAACAGACTAAGTAATTGTGAGATGCAGCCCTGTGCTGTTGGCCTGTAGATCAGTAAAACATCTGTGGCATTCAGCTAGTGAGTGAAGGACACATGGTCAATATGTCTCCTGGACGTTGGACCTCGATTATGTTGTGAGTTTGTTCAAAGTTTGACTCTACAAGGAAAAATTCTTCTGATGGAAGAGCAAAGTTTGACTGAGCTCGCCTGAAATTAAAAGCTCTGTACTCCAATCCTGTTTTTTCTGTTTAGACACAGGACCACTTTACATGGTGATGTAGGACACATCTTGCATCGCCCACTTGCATTTAAAAATTGTTTTGGCCCAGTTTTGTCCCACAACCCACATTGGGCCCACACATCGCGTGGAATGATGGCACTCCGCGGCCCGCTTCCGTTTGCCAGATCCGGACCACAAGTGAGCCAATACTTCATATCCAATTTGTTTAGTTCTATTTGGAAAAATATTCACCATTTTAGGCTCACATTTGTTTCAGGATATTCAAAGCTACATTTGCTACGTTACAAGTGGGCCACAAAAAGGCCAGAAGTGCTGCATCATTACCTGAAGTGGCCCTCATACGTGGGCTGAGAGCAGTAATTAAAATTTTGAAATGAAAAGTGATTGCATAGACTGACTTTCATGCAACTGGAGGGAAGGACTGAATTGTTTTAATGGACGACTGTAAAAAAAACAAAAACATGGCAGCCTACGTTGAGAGGACCTGCTCTAGATGTAAAAAATAAAATATTTGAATGTAAAGGGCCCATTCGAGGGTAAAGAAAACAAAAATTCATACAATTTAGATGAAACACAATAGTGAAAACATCTCTAGGATTATTTTTATTGAGGTATCGGCCAATTTAATCTTAATCTTATACACTGAACCTTTAAGTAAAACAGCTCAACTTGTCATGTTTTTTTTTCATTTGAGAATATTTGTGAAACAGCAATGTAACCTGTTACTGTCTGAGTATCAAAAACACTTCTATCCGTGTTTGCTCGCACTCGGATTCAAACGAATTCCATTTCCTAACGCAGAATTCCACAGCAGCTCTCGAAGGAAACACAGCCTCCCACACCGCATCTCCCCCCCCCACCCACTTTCACTACATTTCCCATGAAGCCGTGGGAGTGGGCGTTTCCCAGCCTGAAGGTTGGCCCCTTGCTGCCGCTGCTGTTCGGAGGTGACGGAGCTGTCTTGCTGTTTGTCGGACGGAGGGGAACTTCGCGGCCACTACGGGTGTGGCTTCAAACGTGATAAATCTCAACGCGGGGGTGAAGAATGTCCAGCGGCGACAGGAACTGAGGCCAGTGAACAGAGAGAGAGAGAGAGAGAGAACCAGATTTTCTAAAAAAAAAGAAGCAAAGAGAAAGAGAAGCAGAGAGTGAGTGTGCGCTCGGCAGCCGGACTGACACAGAGGAATCCGTGTGCTCGCCGTTCAGCAGCTGGACTACTTTCCCCTCTTTCCTTTCCTTTCCTCTCTTGGTTGAACTTCGTGGCCCGTGTTGCGTGCGCGTGTGTGACCCGCTCCCCATGTTCCGCGGGAGGAAGTAGACCCAGCTCGACCGAACCCAAAAAGTTGATTCCCCGGCCGTTGGACAACTTTCTCCACGCTCTCGAGAAAAAGCACCGATGCTGACCGAGTGACCGAAACCACCAGCGACACTTCGGGAATTTCCGCCACCCCCCCCCCAAAAAAAGAGTTCGCATAACTTGGTCCTCTCCGTGGATGAGAGGACTCCGTCGCCACTCTTGAAGAAAAAGAAGAAGTGG
Source organism: Pseudopleuronectes americanus (assembly GCA_038501795.1). NCBI lineage: Eukaryota > Metazoa > Chordata > Actinopteri > Pleuronectiformes > Pleuronectidae > Pseudopleuronectes > Pseudopleuronectes americanus. The sequence goes on along the minus strand of CM076717.1, from coordinate 14,667,302 downwards.
GGGGAAAAAGGAAGAAACCTCAACTCCAACCCTTATTTTTTTAATTAAAAATAAGGGTGTTCGGACTGTGCCGTTATATATATATATATATTTTTCTCCGGTGATAGTTGCCCACTCAACAGCAGACCTGAAGCGCGCACTGGGAACCATGGGGTGCACGGTCAGCCAGGAAGATAAAGCCGCGGCCGAGAGGTCTAAAATGATCGATAAGAACCTGAGGGACGATGGAGAGAAGGCGGCGAGGGAAGTGAAACTGCTGCTGCTCGGTGAGTTTGATCCGTCGCAACTCTTTTGACACATGACGCAACAGCGTGACAAGCATTGGAACAAACATGCCACTGGGATATCAAAGGCAAAAGGTCACGTGGGGGCAGGTTTGGAGCTGTGTCTCAGGGCCTTCTGTGCACCTTCACCTCCGAATTGTTTGTCCAGAGGGGTTTCCTCCACACTCCCTTGTATACATGACACAGGAAGAGCAGAGGCAAACAAGTTCCTGAGCAAGTCAATGTTTTGGAGGTTTGTCTGTAGCTCTCAAAAACATGGCCCTCAGTCCACCCTCACCTCCCTGCGTGGTTTGAGGCTGTTCCTTCACTCACCTCCTGAGGCGACAAACGTGGCAGCAGTAAAGCCACCAGCTATACGTGTGTCTGTGTTTGCGTGCAGCTGGGGCCATCGTGAACTTTCCCTTCCACCACCCCACTTCACATGTTATAATACAAAAACATGTTTTGAAAAGTTTGTAGATGAAACAGAAAATCATAGAGCACATGTCTTCATCCAGAGCAGCATGTTTATGAGGAGTGTGTGAGCCAGGACAGTCCAAATTGCCAGTTTTAAGTTTGCAGTGGTTTCCTCCCAGTACGACAGGAAAGACTGGGTTACGCATGGCATAGTCTGGTTGATAATGATTGGGGCTGCTGTTTGGATAGAGGGTGAACAGCCCTGACTGTTCCCAGGTTACACACACACATACACACACACACACACACACACACACACACACACACACACACACACACACACACACACACACACACACACACACACACACACACACACCCCTACCTCCCTACCTGTTTGGTGGTTGGAGAATGAAACGCTTTCTCAAGCTTAGAAAATCCTTCCTGGCTCTTCATATCTGCTTCATACAGGACATTGCTGTTGTTTTCCTCGATGTCTCAGATATTGAAGACATGCTGACATATCACCTTCAGCCCTCTACTGACATGCATTTCAGGGCTGAGTAAAAGGAGGAAGCATCAACCCTTAAACCATGTTGAGACATGCCACCTTTGTATAGCATGTAGGATCCAAGGCATGACTATGAATATCCCTGCTGATAACAGTGTCTGGCTTTTCCAGTACTTCTCAGTTTTGCATCCATGCTAGAAATGTCATCAACTACCCACTTGCTCGCTGTGAATTTTCTGAAAATATTCTGCTATAATCTCAGATGAACTCACTCATTTTCCACACATTTTACTGAGGGACTGGCAGGAAAAGTGCTGGAAAATGTCTGAACCAACCGACTCCCACAGCCTGTCCAGAGAATTTCAGGAAAATGTGCCGACTTTACTGCATGTCTGAAAGCATCTTAAGTAACAGAGCTACAGGACACATTGCTGTTGAGTTATGTTTATGTTAACTCTTTCCTTAAAGTCTTGATATTGAAGCCGCACTGACAACTCATCTGTTGGGTCTATTCCCCCATTCTTACCCATTTTTATATTAAGCTACCATTTTCAACTGACACACCGCTCATGGCTATACAACGAAAGGAAGCAGGAAACAGCTCTTCTTAGTTGCGGCAAAACCAGTAATTCATATGATTAAAAGTTGAGATCAGTTCACTCCTGCACCAGTGATATATTTTGTCTCATGCCCCTTGATTTACTCTCCAGAAGCTTTTGCCTCAGGGGAATCAATGCAATTTTCTAAACTAACACTGAGTCACTTTGCTATCATAGACAGTGATTTTTATTGAGGACAGCTTGCTGAACATATGCTTAGGTTTCAAATGATATTGATCTTGTTCAGAAGATGAATCCAGGGGAACTAGGAAGATGTTCTCAGATGGTGTTCTCTGAATCATTAAAATTCTGGTCTATCAAAATATGATGTGACAGATTGTTAATTTACACCTAGGCAATACATTGTTAGGGGCATAATCTCAGAGGAACCTGCATGAGGCCTAACAATAGACAATTTGTTAGTGAAATATTTTTAAATATGATCTATTTCCTTTATATAGTGTGTTTGAATCTGAATTTTGTCTTTGCATTTTAATGTATATAGTATGTAGTAACAGTCTAATCGGCTTATTTGTCTTCTTCATTTCTGACAGAAAATTCAGCTTAAATTGATGAGATACAAAAACTGTGTTCTTTTTCTCTCTCCTGGCTCTTTAAAGAGACGGCTGGTTGTTAAGTTCTGCCTCTGTTAGAAGACTAATAACATACTCCACTCTGTACAGCAGGTCTCGTAGCAGTAATTACACCATGGTTCAGCGTGTGAGGTTTGAGAGGAATTATAGGAGAGGTCTGAATCTGTGCCGTGGGTCCGTGAATTTGTGCGTAAAGACTCGCGTCATGCAAGCGAGAGTTTTCCCTTTGCTCGTGCCATTTGAAAAACACGTCACAGCCTGTGAAGCCTGGATCCAGATATACATCTGGAATGCCTTGTTGAGGATTTCTGGTCTCGTAAAAAGTTCAATTTAAATTCCAGCGAACTAAATGGTAAATGGAGTTGTGCATTCCTAATACCCTCAATATTTAAAACTCATGTCATTTTGACACTGATTTTGTACATTTTAGTTTCTTACAATAATGATAGTAGTTGTTAGTTACTGACATTAAATTGGTTTTATTGAATCTTTGGGAAATATAATCTGTTGAATAAAAGTGCAGCAGTGCAGTCTGTTGACAAGCTTCATTTGTGACTTAGGTGTCCCTCCAGAGGTGCTACCTCACACCTCCAGGTCTGCCTCTCAGCACTCTCATCTTCCTCTGTAGTATGTGTTGGTACAGCTGGGGGAGAAAATCGCACTGCTTCCTTCATGACACACCGGTGAAGCAGTCAGTTCAATGTAGCATGGCCTTTAAATGTAGGTCCACGTGTCCTAACTAAAGAAAACTCTAGAGACCCAGAGACAATTTGTGGGGTTAAGGTGGAAGGACAAGCCTTGTTTCCACTTCCAGGCAGAGACAGAAATGATGGATCCCTTTTAGAATCAACTCTGAATCACTGGCTTCCTGCAACAAGCTGAGGATTTCTCACCACACAAAGCTTAATCAAAATGCTGGTATTTCATCTATTACCTGGTTTGAACAAATTCAATCAGGGAATCTCCCAGGTAGCGGTCTTTGTCTAATCAAGCCTCAGAAAAAAGAGAGGCTGTTTCACATTTTTTTGTCTTGTTAGTTCTCCCTGGAGAAATCCATTAGTTAATGCAGCGGAGGGGACTTCATCCTGCTGAGGCTTAAACATTCATTAACAGGAAGCACTCTTTCACAGGCTTCACTGCCGATTCTTTGACTGACATTTAATCTCTTTCCTGTCACCAGACAAAATTTTGCAGCTCTTTTTATGATTGTGGATTTTATTTAGCTTAGAAACCTTTTTTTCCAGCCTCGCACGTTTTAAAAACGCATCACTTAACCGTGTTTTCCCCTGGCATCAATACTACTTTAGGTCTACTAGACTAGGTTTAAGCGCTGTAATGTTCAATATATGCATTATTAATCCAATACTGTACATTTGTGCCAAGCATGTTTTTACAATCAGTTTTAATTGCTTTAGTTTTTAGCTTTCGGCCCGCCTCCAATTCTGCTGTGATGGCGGCTGTCCCATTCTTTTGTGGTTGGTCATCCTCTTAGATTTAGTCAGAAATGTCACGTGCCTTACCCAAAGGAGTACTGGGCAGCTGTGGATGTCGCTGTAGCCAAGGCAACAACGGAGTTTGTTTTGCTCTACTAGCTGGTAGAAGTGCGTTCCGTTTTTTTTGGGGAACATGTCCATCAGTCCAGTGCTACTGTGCTCTGCTTAAACTCTCAGAACTAGTAGTAGGAAAAATCTCTGCATGAATATGATTCACTGTCAACACACACACACACACACACAGACACACACAAACACACACTTGTAAATATTCTTAGTGAGGACACTCATTGACATAATGTATTCCCTAGCCCTTTACCATCACAAGTAAATGCCTAACCCTAACCTAAACTTAAAGGGACTGTGTGACATTTTTGTTTTCAATGCTTCTGGGGTTGGGGTAGTACTATCTAACATCTACTCTGACATTAAGTCCCTCATTCAGTTACCTTCATTTTTCTGAAATGCTTTGATTCTGTATCCCTCTTATGAACCTGGCACTGCTGACACATCACTGATCAGAGAGAAAGAGGACCTCTCTTGACTAGCCAAGCCACTGCTACCAGTTGAGGAAGCCATCCATCTGCGCTAAACCTACTAGTATGATAAGAGGCGCAGAGAGTTGGATCCTCTCTCTGATCACTTTGCCAGTTGGTGATTAGAGGGAGAAATGCTTGTAATTTAAGCTGCTGCTGTCAAACCCAATTCATTCTGATCAGAAACTGGGAACAAGCTAATTTTTTAAGTCTCCTACTGAATGAAAGAGTTGCTGCACATTGTTGCCCGGACTTTAAATCTCCAGCACAGTCGTCTATTTACTGTAGATAGTCATGTTTGATGACTACACAAGGTCAGCCGATGTGGTCAGTACTGGACAGACACTGAACTCCTCCCTCTTATTAAAGTCAGTAGAGGCATTTTAGTGGGTGTCATGTGTAATTACTGCAGGCTCATTCTGGAGACCTGCTTATCTCTGGAGATTCACACTGACCTGGTCCAGAGCAACGTCTGTGTGCCTGCTCTGGCACCAGAGGACACTTTCACAGCTCCACAGGAGATCTCATCTGAGCATCAGATACTCAGCAGCTGCATTGTAACTGATATTTTAAACAACTACCATGGGCAAAATGTGCCAATTCTCTGAGATTTATCAAACGAGCTGCTGTCCTATGTTTTTTGGTGACTTGACCTTGTTTACTCAACAGTCTGCACCACAGTGCTGCCCAATTAGCTGTGTGACTCACTGGATTGCAGACCCGCGAGTTTGTGTACATGCGAACAGTCTGGATATCCTGCAATTACAGGGAAAGCTCTTAAGATAAAGCCTGCTCCTGCAGTCTGTGAGTGTCAGTACACGTCCACAGGGACCAGGCTGCACTATCCTCTCTGCTCTGAAGGCACGGATAGCTTCGGAAAAAACCCCCCCACCACTGCCTGAATTCCCACCTTTTGCACAGACCTCATATCTATGCTTTAGTCTGAAACTATTCCTTTTGTTATAAAACACTGTATGCATTCATAGATACACAACAGTAGCAAAATATTAATATTTTAGAGCGGAAAGGTGGAAGATCGCCGTGCATGTGTGTAGTAACTGTGATGAATGCATCCCTCACGATTCACCTTGGCTTTGTTGACCACAGAGACTTTGGTATGAAGACAGCACTACATCATGAGTATGATTCAGTGTGAACGCCCTTTGCCTCCGATAATGTTTTCGGGAAGTAGACACTGCAACATGCAGACTTGCAGACAGCCCTGCACAGACACAGGAACTGTTGCAAAATGCAAAGTTGTCTGACTGAGAGATGAGAAGGATTTAAGCGAAGTGAAAAAAACTACAATACTGTGTTTGTACGCTTATATAGCATGAATGATTTGACCACAGAGTAGTGTATTCAGTCTTTCTTCAATAACGCACCCTAGGGACAGAAATGTGATTAATATAAATCTGTAAAAGTCACACAATGCTCCCTGTAATGCTGCTTTTTCAGCTATTATCCTGAAAATACACAATTCTCTCTTCAAGTTCATGACCAGAAATGTCAAAGTTCCCTTCTTTATATTGTTTTCATTTCCAAGTGCCTTTTGGGAGCGAGGCACGCTGGGTGGGTGCTCTCTTTGTCTGACCATGTCATTGAAAACACATACAGTAAACTATTATCCCCTCTCTCTCCTCTCCCACAATCCATTTCCTTCTGGTTGCCATTATAGGAAATTAGCTCACTTCAGTTCCCCTCCATCCTTGTAGGGTTATCCTGTCATTTTGTTCTGCACTGGTGCGTTGGGTGCTCCTCGGATCTTTGAGGTTGCAGCCTGTATAAGTTCAAAGAAGTGTAAATACAAATGTCAAAATGTTAGACACTGAAAGAAAAAGCCTATGGAGGCTTTGACTCCATGGCACACCGTACCCTATGGCAGTCTTTGATGGGGGAAGTGTGCAGCGCTGCAGGTGGGGATGAAAAGAGAAGAAAGGAGTAGGTTAAATGTGGAACAGAAAGCTAATGAGATAATAAGTGTGAAGGGGAGCAGAGGGTGGGTCACAGTTCGTATAGAGTGGAAGATTGAGCAAGTCTTTTCGATAAACAGGATGGATTCAGTCAACCAATGCCATCACTGCTGCCCAGGGTTTGACCCTCCCCATGTCGTTATATCTCCTCTGGCTTCTTTAAATGTGTTCTAGTGGTAGAGAAAATGAGCACAATGGAGAAAAGATTCTTTCTACCTGATGAGAAAGAAAAGCCAAATCAGAGATTTCATCTTGCACAATATCTCTGTTCCGCCCCAAATGACAGAGGTGAAGCTGTCAAAAAGCAGATCCAAGTGCTGCTCACCCAGATGCAGAGTTGAAATGCCTGTTATGTCTTTCCTCAGCACTGTCCTACCTCACTCCTCCAAAATTTTCCCATTACCAGACGCAGGACCTCACTGTCTCTGTATCAGTTCTGGCTTTTAGCTGCTGCGTGCTTCTGTTGGTGTCCATCTGAGTTGCGCACTGGCTGAGGTGCCTAACATAACGTGAACAGCAGGACCTGTCTTAAGGCGATTAATGGTGGGGATAGTTAGAAGTCACACTTGGTGAGGGTGTGTTTTTCTTTCCCAGGGTGCTAAGGGTGACATTGTTGTGACAGCTGTGCTATCAAGACTGTAATTGAGAGGCCAATTTGTTTCAGCCTGTCCTCAGTTCTCCCCAGTGACAACTGAACAAATTAAATCCATACACTTATCTAGAGTTTTTATCTTCAGAATTATCTACTCTGAACTTTTGTTTGTTGTGTTCGTCATATTCTCTCGATGAAACCTAAATTAAAGTTGAACACCGGTTCAGTTATAAGGTCAGTTTGAGATTTGTGGACCCTGTATGTGCCGAGAATATTAGAAACGCATTGTTTTTTATTTTTGTTAGACTTAATCCTAGATAATGTTTAAATCTTGCATTAATCAAATGTAGTTTGTTTTAGGTCATTTAGATAAAACCGTACTGCCCACGTGGTTTGGGTTTGTGAAAAGAAACAACACGTTCATCGAGAACCGTGTCAGCTTCACAATATTGGTCATATGTTCACTGGATCACAATACTGATCTTCTTTAGGCTTTTACAATGGTATTGATTAGGAGCAGTGGACTGTTACTCCTCTCCCAGCAGCTACAACTTGAATGGCATTGAGAGGAACCCAATCAGACACTCACAGTGCTGTGGGTGTGATCATGTTCAGTTTGATACATTTTTTCTAAAAAGAGAACCAAAGCTTATTTACCAACCATTAACTGGCAACATTAATTAGTATCTGTAATACTTACATTATTACACATTGACCTATGTGTCAAAGTTAGACCAGCTATTGGCAGCACTTGGAGGAAACGTGCCGTGGCCCAATGATCTGTCGAACATCCATAATGTTTTTACTGTTCTTTGGAGGCAAGCAGAACTTGGCTATATACAGAATAAGCCGCGCTCTGTTCAGTGGACAATCGCAGTAAAAGACCCTCATAAACAGGCCAGGCCAACCTCAGCCCAGCGAACAGATTGTCAACTGGTTTTCATTCAGAAATAGCAACATGTCGTCATGATGTGGGTTTAGCCTTGTAAACAGTCTGTTAACTATGAGATCTGTGGCTTTTTAGTGCTAAGTCTTATTGCCCCAGCCACACTTGCAGCTGAATGACCTCAGCTAATGGCACAAGTAGACATGTGTTGGTGCTCTGAAATTGATTCATGCCAAATTTGACTCGGGTTGTGAAGAAAATATAGTATTTCTTCCTGACAAATTGTGTTACTTCAAAAGCGCTATGTTCGTCATCCAAAACCAATCTGTTTCCTTCTGTTCAGCACATTAAGATTCTCTGTGGATGCAAGTGATTTCACGCTTTTCAAATAAGAAAGACCCACATGGAGCGGAGATTGAGACCACAACCACACTTTCTTTAGCTCATTTTCATCAGTGGGTTTTCTCATATCTTTCTTACTGTAGTACTCTGCTCTCTCTCTCTCTCTCTCTGTTACCATTTTATGGTTGCCGACTGTGTTGCAGATAGGATTGACATCATTTCCTGTTTCACCCACCCCCACCCTCTCTTTCTCCCCTTAAGCTGTCACTTCCTCTTTCAGATGGCTGCATGTAAAAGAGAAGTACATTTGTGTCTTTTGTTCAGTGGGTTTGAGGATCAGCACACCCATCCTGTGACAGTGGTGTCTTGCTCTGATCCTCAGTCTGTTGGGACCACTATCTGTCACGTGCAACAATGAATCCCTTAAACAAGTCCACATTAAAGATATTGTACATTTAATACTGTTTACTCGGAAGGCAGTCCTCCCTCCTCTTTCTTTTGTAATTGTTTTGATGCAGTATGAACAATGCCAGTGGCAGATTTCACAGTAAGGCAAACACACACAAAATTACTTAAGCTTGACACACTAATTAATTGGCTAAGTGTAAGCCATGACACTTGTAGTTATAACTCATCTTTTACTCATAATACACAGTCAGCATTGATATTTGTCTGAACACACCCCTCGAGCTGAGAGGGATTTTTAGAAAGAATGTTGTAGAGCCATAAAATATGTTTGTACTTTGGTGTGTTTTTTTGTTTTCCACCCCATTAAAGAAATAACTCCTAAAGCGGCATGGCCCAATAGAGAAGTGTGTGTGGGACCCCATACCAAGATGTAAAAAAAAATTCCACTTGTAATTGTGTGGGCTTGGTGTGTTATGGAGGGGCTTTCGTGTGTGAAACTTGGCATGTGGAAGGCCGGCGGACATTAATTACAACATAAACTATTCTACTTTAAAATGAGCTCAGAAACTTTCCCATGAGGGATTAGTAGGCATGTTAAAATGCACGGTGGTCGGAAGACAATAGAGCAACTTAACAATGTAACCTTTACGATTATATTCTCTGTAGCTGTGAGATGAAAAAGGGCATCAGTCAACGTGTGCTGCTGACTTAACAGTGTTCAAATAACAGTTAATGGTATATCTGATAATAGCCGGTGGTCTCAATGACTGTAAAAACATTCTGGAATCAAATAAAGCTATAAGGGGGCATTTAAACGCTTTGCACAAGACACGTAACATAATAATTAATTTACAAAATGTCAACCTATCGGGAAATCTTATCTTGAGTCTGAAGAAAAGCCCAGTTCACATTTTTTTTCTCTCTAAGCGATTATTTGAATCCAGTTATTTGTGAATGAGTTTCATTTGAAACCTCGTATGATGTTTGTCACTGACATATTGGCAACAGTATTTATTTTTGCGGGAACACAAACTAACCCATACGCACCTAACACCAGCCTTTTAACGGCTAACTTTGGCGGAAGCGAGTGAGATAGGGAGAGATGCTTTAAGAAGAAATGCATTCTAAAGCAAGTTTTCATCTGAGTTTTCAAGTTTAAGGGAAAGGGGGAAGAGAACGCTGAGTCAGCACCTGCCAGTGGCTCCAGGATGGTTTTAATCGAGAGCTGCTTTTTTCAGAGGAAAGGTAGCGGCACCCCAGCCGTATGACTCCCAGAATAGACCAAGGCCAGTCTGAGCAACCTGGGTGAGGAATGTGTGCATTACACCTGGGTCAGTGTGAATATCAATAGTCTTTATTTAAGTGAATATCAACAAAATAAATCTACCTTTGTCACTCTTGTATTTTTCTTATTCCCATACCTCTCCCATTGCTCTGCGACTGTACCCGCAATATACTCACTGGCTCAGGCCAGATGGCTCCTCCTCCTCTATCTGCGGTTTCAGATAAAAAAAAACAACAACCTGCAGAATCATCCATTTGTGACTTTACAACATTGCAGAGGTTGCACTATGATGCATGCAGTGAAAATACTGTGGGGTGAGTCTCTAAAGCTCTTCTCAGCTGTAACTGGTCACAGAAGAGTATGCGTAAAAGCCCATGTGTACATATAAAAAAAAAGCTGCTCTTTAAACCCATAGTGAAAATATCTTTAATACCAAGGCTAAGTTTTGTCCAGTTCAATATTCAGCTTAAAACCCAACAATCTCAAAACTGGGAATTTCCCAGAGGGGGAATGGGGAATTAGTTTATTGGTTCTCCTCAGGGTTGGTTTCCATGGATTGATCTCACCAGTAATGTTAAACACTTTGTTACCACGCCAAATGAAACAGCTCCGATATTCCAGCTTGTCACTTAATACTGTTTTCATAGGATCTTAAGCATTTCAATACAACTATTTAGATTATATTGTTCGCTGTAAATCCTTTATAAATAAGAAACTACATAAATTTCCCACTTTTGCATCATTCCCACTACATTCTTTCGATAAACGACTCTTGATGTTAAACTGTTTTTGCACTTTCCACTTAAATAACTCAAATTGCAAAAAACTGTGCCAATGGCTCGAGGAGCTGTGTGCCTTCCATTCCTACCACAGTAGACGAATGTTGGTGAGCCGGGGGTTAGGAAAACTAATAAGTAGAGCATATGATGGTCTTATCCACATTATTAAGAATTCCTTCCCACAAACAGGCGAGTCCATCGTGGTTGGGGTGATAGCCAACTTGGGGTAATCACAGTCAATACACTGACAAAAGGAAAATAACAATAACAGCCAAGGAGATATCAGTCAGTGTGTGCCCACCATCTGGAAGTGAGAGAAAATGAAAAATAGAAATTGTGTTAAGGATGCCACACTTCTCCTTCTTCTCTCAGATGTAGACACAAGTTGTTTCCAGACATGGACTGTTCCCTTCTCTTTACTGGAGAACGCAGCAGGAGATTGTCGGGGTCAAAAAAGGGGATGTGATGTGGTGGAGCCCTGGTAGAAAATGGGAGGCAGTTCATGACATCTCTGCTGCAGAGAGCAAAGTGTTTTTGTTTACAGCACGTCAACACAGCCCTTATCGACAAAAGCTCAAGGATCCTGTTTTCTTTACTAGTTAGCATCTTTGTCTGCATCTTTTTTTCACTCAGAGATATTTGGGCTCTTCCATTTTTGCTACTGTTACATGTTAGAAACGTCAACCACGTGCCCGCTTGTTACTTTGGATTTGCCGAAATTTTCTTGCTGTATTTTCCTTTTCTAGACATTTCAGTAGGTTGCTGGAAGGAAAAAATTCCGGAAAATGTCTTCAATACGTGTCTGTAAACAACTGAATTGGCTCAGCTCGGTATGGTCTGATTCACAGGTTATTAAAAGTCACAACAACACACAAACCAATTTTATGACTTTCCTTTTCCTTTTCAACCTTTGAGCTTCAGGGGCAAGATCTGTAGCTCTCGACAGACTGGATAATGATATGGGACTTTGACAGGTGCCGACAGGTAGATTTCACTGAAGTAGAAGGGTGACAGTAAAAAAAACGACTTTAGCTGATTGTTTATGCTGCAGGATTTATATTTTGTGGGCACTCAGACAATAAACTATTATGGTCTACTTTATCTTCACAGCATTAATATGAAAACTACTGAATTAATCAATAAGATAAGGCTCGTCCTTTAATGACCTATAACCTCACCAGTGTGTGTTTTTTAATGGTTTAATTTTTTCATTTTTCAATTGACCTTATCATTAAAACATAACACACAACAGAGTGTTTTTGTTGATATCATTGCCCCAAGTTACAGATTTTATCAGCATTTCCACTGCAGCTCTGGATACTCGACTCAGTTGCCGAGGGCAAAGTTAGATGTTATCGCAATCGGTCAAACCAACAATGAAACAAAACAGAGACAAACTTGTATGTGTCTCTGAAGCTTTTCACATTGATCATTTAGTGTGCCCAGTTAATGGGTCAATATCACTTTCACTTTATTATTTGGAGCATTAATTATTAGTGCCCTTGCTGTTATCTCAGAACAATTAGCATGGAGGTTTCCGACAAGTAGCTTTCTTTTAAGGTGACTCTAATGTCAGACCACCACTGATACCCTGAGGGAACAATTGAACCATAATTAACTTTTACTCACTGGAGAGATTTGCTCCTTTCATTTCAGCTTAATGATTGGCTTAGTTTTGTTTGCTCAAAGCTGAAGCTTTAGCTCTGTATTAGGCAGCATTAGGCCTTTATTGCTCTGGCACCACTCATTAGCCAATTAAAGCAAATGTTTGTCTTTTGTGGTCGGAGCTTGCTCCAAAAGAAAACTAATTATACTTAGTTTAGTCTTACTTGTGTTAAGCGCACGTCTGTGTAAATGTGTGATTCGAGTTATGATTGTAGCAATTAGAAACTGATTACTGCAGATGTTCTCTCCAGTGATGAGCAATAGGCAAGTTCTACTTTATACATTATTAAACTGCATAACTGTGCAGTTCTCAGCTAATGATCAGAGCAGTAAACTAGTAAATATTTCTGAAAAAACAACAGTCCATTCCTGGGTTGGGTACAGTTGACATTGGAACTATGTGTTACTGTTCCCAACAGTACATCTTTGGCTCTTTACTTTCTCTGTTGTTGTAACTTTATAAATTGAGTTTTGTCATACACCATACAGCATTTTCAATTAATATAATATTTATCCTATATTAAGGAGTCAAAAGTAATGGTGTAATTCCGTTGGTACTCTTAATATGACCATGTTTGATAGCCAGGCCGAATGATTCTTACTTATTACCATATGGAAGTTCATGAGTGGTCAGAGAGGTAGCGTTGCAGATCAACAGATCCCTGACCGGTAGTATGAATTCAAAGTCGATTGCTCAAGGCCTTTTGTTGTGTTTGTCAGTGGTGAGTCTGTATCTGCACCAGAAAATCTGCTCTTGTTGCATCAGGATTCTGCTGACCTGCCTAAAGAAGCAATACTTAAAACCTCCTAAATTGACCTAGTGTGGATCGCATTTGAAGTTGAAATCAGGTGTAAACAGACTCTTTTCCGTTTTCGCTTTGCTTAAGAGAAGTGATGACAAGCATATGCAGTGATTAAATAAGTGTTGCAAACTTGAAAGGAGAAAAAAAGGAAGTTGCGGAAAAACAGTCTGTAATGCAGCAGCGGCTAGAAAAAGAGCTGTGCCGGAGGGAAAGATGGCACGAGTTAGCAGACTGAAAAATGGTAAAGGACGGGGGGCCTGTAAGCAAAGTCCTCAAGTTGGAGCAGACCAGAGCACAGCTGAGCCTCTGGCAGGGACACAGCACTGAGGGCTTTATTGTGATTTGTAATTATGTGGTTTTCAGTGGGGCCTCAGTTTGGTGCGCTCCCACACTAAGGCTCTTTTTAGCCAGGGAATACTGAGTAGGAGAACAGAGAGAGGGTGGGGCTGGGCTCACTATTTCTGCTCAACCAAGAATGAGCAGACATGGCTGGAGCTTCTCTGGAGTGCAGCTTTGTTTTCCTTACCATTTCCTTTGTGGGATTAAGATGTCTAAGGTTATTATGATGTTTAAACTGGACAACTGCACATTTGTAGAACATTGAGTTATAATTCATGAGCTGAATGAATGATTGAGATCCGTTGAGAAAAGTGAACCAGTATGGGTAAAAAAGGGCACAAATATCCTACGGGTTTCTGAAGAGGAACACTCATTAACATAAAAAAGGAAGATGTAAAATACAAGGGAAGTGACAACTTTAGGCTGCACACGAATAGGAAAGAAAATGGGTGATTGACGGGATGATAAATGAAGGAGGTTGACTGGAGAGCAGAGGTGATAACAAAGTGTTAGAGTGTTGAATTGCCCTGGTGCATATTTTGCTGTCAGTCAGGGGCCGAGCCTTGCCAGTTAAGTTAAAGAGCACGTGCTGTACTGAGATCAGTTTCAGAACTGGGCAGGAGGAGCGCAGCTTATTCAGAAGCCTCCCTCTCTCTTCTGTTTATGCCCACATGCTCCTTTTAACTGCTGAATTCTGAACTGTCCTCTGGTGTTTGTTATGACTTGTTTTATATTCGACCTGACTTTTACAACAGAAAACCCTTTAAAAGAGCTGTTCTTAGTTTTAGTTTCAAGTCAGACATGCTGTGTATAGACAGTGACTCAGAGCCTTTCTGTGATTCGGTTTATCGATCACTCTTCTCAGAGTCTGCCCTTAACAGCAGACTGAGCCAAAGGCAGTAGGCAGTACTCAAACTTGACCACAAAGGCTGCCAGTTGTGGAAGGTGTATGTCCTGTTTTTTGCTTTGTTTTTACCTTCATGAAGCACTGAACCCATTTAGACCAACAACACTCAGTGCATCCACACACAAAGAAATCTCAAGTCAGATTCAGAAGGAAAGTTTCCGTTCAGCTCTCCACATTGCCAGTGCATACTTTTGTTCCATTTGGCTCTGTTATTTTTTTTTAGATATCCGTTCTTGAGTCGTGAAAAATGGCCTGCCTGTTACACTCCGGCTTGATTAAAGACTGTGGTGAAATGAGGCTTCAAGACAATGGAGGATTCGGTGCTGCATTGCCGTGGGGAATGGCCTCCCTTCTTTTTCCAGTGGACCCTAAATGCAGCTTTCCCCCATCTTTACTGGAGAACTCTTTTGTTAACATTGTCACTTCTCAATTACAGTCCAGCTCAGCCCAGGCACATGTTTAATCCTGATGTTTTCCAAGCTCTGTGTCTCACTGTTTTCTTTGGCCCGGTCTCGTGTAGTGGTTCAGGCACAAAGACAAGGTAATTTGGGTTTGCAGTCTGGGAAACGCAGGGCTCAGCAGGGCTTGTTATGAGCTGTAATGTCTAATTTTCCAATGATTGTCTTAACATGGTTTTAAAGCTGGTTTTGCAGATGTTAAGCATTGTACGGTGAAATGATCCAGACCAGTGTGTTATTGGTTTGATGAATGTTTCAGTCAAGCATGATGATGACGTTGAAGAAGCACTCTTCAACTAAGGCAGACACTTTTGTGTGTGTGTATGAATACAAGCAGAGGGGAACAGGAAGGGCAGGGCAGGGGCTGTTCAGCATGTTTCCTGTGAGGCAGGAAGTGAGCAGGGTCAGACCACAGAAGCACTATGAGTTGTTGCTCTGAACTGCTGCTGCCAAGGTCCAAAGTAAACAATCTATTGGAGCATCACTCCTCCCTCTGATTTCATTCTTGGATATGATTTGACTAGTTCATTCAGTTTTGTCTTACTGGCCAGTCAGCACAAGCACTTATGGCTGCATGAAGCCTTATGTCAATGTCCTTTTTCTTTTCTCCTGAGACATTTACAATGTCATAAATGACAATGGTGACTGGTCCATGGAAACACCTGTGTTCAGGTTGCTCTTGCCACAGAACGGTCTTAACAACATAACAACATAAAAGGAACATAAAAGGAACCCGACATTTGTAGAATCTTGAACGTTATACATTTTTATTTAAACGAGCAGAAAAGATGCTTGAAGATAGACCCCCTGGTAAGAGACGGAAAAAAACCATCAGCACCCTTCTCTGTAAGGTCTGCTGTTAATTTCCAGCAGAGAGAACTAAAGAAACCAATCTTTGTAGCACACATAAATTATTTTAAACTATAGAGTGCATGCTGTATATTTCTGAACAGAAAAAATATACCCTAAAGGTTTAGCATCCTAGAATGAGCAGCATCCTTTTATTTGGCAGAAGAGGGCTAATATCTGGGCATGAAATTTGATGACAGCTGGGTTCACTCTTCCCCAGATTCTTCATGAAAGTGCTTTGACTGCTGCAGGTGCTGTAAAATGCTCTGTAATATTTCTCTCCAAATTATCTTCAGTTCTGATGTTGTTCAGTTTGACAGGAATTTCTTTGCTGGGCTTAATGAAGGGTTAGGGTTGTCGAATATTTTCAAATCATGCCCGATACAAGGTTTAGGAGGTAACAGAGTTTGTGGAAAACTTAAACCTCTCAACCCCTGTTTGACCTTCACAAGGGCAAGTTCCGCTCTCAGCTCTGACATCCTGTCAACAGCGCCTTGAAAGAAGAGGGAGATGAGCTCTGTCATTGTAAAGATGTCTTCTTTTCTGATTCCTGTATTTTCCTTTGACACAAACTTCCCCGAATTAGCAGTGAGCCACCAGCATTTTTGTTTTCCTTAAGGCTGAAAGACAGGGAACATATTCATTATTTAAAAAAAAGAAGTACTTGCTGTGATGGTGAGACAAATATCTAACAAGCATTTGAGTGACCACTGTGGAGGTGACCTTGAGCAAGACAGTTAGTTCCTGACCCCTCAGGTGCCATTTGGTGGATCCCACTGTGGTTGTTTTTTTGGGGGGCGGGAGGGAGCTGGAGCAGTAGCAGGAGCAGGAGCACAGCTTTCTTTTTTTTCTGAATCTATGTTTGGTAAATAAGGGTCAAAAAGGCGGAAAAAAGAGCTCAGTTGTATGTCCTCAGCAAAGAGACCTTATCTCTGCCTTTCTCTCGGCCATGTAGCCACAGGGCTCTGTCGCCAGGCTGCACTGTCAAGGTAATGTTTTCGTTGTTGACAGTCAACTGTGAGGTACTAGTCCTCGGTGTAATAGTGTTAATGAAATAATCTGCCTTGTCTGCTTAATTCGACCCAATGTTTAATGACCGTGGTCTGCATGTCAGCTTCAACGAACCGTAATTGTCAATGTGTGGAAAGGTCCAGATAGCTTATGGTTTCAGCTCTCCGGTTACTATGGCGATTATCACTGGAGCAGAGTGTGTTTTGAAAGCAAACAGGTCTGTTTTGGCACCAGAACCAGCTGGGAGGTTGTCACCGACAGCAATGACGGTCACTGCGTGTGCCTGTTTGTGTGTGTTTTAAAAAGAATGTTTTCTTATCTGGGTAGATTTGGCTTTGATTCTCTCGTGACAATGTAGGGATGTGACATAAATCATGGTGCTCGTTTTAAGAGGATGACTCTTCATTTTCTCACTAGTTCCACAAACGCTGCAGAATTTCTGCGGGGGTTTTAAAATGCCTAAAAACGTCTCAAATTGAATCACTTGAATTTTAAAGATTCTTAAATACCTTTTTAATATTTGCTACTGGGTGGGGACTTTCAGTTCAAAATGACAGATGACTACACTTGGCTCAGCTGTGGGAAAGACCAGATAACGTAGGTTAATGAGGGTTGTTCTCAACATAGCTACTTCAAATAATAGTCAATTATGGGGAAGTATATGTAATTCTTTGACCCTGATATTACCGCAGAGGTCAACTTAGGTCTCCAATCTCATTCCTTACATCTTAAATGTAACTTAAACTTATTATGGTCTGCATTTCCATCTGTCCCCATTAGGGTAGAATAAAGCACCACTTAATATTTAAGCTGTGGCCAATCAGATATCAGTGAAATTCTCAGAAGAAAAAAAAAGTGTGTAAAAGGTTTTGGTACATTTACCCTGCAGCCAGTCAGAGTCCCTCCTTTCACTGTGGATTTCTGTCAATAAATGTTAAACCTGAAGTCAGAGAGTCAATGTGCCTCTTTAGTTACAAACCCTGTGTGTGCTCAAGCTCTGTCGAAAATAAATGTTCAGCAGTAAGTGGACAAATAAAATAAACTGCCTGTTGGCTGAGAACTTGTGGGTTGCATGTAAAACTTCCCAGGCTGGATAATATCATTTTATTTAGTCAATGAGTGAGAAATACTGTTGAGTAATTAAAAATTTTTTATATCGCGTTGGTTCATTTCAATCCTAAATGTTGGTAATTGAATGTCTCTGGGATCTTATCTATGTCAGTTATGTAGGACCATTCTAAACCCGATTCACTAGACAGAGCATTTTTCTGTCAGCCTGTCCATCCATCCGTCTGTCCTTCACCGTCTCTGACTGTGTCTCTTTTAAGAGTCCAGGGCCATCTCTCTGGTCAGCTGCAGAGAGACACGCCTGAAAGGAAGTAGCATAAACAAAAGAGAAGCAAGCCAAACAAAGCTGCAACTAGGCTTTGGTGGACTTGCTGGTTCAGGGGCGACGTGCTCACACAAAGAGCTCTCTGTGAGAGTGGTGGTGCTCCGTATTCTTGTGGAGTACTCGCTCAGTCACACACGCACACACATTTGCTTCACTATCCCTGTGGGGACAATTCATCAACATAATGCATTCCAGAGCCCTACCCCAACCTTGACCATCCTAACTAAATGTCTAACCTTGACCCCTAGTATTAAACCTAACCTAACATAACACTAACCCCAAAACCAATCCTTCACCCTCATAAAAGTAGTCTGGGCCCATAGGGGCCTCCTTTTCTATGCACAGGAGTGATATGAAAACAAGTACATACACACAGCATAGTACACAGCGACAGGTAACATAAGCCCACAATTCTAGTGTTTCACACACATGGTTTTTATGGCACGTTAACTTTACTGAATATGTCAGTAAAAATCTTATATCGCTGCTATGAATTACCTAGACAGCTCAAGGGTCTAGACCCCTTAATGTGTCCTGCCACAGTGGCATATTGAATTTAAATGTCCCTTTCACGCCTCACAATAACTTAAATGATCTATATTAAAGTGTTTTGTGCCGTTGCTTTATTCTAAATCTATATGCAGCACATCGATTCGTTGAGCTCCTTCCTCTCTCTCTCGCTCCCTCTAACACACATTGGCACCCCTCTTAGGATAATGCTGTGCTTAGTCATTGAGGCTGTAGATCTCTAGCTTATGATACAAAAGAACAGCATATGGGAAATAACAGATGGTAGCCAATGCATATTACTCATGTAGCGTACACATGTATATGTCATATATATAGTCTGTACCATATTATGGTCATGTAATCCGTGATTTGAGTAAACCATGAGACAGTTGAAGGACAGAATAAGGTCAGTTACAGGTCAGTCACAGAACAGAAAATCTCAGTGTACATGAGTTGTAAAGAAAAGGTATGATAATGAATGTGTGTGTAAGAGTAAACATGTTTACAGTCACATGGCTGACCACTGACCACTATGTGCTCCTCTGTTGAAAAAGTGTATAAAGAACTTTTGGGATGCAGTGAGAGTGTGTCTAATAAAGTGTTTTCCCTTAATGATGGTAAACAAGGAGACATTAAGAAGCAACGTTATCTCCTTTGAATGGACAAATTAAAGTTGTTTGTTAGCTATACTTGCTTTAAAATGTATTCATTGGTGAGTTTTTCCGACCTGCTCTCTGTTGTTTAATATTTAGTATCTGCTGATACTCATTCCTATTGTATCCTTAAATGTTGATTAAACTGTCAGTTTACCAACACAGCTGTGGACTACTTCATCTCACACTGCCTATTTGTTATGAGCTTCTTGGTTTTAATCAGGCTAAAGTATGACATTTCTGATACTGATACGATGTAAATGAAAGTTCAGTTTGCACAAATCCACCCCTGACAATGATGAGACATCCACTTAAAAGAAGATGTCTCACTCTGTTGGATTTGTTGAATCACTCATATCACTCAGTGTTGTAACAAAGTGGAGGTTGTTCTCAACAGGTACTGACAAGCGGCTTGCAGAAACACAAACTTACAGCAGCTACCGACGGCAGCAGAGTTGATGTAGTGACAGCTGATATGACAAGCCGCTGACAGAGTTATTTAAACAGACGACAGCAACACTTTAGGTTTAAAGAAGAAGCTGCAGCTGAATGCTTTCTACACTGATTTGATAATGATTATTATCGTTGGAGCTTAGAGAACCTGTGTATTTTTAAAACGTCAGTAACTAAAGTCGGTGACTCAACTCTGACGCAAAATGTTTTACATTCGCTATTTCACTGGCTTATGCAGCAGGTTACTGAACTGTAGAGAACACTACCAACAAAACAAGTGCTCAGTCCCTTTAGAGGAACAGGATGTCACAAGTCCAACTGTTCTTTTAAGCAGGTCGTCAGGCAAAAGTTCACATGAAATCACGTTTTTAACCAGCTGTTGGAAAAAGAGAAGCTGCTTTTGCGGAATTTCGTGATACCTTTTCACACTCGTGCTCCTAAATGTAATTCACCGTTGCAAAAAGTAATTTTATTCACATGTGAGAACTGTCACGCCTTGTTTAGTTTTTTTCCCTGCCTACTGTACGACCCAATTATATAAATTAAACACAAGTAATATGCATTTTTCACAGCCCAAGCCTCCAAGTGAAGAGGAACTGTTGATACTATGTAGTAAGCCTAGATTAAAAATAATACACATTAACTTATGGTTGTTACAGCACAGAGTTTGTTACTAAACTAAATTTAAATGTTAAAGTTGGTGTGAGGGAATTATGAACGGATGATAAATGTCTGTTCGACATTTCAAACGGAGATAATCACAATCACGTTGTCAAAGAGAATTGACAGAAATAAAGTGCAACTGTCTGTCACCTAGACTCTCGACTGAATGATTGAACCAGCAGAGAACCGTTAATGAATCTGCTGGTTGGGGACCTGCTCAGACAGTTGTTCCTTTAATGCAGATCCTGCGATATTTCCCTTAGAAGACCCCTACAGTTAGTTTCCCATCATCAAAAGAGCAAATGAGTGACTTGTGGAACAAGGGTTCGCATCCTTTCAGTTCACAGATTAGAGGAAATACGAAGGAGCATTGAGTCTGTGCCACGTGAAGGCCCAACATCTTACTAAAACACATTTTACTTTGCCAAGGCTCTTAGGTGTGATGGAACCATTCCAGGGTTTCATTCTGTTATCTGCACAGAAACTAATACAGCATTAGCTCTTTTACTTTGCATCACAGGCTGGATATCATACCTGTAAACATCCATTGCTCTTTCAATATCTTTTTCTTTTATTTAGATTTTCTGTGATGAGATAAATGTTTACTTGGCTCTACTGATGTTTGGATACAGTATCTCAGGGGGCTTTTCTCTTTCCTCAGTGTTCATACATCAGCAGCTTTGCACGTACACTGGTGGAGGCAGGAAGCAGCAACTCATTGGTTTCGCTCAGGGCAACAAGACTTTATTTGTTTGTCGAATTTGACACCTGTCTACACTTTCCATACCTCGACACCAGAGAAACCGATTACTTCATAGTTTTTTTTTAGGTTTTTACAATATATTGCAAATATACCCTCCCATTCAAAACGTAGAATATCAGCCGCACTCTCCTACAATTTAATTTCCTCCTCTTGTACAGTATATTCAAAGTCCCACGTGAGTTTGAATGTTGGAACCAGGAACTCTGCAATTACATTTGCCTTCATGATATAAAGAGTCGGCTTGAAGTCTTTCATGCAGTGAACGGTGTCGGCAAAGCGAGTTTCAGCCTGCGTGCTCTCAGGAAAACGTGTTAACTGTTCAGAAACCTCCCATTTCACCCCTCCTCTTTTCATTTCCTGTGCCCTTTTTCATCTTGCAAGTTGAGGTTGCTATAGTGACACAGAGAAGGAATAAACTTCCTGTCTGCTTCCTGTGGTTAATTGAAGCCTTATTTATTCTTTAGAATCACTGGCACACATCAGATTATTATCATGTACACTTCACTCCATCAGTTTGCTTGTTGAGCTGAGCTAATATACACAACGTTCGTTTTAAATGTGAATTATTTAATTATGCGTTTCCAGGTTGGCATACTGCTCTCTATAGAGAAGTGGCTGCACAGTGAGTCTAATATTAAATCAGAATATGTTTTTCATTATTCATGAGTTAAATCTTAAAAACCCTCTACTTCCCTAAAACCTTTGGGCAGTTCACTTCATGAACGTGGCATTTCTCTGCTACTTTAAAGAAGTCAGCTCAAGAATTACACATAGTGATTATGGGTAGATCATTTGTGTATTCAAACATTTTAGGATACAATTTTATTTTTTCAGATACAGGTTCAAATTTTGCCAAAAAAGGTTACGAGAAGCAGATTCTAGTTCAAGAAAGTATTTTGAAACTGCATCCTTGTTTATTGATTGTAAATGACAGCTTTAACTGAAGAGAAACACCTTGTCTTGATTTCTTGGCCTCTGCTCCTACGTATATCGTAAAATCAGTGTCAAACGGAAATGGTATAATTATCTTTATTTGATTTACTATTTGGCTTTAAAGTTAACTTTGAGAGAGAGTAGGTTTTATAGTTAAGTTAAAGCTGGTTTCAAAGTCGGAGAGTGTAATTTCAATGTGATTTGAAATGCTGAGCGATGTTTGCTCTGAGCATGTCAGGTGCACTGGTCTGGTCGCACCCTTCATGTCAGCAGGCTTCAAGGCCACGGCAGCCTCTGATTCGGGGGTTGGGAGAAGGCCAGTCTTCACAGGCAGCCTTGGCCGCCTCGTCTGCTCTTTGATCGATGGCCTTTTAGTTCAGACTAATTATCGCAAGCCAGACTAGGAGGCTGCTGATTTTATTTGGCTGCCGTGTCCACACAAACATATATGAATCTGAAAATGTAGGATTACATGTGGACGGGACTTGTTTTCAAAGTAGAGTTTTCAGATTACATGCAAAAGGTCAATTGACTTGTGTGAAATGTAAAAAACAAAATATGAAGGAATCTGGTCACTGGTTAAACTGTTCACCTCCTAGATTTATTATTATCATTATCTTATTAAATTTACTTTCATTATTTTTAAGTTATTTTATATGATATTCATTTTAGTTTACACGTGTTTGTGAAAAAGAGGAATTCAATTGTAGCTCATAAAAGCCACCTGTAGAACAAACACTGTTCTATGGATTAATGGTTAGGAACTTGTCTGACAGGATACTTTGAAAATAATGATTACAGTTTAATGACTGTTGTATTGGTTGTCACACTATACTGAAGTTTATAATTTGACAAAAATCTGGAGGCAAAATACAGTTTTGTCTTCTCTTAACATTACAGATACAAAGCTGCCACTGCTAGCAGAAATAAATCTTGGAATCTTGGATATATGGGAAAAACAAAGATAGAGTTATGGGTTAGTGTTAACAAGGCCTCATTGTGTGTATACGTGTGTCGGTCTCTGATTCTTTCTTAACCATGCAGTATGTGTAACGTATGAATTTTGGCGCAGGACTATTTGCATAAGTTGCAGTCTTAAACCAAAACGCTGCTCATTTACATTGAGTGATGTTATGTTTTGCAAAATTACATTGTGGTTCTGTTGCATGGTGTTGCTTGCTCTAGTTTTCATGTAGCAGTGGAGACAACTGCCAATCAAATCACGTCAATTAGAAGGATGAAGCAGAGTCAGCTGGTGAACCTGGTGTGTGTTCATCTTGTTATTTTCTGTGTACTTCTCTAGCAGCGCTTCGGCAGCTAGCATGACACTATCGTATGAGAGCCGGCTACCGTACCCATCGAACGTTCAGGCATTAATTTAGTACACAAATGTGAGTTCAGCGTAAGTTCACTGAGGAAGACCAATATGCTTTTCAATTCAATTCTAACTGTAAAAGAACGATAATGAATTACTCTAAAGGTTTCTGTTAGTGGAATCCCATTAAAAGGCAAGATTTGTTGCTTTAACTTCCCCTTCATCAAAAAAGCAATTCCACATTCCTTTGTCTCTGAAAGAGTTGCACAGATATTGTATTTTCACCTCAGCTTCATTTGACTTCTTATGTTTGAGAGTTTCATTTCCTCACCACCTATAGCTTTTGTTTCTCGCCAAGTGTTTATACTGAGCTTCTCCCACAGGTCATTGCTTATATTGCGATGCCCTAATCCATAATTCATCCAGCCATTTTCTTCCATCTCTGTGTGCCTATACATGTGAATGTGGAAATGTAGTACAAAGGTTAGTGCAGTTGGGGGGCAGGTAATGGATGTATGTATAATGTATCAGCAGCACATTACCCAGTCGCCCATGATGCAGCAGATGCCCCCTGAGTTTGGGACCATAGCTGTGTTGCCATTTGAAGGAGAATAAGAAAGGGTTATCCTACAGTAATGTAAAGTGAAAGAGCAGTAGGACAAACTCATGCTGTGAGGTGTTTTTTCATAGTGACTGTGGCACCAGTGAAAGATGCTCAACCTCCTGTTTTGTTTCATTGTTTGAACTGAGACTGAAGCCTAAAGGGATAGTTCACCGAAAAATGAAATTTCGCTCATCTACTACTCACCACTATGCAGATGAAGGGGTGGGTGAGGTGTTTAAGTCCGTAAAAACACTCATTCACTCCACACTTCACCCACCCCTCCATCGGCAGAGTGGTGAGTAGATAAAGAGTGAATTTAAATGTTTTGTGTGTGTGGTCCTTCCTGTGGGAGTAGTACAAGTGTCACATGGCTCTCAGACACAGAACAGTGTGAGACAGTACAGATCATTAGGGTGCAGGGACCTGCTTCAATTACAGAATATGTTCCAGTCTATTTAGTGTTGATGCAAAACTGAATCACCGTCCCAGGGTTGCCGGATTCAGTGCTGTGCTTTTCTGTATGGTCACACTGTGTTCAGTTTGATTTTTCTGTGGTCGTCTCTAAGGGAGGGGCCACCTGAACGGCTCTGGGGGCCCAGAACTGGGCAAGGGGCCTGAAATATTCCAGCTATTGATTATATTTGTCAGAGTTGTGATCAGGTTTTTTCTGTTGTAATCAGATGATACATTTGTGATTTATGACGTTTAACTTTAAGTATAAAGGATTTTCAAAAACAAAGAAGAGAAAGCGCATCATATTATCAGTTGGTTATAATAAATCCAATTGTAAGCCGAAACACATATTTGAAACCTTTATCAAATGTACACCTTCTGCTACACAATATATCTTGCAAAGAACACACACTAAACAGCCAAAACAGAAGAGGAATGTGATGTACAATAAGGGAAATAATCCACAAGCTGTGGTTCACCAAGCCCACAAACTCATTCCACATTAGATCTGAGTGCAGTGAACAAAGCTGTGTGCTACTTTATCCTTCCAAAGAAGCGCTGAGTATTTTCTCTTCATCTCTACAGGTTGAACATCTGTCTGATTTAAATCTGTGTTTGACCCCGGTTCGATCCAATAACGATTGTGTGTCTGCATGAGCAGCAGGATTGTCTTTCCAGGTCTTTGTCTTTAGCCAAGGCTGCAGCGCCATTTCTGGGGTCATGTAACACAATCCTTACACTGACCCCACCAGATGCCTGCGAGACGTAAGCTCTGATTAAACCACATATATGAAAGTAGATGTCAAAGTCAGGGGAGAAGATGAACAGATGAATATAAATACAAATTCTTGCTATTTCTGCATTTTCTGTCTGATATTAGTACAAAATTACTGGCATCTTCCTGTCACACAACAGCTGTACATACAGGAAAATGTATAGAGAAGTCCGATAGTCTCTATCAAGCCAAGATTTTAACTTCTAAAGTGTAAAATTGTCTTTATAGATCAGGATCAGTCACCAAAATCCTAAGCAACACCAACTTGCACATAAATGATATGAAACACAAAATAATGGATTAAAAACAGCTGGCTAATTCCATCGCTTAACTAAATATATGATAATTTTTGCTCTTTACTTGCAGCACAGGGGAACATGTTTGTAGAAATGTGTGTTTGAAGGTCGTTCTTTATTGTAAAATAGATTTTCTTGCATATTTGCATTGTAGTAGCGTAATGTCAGAGGAAGCCCTCTCCAGATGTTGCAGCACATTAGAAAATCTCGAGGGCTGCAGATTTTAAGCACCGTTCTTCTTGTCGCTCCCTCATCCTTGCACACAGTTTGAAAATCAACATCAATTATGAATTCATTCCATCTGGTGGACTGTGATTACCGCTCCTGGCGCTGTGGCGTGCCTGATAGCTCGCCGCTCCGTCAAACGGTTTCACTACAAAAATTCAGAGCCGATGAAATGAGGTAGGGGAGCGACACTCGGATCAAAGCCATGACAGAAATGAGAGCGAGAGAGACCTCACCATTATTTTTAATTGATTATCGGGATTTAAGGGGCATGAGTCATCTGTATTAAATATTGACCGACTCAAATCGGTGCCAACTGTAGCTGCCCTGTTAAGGCTTTGAGCTCTAATCTACTTCTGACTGGGAGTCAAGGTTGTCAATCATCGGCAGTTAAGGCCGAGGACCGGCCAGTTAATGTGTCATCCTCACGATGGGCCTGACGTTAAGTTTCAGATCAGGGTCCCAAACAGCAGCACATCTGTTTCTCTCCTCCTCCCGTCCTCTCTTTACCTTTTACTTACCTCAGCTGATCCTCTTTCCTGTCTGCTACAATCAGCGTTTGCCATTCCGCTTATCTCAGTGTGCCAAATAATTCCTCTCAAACCAATTTTGCTATTTTGGAATGATTAAAAATTATCTTTCCCAGTTGACATCTCTGTCTGCTTCTTCTTCGATTCTCTTCGTCATACTGAGATGTTTGTATTTTTCCAGTTCTACGTCCGTTGTGTTTTAAAACCATCAACATGCCCACACGCTCGCTGTGAATTCTTCCTGTGATTTTCTTGTTGAATTGTCATATTGGCTCAGTCTGACATTTTCGTTCACACATCACAGCCCTTCTGGAATGGACAGGGACATTTTATACCAGTGGTCCCTGTTCCCTGACGTAGCATTTTACCTCTTGTACTTTCAAGGATGACAGACTCCAGAGCTCCTGTGAGTTATGGTATAATTTGTTGGTTTTTCATATGCATTTCCAACATGACACCTTCTCCTTTATTTGCGTTTCCCTCTTTCACTAGCTCTCCACATTTCACTCTTCTATTGGAGGAAGGAGCATCTGTCTGTTCAGCATCATCGACAGTTTATTGCTGGTGGCAATTTGTGTCTCACTGTTGACTGACAAATTAAACTATGGCCTTCAATCTCATGCAAAATTAATAAGTTATATATAAACGCCACCTAATTCTTGTTTTTTAACAAGCTTCTTATGAAATTTACTTTCAATTTATTCTTCTAATCTGAATAGGTTTGTTTCCTCTTCTTTCCTGATTTCTCCTGATATGCACCAGTTAATCTTTACCACCGCTAATTGCTCGGGAGGTGTGTTGACCATGTGGTTCACATTTTCTCTCATAAACTGCACATAGAGCTCCGAGCTCCACTGCTGCCGTTGCTGTAGGTTTATGGTCCCACAATCAAACGCAGTTCATACGAGTGTAAGTCTTGCTTATATTTTTATGACTCAAGAATTGGTGAGGTTAATGATTCATCGATAATAAAACATGATGAGGGGTTTTCCGTACACAGTAAAGCATGTGGCAGCTCAACAAGTCCTAATTCTCACATACTGCTCCTTTCAGCTCCGCATCTCATCAGCTATGGCTGCTTTACCATCGAGGAAATGCCTTCTTAAAACTGTAGAAGCTTGTCATGATTAATGGATTAATGATATTTGCTCCGGCCTATAATTTGTCAAGGGAATGTGCATCCTTAAGGAGACTTGTCATTGAATGGCTTATGTGAAGGAAATTAAATGCTCTTTGCTTCCACCACCATCATCAGTATTGCCTTGCATGCACTCGATCTACATAAAGAAGGAAGACTTCTCGTCGTCTTCTCCCTCTCTGCTTTGGCAGCAGTTGCGACTCTGCGGTCCAGACTTGCTCGTTGCCCGAGGCACGGTAACCATCTGTTGGAGGAGACTGAATCCGTCCGTCGCTGTCTTTCAAACAGACAGATATGTCAGTGGATGTGTATGCATGTGTCTTTGCATTCACAAGTGTACACGTTTTCATGCAAGCTGCCTCCATTTCCTCCTTGATTGGATCTGAGAATAGGAAGTGGCACGTGTCTCTCTGAGGGGCCTCTGGTCTCGGGTCTGGGATGGTCCATTTCTCAAAGCTCGGCGAGCGAATGGGCACCATCGGACCGCTCACGTTCGGTGTGTAGGCGGTCGAGGATAGTTGGAGAGAGAGACTCGGATGGAGTGATGGAAAATGAAATTAATTAGATTATAGAATAAAGAGAGTGAGGCCCAGGGGAGATGGGAAAGTGATGAAGGCCGTTTTGTTATGCAAGAGATGTGTCAGAAAGTTCAGCGTGGTGAGGCTGTGTCCTCTCTGTGGATCCTCCTACAGGAAGAGTTGCCGTCTCAGCACTTTTATTGTTATTTTCCCCCTCGAACATCGCCCCCCTCTTCTCCACCTTTTGTTTTCATATATTCCCATTGCTTCCAATTAGGTTACACATCTTGGCGTGAAAACCGCCCTATCACTTTTCCTCTGTATGCTTAGTGCACTGTATATTAGTGGGGAGAATTCAAGTCTCATTGTTTTATTTAGTGGAGTCTCGGTGGTTCTCAGGCTGCTGCGAGTGAGAAAAGTGGCCGTGAGGACGAGGAATCTCAAGTGGGTGAGAAACGACATCTAACAATAAGTCGAGCCTTTCGTGCACTGTGACTAATATTTATCTGTACTCAGAAAAAATCACATTAAAGTGGACTTAACAGCATTAACTCTGTGTCTCTGAGTGGATATTGATTTTAAACCTTATGACATCCCATGTTTGCCTCCACTGGCCTCGGAGTTCAACTTGAAAGCCAGTTCATATTTGATATTCATGGGGCGGCCTGTCACCACTGAGGTCACACATTGATTTATTTATCAGGTCTGCACTGAAGTGGAGACCAGAGGGCCGTGTCATTATAGATTTAGTAGCCGGTGGATTTTCTTCTGTTCTTGACGATGTTTTATTCAACTTTCACTTTGTTTGCAACTCAGTTATTGGCAGCTTAAGACTAACTTAAATAATTGTCTCATTAAAGCATGTGACATTCATTTTTCACACAGACGAGCCAATGTTCTATTAATTTTTCAGTAAAATGACTGCATGCCTGATGGTGCAGTGCAAATGGCTCCACAATTACAACACAGTAATTACTCAGAGGCCGGCAGTCTTATTTAGGATATTTTGTGTAGCTTGTAAAAAGCATGTTTGAAAGAGGACTGCCTGCAACACATTGAGGGAGAGATATGAAACAGCCCTCTCCTCCATAGTGTACACAATACATGAACACAAACCGTGTGCAGTTAGCGGAATGTAGGACAATATCTCTGCAAGAACACACGCTTGTTGAATTGGATTATTTGGTATTGTGTTTGAGTTATTGTGCCCACACTCTGTTTATGGCCAAGCTGTTACTGAACGCTTATCAGCCAGGGAGCGAGAAAAGGCCTCAATGTGAGAGGGAAGAGATCTTAATGAAACCTGAGGCTTCTGTCCATGTTGTCTCTTTACTAGTCTGTGGATACCCAAACAGGGCCAGATCTGGAAAAACATTTTTGTTCGGTTCTGGTTCAGTCATGTCGACTGGGCTATCTACTGGATTTTTTTTAAGCTGCACATAAAACAACAGGGAAATCATCGGCCTCTGGTTGGGTTCTGGTCAGGCTCTGCAAATTTCTCTCTCAGGCTCGGTTGAATTCCGACAGAAAATTATGGCCTGAATCCCACTCTAGTCGGTTGGATTGGTTGAATTACCTGAAACTTTTAAAATATTCAACCATCTTTCTCCTGTAATTTAAAATGAGGACACCCCCTGATACTGATGTGATGTCTAAAAATCACCCTCAAATGTCAAAGTGTCCTCCAAGGTCCGTGCCACTGACTTGCCTGCCAGTCTTCTTCTTATTGTATCGTCATTGAGTTTATGCCTTAAAACAGTTTGTCAGAATCATCAGGACTGAGAGCCCCCTCAGCGCTGGTTTTGTTATTTAAGTATTTATTGTTTTAATTTATTTCCCAGTTCAACACATGTTCCTCTCATCTGCAGTGAAACGAAGCTGCTTAAGTCATACCCCCACAAGCGTTTCATTTACTCTTTGCTAGTGGCCATAAAGTGATTTGCTGCGGGTGGCGAGGTCAGTTGTCAGTCTGACTGAAAGGAGGCGGAGCAGTGTGAGTTACTCGTTTGAGCTATAGCTCAGATTGGAACGGTTCAGGTCTAAGCATCAACAGCGGCCCTGTGTTCTCAGCTAGCAGGCACCCACACTGCTGCCTTTGTGTCTTGTTCCCAGTCCCACCAGGATGGGTCACACTTGCTCCAAACACATGCACACTTATTCAGACACAGAGTATAGCTTCAACACCAGTGGAGGTGGACGGTTCCATTTTAAACTAGATGGAGCTGTGGATACAGGATGCTGATGCAATGTGTCGGCACTGCAGGACGATAACAATCGTTTTGAGGTGTTGACTGTCAGCCTTGACACAAGACATAGGGAAGGACCCTTTGAAATGTCTTCTTTTTATATCTGGACTTGTCATTTTCATCATGCTTAACTGGATAACAAATCTCTAGAGACTGTGTGAGCATGTCAGGAATTCTCACAGAATAGCAGGCCGGCAAATTTCTTTGTCTCATTTAATTCCATCACTTGTTAAAAGTGGGAGTAGATAAAGCTCTGTCAGACCTTTCTGTTAATCTCCCCTTCAAAGAAAAACTCAAATTCCTCTTTAAGGACGTAATTTTCAAATACTCAATCAGTAAAAATTGCCAAGAAAACCTCTTGATGTGGAGATATTTAACCTTGAGACCAATCAGTCGACAAGGTTTTTTTTTATGTCTGATAAGGCAGAGTTAGAAAACTGTAATGCTCACACCAGACTCCTGAACACTGAACTGAGTATTGTGTTCTTTGTCTGGGAAGTGAGAGATTAAAATGATTGTGCAGTAAATCAGATAATGTGAAGTCTTGTCAGCCACCGGAATACGTTTTATTCTCAAGGCCGACAACATCAAATTGATCTTCCCTTCCACTCAAATAACTGTCAAATAACTTTACAGTCAGCCACCAACTATTTCATAAAAATAGATCACATAGATAAAAATGGTTATTGGTGAACTCTCAGTAGCTTTGCTTTTGGTAAAAAGTATTGTGAAGTATTAACCTTTGAGAGCCACAAGCTAGGCACATCATGCTGGGCAAACCCATTGAAAGGTGCAGGATCTCATACGCTGCATCAATTCACAAATACTTTTCCAAGAACATATTTCCAGCTCGTAAAGAGGAGGACGAGGAGACCATAACCCATTTCTTAGGAGTGATTGGTCAGGTCACAGGACATATTTATTTGACTTGGAGATAGTTTTGGGTAACGGGTGGCTCAGGTGGATCGCACTCATCTATTCTTAACATTGAGATCTCTCAACTTGTCGTTTAACACCTGGATAACTGTACCCATGCACCAAAACCCCCTGCACAGTCGGAACTGAGCGATTTCCCCTGGTACAACAATGATAATTGTTTTTCATACCAAGGGGCCCCTCAGCAGCGACCTGCACATCCTCAAACAAAGGTAGACACCCAATTACAACTCATTTGAGTCCAAATGAAGCCCCAGCTAAAATCCGTGGGTCCCATGTTGTCTATAAATACAGGCAAGAGTTATTTCCCTCATCTGCTCTCTAACAATTAAATTAATGAAAGTGCTGGGTACACCACTGCAACAACACACTTTGTGGGAGCAGTGCATTCTCTCCTTTTATGAAAGTAAGGTTTGCTTTAGTCATGTGTGTGTGGTCATGTGGGACTTCATTAGAACTGTTCCTGTTTGTATTGAGTGACACTCACCACCTGTGAATGCAGTGTGTCCATCATGGGTCAGACACCCGGCCCCGTCCTGCTGCAGACGGACCCCAGTCAATCCTGATGGTATTGGTTCCCCCTGGCACCCGTCTCCATGTTGGTCCTCCCCGTCAGTAGTCAGTCATTTCCTGACTGTTGCAGAGAGATTTACAATTTCTCTGCTGCTTTATTCTATTACTATATAATATGTCTCCATGGTTATTCTTCCTACTCCTAGTATATGTTATCCTTCAGAGCATATAAAACAAAGCCTAGTCTGCTACAACCCAGACTCTGTGAGATCTGACGATGATGGTATGTGTACTCAGTCATATTTTCCCCCAAAAAGGCCTGTTTCATAGCAGATATTTTGATCTGTCGTAGTAGGAAAATCACAGATAAATAATAATGTGCAAGTGTGCACGTATGCGTGCACGCTGCTGCAGTCCTGTTTGTTCAGTTAAGATATTATTAGTAAAAACAAAGTGTGTCCAGCCCTGCAGGAATTCTGGAAACATTTTTACTAAAGTACATGTGCTTGTACAGTTGGTGGCAGCCTTTAATATCTGCTGGCAACTATAAAATATTCAAGACAAATATTGCATCACAGGCCTGCACTTCCTCTACATGTGTCTATATACGTTGTTGTTGAACTACGAGTACTGAAGCATTAGTACATTGCTGTATAAATAATATCCTAGTATATTCCCTAATTTATTGTGCTCAACATTTCTTTGGCGTTTAGTATTCTCACATTAAAAAATGCTGAGAACACACAGTCTGCCTGGAGATGATGTGTATTTGTGTCTGTTGTTGTTAATCAAACCAGCAGCGGCACCGAGATATGTGCCAGGCTTCACTGCTCGCTTCTAACTGTTATTAGCTTCAGATTCACTGGACAAACTCCAAAGGGCATGTTTACTACTATCAGGAGAGCTTGCGTTTGTGTGTTTGTATGCTCACGCAGTTTGAAACCAGACGTAGCACATCGCTCTTGGGACAAATTTGGCCAACTCTCTTTTGCTGTGTTGCGTCCTGAAATTTAATGCAAAATTATAAATACACTTTATTAGTGCTTAAACCTAAGACCCAGTTTAATAGATGCAGCGTAAGTGTGAAGAGGTTTAAGAAGAAACAGTTTGACGGCCTTTTGTAGTTTGAACCAGTTTAAGAAGAAGAAGAAGGGTGATCAGAGAGTGCATACCTCTGTCAAGGCTAATGCCCTATTTCACCTTGTTATAAATAAGTTGTGGGTTAACCCTTTTAACGGGATCCGCTCCCAGCGTGAATTGGTTTTTCCCGCCTCGATCAATGGGATTGGCTCCAGCTCCCCTTACGACCCTTTAATTATAATGTGTTTAGATAATTGACCGATGGATTGATGGATATTTTTCTGTAATGTTGCTGATGAACAAAGAAAATCAGATGAAACATAGCTTCCTTGGTAATGGTGCTTATTTGACACAAATGATAAATGCATCCATCAATTTGACTGCTTATCATTTGAGGGTTGCGGGGTAAAGTGGATTTACGTGCTGCTAAATATTGTATCTGCTTTATATCAAATGTAGGGTACACACCACAATAATGTTTTGGTTTTGTTTTTTATTTTCTAGGAAGATATGTTTACAGTTTTAGTTCATATACAATGTATACAGAGCAGCCAGAGAGAGCATTTCTTTCCCACCTTTCCTCCGGTGTAACACTATTGTCCACAGACTGTGCGGCAGATGGACGTGCGCTTCATCACAGTTTGATTTGCAGATTACTTGGTCCGAGCCTCCAGAACCATGTGGTGGATGCAAAATGGAGAATGTCACAATGCCTCTGCGTGAAAACAGAAAATCACTTTCACCCTAGTGTCCTGGCTCCGCACGCTCAGGCCCCGGACACAAACAGTACATCTCTGACCACATGGCACACACCTAATGACACCTTTAGGCTCTGGGATGTCTATTAGAACTGTCTTCATTTCAAGGCAAACTGTTTGTTCTGCTTGATTAGCCAGTCTGAGCTCATTGACCATGCAGGAGCTGACAGCTGTCTATGGAAACTATCTTTGCCCATTACTACCCGGGGGCCTCTCTGTGCATGTGCGTGCTGCCTGCTGTGTAGTAGTGTATTTTGAGGGTCATCCCAGAGAGACTTCACCGTGGGCGAGTTCGAATGGAGAGTGCACTGACAGGCACCCCTGGGTGTATGTGTCTGTATGTGTGTAGTGTTAAATTCCTTGTGGCAGATGAGCTCTCCCTGGTCGCCTCAGGCTGGTAGAATAAACATAGCACTGCATAAGAAAAAAAAAGGCCCCATACCCTGTCAGACGTTTCCATTAAAATGTTAACTACGATAAAGTGACTTGTCTTGAAAAAGAAGAAGAAGAAGAAGAAGAAGAAGAGGGGGATGGGTGGCAGGTGGGTTGTATTGCTTCAGAGGTTCAAAGTGTCTCTGATGTTTCCACTGTGAAGTAAAGACTTAGCTTCATTGCCATTTCAACTCAGACCACAGTTGGAAATGTCTGGGCTATAGCTGTAGAGACAGAATCCCTGTTGGTTCACATGAGAGGAAAGAGTAGACTGGTTCAGGATGGAAGTGAGAGATGGAGAGATGGAGAGGGGGGAGCTCCAGATGTGAAGCGGCCAAGCTGGCTGCCTGTTTACATGTCTGGTCTAACGGGAGCGTATTTTTAACCTCTGCCTGTTTTTGTTCTCTCTGCAGGTGCTGGCGAGTCAGGGAAGAGCACCATTGTGAAGCAGATGAAGTGAGTGACTGCTAATTGTTTTGCTTTTCCTCCAAACAGGACTGACAAAAAAATATGTATTCAGCGATAGTATTAGAAAGATTTAAAAAAACAACAGTGATTTGAAGATCAGTATTAACTGCGTGATCAAATAGAAGAGTTATATCAGCGCATGATTTTTCAATACTAGAACAAACATATGTCACAGATTTCTTCCTGGGACTCTCTTGGGTTTGAATCTCACACTGGACTCACATATATGCACACTTGGTGTCGGCGAGATCGTCTTACCGAAAATAATCACACTTGCCATGCCAGCAACGCAGAGCAAAGGAACCACAATGCAGTTCGGCAAAGTATTCAAACTGAATGAGCAGTGTTTCAGCTGAGTCCTTCAACGCTTATGTGATTGCACAACATAATATGATATATTCATTGGCTTCCATGTTCCCAAGAATAATCCCCTATATTAAGAAATGGGTTGATATGTAAAAAAATGCGATGCTCAAATATGCAGAATGTGATTAAATGCACTGAAGATACTGATCAGTGATATGAATGAATGAGTGAGTCATCATCATACTTCCTGTCTTCCTGAGAGAAGACACTTTGCTGTGTGGTGGAGACCCCTGTGTCAGATATCTGGCTTGTATTAGCTACGCTTTTAGGTGCATGCACATTGAGGCCCTTATATAAAGATTGTTATTATTATGTACAGTGTTATCTATGTGGACTGTTTGCTGTTGTGTATCTTTCACGGAAAAAGGTGTGTGACACCAGACAGGACGGAAGATGTCTGAAATAGACCATATGTGGGAGGGTTTATCTCAGCTCTACACCAGTTTAACAGTTAGGTCAGCTGCAAACCGATAAAAGTTATTTCACACATTATCTACAGAAAATGCAAATAATTTTCCTTTTCATGCCTCTTTTTTTTTATTCAAATTTAAGGAAAGAAGGTAGGTCTACTTAATGAGGTCTTCCAATGTAGTTTCCATTGGGAAACATTCTGCTCTTACACATACACACACACACACACACACACACACACACACACACACACACACACACACACACACACACACACACACACACACACTCATTCACGTGAGCTGCATCTGCGCTGCAGCGTATTTTATACAAGGGTGTTTCTCGTCTGATAAGTGGAATCTTCCTGCTCGCTGATATGGTGACTAATGTATAGAGTTAGACGCCCCCTTGCTCAGAGGCAACATGCTGGAAATAGGCCATTAGAAGTCAATGCAGCATGAACATTATCACAAGCCCGATGGAGGTAAGAAACAATTGTTAAGTGATTCATTAAATCAGAGGAGGAGTCGCCGAGTCCCTGTGCAGAATACAGATACAGACTGTCAGTACTCTCGACTGGTTCTAGGGTACATCTCTGGTTGTTTTTAATATTTTCATTATACTTCACATTAGAGATGCACCATTTTGGATTTTTGCCGATATATCCGAAATACAAACTTATTCCTAGACCCCACTCATATGTTGGTTGGCTGAGAGTGTCAGCTGATAGACATATTGGGGATCTTTGTTTGCCAATATGCACCAATATTAAAACGTTTTTTATTTTAAAGTTTACATGTTTGTTTTTATTTTATAATTAAATTCCAATATATGTAGTTGTATTTGTGTTTTTTTTTCTAATGCAAATGATTAGGCCGAGCCCTAGATCTTTACTTAAATAAATATCCGCATTTCTTGACACCTGTGGTTTTCCTGCTACGACATTTAAAATGTCATAGCAGGAAAGTCATTTAGACTGCATGTAGACAACACTGAAAGACAGTTACTTGAGTAATTGATCTTTCTTTTGCACGACTTCTTTTGTAACATGGGGAAATTATAGATCTCAGAGATACAATGTGAAAGATTTTCCTTTTCATAATTTTGAACAAAGGGATAAATGCTTAACAAACCGTGTGAGCATCACAACAAGTTTCAATGTTAAAAAAATCCTCTGACAGTTGACTATAATATATTGTGATGAAGAAAGGATGACATATGCTTTAAAGAAAAGTGACAGCCACAGGAAAGCATTAATGTTCGGTTTTCAATTTATCCAGATTTAGAGTTGTGTTGAAAATGTGTAGCGACAGAGACATGAAGTGACGTACTTACTCCGCTGTGGAGATCACGTGATTTTATCGACAACACACAGACACCTGAGCCACAGCCACTCCCTAATAAGGCTGTAGCTGTAAATGACCTCGGATTAGGTTTTATTGTCAAATTTAGAATCTGGCTTAAAAAAATGTTTGCATGTTTTTTAACAGTCTCTCTCTCTCTATCTATCTCTCTCTCTCTCTGATTTCAGGATCATTCACGAGGATGGATACTCAGAAGATGAGTGTAAGCAGTACAGAGCGGTGGTCTACAGCAACACAATCCAGTCCATTATGGCCATCATCAAAGCCATGGCAAACCTCAAGATCGACTATGAAGAAGCTTCCAGAGCGGTAGGTCTCTAACAGTAGAGTAGACACTGACATGCATAAACATGAACCATGGTCACCTTTGATAAACCAGGATGTGAATACCATGTCCAGCGTGTCAGCAGCTCTCTGTGGACACAGAAAAGTCTGTCCAAGCTTAAAAGAATAAGGAGAATACTGGACTGAACTTATGCACTAAAAACGACACTTTAATCTTACTATGGGTTAAAGATTATAAACTTTAAGTACTCCATATTTTGTCATAATAAAATGTATTCAGGTCCATTATTTCTGAACATTGTAAGAAACAAGGAGAATATTGCCAACGTGGAAACAAACTTCTTCCTACAGTGTTGCGCTTATCAGCTTTGTCTCATGTAGATATATTATTAATTTTTCAAGCGTCATACTGTTATCACTGCATATACGTGTGTGTGTGTGAGTTTATTTGTGTCTTTCTTGTCTTGCCAGGATGATGCTCGCCAGCTATTTGCCCTGTCCGCAGCAGCGGAGGAGCAGGGCATGCTGCCTGAAGACCTGGCCAACGTCATCCAACGACTGTGGGCCGACAGCGGCGTCCAGATCTGCTTCACACGGGCCCGAGAGTACCAGCTCAACGACTCCGCCGCCTAGTGAGTGCTTTAATAACACAAAATAACATTGAGATTCTGCTGTGGATTAATCAACATAAAATACTGCACACAGTTGTGCTAGGATCTAAAGTCATATCAACGTCCCTTTATTACCTCTGGAGTTGAGGCTGCTGTGTTGTAAGTCTACACCGGGGGCTGTGATGCAGAAAGGAGCATGAGATGTGTGATATCAAATATGATCAAAAATAATAACTGAAAGTATTCTTTCCCAAACTCATCAAATGTTGTTTAAGAATAAAATAATATTAACATTACTCAACAAGTGAGTTCTCTGTGTGAATTCAAAGTGTCATGTTGGAGCTAAACATATCTAATCACTTGATACAACACAAACAGTAGCTTGTTAAAATGTTATGCAGATCTGCACTTTCCCTGCTAACTGGACTGGAGTAATGTCATGACACTTTGCTCCACTCTAATGGAGAGAACGTTTAGCGGACAGTTGAATAAATTATTATTGTTCACAAAGAAGCTTAGCCTTAACAAACTTTCAATCTCCTCCAGAATGTCTTTTCATTGTTACTTTTCATCTCCTGTTCCATCTCATCCACATCTTCCTCTCCTCTCTGCTAACAACGTTTTCTCTGTGCTGGATTGTGTCTCTGTCATTTCTCACGTCGTTAATATGTCGACACACTACTTTTCTCTGCCTCCTCACATTAACCAGTGAGGAGAAATCCACAGAGAGCAGCTACAGTCATTAATAGAGAAGACGTTACTGTTTTGTTTAACCGCTGACTTTTACTTTTGAGACCTGTCGGCTGCTAATCTGCAGCAATGTGGCCGCCGTCAGCCGCAGGTCGTTAATTACCTCAATCACCCTCTTCTCTGAGTGCTGCATTAGTTGGCCGTGCTTTTTTCTAATGCACCAGTATATTAACAGGGATAGAATGAGGTTATTGTGAGCGGTTGCTGATGAGAGGAGGTGAGGGCCGGGGATCACTCTGATCTCCGACCGGCTCGGCATCGTCCACTGCTCACAAAAAGCAGCAGGACTAAACTGCTCTTAATGTGTAATACACAAGATATTTGACAATACAATGACACCTCCAGGTTGTGCTTTAAACTGTCAGGTGAGTGTTTCTCGAATCACTACTTTGCAGTCAAGGCGGCTTTTTATTTCCAAGGGGAGCGATATTTGTGTGTTTGTTTTCAGCCACTATAATCACAACATCCCTGCCTCTCTGCTTGTGTTGAAGCCAATGGGACCCGGTGGAAACGGGCGAGGCACAGTGTTCCATCACGGCGAGTCGGTCGCTATAACAGAAGAATAAATGAGCCTGGCACTGGAATATAATTCATGTGTGAGCACAAGCTGAGAGCCAGAGAGAGGAAGGGAGAGATAAATATAGAGTGAGAAGGAACAACTCACATTAACAGAGATCTCTCCTCTCATTCTCTAGGTTTGATAGAGGGGGACCTGCACTGTACAAGCTGAAAATAATGGATCCTGCTGAGATTATTTAAGGAAATGTACCAAAACGTTCACATGTGTGTATATAAAAAGAAAATAGTTTTTTTTGTATCCAACAATATGAACTGCCCATGGCTTGCACACGTCTACTGTGACTTCTCCCTACCTGTTGGGTACATGTTGTCTCCAGTGGACTGACAGGGTTTGTAGTCGACCTTCACTTTCTCACTTCTTCTTTTGAGAGTGTAAGCTGTCAAAATTCAATTAACCGTCAAGGCTTATAGAACCGACGGCCAAATCGTGCAGTCGTAGAATCTGATGTGTGGAGTGGGCGACAAAAGCAGCCTAAATCTCCTTCTCTCCGTGGGGAGAGGGATTATGATTAAACTGGCTCGAAGTAGTGATGTGAAGGCTTTGATATCTACACTGTTTGGCTTGAGTGGGATTACACTCAGCATCAACACTGTGTTACACAACAGACTTTGTATCCAGTTGATTATGTTGAAAATATGGTCAAAAGCTCTCATTGTCTTTCCAGCTCCAAAATCTTCCTTGGCGTCCTCGGTGAATGGCACCGCTTTTTCATCCCGAGATATTTTTTCATTTTTGTTCAGTTTTGCATCCGTGACGTGTGAAAAACATTATCGACTGACCCACTCGCTCTCTGTGAATTTTCCTGCTGTACTCTCACATGGGCTCACTCTAACACTTACTTACTAGGAGGTTGGCAGGAAAACCTCTGGAAAATGTCCGGAGCACCTGACTCAGACATTTGTTTTCTCTCATGAAGCATCTTCCCTTACTGCAGGAGAACATTGTATCATTATTATAATCATATTTTACAACTGAATAGATTCCTGTGTTCTGGCTGTCCACTCCACTGTTTTTTGTCTCCAAAGCCACATTAGGTGATTTAAGTATTTGAACGCTCTACTCAGCATGATTTAGTGTTTACATCATCAACCATATTACATAAATCTGTGTCTGTTGACAATGATCGGTAATCAAATTATACACTGCTACTACCAGAAGGGCCGCTCTTCACGTTTTTCCAGTGGCAAGAGTTTCTGAGGATAATTCTACTTTTTAAACAAATACACAGACTCATTAACTGCATCACAATCAGTCATTATTTAAGACTTCTTAATATTTCAAAATGAGATGGAGTGATGATTTTAAACTAAGCAGACACGGGGTGGCTGTGTGAGCTGTCATGGAGTCAGCAGGGGTAAATAAACACTCTTTTGATGCTCTATGACTCTGACTCCCCGTGTAATGTGATTATAAACTGACAGGGGTGAGCGACGCAGAGCGCCTTCATCAGATCACTTCCAGTGTGACGGAAAAGTTGAGACTTTGCCCCTGAGGCGACCTTACCTCGCACCTTATCGTAACAACAACTGCAGCTTCAGTTCTTCTTCCTCTTGTGAGAGTAGAGGACGACAGAGATCATTCCACACTTATTTGAAATGTTTGTCTCGTCCCATCAGTTACCTGAATGACCTGGAGAGGATAGCCAAGGCAGATTACATCCCCACGCAGCAGGACGTGCTGCGGACTCGGGTCAAGACCACCGGCATCGTGGAAACACATTTCACCTTCAAGGACCTGCACTTCAAGTAAGACGTCTCCTCTTCCCAGTGTTTCCATCTGCTTACACTTAACTTCAGAAACACAACTTGTCTTATCAGAGGTTCAATCACTGCATCTGCTCACACTGTGAAGCTCACACTTTAATTTTACCTACAAAAGTCCACAACTGACTAATTCACTCAATTAAATTACCCAAGTGTCCCTAAACCGGCCGAGTGCTGTATGAAACAACCAACACTCTCACTGCATGTAGCAACCACCTCCGCTCATATGTTTAATAGTGAAGCTGCTGTTTATACATCACGAGGCTAAAGTGATGAGTGTGGATGAGGACGAGGTCAGGCTCAGCTCAGCTCAGCAGGGGGCGGCGGCCATTTAATCAGGCTTCTGATCATCTGCTGAAATTCATCATGGGGTTTGAAGTGCTCTGACAGTTTTCTGTCCCACGTAAGGATGTACACAACGGGTTTTTAAATGCATCACTGTGTTTGAGGTTAATGTCACACAGATGTTGTAATCATTCAAATATTATAATGAAAAGTGGCTGCTCATGCTGTTGCCTTGTATTTCTCTAACAACAATACTTGAAAATGATGGTAATTGTAGAGTTTTGCCATCTAAGATTATCATCACAGACACACACACACACACACAAACAGACACAAATATCTGATGGGCACAATAGCAATAACTGATGCTTTGAGAACAGCAAAGGAAATTGTTTGGAAAATTTCCAAGATATTTATTGGAAAAAGCTTTTACTTAGACTTCACTCTAAGTTCATTACATAAGTCGGTTGAAATGAAAATGTGTCATAAAAAACTCTATTGAGTGTCTGCGTGTAGTATTAGTCTCCTAATTACAACTTTATATATTTTATTTCTTTGTGGAAGACATAAACCCCCCTCCGACCAGCATGTGTTTACCTCCAGCAGTCTCTTCAGCTCTGTGCAGCTGTGATATATCTCACTTATGTAAGCAGCTCTGGATCACAGTGTAGAAGTAAACAGTCTGATCAGTGTCACTGTTCTAATGAGCTCTTCTTACTCAGCCCAAAGCTGCTCTGTCCGTGAGAGTCGAGGTTCGTCTCTCTAATGGCCCAAAGTCTCTGAAATGCTCGGCAGGAAGAAAGAAGAGTCATGAAAAAGGTTTCACTGCTGGTGACGCTCTCAGTAATCT
Source organism: Pseudopleuronectes americanus (assembly GCA_038501795.1). Taxonomy (NCBI): domain Eukaryota; kingdom Metazoa; phylum Chordata; class Actinopteri; order Pleuronectiformes; family Pleuronectidae; genus Pseudopleuronectes; species Pseudopleuronectes americanus. The sequence continues at coordinate 14,625,673 of CM076717.1, read as the reverse complement.
AGGTTCCCTCCTTCTTCATGAATAAGTCACATAGGATCTGAGTGAAAGCCCTGTCGCCGCCATGTCTTAAGCCCGCCTGTTACCACAGCAACTGCAGTGTACTCAAATGCAAGCAGATGCCAGGAAAGTGATGAGACCTGTGCAGCGAGCTCCCTGCCCAGAAGAGAGGAAGCAGCAGAGTTGTGTTCACAGGAAACGGGGGAGAGAGAGCGCACACATTTCCTTGAAGCTGCTTGGCATGGCTGTCGTATTGAAAAAGTGTTTTCCTCCTGTGCATACTCCCATCCGCCCTCTCTCATAAAAAGTGTGTTTGTGTGTGTGCAGGATGTTTGATGTTGGTGGCCAGCGGTCAGAAAGGAAGAAGTGGATCCACTGCTTCGAGGGAGTCACAGCCATTATCTTCTGTGTCGCCATGAGTGCTTACGACCTGGTCCTGGCCGAGGACGAGGAGATGGTGACTTAAGCTGCTTCCTCTCTTTCAATTTCAAATCAATAGCTGCACAATCACTTCCCAGTCAAGCTCGCTCCCAGGATAATTCTCAAATGGGGAGGGAGTTTGGCGTCTGAGCAAACTCATTTCCTTTATGTGCCCTAGTTGTGCTGTTTAATAATCTCTTCATCTCTGTTCATTTGTGCGCGTCCCACCCAGAACCGGATGCACGAGAGCATGAAGCTGTTTGACTCCATCTGCAACAACAAGTGGTTCACGGAGACGTCCATCATCCTGTTCCTCAACAAGAAGGATCTGTTCCAGGAGAAGATTGCCCACAGCCCTATGACCATCTGTTTCCCTGAGTACACTGGTACTGTATCAAAGCCTCAATTCACATAGAGGCCATAGCTGTCTGATTTACAAAGCTTCCGTTCATGTTGGTGTTTTTACAACCGCTTCATTGATTTGAAAATGCAATTTTCAGTCTGAGAAAACTCCAAAATATCATTTTTAAACTCAAGGGAAATATTCTGTTAAAAGGCTGCAATATTTTCGTTTGTTGCCAGTTCTTTGTTCCTGAAAACACAATCACAAATCTTATGTCTAGTCTCTGTGAGTCTGTCTCATGTATCAGAGGTAAATACTCTGTATAGAGATGGATGACATGGCTCTACTTCCTAAAAGGGTGAAGCCGAAACGCAGAGGTCCTACCGATACACTTGCTTGACCAATTACATGTCAGTCTCAGCTGTCAATCATGATATTGTGCCCCAGTTTTATAGCTTCAAGAAACATATTAAAATCAAACACACCAATTAAACATATACCTTTGTGATGAGACTAACTAAGATGCCAGGGAACTTCTTTTTAACGTCAACATCTATTTGATGTGTATAATGACTAGTTCCAAGTACCATCCACTGTTATGGACAAGGTGGGATTTATAACCTATCCTGCACACGGCCACCAGGAGGGATCAAGACGATTTGGCTTCACTCCTGATCCACACTCTGTGATTAGCAGCATCAAAGTGACAGAGTTGAGCTTGTTTGAAAATAATTCTGCAACAGTGTCGCCATCTGATTCAGAAGTTTTAAAATCCTTTGAATCATGAAACAAACAGTATTTGTTCATCCTGATAGTCAGAGCAGTATTTGTGGATTTTGGAAATATTTTTGTTGTTAAAAATGGGGTTTCCAAACATTGCTCTTGAATATTTTGTCCAGTGAAAAAGTCTGGCTCAAATGAAATGGTAATATGCATGATACACAAACCTGAAATAGGTCTATACAGATTAGTATCAAAGTGAAACTGCCTTTTTATTTGTTATCACATTCATCGGGCTCTTTTCACTCCATGTTTCCTCTCAGGTCCCAACAAGTACGAGGAGGCCCAGGCTTACATCCAGACCAAATTCGAGGACCTGAACAAGAAGAAGGACACCAAGGAAATCTACACCCACTTCACCTGCGCCACCGACACCAAGAACGTGCAGTTTGTGTTTGACGCCGTCACCGACGTCATCATCAAGAACAACCTGAAGGACTGTGGCCTCTTCTAATAACACAGCTGAGAAAGTCAAGGTGAGCTCAGTGAGAAAACTCTGACAGGGATTCAGTTCTCTGACATGTCACAAAATAGATCTTGTGTGAAAATGACTGACTTGTTTGTGTCTTTCTTGTGTTTCATTAGATTACTTGAACAGTTCTAACAACCACGACGGGGGGAACCCACACACACATCATGAATGACTGCACTGGCCAACCACGATTCCTGCTTTGATCTGCTTTTTATAAAAACACCTAAGAGACTGATAACTCGACGGGCCTCGCAGAATTTCAACAGTTGCTGATTCAGTCACTCGTATCGTTAACTCTTTGGGCTATGACCACAGAAAAGAATCAACGTTTATGTTCTATTTTTGTTATTTTTTCTGTTTTTTCTTCTTCTTTATTTTTAATTACTAGAGGAGGCAAAGGAAAACTTTTTTATATAAATGAATTCATTTAACTTTTAGTGATTCTGATGTGCAAATTATCAAACTTTTAATCACATGAAGCTTACTTTTTAAGACATGAGGCACAGGCATGGAGAGAAAATATGATTTGATAGAAGAAAAGTGCTTTTTTTTTATAATGTTTACATAAGTTCATCATTCATAGCCAGACCGCATATTGTTCTGCATGACTCAACATGGCAAATAGTAGCTCTGTAATCTGCACAAATTATCTAACATTCCTACAAAATAAAATAAAAAATAAAAAAGTTAAAAACAAAAAAAAACATGGCTTCAAATGCAGGCAGAAATGAAATCCTAACTGATATTTAAAGTATGTGTGTACCTAACATTCTTTCACTTTTTTATAGTACCATTACCATGTCTGTTGCAGTATGTTTGTGCCTTGACTTCTGTTTACAACCGAATCCTAGATACGCTTTCAGTACCGTCTGACCACCTGTGCGCCGATAGTTTTTCTTTTTGTTTCTCTGCCTAGCACCCTCTGAATATATAGTGATTATTAATGACAGACGAAAATCTAATTCAGAAAAAAAAGGTTAGTGTTTTCTTGGTAAATATTAAAATGCTTTAAAAGTCCTATATGATTTAATTTAAATAAAAGTAGAGATCACCTGACTCTTGTACACTTGTTCTTCCTCTCTGTTTTGATGCTTTATGTTTGTTTATTGCAGCGTTGTTTATCTTTTTGTGTTGAAATACAGTGTCTCACACGTTAGTTTGTGTTGTTGTTTCGCAGGGGGATTAGATTGCACACACAATGTGGTTACAGGGGGTTCAGAACTTTCCAAAAACAAAAAAGTATTATTATGCTCATAAGGAGTCTGGCAGTTTTATACTATTTAAGTAAATTGATGGGACCGGTGGATCATTCAGCCACAGAGGCTGGAGTGTGAGCAGATTTCAGCCGTTACATCCTCAGCCGTGCAGGAAGGAACACGTCAAATAAACAGCCCTGGTGTTTGGTCACAATAATAAAAGATGTAATTCACTTGAATGTCAGGTGCACTTGGTTTGGAGGCTGTTCTCAAACACAAGTAGAGAACTCTGCGATGAGTTCCTCCTCTCAAGTTCTCCTCTGGTGAAGCTTTTTTCTTATAAGGCCCTTGTCACTTGTGTTTGAGCCTAAAGAACAACATGAATCTAAAGTAGCAAAGGAGCCAGTGTCCATTTCCTTTTCCAAACATTCCAATAATTACAATCATTATGTACAGCAGTGTTTACGATGCTTTAAAACACTTACCACGGATTATAAAAACAGAGAAGGCAAATAAAAGCAAACTACTAGACATGAAAAATACATTAAAAAACATTAATCAAACAATACCAGTAGTTCAAACATTTAAACGTCTAATACAAACACTGGTGTAACTTCAACCATAACTTTCTTCTGAAGTCGTTTTTAGACGAGCTGTGGGCGCCCTCTAGTGGACACTTCAATTATAACGCATCAGTTGCTTGGTAAAGCCTCATTTGAGCTCTGTTAACTTCAACTAAGAGACTAAGTTACAAGACAGTACAACGTAAACAACGAGTCAGGAACCTCTGATTTTACCAACACCTGAATTATATCTGCAGTTCTTCTGTTAAATGAACAGCTTCTGTTTGTCAGTGACTGAGGAGCAAACTGCTGACTTCTGTCAGTGCAGCTGCTTCCAGAGTCTGTCCCACCTCAGTGGTCAGGGACAAAGACAAAGGGACACCATCAGTGAAATACACGATCTTTCAGATCAAGTGTTATGTTTTGATCAGGAGAATGTTAAGAAGGAGAGCAGCTGACAGCTGTACACTGAATGAGCCCAACCTGTCTAAGTGTCAGGGGCGACTCCTGGTACAGGCAACATAGGCGGTTGCCTAGGGCCCAAAATGCAGGCTTCCGTATGTCAGTCACCTGTGAAGACCAGCATTATTTACCCCCGTGCTGAGAAATTATGATGAAGATGATGATGACAAATTTAATATAACAAAAATTTAATATAAATAAAAAATACAAAAAATGAATTAAATTAAATGAAAAAAAATAACTGCGCGCGCACATCCGGCGCAGAAACCTATTGCGCACATCCTGCGCAGACACCGGTCCTCCTTGTTGGAGAACTGTCGCTCTACCGACTAGGCCACACTGCCTGATGGTTCCCATGAGGAACTAAGCAGTATACGATTTATGCTGCTTTTGATACACACTTAAGAGAAAATATTTACTACTTTACTACTTATATTTGACAGCCTTACTTAAAAGTAACTTTTATATTTTTGGATTTTAGATACTGGAAGATTTAACATGCTTTAAAAACCTATTGTTTTCGGACGCCTTACAAGAATCAGTCTGCTGCTGTCCTGAGGCTGCCCCCTGCTGGCTGCTGGGTTCCTCTGCTGCTACCTTGGTTTGTGCAGCTTGTGATTAACTAAAGTTGTCCATAAAAGAAAATCTTTAATATCCTTCAAGGGCAATTTGATGTACAACCAGCAACATGTGCACGACAAAAATAAACCAATATAAACAATGTAAATAAAACACAATATAAAAACCCTATAGACTAAGTAGCAAGGGGAAATTAGCTTTTAATAAATGAATTGATAAGTCGACCAACAGAAAATTACCCTTCAACTATTTAGATATTCTCGAAACATTTCATTCTGCTTTTAATTTCCTGTTGTGTTTGTAATAATTATTTATGTTGGTGACATTTCCTTGATAAATGGGTGGAGGTTTTATTACCTCTGCTAAGGAGGTTATGTTTTCACCTCTGATTTGTCAGTCAACAGGTTTACGCTGTGGTGATAGCCTGCAGTTAGAGTCAAAGATGAATCAAAAAATTATTGAATTATCAGGTGCACAATTCAGAAAGCACCGCAAAGTAGAGGAGGAGAAGAAAGAACAATATAGAGGTAGGAATCACCCTGATTGTGAACATCATTAATGTTTATTTGTGTCAACATGACATGATATGCCATCAGTACAGCTGATTTCAGATATATATAATTTTTTCTGCCTGTGTTTGCATCTGTTTACAATCCAAAAGTTCTTGGGGATGCATGACAGTTTGCGTGTGTATGTTGGGGGGCACCAATTTGAAATCTCGCCTAGGGCGCCAACATTGCCAGGGCCGGCCCTGCTAAGTGTATAATGTTATCTGCAGACACATCTGTTCACAACTTACCTCAAAATAGTGTAAGTCATTACCTAATGAACAGAGTTTATTGAGCTCAGTTGGCTTTGTGTTCAGAGGACAGTCAATATGCCTGAGAACATTTGTTGAGGGTAACACACACACATACACACACACACACAAACACACACAGGTCTGCGCTTCTATCCTTATTAGGACTTGGTATTAACTTTCGTTCATCGTGAACAGCCTCATCAAAATGTTCTCCCTAAGGTTCACCATGACCAGTTCATGCCTCACCCCAACCTTAACCTGACCATAGTTCACCTGGGACCACTAACATCGAGCAGGACCTCAGGAATGATGTTTTGCCTCATTTAGACATTTGGTCTCCATGTGGTCCACCGATCCTGATGAGGTCAGTGGCAATGCTGGAAAAGATCAAACACACACACACACACACACACACACACACACACACACACACACACACACACACACACACACACACACACAGTTTTGCCCACAAATTTAAACATAGCTACTATATACCATAACTCAAAACTCCAAATATGCCAAATATGAATAAATGAATGTAGGGACATAATGTAGTTTATACTAAAAACAAACTACCGCATTAATAATTGTAACACAATACAAAGAAGGATGATGACACAATAAAAAGAGCAAGGATAAAAACAATGCAATTTATCAGTTCTCAGCGCAGTGAATGTGGATTTATTGAATAAAATGTCCTAAATCGATGAGCAGTAGTTTCTCTAGAGGGCGCCAAAGTTCTACATCCGAAGACTCCACCAGACATACACCCTCATCCAGCCTGTGAGAGACTAAAAGCAACTCTAATGATTGAAGTTTTCATCAACCAAACAGGGATTTCATATAATTTATTTTGGATTATTTTCTTTAATTTTGTCAGGTTAATTTAAAAGCTTGACAATGATCATCTGCACTGACAGCTCTGCATGTCTGTGATTAAATGTAGGCTTAAATTAATGGACAGAGCTTGAATGCTTTGAATCGTGGCTACAACCATTGACTGTGACACTCAATGAGTAATAATGACACACAAACACATAATCTGGAGCACAACCCACCATAGTGAGGTCTGAGTCTTTCTGATGAAGTGTAAAAATAAGCTTTAATGGTCTTCACCGCTACAATACTTATGATGTCGAGATAACACTGAAAACCAAATATCCCATTGATGATGAAAATGAAGTACAGTAAAGAAGGAGAGGAAGCAGTTCATCGGTGACCGTAATGGACTGTGTTCACACCCTCGTACAGGAATCAAACCCATTAGGCTTTTGGAAAAGCAGAGATGCTCGGGATGAAGGTCGGCCTCGGCAGAAAATTGAAATAATCACAATTCCATTAGCTGCCCGGTGTAATTACTTAATGCACAGAGTAGAGTGTATATAAGTGGGTGGGTTTTTAGAGTGGGGGCTTCACGAGGCCTCGTCCTTATAATGGTGTCTTTTAATAACAAAAGAAAACCTGAAATAGGAAGCAGCAGACATTGATTCATAGTGTTCATCTGCACTGAAGCTTATACTGAAGCCTCATATGAAAATACAAGGATTATAAATAGGATTCAATCTGGATAAATTACATGCTTTTGCATTTGTAGTTCTCAAAGAGACAAATTTGAACAGTTTGTACAAGATCCCATCATCATGTTTATCACGCCATCGTAATGTCAGAGATGGTATTTCACACGTTGGCCTTTGCCCCCGTTACCGGTGTGTTACCTGGTCATGTTGCTGCAGCAGGTTGGGACATGCCACTGGAGCCCCTATGTTAATGATGAACCTGCTGTGGAGCTGAATCTGCACTTGAACAGGGAACTATCAGATCTGGATCACTCCCCATCAGGGAAGAATGTCCAACAGGCCGGGCAGCCCATCACATCTACATAAGCACCCATTCACTCAGCAGCAGTGTGAATGGAGGCTCGAGTACATGACTGTCCGAGCGACGTTAGGCTCAATGTCCAAATAAGAGTGAAGATCAACTCCATTTACATTGAAGCACTTTGTTTACACTGTGATGCAGTGATTTGCAATGAAGTCAACAGCAGCACAAGTTTAATGACTAACGTTACGAGCAGCTAGAGGAAGAAAAGGAACCTAAAATAAGAAGAGACAGAAAATGTGAAAGAAGAGAAAAGTGCATGTGATGTGAATATTTGTTTTTTCGCAGTATTCTATTCGAGCATAGTGACATGATTGAGCTTTATGAACTAAAAATATTAGAAGGTTTTTGTTTGATATTCCCTTTAATCCCTGGTTTTACTTTTAATCTGTTGTTTTCACATCTAAATTGTTACATGTCTGCCTCTTAACCTGATTTGAAGTGTTACTTCTTAACTTGTCTTTAATTATTCATGCTTAAATATTATATGATATATTATAAGGTGTCCTTGGCTAGGTAGTCATATTGGAATTATTCATATTATGCGTGTCTTCAAAATTCTCTGATATTTGTTGTCTAAACTATAAACCAATGAAATGATCATTAAGCAATAATAATTAGGTGCAACCATGCAGCCTGATGAAAATAAACAAATTACAGAGACACATCGTTTAAAAAGGTTCAAGCTTGAAGGCAGTAAACTAAATCAATTGGCGTAACAAGCTCTTTGTATAATTTAAAAATATGTTTTGTATATGGAAAGATTCTGTAATTCTCTACGTGGGAGAATTGGTTTGTAGAAACAATCCCGGGACATTTCCAAACAGCAATAATAAAAAACATCAACAGACATTAACCAACTGTTACATTTGACATCTAAATCAGATCTGTGGAATAAACTACGTCAAGGGAAATAAACCAGAACTAAATACATATATATATATTATATATATATATATATATATATATATATATATATATTTTAAGGAAAGTGGAAATTCCCATGTCTATGGGACTGTTGGGGACTCTTCTGTAAAATGTTGACTTAACTTAAAACTGAAACTGAAAGACGACAATCTACTCACTTAAATTTGACCGTTAACACACACACGGCTAAGTGATTCAAATGGGATCAGTTATTCTCACGCGCTGTGTTCATGTAACATGAGAACAATGAGAGGGTTTTACCTCTACATCTGCTCCTGATTTGTTAATGAGCCGTGAGCATGCGGCGCTCTGATTGGCCCGTTCAGGCACGAGCGGCTGTTGAAGCTGTAAAGCGAGGAGAAGAGGAGAGGAGAGTTCACTCACACATCTGCCTCAGACCCGCGCTGCGTCCTGACTGCTGCTCGGCTCTGAGACACCGACCCACCAGCCTGGATCTTACTCCATGAAGCGGACTGGTTCCTCTTTACTGAAGCTGCCACACCACAGGTGAGTGGTCACCACTTGTACTGGTTGTGTTAACTTCTCTCAGAAGGACCTCGATCTGTTTCTAAAACCGGTTCATCTTCTCTCTTGTAGGAATTGAATCTTACAGATGAGAACGGAAGAAATGGTGAGTTTCCTTTGTCTCTTTCTTTACGCTTTTTTTTTCAATATTAATAAACTTTATTTAAATGGAATTTCTCAGAAAAACGGCTTTCAAAAGTGTTTCAAAAAATGCACTGAGCCATGCCACCTTCATGCAGACACGCGTCTCTACAAAGTGAACAGTGTGTTTGTGTTGATCTGAACAGAAGATTCAACATATGTGTACAACATCTGCCGCTGCAGCAGAAGGCTGAACTGTCACTGATGATGCTTTCAGATTGTACAGTTGCTTATCTAACAGGGACAGTTGATCATTCTCCTCTGTTCATGCAGCAGATGGATGAGCTGAACTGTTAGGCTGACATGCACCGTTTATACACATGGGAGTAGATACTGCTCATTATGAGATATGTCATTTTCCCGGCTCTCCTTTTTTAAAATATATTTGAATCCAACTCCATGCTTGGTTCATGACCATGTGCCTCCTGGCTACTTTCTCAAGTTCTTGCCACATCTAGCAGAGTTATGTTGGAGAGAGAGAAGCTGTTGTACTGGATGTGACCTTTACAGCCACATGAGGGTGTATATATCCTGTGTTTCCCCTCGTTCAAAACTTTGTTAAAAAGGTTGAAAGAAGCAAACAAACCCACGTAGAAAAGTTTATTTGCTGTCGTCCAGGTTTACAAAGAATAGTAGGGTTGTATTTTCTTCCCAAACTCTCCCTCTCTCTCTCACAAACTGTCACATGATCTCTCATGCGCCGTTTGAGTTTGAGAGCAAGCCTCCGCCGCTAACTGGCTGATCCCGACCAATCAGCACCCAGAGGAAACCAAGCTGTATAATGTACCTTATAGTCTGTGTGGCTGGTGAACCTCATATAGGCAAGTGAGCTGCACCCTCAAAGCGACAGGACCCCTGTAACTAAATAAAGACCCTGTCTCTCCTTGAAGCACTGCAGATGTTTTTCCTCAGGCCCCTGGAGTTGTCGCACTATGTAGGTAAATAGCTGAGGTGGGACGTTTGTGCGTCTCGCTCTGTAATAACATGTGTCTTAGTAGAATCCCGTGAGTCAGTGCAGGGTAGGTCAACAGGGAGTTCGCCCAACTTGTTGGCGTGGTCAAGTGAATGAACAGACAGATCAAGGTGCTTTGTGTTGAGATGTGTCTGTCAGGGTGATCGTGCCCGAGCATGCCCACGGAGCTCTGATACTCAGCTCCTGTTATTATTAGACAGGTTTTGAATCTTACCAGTCACCTGCATTAGCGCCCTGTATCTGACTTTTGTTTGACTCTTTCCTGCTTTGTCATCCTCAGCTTTGCGTACAGGACTCGGGGGACTGCCTGCGGGAGCACATGCAGTACATGATGAGGTCACTGCAGGACCTGAAACAGCTGAGGAGGACCTGTCCCGCAGCCCGACAACCGCTTGCTCCCATCGGCAATCGCCTCCCGGAGTTAGCGTGCCCCTCAGCGCTGGCACGGGCCTGTCAGCAGCGTGCGATGCTCCGCGAGCGGCGCACCCGCCTGCGGATGTCTGACGCCAGCTCGGCCAGCACATACGACTCTGCCTGCTGCCTGGCGAGTCACCTGGAAGAAGATGAGGACGTGGAGGAGGACGAGTCGAGCAGCCGGCTGGGTCTGAGCCTCCGCCTGGGCCTGGCCTCTCCCAGCAGCCACAAGAGTCTGGAGTTTGATTCGGGCTACTCTGAGGCGTCGTGGCAGGAGGAAGGGGTCGTTCTCAGGAGGACGAGGAACGTGAGGGTTTCCTCTTCAGCCTGCCTCCGCACCAACAGAGCGCCGAGCGGACGTATCCGACCCAAATCCACCTCCGACGCCTGCCTAGAGAGGTGGACGTCGTTTGAGGTCAGTGACCCAGAGGACTGGACAAACTCTTTATTGACCAGGGGACGTAACCGCCAGCCTCTGGTCCTTGGGGACAACAGCTTTGCAGACCTCATACAGAACTGGATGGATTTGCCAGACTTCCCCGAGCCCGCCGACCTGAAGCCGAACTCCAGACACAGGCCGGGAAGAGGCTTCTTTGTCAACATGAGGAGGAAACTTGCCGGGATTTCTAAGACTGTGGAGGAGAGGGTGAAGATGAGATCCACGGACTCTGCTCATCTGAACAGAACTGGTAATGCTCAGAAACGTCTGTCGTGTCCCGTTGTGGCGTCCCAGCCCAAAGTCCCCTTTTTCCACCAGTCCCACTCAGGCATCAATGAGCTGGACTCCGACTTTTACGAGTTCGCTGCCCTGATGAAGTCGGGCAGCCGACAGCCCATCATCTGCAAAGACATCTTCGGCTACATCTGACATGTAGAGCCACGTATGGACAATCCTCAGAGTCACTTTATTTTGATATGACTGCTTTGTTCTCACTTGTTTTTGTGCTGTGATTAAACTATTGGAAATAAAAATTCTCACGTGTTTTAAACTCTATTTACTCTCATTTATATTCTTCATGATTTGCAATTCTCAAAAAACTTCTGCAACAGTCATCTGGGTTTCATTACAGCCAATTACAGTCAGACAGTGACTCCTCACTGCCCGATTAGTTAAAGGAGGCCTTTACTGTCTCTGCATTAGAGCAAATGAGTGTGGCTCCATTTGTTTTCATTAGAAAGGTAACACTGTGGGGGTGCACAAGTCCGGAGATGCATGGGTTAGTGTAATAAAAAAGATAAATTGAAAAAGGCGATAACATCTCAGATGTGCAGACTTGCCGTCTTCCTGGGACTTAAGTTGGAAAGGAGTATTTTGGAACACGTTTTGAAGCACGCTCGTTTGATTCCAGGGGACTCGCTGTTTTCAGAAAAGTTCTGGTCTTGCTCAAAGCGAAGTCGAATCCTTCGGAGAGGATTTAAAACAAGGCGACGAAGCTATTTCCAGCCCGGGAACAGAGGCTGGATCAACACCGAGCGTTGTGCGCCTGATGAGGTAATTCCCCATGTGTCCGTGCAGAGAGAGGTGAAGGGAAGCGAAGCAGCTGGCTGCAGATGGAGCCCACGTTTACTCTCGCCTTAGCTTTACGAAGCAGAACGCCTCGCTAAGAGACTCATTTAACTGATGGCGGTTCTGCAGCCTCACAGGTGGTGCCAACTCATCCTCACATATCGGTTAATGGTACGATTAGTCCTGGCCTCAGTGAGGAGAGTAAAAACATATTAATACAAGGGGAGTGACATATGCACGGAGATTAGGTAATGATCACTTCACCTTTGCCTTTAGAAATTCACTGGGTGCATCAATTCAGAAGAGAAACCACACCAGACATAGGAAAGATACATTTAGCTTCCCAGGACCTCTGCTGCTCTCGCCGGCCAAGTCTGATATCAAGGACATGGGAGGATAGAGAAGAGAGACGGATTCTTCCTGGGAGTCATTCGTCTTACAGCCTGCTTATCTAGGTCTCATGGTGGGGGTGTGTCACTGCGGCACGCTGCTGGGCTGAGTTCACTGGTTCCCAGAGGTTCAGTGCAGCAATACCACTTATACCAGCTGACTCAGAAACATCTCAGGGAAGAGGAAGTAAAGGATCCACACGAACTTATGTTGACATCACATAGTCCCCACATCATGGTCCATTATTCTATAGATCTATGTATTCCTATACATGGTATCTTTACTGTACTTAAGTATATTTTTCATGTTTAAGTACTTTACATGAAATTTTTGGATATTTTACACTTTTACTAAACATCATCAGCAAATATCTTCAACTTCACAACATTTTTGCATTACATTACACATTCACGTTTTTTAAAAATATAATTAAAAGTAACCAATAACAAAAGGGGAATTGTTCTACTGATCCAATCAGAGTGGCCAGTTAACATTAGCCTCCTTCCACAACAGTTAAGTGTCTCTGCAGCAGCAGCATCACAGGTGAAGAGGCACCTGACATGTATTCAGAGGAGACACACCCAGCTCCAGTGATGTAGTGAGGGTTAGGGTTAGGTTGTGCATGTGAAACACTGTGACCACTGAGCTGTAGATTACATGAAGCTTCACTGCAAAGAATTACAATCAATGAGTTTTTTGTAATTGAGTTACTCATGAGATAATTTCTGACCTGAACCCAAGTCTATGGAGGGGACGGGTGAAGTGTTTGAGTCCTCAAAACACTGTACAGGTTTCAGGGGTAAATGGTGTTGCAGTCAAATCCAATACAATTGGATTAATTGGTGACCACTTCTTCAAACCTGAAAAAAACGTGATCCACAGATAACAGACATTTAGGTTTAAAACACGGTGTACATGACCTGTTTGGTGTCAAATTTGAATGTCAGGGCTTACAGACACTTGGATGACACCACTGGAGCAGTGTGGAGGCATGTTATGTTAACTTCTGATGTTTTTGTACATTTGAAAAAGTGGTCACCATTTACTACTATAGTATTGGATTTGGCTGCAACTTTATTTGCCCCTGAAACTCCAAAAGTGTTAGTCGACTCAAACACTTCACCCACCGCTCCATCGGCATAGTGAGTAGATAATGAGTGCATTTTAATTTTTGGGTGAACTTTCCCTTTAATGTTAAACATAAAAACGTGGTTAAAATGACTTACCTTCCAAACTATAAACGATCAGTGGCCCCTCTGACTCTTACAGCAGCAGTTGCCACACACAGGGTCCACATCTCTGGCTCACAAGATGATGGGCAGCAGGTCTGCTGAGGCTTAACACACTTACAGGGTGGCCCACTCCAACACGCTGGACACACAACAAATCTCCAGTTAATTAAAAGTTTTGCTTTTTATTTCTGCTCGTCCCTGATAGCCCTGAGCATGAACTCATGTTCACTAATCCCCCGGCTCCCCTCACCCATGTTGTAATTATCTCCTCAGTAAACAGAAGCAGAGGATCTGCCATGTGTTAAAGTTTAGCCAACTCCTCGTCTCGGTCATTCCTTGTGTGCCGAGGCTCTAATTGGAGCTTCTACCTGTGACTCTGGGCCCCGACAGTCTTATGAAGCCAGATTCAGGATTAAACCGTGGTGTTAAAACAGCATCTTAAATGAATGTGGTATAAATCTCAACAGTTTCAGATGTCACATGAGATTTCAGCATCTTCCCAAGAACACTGCAGGATGTTGTGGATGTAGATGTTTATGCTGCAGGACGCTGTCATCTTAATCCAGTCTGGGGCTGTTGAGATGTTACATAATCAATTCTTTGCTCTTTCATGATTTACTTGATGTTTCCTTTTTCTTATGAACATCTTATACCTACTTATACCTTCTGCATATTGGACAAAATAGATTTCATTGCTTGGCCAGGTCACTCTTGTTCTTGACAACACAAACAGAGGAATATGTGAAAAGCTTAGATTGTTTTGTTCTTTTAGATGTGTTAGTGAAATGGTTTTTACAAGAAATTCTTTCCATCAGAGGAATCAGTGGGAATATTATGAAACACTCTGAAATGAGAGGTGAGTCCGTTATGTGTCAACTTAGTTAGAAACAAGGTGGCATCATGGAATACTTCCTTGTCAAAGAAGTTTTCCATGCGACGGAGTGAAATACTGGTTAAGTTATTATCCTTTGTTTGATGCAGCAGGTAAATCATGACAGATAATGGGATATTGGCCAATATCTAACAACATGATTGCTTATGTGTTACTGTGGGCTGTGAAAAAATGCAGGGCTCGACTCACTGTGCTGCTTGTGTAACTTGGAGCTTCAAGGTTCCATGTTGAAAAAGAAACCAAAAGTCCGAACTCATACTTCGATTTTCCCCTCTGGAAGGAGCGGGAAAGGTGAATGTTGTAACAGTTGATTTATGTGTTGGACAAAAGCAGCGTTTGGTTTCCAAACCTGTCACAGAACCAGACGACGATTTAAGAGCCTGTCGACCGCGCGGCCAGAGAAATGCTCCGTCACAGATAGAGATAATCAACTTATCACTTCATGTTTTCTTTACTGAAGAGGGACTGCTACACACACACACACATGCACACACACACAGACACACAGACACACACACACACAAACACACACACACACACACACACACACACACAGACTATTCCTATTAACCTATCATCTGGCAGACTGGGACAGGAAGTGAAGAGTGGGGGTGTTTAGCCTGCAGTCGGACAAAGAATGAATTTGATTAATGTCTTTTCCCCCCTTTTCTCTCTTTTTTTTGGCGCTGAAATGTTTAACTAAATAAATCCAGAAAGAACATTTAATATCACATCTTCACATGTCAGCTCAGAGGCCCTGGTCAGCACACTAAACTCCCCCTTATAAACTGGATTAAAAAACAATTTCCTGAGTCATTAATTTAGTTCCTTTTCTAATTCTGATACTTGCTTATCTTGATTATATCCAAACATCTGCTGCCGGACGCCTGCAGGAGAATGTCTGGAGTTTAAATACTGGATTTTCACTGAAAATCATCATCTATTATATAATTATTCCTCCAATTCTGATCTTTCCAGGATAATACATATGAACATTTGTTAGTATTTGAAGGCCCTCACAATGTAACACAATCTAAATCCACTTAAACACCAGACTATCCTCGTCTGTGTAGCGATCACGTTGTGCTTTGAACAAAGAATTTGGGAAATCATCGCACCAACTTTATTTAGAAACCATACAGCTGCTTTGTGCCTCTGCTCACTATAAACCGGAACGGGGTGCATGGGAATCATAACAGATGACTTGACATGGGCGAAATAGCCCAGAAGGATTTTGCTTTGGTTCTCATGGCCAAACAAGGCCTCCATAGGTCAGACCCCACTTCCTCTGTTCAGTACAACACCAGAGCTTCACAAGCCGATCCCAGCATCCCACAGTGTAAATAAAACGGCCTCATTAGAGGTTCAGATCGCAGAATGTTTTCTTCCTGTGTCAGGAGTTGCTATTTTAACACTTAATCAGTAGAGGCTTCATTATTCTGAATGTCTCTGCATGACGAGAAACTTTTCCATCCACATGAAACTTTTGCTTGTATGGGTTATGGAGCCAAAACCAAAACACCTCTATACTAGTTCATCTTGTTCAGAGCCATTTTCTGCTTGGATGTTGCTTTGATTTAGTTTTCCTCTCTTCAGGAAATCAATAATTATATGTAGAACGATAATATCAGCTTTGGTATCCCTATCGATTCCCCATTTATACGATAGTGTAAGTGTTTACATAAACTTTATCCATAACGAAAGCAATTTTCTTTTTCTTCGGGCAGCAATTTTTTAAAATCTTAAACAAACAACAAACTTCTGTGGAATGCACTTCAGATCTTTGGTATCTATTCTAACTCCGTATTGGCTGTAACTCAGGACCAGTCTGAACCTGCATCGCTTCATGACCCACTTTACAGCAGAACAACAAGTCTGCACGTTCACAGAGAAAAGCCGTTCCCGCTGCTCCCTGCCAACGTGAGGTTCCTCGGAAAAACAGAGCAGTGAAGGGAACGGAAAACACATTAGCTGTTTTCCAGCAATTTTTGCATCTCTCTGTCACAAGGAGGAATCTCAGCCAAAGCCTGTGGAAGACGCCAAAGGCACGTATGGTGAGGAACTGTCCACATTCCCTCGTGCTTTTGCTTGTTTGAGGATGCGAGTGTGTGAGAGTGTCTTTGGCCCTTCACAGTCCTTTCACCACCACATGCTCCAGTGTGTGTTTACAGCCACACAGACAAGGCATCGACTCCAGCAGCCTGATTGGGTCAAACACACACTTTCACTGCCAAACACAAATATTCACACTCCCCCGTACACACAAACAGCGTCACATAGTTTACTCTGACACAATAGACACAGAAGGCCACAGCCAATAAACAGAATCTCATCTGAGGAACTCGCCCGGAGCCAGAGAGCAGAAAACAGTTGCTGCATATTTTGTGAAAGGATAACAGTGGTTTCTTTTTAAGGTCATTGATTTCTAGTAGATCCATGGATATGCGCAACAAATTGACTGAACATAAGGTCAGTGTCCTGTGATTTGGGGCCATAATGAAACCTTTTACCCAGAGTGCCCTGCCTATGACCTTCTAGCTCCATCTTTCTGGGCTGAAATAGCTCATGTGACTTTCAAACATCCAATGTGACCTCTCTCTTGGCCAAATCTTAGAGACACAGGAAGAGTCTTAGACTTGAGCCGTGAAAGAGAGGGTGGGCCTGCCAGAGCTCGTGGTCTATTGAACTGGAGGTTTAGAGATAAGAGGAAGTACAGAGATGAAGGCAACATCAATACTACGCTCGGAAATTCTATTTTCCAACTAAAAGGATTTCTGTCCACATGACCATTTTGAATTCCCATCCATCATGCCTGAAAGCACATATAAGGAGACAACTCACGTACAATAGTCATGTGCGTGCTGGTTTAAATGGGAAGCATTTAGTTGAATTGGTCCAGATTGTCCGAATAATAGCTCATCTCCTACACATGTAAACAGTTGTGCGATTGAAAAAAAAATGCAGATTCTACCTGCACAACAGCTGTTAGCAGAGACAACAGGGTCAACAAAGCTTGGAAGTGATTATTCAAGTTGTGAATTACACAACTTACACTTCAACATTATTGTTTCCCAACATCTCTGTTTCTGCTGTAGACTGAAATACAGCCCTGGAGTTTGAAACTACAATGGGGCCAGAATCCCTTCCAACCTTCATAGTTTTAGCCAAAGACCGTATATAAAATACTTAAGCGGCTCTAAAACTCTGGATCAGTGAACACAAGGCTTATACGTTGTGGAGTTTATTAATTTTCAGAAATGCAGGGATGTGGATGTAGCAATGACTGCGAGGAGGAAAGGGAAGAGAGGTGATACACCGTAAAGAGGAATAAAACACCAGATGAGAGAAGAGATGAGATTGTGATACAATGTGAGAGAGAGCACGGCGTCTGGTTGGGACATCAGTAATCAGACCGAAGGCCTGCGAGCTGCCCAATCACACAATCGGTCATTATGATGAGCAGGAAACCGAGGTCAGAGGAACGACCTTGATAAGTCGGCTTCCTGCCGTGCTCCTCAGCGTGGTCCCATCCACAGCTCCACACAGAAACCCCTCAGTAGATGATCGCACAATGGAGTCATTTTCCCGTCTTCGAAGGCCGCACCGAGGAGACAGACAGAGAGCAGACATTGTGTGGTCTCAAAGATTCTCTCAGTCCCTCACTTCCTCTAAGTACTCTTTTGTCTGACATTTTCACTTCCTGCTGCACCCCCCCTTCCTCCCTGCCACCCCAAACTCATCTTTTTCTGTCGTCTGATGTCCTCAATTCACTGCAATAAAGAGGATGCATTTTAAACAAAGCCCCCCCCGCAGAATAGACCCCTGCAGGTATTTGTTATTTAAGATGAGTTATTTGTTCCGTTGGACCGGCCTGTCACGGCTGACGTGCTCTCACGCTGAGTCTGGCTACGGATAATCTGTTATGAAGGCTGAACTTGTTTAGTGACCTCTTGTACTGACGTATGCCAGAACAGGCCGAGTGTAAATAGAAACGTTGAGAAGATGAGAGAAACGTCTGTGGAGGCCACGCAGTCACACACAAATGATGCATCAAGTAGGATGCCCGGCGGTTTGTTTGTTTATGTTTTCAGAGATTTATTTCTAATATAGTGGAGTAAAGAGAAGCTTCAGTGTGACTCCAAACATTAACCCTACCGTTAACCCTGTTTAAGAGATGCTGGACACCTTGGACCAGTTTAACCTGCATTGTTTGAATGTAGAAATCTCAATTAAAAACAGATGTGCATTCAGCTAATTACTGAGCTGCACTTATTTATTTGAAGCTGTGTCATTTCTGTGTGTCAATCTCTTTAATGAAAGTCTGCAGGATACAGTATTTGAAAAAGGCCTTAAATGATCAAACAGCCGCGTTGTATAAACCAAGCTGGAATCAGTGTCAGAGCATCAGCTGGGTTGAATGTATGAGGGCATTATGTGGGTGAGGAGAGGGTCAGAGGGTGAGGTTTCAGGTTACTACCCCGACTACATTCACAGGCATTATAATGACTTGGAAGGTAAATAGTTGGGAATGTAGTAAACGGTGAACGTGTGATTCTCTGCATATTTCTCAAATTACTTCCTCCTTTGACCCAAGAATGCAACCTTTCCCATTACATTATTTTCTTTCTCTTAGTGCTAAAATGACGAGTTTGACATTTTGGGGGAATTCACATTCTTGCCGGCAGCTAGATTAGAAGAGTTCACAGTGTTTCTTCTAGAATTTGTTTAGCAGTGGGGGCAGGGGCAATAATCAATGGTGTCAGATTGCAAATCTAGATTGTTCTGGTTTACTTTAACCCCGATGTCCTGGTTGTGCGCGTCTTGTCATGCCTTTGTCCACACAAGTCCTCATAACCTCATAATATTGGTGCTTATTATTTATTGTTAATATGCAATGTGAGTGCAGGCCAGTGGGGGAGATTGGGGGGAGGAAGCTCCAGCAGGATACTGCTGCTTGGAACAAGGATACAGGACCTCAGCTGCTCCTGCCCTCATCCTGAAGTAGAGGCAGCATCAGCGGGCTCCAGCTGCAAAATACACACTTCACAGAAACCTCACATCTATATGATAATCATAAAAATACATACTTTCATCTTTTTGATCAGCTGTTTCTCCCTGTAGGAGCAAACAACGCATTTTGCATATCGCTCCATTAGTTTTGCTCCAATGCAGCGAAATGCAAAACATCTTTTTCTTTCCTTAAAGGTTAATTGAGTAGAGAGGCCAAACCCTGGCATCCTGTGCATAGGCATTCTTTAGATTTTGTATTTTCTAATTGTGATTGATCCTGCAGCAGCGGGAACTCAGAGGAAGCACTGCTGTGCACCAGGATCTTCTTTTTGGATAACCCCTCATCTAACTCTTGATGAGTTGGCTCATCAAGAGTTGGCTGTTGGCTTCCTACACAGCTAAAATGGAAATGTACAACCTATTATTGATATTGTCATTTTGTACAACAAACCCTGTTTTTAACATATCTGTCTTTGCAGCAGTATTTTGGCATAGGTAAAGGATCCTGGTTGGCAGAGCAGCACGTCCTCCTCATGGCCCCTGTGTCAACACACGGCCCAGTGGAGGTGCGCTATTCCAGGCACCAGATGGCCGTCTGCAGCACCTGGACCACTGTTGATCTTAAACAAAGCTGTCAGTCCTCTCGCAGACTGCACGGCCCGGTGACCGCCGCAGTGCGAGGCAAATATTAAACTTAATAGTTGTCAAGCCCCGTAAACCCCTCTCACGTCTCACTCCCACTCAGCCGACACACACCGTACTCACTGCACACATTGTCCCGCTCTGTAGATTTAGGTCCTTTTCACTTTATTCAACACTGGTGCTTTGAATTTAAGTGCTGGTAACTGCTGAAAACTCTAGAAGAAGCTGCTCTTGGAACTTGAGTTGAATTGATGCTTTATATAATATTGATAATTATGATTAGGATTAGTGTTGTAATCGTCCTATTGCATCTGTAGTAACCCGACCTGCTGAGGTGTCAGTGATGATCGTATTTAAGATTAGAACTGAAAACTATTAAGAGTATTTATTTTTTATTTTATTTACTTTTTTAGCCAGTCAACATTTAAAAAAAACAAGAATACTGAATATATAACAGTATAAAACAGAGTAAAGCAACTCAATTCCTGCTCTTTATAAGAACAAGTGAATTTCCCCATTGTGTGGATAAATAAAGAAATCTAATCTAATCTATATCTACAACATTTTTATTTTATTTGTTAAATACAAATACAGTAATCCATTAAATATTCATGTGAATTAACAATTATTGCTCTGCTTGTGAGAAATACAAACCTTTACACAGTTTAAAAAGAACCCTTTTGGGTTTGTGAACAGAATACTTCAATTATGGAGCAATTTTCATTGTTGGACATGAAAAAGTTGTTGATGATTTGAGTCAATGTGAAACTACAAAAAGCAACCGTTGGTCAAGAAAAACCAGATTTCCTGATTCATAACCAGCATTTCCAGCTGTATCGGCACCCGACGGTGGTTCTAATAAGTTTTCTGAGTCACAATGCAAAACAAAATAATACAGGTTGAATGAAATGTCACAGAAACATTGGTTTATTTCTGCAGTCACTCTAACTGAATAATTAATTTCATTTAACAGAACACATTTAATTGTCAAAATGCACTGCTCTTCCTGGGAGGATTCACTGACATGAAACCAGTTACTGTAATCAGAGTCACACTTTTGCAGAAGAGAGCAGAGACGGACAGACGGACAGACAGACAGTGGTATGTAATCATGTGGTGAGAATTGTGGTTGGACTCACTCATTGGTTTCATCTGACACCAATCTATAAGAACTGATCAGCACTAATCACTTCTGAGGCTAATTTAATGGAGGAGTAAAGCCCATCACATGATCACATGCTCACATACAGTGCATTCAAAAGGAGACACAAATCGTTTTACACAATAAAAAAGTAATTCGTTGGACCAAGTTAAAAATATCACTTTAATTCGTAACATACAAACAAACTACAACTAAATCTGGTAATACATTTTCCTTTTCAGTGTAAAGCCTGGGAACTTAATAAAGAACAATATCATGTTTCTTTAATACAGATATTCCAGAAATGTCCAGGGACAGATTTCCCCAGTAGAGCAGTGCCACTGGAGCATTACATTTCTCAGCAGTAGACGGTGTAATTGCAATATCCAGACTTTCTGACAAACCTCCTGCAGGTGTCGGCTGTAAAGTCAGAAACAGTCTGGGCGTTCTTTTTCCCGGAGGCCTCTTAACCAAACTGCCACCGCGAATCAGTCTGAAAATAACCGGCTGTCCCTCCCCTCGCCACGCCCTCTGTCCCTCCACCAGGACGTGAATGGCAGGAGCTCAGAAGATTTGATTTGGATAATGAGTCAGGAAACGGGATGGATCACTTTTCCACCAAAGGCAGAGCGCGGTGAAAACTCCAATCGGGCTTCAGACCGGCTGAACCAGCTCCATAACGCGGGGAAGCTGCAAGCAGGATGTAGCGTGGGAAAAATATAACTGGTATCACTGTCACTTCACTGAGGACGGGTGTGTTTAGAGTTCAACGTTCGATCTTCCTGTGGGACCAGTTGGATGTTTTCAATTCTGAAACTAATTCCTCCAGTGATGAAATGTCAGTTGGTCCAGCACTTTACTCTAGAGTTAGATATCTCAACAAATATTATGTTCAGACATTCAGATGAGGTCGTATTTATATGTACATATTTGTTCACGCTCATTCAGTTGGTTCCTATATCACATAAACTGGCTAAACCAGTAAATATATATTATGTGTGCGTCAAACTCCACTGGCAACTTGGTTTGCTTGGAAAATGCCACGAAATATACCAGTTACAATATGCCCCAATGCACACTGTGCTTTTTTCTCTAATATAAAAAGTGAATGATTGAGACCATGAACTAAGTGGGAAATGATTTACTTATCTTATTAATTCAAATAAGAAGTCTGGTCATGATCCATTAGACTACAATAGAAACAGACTTATTTTCACTCCTGCTATGGCCCCACAGATCAGAGGTATGAGGGTCTCCTGCAGACTCACTCTCTCCCTGCGTTTTCATTTACAGTTTATTGAAAAGATGTCTGCCTTCATGTTCTTTTTCATATTCTTCATCTTTTTATTTCCAGCTGACTACACACAGCAAGTGTATTGCTGCCTCCCACTTTTTTAAAGTGCGACTTAGCTAAAGTTAAACATTTTAATGAACTACAGAACAATAATTAACTCCACAGATTCTCTGTATTTTGGAGGAGGTGCAAATGCATTGTGCATGTGTGAAAGGCAAACTCTGGGTAAACTCCAGACCAGATTCTCCGGACTTTACCTGCACCTCTTGTCTGTTGCAGGGTGTGCCATCGCAATTCCGTGGTGTTGTTGTCTGCAACACAAAAGAATCCTGAATGGTAACTATCAGCATGACAGCATGTAGTGCAATAAAGAACCATTGAGGGAAACAACAGACAAACAGAGCTGCTATTTGGCTGTAGACTTTTGGGACTTGTGCAAACTGCCTGGCCAAATATATATGTCCAGATTGTAGATAGATTTCTGGAAAGTCTGGACAGAAAAAAACACAGTAAAATGTGATGTTTGCAAATCTAAACCACAGAAGGTGGGTTAGAAGGCTATAATAATCCGATCTCGGGAGATGCATCTGAAGGCTGGGGCTGCCTATTTCAGATCTGTCTTTTGCGTCACAGATAAAAAATATGAGACAGTGAGTTGAGCACATGACACACACACACACACACACACACACACACACTTGCTCACTCACACGGTAGTGAAGCCTGTGATGTCTGTGACTTTATGACTGCGGCAGCGCCTGCGTTGCTGCAGGGCCAAACATTAACAGCAGCTTCTACATCTGACGACACAGACTGACCGCTGTGTTGCTAATTACTCTGCTGTGGAGCTCCGTCACCTCATGGCCCCTCGTGACTTGTCACCACCCACCCAGCATGCAGCCGCCAGTCGCAGACACAGACACGGTGCCTGAGCCCAAAACACAAAAGAGACTAAAGTGAAAGTCATCGTCTTCACTGGAAATTTAAAAACCTGACTTTCTCTTTTCATCACTACAGATTATATATATGACAATTCTAGTCTCCCATTGGGGTCCACTCAGCACTATATCAGCTCAAATAACAGCCCTCATTCCCCCTCTGCATCATCTTATCAGCACTATTAATCACATAAACACTGTGTGATCTAATCAGGAGGCGATTTATGTTCCATTTCTGCTATCTGCGCCGCCTTTTCACCTCGTGCATTTGAATACAAACGCATACATCAACCAAACTAGAGCAAATAAACCCCAGATAACTCTTGTGTTTACTCAGTTAAGTCAGTGCTCTTGGCTGGTTTTCAGCGATGTGTCACTCTGCAGGGCCGAGTATGAATGTCACTGAAATCAGAGGCAGTTAACTTCCACATTCCTGCCCTGTGGTAGACACACAAGCATTTGATAGTTTTCAGCTGAGAATTAGGTCAGGCATGTGTTAACTCAACGTTCCAGATGAGATTGAGGTAATTAAACTGCAAAAAGCAAATCATGTTTAAATGGTGCAATCAATCTCATGTCTGGTCACTAAATATGATGTTTATCACTGCTGAATAGCGATCAATCTTTTAATGGCAAGACAACTAAGAAAATAATATTTTCCAGAATGATGCACTGCTCTTTTTAGGGTAATTGTTTCTCACTATAGGATCAGATCTTTGTATTTCAGCTCATGAATGCTTAGTCAGTCACACCCTCCATTAGAACATCACGAGGTGATAATTGTGATATTTCCTATTAAGATGTCTCAAACGGGAATGTTTATAAATCTGCATTTGGCTCAGATTACTCAAGAACCCTTCATGCAATGTGTGCAGTTTGGAGGGCCCAAGGTTAAGAATTGGGTGTGATTTGCAATATGTTCAACATGAAGCCAACATCTCATTCCAAACAGGCAGATTTCGAACGGGCACTTGAACCCTGCATGGTTTCCTGGGAGATCGCTCTGTGATGTGTTGCACGTCACATCAGCAGTTGTTTGGTTTTAATCGTGTGAATGCTGAGTCAGTCACACTTGGCTTGAGACCATCACCGAGGTGTTAATTGAGATTATTACCTATAATGAGGGATTTCACATGGGCGTGGTCACCATCTTAAGTCAGCATGTTCTCCTGTCCGTTCCTATCAAAGACTGTAATATCTTATTTAACCAAGTAGAAGTCTCAAAAATATATACAACACAAACAAACAGCACACTTACAATCCTCAGAGTGGAATTTGACAAAAATTCCTTCCTGTTAAAGGAGATTCTTTTCTCTTCACAGTCGCCAAGTGTTTGCTCGTTGTGGGAACTGCTGGTTTTCTCTATAAAATTGTAAGGTGTCAATATTTCCCTGTAAAATCCCTTGAGGTATGAAGAATGTGTTGTGATTTCCAGTTATACAAATACAATTGGAATGAATGCTCAGAGTAAGTTCTGATCAGTAATGTTGCAGAATGTGGGACCAGCTCTTACTGCCATGAACACTGAGTCCGACATGATGCAGCCTGTTTACTGCCCCTCTCCACTTCCTGTTTAGTGTAATGAGAAACTTCACCAGCATCACACGGACCAATGTGCATCTTCTGCGACGGGAGCAGCCGGAGCTGCTGCCTTTGATTAGATGCTAATGTCGTTATCACACAGGCATGTGGCATGAATGCTCCTCTATCAGAGATGAAGACTGTGCCCCTTTGTGTGTGGCTGCTTTTCTGCACATGCACTCTGCTAATTGGCTTGATGATATTAGCCATCCCCCACCCCCAGCCTGACTCTTCCACCAGTGATCCTCTGTCCTCTTGACTCCAGAGAGACAGAATGCCTTCTCGTCACATCATCAGACCACACCACACTCGACTCTCTTTTTTCCTACTCTCTCATTCTATATCTATCTCTTTCATCGTTTTTCTCTCTGTGTGTTTCCTCCGACTCCCCGACCCACAACAAACACACAGCTGCCCCCCACAACGTCACACAACCACCAGGGTGGCTCTAAAATGAGCTGTGCATGGAGGAGACTGACAGCTAAATTATGTGTAGCATGTATATCCCACGCTATCTTTGTCTTCAGACAGCCTGGTGGGGTGGGAACATGACTTCATGAGGCTGGAGATCTATTTTCGTCCCAGAAAATATTCTCCAGTAAAATCTTGTTGACAGAGGCTCTCTTGAGGTTTGAGAAGCTTTTTCTTGTGGCTTGATCTGTTTGTGTAATGTGTCATGTGTGGTGTGTCAGGACGTAATGTCATAACCTCATCAATGTATTCTACATATAGACATGTGCTGATCAAACATGGGAAAATGAGCAAATGACAAATAAATCAGTTCCCTCCTATGTTTTGCTGTGTCTCATTTCAGTGCTTTTACAACATGAGAAAACATGATAACTACAACTTAAGCCCATTTAAAATTTTCTTTTTACCTTTTCCATGGAGGGTATGTTTTTGTTTTTGCTTGGTGGAAGGATGATTGATGGGCCAAGAAAGAACCCATTGTATTTGACATGGAATTAGACAAAGGCCAGATACACAAACTGTGTCTTCTATTCTAGTTTATAGTAGAAATACCTTGATTTACAGGAACCTATGGGCCATGTCAATGTGGACCATACATATTTTCTTCTACTGAAGAGTACATCATTTAGAAATCTTTCATAAAAGCATTGAATATGGAACAGAACAGTGATAACACAACTCTAACCAACTACAAACATAAATCATAAGTCATTTATGTATACATACTGTTTGTCAAACAAGGGCCAAACATTATGCAAGTTTTATGTTATGTTTTGTGTTAAAAAAAATGAGAGCTATGATTTGAACTATATACAAACACACATAGTTCTATTGCTGCCACATCAGGAGATGGTCATTATTTCAGTTTTATTCAACCTTGCAACGTTACAGACATTATTCTGTAGTCGTTTATCGCTCCCTATGATCCCAAAGTACTTGTTCATAAGGTTGTAATTATCAACCTGTAGGTCATTCTGTTGTCTGTCTAGTCTGGCCATGTTGAAAGAAGTCATAATGTTAAAAGTTCATTGAGAGATGAAGGGAGTATCATTCTGATGGGATTTCCAGCTCATCACCTGTTAGTTCATAATATACAGTAAGTGCAGAATTCTCCCAGTGAAAGATGGTGGTCGTTCAAATTAAAACCATAGCAGGAATGTCTCGTACCTGCACACATCCTTTCATTTGCTGCAGTGCTTTATGTCGGCCTGTGACTCCTGGACCTGGTTCCTGAGTCCATCAGTCTTTCATGCACATTGTGTGCAGCAGTGACAGCCTTCACCGAGGACTCTATAGGTGCAACATCTGGTTTGGGGTGATGCTCTTTGGTCTTTAATGGCCTCTGCGAGAGGCCACATCAATGGCAGGGATGATAAATCTGAACAATGAGAGAGCCAGTAAAGCAGTCAGCAGGCGTTCGTCGGAGCAGGCTACAGGAAGTGTGGCTCCTCTTGACCCTTGAACCCTGAGGTGATGTGTGCCCTTCAGTCTGCTCTCTGCGCTGGGGTTTCTGACACACTGGCATATGCCCTGTTGTTGTGATCTCATGAGTTACAATGGTGAGTGCACGGTCAGAGTAGGAATTGTCGGTCACTTCTTGATTGGTTTGATGCAACAAATTCGCCAAAGCAAATGATTTTTTTTTACGTCTATGCAAGATAAAAAAAACTGTTGTTAAACTGAAATTTAATCTGCCCAATATTTACTCTCCTGTCAACTTGTTCCTTCCCTCAATGGAATGTTGCTCATTCTTACAAAAACAGGGTTTAGAATAGAAGTGAACTAAATAACTTCTACTTGGGATAAGATGTTCTCTGCCATTTTACACATCATTCAGACCATTAGAAAAATAACAAAAACTGCACAAAAATGTTGACATTTGGAAAATACACTTGTTGTCCTTCTTGCGTTGAGGTCAATGTGCAAAAAGAGAGAGAGAGATCAGTACTCTCTTGTGATATGAGAAAGGTTTAACACTGCCCGTTCCGCAGCTAATTTAAAAATTGTACATAGAGAAGAAGAATAAAAACACCAATCTTGACTTCTTCTTTGTCAGTGCTTGCCTGGTGCCTGTCAGTAATCAACACTGACTTGTTAACACTATAGGGACCATTATTGGTAGTTTTACAGCAGTCTGGCTCTACACAGGCCGACTGTTCAACACATAAAACTTCTCTCAATTAGTGCTGAGCAGATGTCACTGAAGATCAATAAGGGTCAGTTGTGACAGACTGGTCCTCAGTGTGCTCGGCCATCTTTACAACACGGGCTTCTGCGGGCTGCTGGGACTTTAGCTGCTGCTAATGTGAGAAGAAAGGTTGGTAATGTTAACGCTGCCGGAACAGAGGTACCCTCACAAAGACAAAAGGCCCCACTCAAGTTAAAAGGGGCCTGCAGCCAGTGACCTCCGGGACCCCGAGAGTTGCCCTCTCACAGGGGTCCGCTGCCCGCTGCTCTGGGGGACAGGATACGCTGCAGCTGAACAGAGTGACCATCCAGGTCCATATAAGGACAGAGCTGAAGAACAGTGAAGTGGGATTCTGCTAGTCCTCCCTATGTGGCAGACGTTTACAACTACTTGTCTAAACAATAGCAAGTGAGTTGGACAGACAGAGGAAAAGGTTTTAGTCCACGTGTCCAACACCATATTTGGAAGAAAGTGACAGCTGTGGCTTATCGTGCTGTTTATGAACGACTGTACCTGAGCACCACCAGCAGTGTCTTGAAAAATGAGACACTTCCTATATAACTTCAGCCTAGATGGCTTTAGGGGAAATCTCCACACAGTCTGCTGCCTGTCTGTTCTGGTTGTGAAATGAGAATAAATCTGGTGCTCGTACACAGTCCTCGCTTTTTAACATGGAATCAAATAAACACCATTTCGGCCAATCAGACGGGGCAGAGAAATTTAATGTACTGCACACAGTTCTATTATGAGATTTAAAAGAAATTATATGAAAAAGGAACGACAGAAAATGTAATTGTAGCTGTTGGTGTTGGTATTGAAACAGTGACCGCATTTAAATCAATGTATGTTAAAGGCTTAGAGGTTACAAATACTTACATCATGGAACTGTGTAGGTTGTTTGATTGATGCATTAGTCAAAATGCTATCTGCCAGGTAATGACATCTTCCTTATTACAATACTATTAGTGTAATACTATTTTATACTGTGTTTTAGATGCTGTGTTTATGTGCTTGCTGTTTGATTGGTGACATTTTGGATTACAGAGTACTCATATAAAATGGATTCTCTGATGTAGCATTAAAGGGAGGGATGTGTTCGCTTTGCTGTTGCATTTAACTTTAAACCTCGCCCTCGGCTGTAGGAGGAAATACTTCTCATACCCAGTTGTTACTGAACGCTTACATCAGCGCCCTCTGGAATCACTTGGCCTCAGCTTAATCCTCTGTGTGCCCACGGTTATTCTCCGAGACGAATGGGCCGCCCCTGCAAGGAAGTAACCCATCCCACATATTTGTTTTTACTTCTCGCCTCCTTGTGAAACCCAGTTTGGTGCAAGCATCAGGGAAATGAGAGGGCTCGGTCTTTCCTGTTCTGATGATTGTCGTTTTGTTAAAGAATCCGATTTCAATTAGTCTTAATGTGAAGAATTCTGGAATCCAATTTAGTTAAGTGAATCCCAGCTGGACCACACTAGTGTCCAGCTCCCTCTAACCCCACCACCATCACCACCACCACCACCCATATCTGATTTCAGGTTATTCATGTGGTCCCACACCTGATGGTGTGTTGGTATGCAATCCACTTCACACAGCGAGTCCCGTCCAATCAGGATAATTGGCTCCAGACTGCATATTATTACAAAGGAAGGATTGAGCTTGGGGTTTTTAACTTCTGTGCCCGTACATGTGTTGATTAGTGAGAGGTCCAGTGCTGCCATCAACTGAATCAAAACATTGATCAGTGCGTGTTATGCTTTGGTGGGTTTCTGTCTTTTGTTATCTTTTTACAAAGCACGTTAGCAGTTTGCTAGCTATTCGAAATATGCTGTGGCCGAACCAAAGAGATAAAGTTGGACGCTGTAACTGCTACAAAGTTGAAGCCAAAGTGTCTCGATTGCCCCCTGGTGGTCGGCTGCAGTACCGGTCATAAATCGTGCCTCATCTATGGTAGTGGATGGGACATGGACCAAACTAAATAGTCAAAGTGCACCACACATCATTTCTTTTTTATGATGATTCCTGTTGCTTTGGTAGCTCTTATCACACTGGTGTTTGTTCATGTGCTTATGTTTCTTGTAGCTTTGGATTCAATTACTAATGTGATAATGTAAAAATGAAATGAGATGTTACGTTTGAAAGCTGAGACTGACTCGTGTGACGCTGGGATCTCGCTTCTGTTGTGCCTCGATAGGATGTCGTTGCACCTTGAAGTTGTCCCTATGTTGTGTTATCTACAAACTAAGCATTTGTCATTCCAACCATTTTTTTGTACAGATTAAACAAACAAAATAAAGCCTAAACAGTCCATTTGCCTTTTTTTACCTTTGGAAATATCCAGGCGACCTGTTTCCCCCTACTTCCAGTCTTTATGCTATGCCAGCTTCATATTTAGACAACTTGAGTCAATCATCTCATTTAACTCTCTGTAAAAACAAGGGCACTCCCCAACATGACTAATTTGTCTATAAACATGTCCCTTTTGCTAACATACTAAATCAGTACAGATTTTGAATCCTTTACGTGCAGATCTATAACCCGGCTGGTGAACAGTTCATTAGCTTTTAATAGGAGTGCTGCTCGGGGAAGCTGCCCCTCCCATTGCACACAGGTGTGAAAAGGCTCTGAATGTCAGGCCACTGTCCCTGGATCCAGGCCCACAAAATCACAACCACATGCACTTTCAGGTTTGCACAGGGACGATGAGCCTCGACGAGATGAGGGAGATACCAAGATGGGAATGCAAGATAGAAAATATGCAGAATTAAAACAGGAAGTACAGCGGGAGACATCTGCTTCTGCACTTGAACAGAACCCTGAACAAAAAAGTTTTGCTTACATAGACAATGCTATTTTAAACAGATGTATGTTATTTACAGAGGCATTCTTATCTCATACAAATGCATCACTGTTTGCTGTTTTGTTCCAGATAAAGGACACTGAATTGTTGGTTCTTCATTGTGTAAACGGACTAAACAAATTCAGCAGAAAAGTATGGCAGAACGTTCTTTGAATTCAGCAGTTAGAGAGATAACAGCTCTAAATCTCGCTGGGACAGCAGAGACGCATGTGCCGGGGTGGAGAACACAGCAGAGGGATTCAATCTGCTCAGCTGCTCTCTTCTTTGGCAGCATTTTCATCTCCTGACCACGTTAAGCCAAACCTCCCAATTTAAACCCAGAGCAAACCATCCGGCTGACCACAGTGGAGAGTTTTTCGTTCAAATATAGACAAAAGCCGAGACTCAAAATGACACAGGGAGCACATTCTTTCCTCTGCAGGAGTTTGCAGCACACGCCCTGAAGTCTTGTCTGAAAAATCAACATGTTGTTTGGCAGTGTGGTGATTCTGTGAATAAAATATACGAAGGGAATCCTCTCCTCCGGATCAGCCCTGGTTTAGAGCTCCCTGCAGCCTGCATGCTCAGGCCTTTATGAACACAGTCCCACAAGAAGAGCTGGAGACTCTCCATTCCAGCAGATGTGTTCTCTCCTCTCTGCTGTGGTTTAATTAGTGTGTCATAGTGCATAGTGGTGTAAGTGTGTGTGTGTGTGTGTGTGTGTGTGTGTGTGTGTGTGTGTGTTTACTGTTGAATACTTTCATTGATTTGCTACAATTAAAGCACAGATCCACTAATGGCACTGTAGGAAAAAAACAAAAAACACATTAGGGAAATTGTTTTGAATGATTTAATTGCTGGCATGGGTGGGTGTACAGTGCACCCACATCTGCCTTGGCTTCCCACAAAGCACCTCACTGCCAGGTTGCTAGGATACTCATGGCTCATTTAGAGCACCTGGAAGGTAAGAAAAGACCCGGCCCACCAGCAGGGCAGCACAAAAGATAAGGAGTCAGCCAAATCAGCACGGAACTGAAAGAACAAAATGAGATGAGGATTAGAGATAAAAAAATACCACAAGGGAATACGTTCGGAAATCTTTAAAGTTGGACGACAGCACCACGAACTCCAATTACACTAAAGCAAAATTAGTTATGGATTGTAGAGGCAAATACAAATTAAATAGTGTTCCTTTAATTCATATTTTGAAAATGGAGAGGCAACATGGTGGATCTAGGATTTTTCCATATCGGTGGCCATACGCTTACACTGATGAGCCGATTATACATCCAACATCCTTGATTCACTTTCTGATTCAGTGAGTTGCACATTTACATTGCCCCTTGATGATCAGCCCCTGAGAGGCAATATCCAAAGTATCAAGTACAAGTACAAAAAGTACTTTCTAAGATACTTCGCTTAAGTAAAAACAATTTTATGAGATCAGTATTGTTGCATCAAGAGTTAATATATAATTCAGGGTTTATTTTTGGTCAAAGTTGACTACACTGTATTATGTTGAGTAATTTAATCCAAAACATAGCATCATATTTCATGGAATCATACAGACACAACTGTAAAATGTTCTCAAGAAAATGACTAACATTTATACAACTGTTAGATTTAGATAAGATAATGAAATAATCACATGAAATAGACATACTTTTATTTGATGAAATTTAATCGAGGCTCTATTAATCCTTAGATGAACATTCTCCAGTAGTTTCCTCCATGAAAACCTTGAGCCACGAGGGAATATTCTTGCGAGGGACTTCCTCCTGTTGGGTCCATTTGACCACTTTAAATGCACATGAGGTATAAACAGTATTCCCTGGAGAGGTAACAACATGGTCCCTGGGGACTCAGCCTGCAGTGTGGGGGGTCCCACTCCTGGCACACTTCCCTCGACCTCAGGGTTATCACCATGGTAATCCTGGTAACAGCACCCATGAGGGATGATGGTGGCTACTGGGCGATATCTGGAACCAGGTAGAGTGTGTGTTCTGGTGTGGTGGTCACTGAGGAGTCATTCGCTGCATCGCTACAGACAGATCATTCACACATTAGGGTGTTGGTGATCATGTCAATACAAAATAACAATAAAGGATTCTATTCTATTCTATTCTCATGTTATATCAAACACATTCCAGGACTGCTTTGTATTTATCTCTCATTAGGATTTCAGTGGATTTAATAATGTGAGATTTGTTCTTACTGCAGTGAATAATCCTCACAGCTCACACTGTACAAGCTGTACAGGAAAAGTGAAAAGAGCTTGTTGCAAAATAATAATTTCTCCTTTCTGTGAGATCCAAACAACACTTTGTGATCCCCCAGGATTTATTCTAATGTATAAGCATGAGTCTCCACATGCAGCGCGCAGCAGAGAGACTGTGTTTGGGTTGAGTCCAGGGTCAGACGGGTTTCTCCTGACAGTTTTATATACCCAGCAGATGACTGGCTGCTCGCACTGCACCTATCACATGGGAACTTCCTCTGTTTGAGGGTTTTAAAAGCGTGCTGTGATGGTGTGTTGCATGCTGTATTTATGTTTGGACCCTGGCTGGTTCCATCTATACCAGGGGTCTGTGTGGATACCTCACTGTATACCGATTTAGCTGGGGGGGGGGTAACTCCTCCACCTAGGCAGGCTCCCTTGTGTTGACATTTGAAAAACCAAACTGCACTCAGCAGTGAAATGTGAGCCCTACACGAGGAGAGGTGAGGCAGCCGTTTGGTGAGGGGAGCAAAGGAAATACAGAAATACACAGAGAGAGGGAATATGTGGTAGTAAAAAAAAGAAAAAAAAACATTGAAGGAAGTACCCCACACCCTGTAAGATGAGGGAGATGAGTTTCAAAGCTGCAGCCTCCCTCCACTCCTTCCTTCTTCTTTTTCTCTCCTGCTTGCTGACTGCAGCAGCTGAGAGTGGTTTCAGTCGAGCTTTGGCTCAAATCAACTGTCAGAGTGAAAATGTGTTTCCAATATGAGGCTGCGTTCACAGGAAACAGCTCTCCACACCACCGAGCCACTGCGCTCCTCTCCCCGCCTCTCTGCCCTGCAGCCTGCTGTACCACTCCAACACCCCCCACCCCACAAACCAGGAGTGAAGTATTTTTGGTAATAATACCAATCCCAAACAGATGGCTATTGGAAAGTTATGCTTTGAATTCTGTTGTGGGAAAATGTGAAGTCTGTAAGAGACGAATGTTCTGATTTTTGGCCACATGTGATGATTAATTGAATAATAAAGAAATAGACACATTCATCACTATGCAAATGCAATAGTGCAGAAAGAAGTTTTAGATATGTGGAGACAAATAATTGAAAGCTCTCTTTAACAGACCTTAGCTTATAGCTGCTTTCAGACGTGGAAGGAACTCCAGATTATCTCCTGAAATTATCTGGAGTGGCTGTATTTGAGAGTCAGTCTCTACACAACCCCTCGACAATCTCCTACAGCGTTCTTCATATGTGAGATGGAAACTCTAGAAAAACTCCAGACTCTATTGTGACAGTCTCTCAAGTCTTAAGGCAGCTAATGTAACTCCAGCCACAAGGGGTCTCTCAGTCAAAACAATAACAAAAGACCTAGTTGGACGATGTTGTGAAGGAGCATGGAATCAGCAAACAACATGACGAGTAATGAAATACAAACAGTGGTTGGAAAAACAACATTCCACTGTCTAACTGGCTTACAGTGTGTTTTGCCTTTTTCATACATCGTCTGAGACCTGGAAGTTACAGCAGACACGAGCAAAGCTATTGGTAAAGCGGACGTGACAATTAAAAGGCTACCAAAATGAAATTGTAGATTTCTCTGGGTTTGAACGTTGAAAGGAATATATGTATCGTTGCATAATGTAAGTATACAATCAACAAAAAATTTAGCTCTTGTCATTTTCAGACATTTTAATGAAGGATTGCTCCACATTGCATCTTTCAAGCAAAATAAATTCGACAGATTGAGAGTCGGATGTGAAAAGAACCAGGCTTAATGCAAATGTGCATTTTTCCTGTTCAGTTCTCACAAAGTAAAATTAACTGCTGGATCACTTGAAGGAAGAAAAAGTGTCAAGGGAGAACAAAATCAGTCTGTTTCAACACATGATGACAAGGATCATTATCCAAACATGACATCAATACTCCGTTTAAAACCTTCGTCTGATCCACTGATCCCCAAAAATCCCAGCACCCGAATACCCTGAATCTTATTTCTGATCTGAAAAGCAGCAGTGTAACACAATATATCCCAGGGGACACGCCATCATCGCACCCACCACATACCACAACAGGCTTCAAGGCTGCGGCCTCGGACCCAGAGGATGTGACAGGAACCAGAGAAGCTTTTTCCTGCTGTACGAATCAGTTCCCTTGTTCAGACCCTCAGATCCTCTGGGGCTGGATTTACCTTCGGAAGTCAAAGTTCGATGACTTGCCTGTTCTATGGATAAAATAGGAAGCTACTGCAAGTGAAGTGACTGCTGTTTGGACTGAGTGGCTTTTTTTGAGAAGCTTTTCTTTGTGTTTTTTAACAAGCAGATGTTTTCTTACTCATGCAAGCTCGTATATTGACACTGGCTCCACCACTAGCATGTGTAAACACACTAGAAGCACACTGCAATAGGAGAGCCTTGCAGGGGATGGGGCTTTGGAAGGTGACGAGCCCGGTGCATGCTGGGTGTTATTTGACCTTTTGGGGAAAGGGAAACACCTAAGTCAGTTTTTCTCTCAGTTCTGTCTGGTCATATTGAAACCAATTTAGAATGGCTTCACCTTTTTACTGCAAAGACACTCAGAAGGAAAGAATCTTCCCGGCTGCAGAGTCGGTTGAGACGAGTGATCCGTGCAAAGAAGGACACAAAAACAACTGAATTCAAATGAATATGAGTCCGAATGGAGCCGGGTCACATCAGCCTTCTGACGGCTGACCTCGGGGTTAATCACTCAGCAAAGTGCCGTGAGTCATAAAGTTTAGTGGGAGAGGAAAAGGTAATTAATGAGGAGAGCTCCATTGTTGAGGCAGCAGTACTGAACGATGGTGTGTGTTTCTCCAACCAGGACTCTTCCTTCCCTCTGGCATTGTGTCATATCTGGAACAGGATGAGGCCTCAGTAGATCCAGCTGTTATCCAGCATAATGTGACTTATTTCCAGGTGTAGCCCATTGTGATGGATGGTGTCACAAACTCATGGAGAATCATATTTATCAGCTCAAAAATGGCAACTTTCATATGTTAAATACTAGACTTTGTTCCCTGTTGTGAAAATGTAAGCTTTGGTTATTTAAATGAGAAGGTTTTAGTCTCATTGGTGTCGGTTCATTTTAAACAGGAAGTTTTGACTTCTGGAACTCTCTTCTCTCAATCTGACTGTTGGTGAGAGGACGTTTACAAAATGTGAAGGTGCATGTTGTAGTTCCAGCGACATCCAGCGTGTGGGACATAGAAAACTTAACCTGCAGGCAACACGGAGGGAATCAAATATTTCATTTTCATACCTGAATGATATTCCAATCATTCAAAGTTGGTTGAAAAAGACAATATTCCCCCTTTAAACATCTATTCAATAGTCTCAAATATTTTAACTGAAAGACACAAGACATCTCATTGCATTTACACCAGAATGTGTATTAATCACATATGTTGTGTGTGGATATATACATGTTAAACCAAGGTTCAAGGTGAGAAGCAATGAAACAGATATACTGTATTGTTCTACCACAGCCCACGTCTCATCTCACATTACAAACTGTAGAACAGCAGCTGACAAATTGTCTTTAACACTGTGTGAGCGCTTAGTGACCCAGGGAGTCTGGGCACGGGATCAGATACAGACAGTGAACATGAACACGTTGTGTTTATTGTAATGGCACAGGGCTCTGCTGTTGTTTCTACGTACACAGCACATGCTACTGTTTCACTGGGACACCCTCCGTTAGTTTGCCAAGACAAAAGCTTTCAGATATGATCTGAAATCAGCCGAGTAGCGAGACTCGAACCCTTCAACCCCTCCATCGTCATCAGTCCTCCTCACTTTGTTGACCTCGGTACATCAGAGGTGTGATGATGATACATTTAGTTGGGAAAGGGAAAAATGTGAGGATGAAGATTGTGTATAGATTTAATACATTCCTTGAATATTCACATTGCTGATGGAAAAGAAAGTGATTAAGTTCAAAGTTTGGATTAAGAAACATGTCAAAACTTCTTTTGGCACCAATGACCAAAAACAAGCACTGCAGATTAACCCTTGACATCTTTTGTGAATCATTTTGAACCAATTTTATTCCAACTTCAGCTGAGTCATATTCTCAGACCATGCCTTGTGTGACCTGGGCACTGATTGGGCCTCTTTGAAAAGCTTCATCATCCATCCTTTACTGATCTTCAGTTAGTGGACAGCCTGACATTATCCTGCATGATACCTTGATAAGCTCTGGAATTAATGTTCCCCAGTGATAATCACCAGCTTTTCAGTCTCGAAGGCATCAAAGCAGTCCCAAAACCACGATGAGGATCTCCCCTGAAGTTCACCTCTGGGAGGATGTTTCCTTTTCACCCCATACATAAAGCTAGGTGTTCTTTCCAAACAGAGCAACCTCAGTTTCACCACTACATGAAATATATTCCCAGTATAGTGTTGTGTTTTGTGAAGGTGCACCCGGGCAAACATCAGGCCTCGGTGATGTTTGCTTTGGAGAGCAGCAGCTTCTGTGGTGTCCTGCCATGGACTCCATACTCCACGCAAATATACGCAATAACATGCAAGTGGTAGACTCAAAAAGTGACCCAATCATTTATTAAACTCTTGGCTGTGCATTTGGAGTCATCTTCGTGACGTCTTCTAGGGAGAGTAGCCACAGTAATAAATAATCTCCATTTATAGAAATTTTTCACGAGTTGTGGACAGATGATCCAAGATCTTTAAATCTGTAATCATTTCCAGCTTTATGTAAATCTCTTCAATCAGATCGTTCAAACGTGTGAGTGTTTCTACAAGTGAAAGTAACTCTAAACCACACCTCTAATCTTATTTTACTGAGCTGACCCCAGTTTGATAAACCTTGACCCCAGTTTGTGTTTATCAATGTCATTGCAGCCTCAGAGTTCACGTACTTTTCCAAACTACACAATGAATATTTGAACCATCAAAAAAACCTTCATAGCAAAATGGTATTGGCCCAGATTTGGACACATGCTGCCCAGATTAATAGCACTGGAGCGGTCTGCTCCAATTTGACCGATCTCAGCCACAAGTAAACCAGAACAATACCTCTTGTCAACCAAAGGTGGCCCGATTTGTTTAGTGCTATTTTTTCCATATTGACCCCTTTAGGTTCACTTCCAGATTACACGTTGCATAGAGCACAGCATGTTTGTTGGGATATTTTGGCAAAATTGTCTATTTTATAAGTGGGACATTTAAGACTCACATCCATTTTGTCCGGGCCACAAGACGGCCAGAAGTGACACATTATTTTAAAGGGATCATAAATGTAACTTTGACCATATTTTAAGACACACTTTAACATAAATAGGGACTTTTTTTTTACCGTCGTATTTCGGATGAGTGACTTTAAGACTGGTCATTTTCCAGGGTGTAAAGTGAGAGGGCTGTTAAGAGTGTAATGGTCCCGTGAAGACTGTTGTTTTACTGCTGGGATCATTAAGCACATGGACACCGGTCAGGCTGGACCTTGAGAGAGGTAGCAATCGTTTTATGTGCTGAGACGCTGTATAGAATAACTTAGAGTAGCAGGGGAGAGAGAGAGAGAGAGAGAGAGAGAGAGAGAGAGAGAGAGAGAGAGAGAGAGAGAGAGAGAGAGATGAGAGAGAGAGAGAGAGAGAGAGAGAGAGAGAGAGAGCGCCTCTGGACATGCTTGATCAGTCGATGTAGGGCTGTGATTTACAATTTAAATACAGAACACTATACCTGCAACCTTATCGCCCTAAAAGAGTTACTTTCCTACATGGAAAAAAGGAGGTTCACTCGGGTCACTCACCAGACACTTTCCACCAGAGCTGAGATGCAAACTGCAGATCAGCATATGTGCATGTGTGAGTGTGTGGTGTTTGTATGTAATGGGGATCCTCATGACCATTTCTATTCATATGTGTCATGCCTCCATCTGGATGCTGCTCTCTGACCACATGTCAGGTAAGTCAGCACCGAGTAACAGAATACAGGCACAGATGATGAGCTCTTTACGTGGAGCTAACCTGCCGTTTATCTGATTCTCCACACCAGGTCAGGGGACTCCGGGGTCATGCATACAAACACACAGCGTTGCAAAGAGGGAAAAACACACTATCATGTGTATCGCGTTACATGCACCGTGTGGAGTGTTTTTTGACAGCAATCAGATGAGTAAAAACATCAGAGTGTTCTGTGTAGGTTGGTTTAAGACGTGATATTGGCTGCCGATGTGAGAAGTGCTGTGATTGATAAGTAATGAAAAGCAGGTGAGTATCAGTCTGGCACCCGGGGTCCCGGAGCAAGGTCGCCACGGGTTGGAGGGAGAGGTCACTCTACCTCGGGGGGCTGAAGGGGGGGGGATAGAACAGCCTGAAACACTGGGGGTCGGTTTTCAATTAAGTTGCAGCTCAAAGTGTCACAAGGATATATGGACAACCAACTGGTTTGCCTTAAGATGAAACTCCTAATCCATCTTTGCAATTAAAGCTCAAAGGAATCGAAGGCAGCTCTATCAAACATGGCCGTGACTCTGCCCATCTATCACACTTTATCACTCAGAGACATGTGAGCACTCGGCACCTCCGAACCCTCTCGCACGGTTCATACAAGCTGAATGTAGCATTTTAGCTTCAACACATCTTTCCACACATCAAGCGAGAATGTAAACCTGTGTGTGAGGAATGTACTGTGACTCGGCTCAACATAATTTTTATTTCTTAAGCTCAGGAAATGAACTTTTCCGTGCTTATTCATGTCGACCCTTCTCTTATATACGTGCATGACAGAGGAAGAGCAGGAGAAAAACCCAGAATACCTTTTTTAACAGAGATGTCCTAAACTACAGGAAGGAGAGAGTAAAAGTTATGGAGAAGTCTTTGTCGGTGATGGATAGCTCCACGATGGAAACACAGACATATGAACCAGATGGTAGACTGACAGGAACCCAGGAGCCCGGTGATGAATAGGACGACAGTGAGGTTCACTTCTACCTTGGAGACGCTCCTTCTCTGACTATCAGTAGATTTATCAGTTGAATTTGGAGAAATTAGAAATCTTTTAGCCAATGATTCACTTCTCATGGCTGACTCAATAATCGTTAGTGACAGAGTGTCATTACAGTAACATCTGCTTTAGTCACTTCTCATCAGAGGAAACATTGCTGAACAACAAAGAGCTCTTAACACTGTAAGCCTTGTTCATATTTTCTAATTTTCATGGTATTTGCATGACTAACTCTTTTCCTAGGTCTGATTTGCCCTGACGTATCTGTGAGCATTAAGTTTACGAGATAGCAGCATAACACACCACAGTGTTGTAACTTCAAGAAGATAAAGGGATACATTTATGTTATTTATCATCATGCACTAGTCTAGCACACGTACTATGTTAACTTTAAGCTACAGACAGTGCATTATTCCAATGAGTTCTGTAAATGTGTGAATTTGTATATACACATCAGAATTTCAAATGCAGTCTCAGTTGACTGATAAAAACAGAATGAACTTAGAAAGTCATAGTCATCCTGATCATGTTTTCTAACAACTGTCACCTACGTCTCCACCTGAATATGAGTCTCAGTGTCTTTGCCTGTGTATAGGATCATCTACTGCAGTTCCTGCCACGCTCAGTCAGTCTCCATTAGCTGGCTGAGACACCTGTCAGCCTTCACCTCAACATAAAACCCTCTGAACTGTGGACCTGGAACTGTGAACATTCAATCTATGGCAATATTCAATCTTTGTTGCAAGTGTAACATTAAAGGATTTGTACATCTCATCTCCGCTCATGTATACTGCATTAAGCTGCTATCGGACATGCACTGAATGCTGGAGACCCTCTGTATTTTCTCTGGAGGAGGTGTACGTGTGAATGCTAATGTCCGAGTGAGAGCCTCCAGACTTTCTCCGGACTTTCTCCACCAAAATGAAAAAAAGACAGAAATATAAATACCTCCGGAGCCACACGCGTAGAACCAAACGACTAAGATAAGGGCTGACGCTGTTATCAATTCACTGTCAACAAAATCACGTGCTCTCCGTAGAATTAAAACCTTACTTCCTGCCTAGGTCTTCTGCATTACCCCTTACCTGAATCCTGCTGAGGATTTGCTGCTGTTGTGAACCTCTGCATGACATGTCTAAAGGCTTATGAGAGTCAGACCCTTATCTCCGACCTCAACAAATAATTAGTTATGTTTCTGCAACCATTAATGCCTTCATTTGAAATAAGGTGCAGGGGGCAAGGGGTGAACTCTGTCTGGAGCGGAAGATGTGGAGGATGTGGGGTGAAGGGGTTGAAGGGTGAACGGGAGACTGTACACACTGCAGAGAAATTACACAGGTTGTCAGCTGAGCGTGCGGCAGAGGTTTGGCCGACAGACCTCCTCTTGGATGTGGAAGAGAGGAGTGCAGGATGGAGGAGTGTGGGAGCCACGCACAAGGGGGGTTGAGACATGGTTTCCTGTGTGTTTAATGTGAAGCTCAGGGCCAGGGCCTGTTTCCTGTGTGTGATGGGTGCCAGGCTCAGATCCGCGACACAGAGACAACACTGGTCGAGAGGCCACCCAATGTCAGAAGCAGACCAGGCAGCCGGTGCACACATCAGGACAGTTTCACAGACTTCTATATATACAGACTCAGAGCTTTAAAGTTTACAAATGGTTGCTTGTGAGAGGAAGAGCTCTGTATCTGTGTGTGTGTCTCTGTGTTTCTCATTATCTCTGATTGGCAGTGACGCCCACAACCTCTACCCCGAAGGGATGATACTGCTTGGTTTGCTCTTTACATAAATATGATTATGATATGACAAATCCCCTGAATCACTAAAATCAGAAAGTATGCATTTGTTCA
Source organism: Pseudopleuronectes americanus (assembly GCA_038501795.1). Lineage (NCBI taxonomy): Eukaryota > Metazoa > Chordata > Actinopteri > Pleuronectiformes > Pleuronectidae > Pseudopleuronectes > Pseudopleuronectes americanus. The sequence goes on along the minus strand of CM076717.1, from coordinate 14,584,029 downwards.
CACAGAAGGTGCTTCTCCTGGAAAATAGCAGCAAATAGATAATAGCAATGATTACTGACAGTGAAACTCAATGAAGTCAGGATCGTGAAGCTAAGGGCGTCTGGGAGTTTCAGCCCGTCCAGAATAAACTTCAAACTAAAACTGTACCAGCAGCATTTCCAAAAGTCTCAGTTTTAGGGGCTCGATTACCAAAGTGATGCATTTGAAAAATAAACATGTCAGTATGGATATAGCTTCGCTCTCTTTAGCTATTAAAAGCTCCAAAGCTAAGTTAGTCTCCAACTTTCTCTGCCTACTGTCTGATGCTGTGAGTAGTCACTTGAAAGGGATTTCTAGAGTTTTGTTTACTGAAGAGCAGCAAATACTGGAGAAAAAGATGATGTTGAGAGCAAAGACCAGAAAACAATTGATTGATAGATAAAGTCAAACCAATATAGTCGTTTACGTTCAGGCTGCAGATATGAGTCAGGGCCGTATGTCAAGCTTTGTGGCTTCATTCATCAGCCTGTTAATATCTGAGCTTTCTTGGCCTTGACCTTTTATTGTTTATTACTGCTTGTCTATGGACATCACATAACTTTATTATCTTAAACTGATTTATAAAGTCCTTGGTCCTTTATTCTGTATTTGTTGATATTTATTTATTATTGTCCCTTTAAAGAGCAACATGCAAGCTTGAGGTGCCAGTGAATCAGTGTGTCGGTAAATGCTGTTGAAACTGGATTTTCAATAATATTTGAGTTACTTTTTTGAGAGAGAATTTTGATGTAGTTTAATGGAGACTGGCCAAATTAGCTACAATTTTACATAAATACATATGGATCCCGATAGTTTTGAAAGTGAAGAGTGTGTGTGTGTGTGTGTGTGTGTGTGTGTGTGTGTTTGAGGGTCAGGACAGGAGCTCTGACAAAGTGACAAGACCTCACTGAAGAAAACTGACGCGTGTTTGCTCAGTGAGAGAGGCTTTAAACACACAAGCAGCACAAACAAAGAGGCAGCACAGATGGAAGGAGCGCAGGTAGAGAGGGAGATGATAGAGAAACCAGAGGGAGGGAGGTGGGGATCGACACAAATGTGACTGAATCTGCTAATTCCCCTCAGACAAGCACAGACACACACACTGAAACTGTGACGCACTGAGTGACGCTTCCTGGAATTCTGCGCGGTGCACATGCAACTCCAGAGCTGTGACGTGTTAGTGCTGTAATAATGAATTACTACACTCTATTACAGTAACCATTACACTCACCCTGTAATTAATGTTTATTTCTCAAGAATAAAGTGTTGGGCCATAGGCACAAGGCTAAATGCAAACACATATCAATAGCTTTGTGTCTACTACTGGTGCATGCGCTGAAATGCACAATCATGCACACAGTGATTTACGGATGTATGTGGCAGTCAGCCAAGAGCCAGGGTGATATGAGTGTATCAGTCACACACAGATAATGCCTAGCCAGACTGCATCCAGAGGGAAAGCCTGTAAACAAATAAGAGGCGGCCTGTCCTCTGTCATCAAGTGTCTGTGCATCGGGGCTGCAAAGAAACACAGGGAGACAGTTTCTTTCTCTTTCTTTTAAATTAACAGAGCAAAGTTTACGAGGCAGTGGCAGAGAAGAGGAGGCTGAACATACAGTACAGGGAATGGGAGCTGAGGCAGCAGGGCTGGACAGGAGCGTCGACCAGTAACTGACCCTCTGCTTGCACTGTAACCAAGACCAAGCCTAGAGTTCATATCTGTCCTATTTCTGCCTTCCTTCATTGGCTGCCTTTTAGGATTGATTTTAAGACTACAAACTTTAAATTATTTTTCAAGCTAAGCGCGGTCTGACATCTGTTATATTACAGAACTCATAGAACTAAGATCTTCCAGCTAACACTTGCTAGTAAGTAACTCAAGGCTGTTTGTTAAAGGTTAGGCAGCTTTAACCATCAGGGCCCTGGTCTCTGGACTTCCTTCCAGATAAAGTGATTAACTTTACTGCACTTTCCCTGCTGATAACTCATTGCTTAAAACATATTTGTATAGGCAATACTTTTAATGTCAGATTTTTAACTGGTTTTGTGTGTTAACACACACAATTATCAAAATTATAATGATTAATAATAATAATAATTAGTTCACATATTAAAATGAATTATTCTGTATCTTGTCACAGCTTTAAATACTGATTTCAACAGCATCATTTAAATATCACTCACACAAATTGTGATACTTGAGCTCAACAAAGAGTGTTTTAATGACTGTCGGTAAAATGGAAAGTTAGAATATAGCTTTTTAAATGTTAAAGAATGAGTCAAAATGATAAAAAAATTGAAAGACATTTTAGCAGTGATTGTATGTAGCACCCATGAAGTGAGATCTGAAGAGATCCAGGAACTCAAAGACAAGATGCTATTTCACGTACGTTTGTGGAATTCACTATTTTAGCTGGAACTACACTTTCCACAAATCTCTCATCTGAGCAGGTATCAACAGCCTGAACCTCATCATGCACCTCCCCTCCAAATCTGTATTCCCCCCCATTCAGTCTGCTCTCAGCTCCTTATTATACATTCGTCCATACAGTTCAGCAGAGGGAGGAAAGCTTCCATTCACTGCGCCCTATGTGTCCAATAGGGCTGAAAGGATTACAGGGAGAAGTGTATGTGATTATGAAGAAAAAAGAGCAGGCTGGAGTCTTTTCATTAGACCCTTGAGGATATAAAAGACTTTTCACCCATTATGAGGAAGCTTAAAGCCGCCTTTAGTTTTGACCCGTGCATCTTTGTGTGATATTTACTGCAAAACTCATTTATCAGAGGAATGGAATAAAACAAATCTCAATGGGTGTGTGTATTAGTCTGAGTAAGAAAAATGGATGTCTATTCATCTGCTCTCACAACATGTATGAGTGATAAAAGCACAGCAGTGGCTCAGTCACCAGCTGTGTGTGTCTGAGTACTGCAAACATGCAATGATGAATTAATATCTAATGACCCAGACTGGGTTTCACAAAAACATTAGGATGGGCAGGACCAGGGACTTTCATCAGGGCCCTGCCTGCAGTGTCACAAACTGACAGGTCCCAACACGACGGCGGCAACAATGCCACAACCGGTGGAAAACAAACACCGGAAAAGCTTTTGATGTTTGTAAAAAGATCATTAATTAAAATGATTTTATTCTGTGACACATGTTTTGGTGCGTGATGATGAGTCAACGACACACTCACTCTAAGAACAGGTTGGTGTTTGTGTTGGTTAAAAATGAAAGGTCAGTGAACTCAGGCCTGAAAGAACAACGAAAGCTCTTCATTCTCCCTAAAGCAGCTAAATCCTCTGTAAGTAAACTCAACTTTGACATTTACAGCATAAAATGTCAACTGGATACTCTGCACGACCTCTATTCTTTCTTTCTCCCTGAACATGTGATGATTCTTTTTTTGTGATCAAAAAGAACAAAAATAAGAGTTGATCTCAAAGACAAAATCTCTGGATGAACATTTGCTGCCCCCTGGAGGCAATATAGTTTAACGACATGTCGCTCAACAACGTGTGTTTATTATATGCGTGTATTTCCAGATGCAGAAGTTTGTTCAGTTCCTCTTCTTTGTTTGCACAGTTTTTTGACAAAAGTACACAAGATTCCAAGGTTTTTTTTCTGTGTCTATTTTGCAGTCAAATGATGTAAACAATCATGATAAAAATCCAGTTAGGATCCATTTCAACATTGATAACATGAATATGTAAATAGAAGATAAACAGCACAATGTCTAAAACTACAGAATCTTTTGGTTGAACTTCGTGCTTATAAATGACACAAACTCTCAGGGACCTGTGCTTCCCTCTGCTGGTGAAAGGGTGTACTTCACTTTACTCCTCTGAAAAGGGCATTACAATTGTGTTTAACTTTATTAGGAGCACTTTTTATTAATTCAAAAAAAATTATTCTAGAATTAAAAGAAACTTCCATAACTGTATTAACTTAGTAGTTATCATCTCTTCGTCATGTCATTGTCAACAAGAGATGAATGATGATGATGATGATGATGATGATGATGATGATGATGAAGATGATGATGATGATGATGATGATGATGATGATGATGATGATGATGATGATGATGATGATGAAGGTTGTCCTGCTTCTCTCCTCAAACTTGCAACAGTCATCTTTACTTATGGCTGCACTGTCTTCTTCTGATCCATTTTTATATATTATTATGAACTGTGTATTTATTAATAAAGTCTGATTCTGAGTCCTTCAATTGTGGTGATAAATCAGTTAAGTTGATATTAATCAACACTCAGGGCTTTCTCCATATAATGTCCAAATAATCCAATAGACTTCGCTAAATCATACAGAATGAATTTGTACTTCTACCCTGGACCACTAGAGGACATCAGAGTTGTTCTGATCATCCACTGGCTGTAACCCAGTTCTGTTCAAAGCAGACACATGGGTCTGTTTGAGACTAAGTAGTTTGAGGATTTTCTTCGTCATCCGTCTGAAAATCAAAGAAGGGATTAGTCACCACTCACACACCCTCATCTAAACCTTTTCAACATTTCCCTCCTGTGACTGGAAATGTCTGTTTCCTTTCATGTTTCCAACCAATGTAAAAAATCCTCTGCAGTTACTTTGATATTTTCGTCAGATGCTCAGATGTTTTGTCTATGAAGGTTAGAAGTTGATAAAGTTAGCAAGTGACAATGATGTAAAATACAATAGATGTTGAAACTCTGTAACATGGGATATATTTTGGGGGTATTTGTCCTTATTGATAGGACAAAATGCAACCCTGAAAAGGTGAGAGAGAATAGGGAAGACATGCAGCAAAGGTCAGAACCAATCGGCTGCCTCCGTATGCATATGTCCTATAATCGATAAAGTCTAAACCTTTAAATGTGACTTTGAATCAAGACTGATTCTGCCTCATGATGCAGCCAATGTCTGTTATCTCATTTACTGTTATTTATGTTCTTCTGTGTCTTTACTGTCATTTTTCTCTTGTGCTGTGTTGGATTCTATCATTGCACCTCTCTTTCCATCCATGCCTGTGTTGCTTTTCCTTCGCCATGACTTTGAAGCACTTTGACTCAACTCCTGTTGTTTTTAACTTGACTGATAAACACTGTGGGTCAGAGCTGGTTGAGGAATAGTCATGTAAATAGCACCATACAAAACAGCAAATTGTTGATATTAAACTTCAGTTGGATCAGACAAATGAGAGATAAGGCGGGGTGGAACAGGGGTGCAGTCGTGTCGCCTCACAGAGAGAAAGGTTCCCGGTTTGAATCCTGCTTCATACTGTGTAAAGTCTGTATGTTCTCCCACAGTCAGCTTCTTCCCACAGTCCAAAGACATGTAGTTTGTGTGAATGGCAGTGTAAGTGGCTGTTTCTGTGTGTCAAGCTTCTTGCCACATTACAACTGGGATTGACTCAAGCCCTTGAAGGATAAGAGGTATAGATAATGGATGGATGGATGAATATAACTTGCATAGAGCAACTTAACAACTGCACTGTTAAGTGGATTGTTTACCTTGTCAACAGTTTTTCCAGCAGAACTCAATTAAAGACAGCAGATTCTGAATGACACGCCCACAGGCATGAACGTTCTCACATGAGAGAGAGAACTGTATATCATGCCACTTGCAGGACCACACACAGCTGCAGCTGGAACTATGATGTCTGCGTGGATGGTAAAAACTTAATTGATGATAGTGTGAGCACGAGGCAAATGGCGCAGCACACCAAGTTAGAGATCTATTATGTTATTATGAGAAGTGTACAAAGTTTTTTCTCGTCATCATGAAAGTGTGGCAGGGCAAATCAGAATATGTCCTCCACAGTAGATAATGAATGGAAAACACTGCTGTCCATACATAACTGTTATAGATCTTTATTTCTTACTCCCACAAATAAGGTGAACATGTGTTTATCCCAAAATGGCTCTCGACAAGGGGTGATGACGCGTCTGCAGACACACACACACACACAAAAACACACACGCACACACATAGCACTGCATGTCAATCAGTTTGACACTTGTAGGCTAACACTTACTTTCTAGCCTCTGAAGCCTGTTGTTAGGGAGAGTTATGAGGCCTGTGGAAAGGTAAAGTGGTGAAGGGGTTTTTCTTTCACCAGCAGACAGTTTGACTTGTCACAGTGGGACAGGTCCAGGTGTTCCTGATCACATAAGTGCGGGCTCCGACTCTGCTCTCGTCAACAGTCCCACTAATTTATTTCATTATGTGGAAAAGCCCTGTTATTTAAAAAGACCGAAAGCTCCAGTAAAAGCAGGACCACACCCAGAATGTGAACATGTGTGGTTTCCGAGAGAAGAGATTCAAATGTTATCATGTTAAACATCTGCAAGTAATGTCGAACATATTTTAATCCAAATGTGGCGCAGGATTTGGTTTTTGCTTCGGTCTGAGATATTGAGAATAAAAGATAATACACGGTGCCAGACCTGCTGTGAGGCTTCTCTTCATTTTCTCTGAGTACAGATGTGAAGACGACTCTCACGTTCATTTAATCCTGAGGTTTCCGACTTTTTCAGATCTTCCAGCCACGAAACTACAATGCCCACCAGTGCTGACACTGAGCAGATGAACATCCTCTCCAGACTGGTGAATCATCTCAGACTCAGCCGTTGTGTACACTTGGCTGTTCAGACATGTTGCTGATTTGTTTTTAGAAACTGAGCATTAACATAAGCTGCAGCCCTCTGTGTGCCCCTCACAGTTTCCACTGCAGGTCAGTAGGAACATGTCGGGTTCACAGATCACTGGGAGTCAAGATGTTTCAGTGACTGAGCCGAAACAATCGAGAAATCATCCAGAGCCATCATCTCTTTCATTTAATTATAGAGATATTACTATGTGTGTAGAGACAGCAGGTCTCCTGATGCCTCGTAATGTTTGCTTTGAGACAACAGTGGCATATTAAGGAACAATGGAGGCGTTAGAGGCACAATGGTGGTTTAGAATTAAACAAACTATTCATTATACATGTGAATTAAGATGAGAAGAAAAGTTCTTCTCATCTTGTTGGACAATATTTCTTTAAATATTGTTTTACTTTGTTTTTTTCTATGGTAGAGTGGCGCAGGCAGCTGTAGTCCATCAACTATTGCATTTTCCAGTACAAAGTAAAACATTTAGCCTGGTGAGAAAAAAAACGCTACTGCACCCTCTAGCAGTGGTTGTAAAATTTCTGCTTTGAATAACTTCCCACAGAGGACGTGGTATCTTACATAATATGCTCAGCTGAACCACATTTCTGTGAATGCATGACGCATTTCTTTTTTAGACTTTGTTTTGCTGGATCACTTGTACATTGGTACAAAGACAACATGATGGTCTTGGCACATATTTGCTCCATGTCTCACAGTATCTGCCGTCCCAACTTGGTCCAGCTGCGGCAGTTCTGAATGATTCTGAGAAATATTTAGTCTTGTACTGGAACATGTATATGACAAAGAGTTGTTATTGGTCTGTCGTTTATTAAAAATATATAGGTTATTGATTTGCATTAAACAGGCTTTTCACTGAGAAAATACATTTTACGCAAAGTATATACAACTTGAGTTATGGCGAACATAGGTCAATTGATCTAATAAAAATAAAAATGGACTTATACGGGGGACAATGGTGGACTTTATATGGCAGCTGATAAAAAACGTTAGTACTTCCGAAAAAGTATATCATTATTTTTAACAGGCGATCATATAATGGCTGACAACATGAGTAAATATAAACTTTTGTTCATAATTCAGTCTTTGTGCTTCTCAATCATGGCATTTCACCACTATTCAACAGTCTTGCCACAGCTAAGCTAACTGCTACAGGAGCCAGGTGTCAAAAATATAAATTTTATTTGCTGCATGGTATCCTCCTCTGTTGTTATTGGCTGATTACCACTCATGTTATTAATAAGTGTCCTTTGTAACAACTCCTGCGTTTCTGGCATTCACAGTCACGCCCTTTCATTTTATAGTCGTCTTGTTCTTACGTGTGTCTGGTATGCACAGCATCTAGGACCTGCAGACACATATTCTGTAATACCAATGTCCTGTAGCCCTGTGCCATGTAGCTGTCAATCACCATTTACCTGATCCATCATATCAGTAAGATGTAAACTCCTTCACCATCATCATTTTTGTGAAGTCACAGCACTGTAGCAACATCATCAGATAAAAAGCTAAAGTGTCTCACATCAAAACTATAATAAGAGTATTGGCTTTGTTAGTTATAAAAGGTCTGATATCAGATCACGTTTTGCAAGATGAGTCCTTTAGCCGAATAATATTAGTTTGTCTGAATGAGTCTAACAGTGCAGTGAAATGCCCACCCTAATCTATCCGAGCTATTTTAGTTTCCATTTTCAAGAGCCTTTTGTAGCTGAAATCAAACCCAGACATCTGATTGCACACTCTCTTCACTCCGGTGCTGACAACCACTGATTTACACTCTGCACTAGCCCTGCAAAGTGGAAACATGGGTTTACCCTTTCATCTGTGAGGTCAAACAGGGTGATACATCCTATGAGGGGGCGTTAACTGTGCACTTGACAAATCCTTTGAATTAGAAGAAGTAGCTTTGAACCAAATCTTAAACTATAATACAGAGATTTAATTGTATTTTAAACTGTCTGGTCAATACCCTGTATAGGATCTTACTTACATGCTTCTTGTGACCTTGGTTATGAAACCGTTGCAAATTCTCAGGCATTGTGTGAATTAGGGTTAAACTGAGTTATTTGTTTTTGATGATATGAGATGTGTTCTAATGATGGTATGATTCAGGCACAAGTGAAAGATGGTTCACAATTTGCAGATCATAGCACCAGGACAAACATTTAAACCTATAAATATTTTACAGATGAGAAAAGAGTAAAAACCCGATAAAATAAAACATTATAAAATGATTATACGATCAGATATGAGATCATTTTCATTGTCTCTGGTGAATTTGTGAGGAAAATAGAAAACGTTTGCTAGATCATCAAACCCTGGAGCTGCAGGATCCAACATGATGTAATTGTCCAATCCATAGGGATTGTTGGCATTAAATGAGCACATCTGAAAAATACAGTTTCACACAATCTGCACCTGTGGTACATCACTTACACCACAATATTCTAGATGACTTTCAAATTTGAAAACTTCAGAAAATGTAGACTTGTGGTCGTGATCAAATCCCGAATCATGTTGTACTTTTCTGCAAAACCCAGAAAATGGATAAGACGTGATGAGACACTAATCTCTCTGGCACGTGGAGTCAGCTTCGGATCATTGAATATGAAACCACCCCACTTGTATTGCAGCCTAGCGACACTATAAATTCTTACTGTACATTTCCCGTACGAGAATCATCAGCTGAATCATCAACAGAACCACCCAGAATTGTTTGTATCTAGCACACAATCATGCAGCAACCAATAGATATCAACGAATGGAAAAACTTTCTGTTATAAAATATGTGCTTGATTTATCTAACATTTCTTTTGCCTATAATTTGGATCCAATAGAGTTTTAAATATGTCTCATATCAGGTTCATGGTTCAAATCAAACTTCAATTTATGCTCAGTTTGAGTTTGAACTGTTGTTTGTATCCGTTTGTCCTGTGACAGACTGATGACCTAGTCAAGTGCCCCATCTCTTGCACACTGTCCGCTTGGATTGACTCTAGCCCCCCAGACCTTCAAATTATAAGTGATATAGATAATTACCAGCCTCTGTAATGGAGTTATGAGGGAACAAGGACCCTGTGGACATTTGGCTCCTGGACAGGGGGTGTTTGAAGAGAAAGCTGCAGATAATTGAGGATCAAAACATGGGAGTTGGACGGTTGCATCCATGTGATGAGCTGAAGCTTCTCTCCCACAGAGAAGAAAAATGCATAAGCTGGTTCTGGTCTTGTCACTATCTGCATTCAGTCGTTGTATCCAAAGAGAAAATAGAAGATCCAACCAGACAATAGTATGTTTACTAAGCTAAAAAGGGGGGAAAAAAATCCATTCAAGGAAAAGCACTCCACTCTCACATAATCTCTCCAATCCCCATGCTGTCAGCCGTCTTCAAAATCAGTTAAATCAACTAAACATGAGGAGAAACCAGAGGTGGAGAAGAAAGAATTGGGAGATCAGTGTCAATCCCAAGAGAAGGCACAGAGGACAGACACCACATGTCATCATCTAGACCACCCCCATGTCTCTGCAGCTGGAAAACAACAAGGCTCCTTTAAAAGGTGATTATTTGAGCTTTTCCTCCAAAACAAAATGATTAATGTGTATCTGTGGTCTGTGTGTAAGAGATAATACAGAACCATTAGTAAGTGTAACTTAAAACTAACTGTAGTCTCAGTTATTAGCTCCGTACCAGGGAGATTATGTTTTCATTTTGTTTGTCCGTCTGTCTGTTAGCAGGATTATGTTAAAACTACTCGGGATTACCACACAATTTGGAGGAAGGTCATGAGGTCCAGGTCAGGAAAGAAACTTTTAAATGTTGGTGTGGATCCAACCAAACGGGCAAATGCAGGAATCACATTCTCTGCAGAGTTTCCCAGACAGCTCTTGTCAATCTCTGACAGAAAAGATGTTAGTTAGTTAGTTTGCAGGATTATGCATAAACTTTTCAACTAATTTCCATGACCTTGTGTGGGAGGGATGGGGGTTGACCTAAGAAAGAACCCTATCAATGTCGGTGTGGAATCCAGATCATGGGTCGGATCCAGGATTTTGTTTTCCAGTCTTTATCGCCGAAAGGTAGGTTATTTTTCAACAAAATGATTCATGGTTCGTGATGAAAAAAATGAGGCATGTTCATGGGACTGATATTTCTGAGATTGTCCAATTGGGTGCAGAAGAAACAGAAATCTTGAGCATGAATTTGAATGTGGTGTCATGAGAGGGCAGTTGGGTCTTGGAGGAGTTACGTGAGCGCCATTTATATATCTCAACAGGTTTCATGCCACTACTACTTCACTCATTTTTTTCATGTGGGTCAGAATGTGATACTGTCTTCTTTTCCAAACTGAGCTCACACATGAGAATTGATCGTGCTGGCAGAAATTGTTCACAGTTGGCCGAATCATTTGGAGGAGAAGTTGAATTTTTCTCACTGAAATCTTCCCAGGGCCTTGAAATGATGTTATGTAAGAGAGATGACGGACTGAAAACATGATTCTCTTATATTTTCTTCCATTTTTACAGGAATGGGTTTGCTGAGCATGAAAGCTGGTTTTCAGCAAAACCTTTTTTTCACATCCACACCCTATAATCCTTATGGAAGTAAGATCATATCTGGGAGATGATCTCTACACACACATACCACAGCTAAAGGCCAGTCAAAGAATCCATCAGAACAATAGACAGGGTAACTCGCTCAAAGGTAGATCAGTGGTAAATCACCAGCCTGAGGATTCCAGCACGTCTGTGTAGTCAAGCCTCCAGCTAGCCTTCATAACCTTTAGGTTGTTTACTGTCGTAGCCTGGTCATGATTATAACACAGGGATGATCCATGACACGAGTATATTTAAAGGTAGGAAATCAAGTGCAAAGTGATTCAGTTTAAACCTCAAGCCATCTTGTCTCTATTGTCCCTAACCAACACAGGCTAAAAAGAAAGCCGTGTCAGGAGAAAATACATTCTAGTGGTGGAATGTGTTTTTATTAGTGCAGCATGGTTATGGCTTCAGTTCTGTTGGCTGGTTTAAAGGATCCACATCTGCCTCGCACATATTCCTTTACACTCATGTCAGCCTGACTGGATGTTTACACCAGCTTCTGTCGCTAAAGACTCTCAAATTGAATTAAGTGGCTAAGAAGCAATGTATGCACCGAAATGCTGCACTAATCTGAACAACAAGCTCGTTGTGAAGGCCTTTTTAATCCTAAAATTGTGGGGATCAAATAAAACGCATGATCGACAAAATGTATCACACTCCGTAGTTCTGCTGTATATCATTGTTGCAGCTGCACCACTGACGAAGCAATGGTAAAAGTGCGCTCACATAGAGAACATCAGAAAATACCACTGACAGGTACGAATTTACATGTTATTCCCATGACTTCACTTAAACAGCACACAACATATCAACTTCATGTTATTGAAACTTTTTCTCTTCAGATACAGTTTGATTAATAGCAGTTTGAGTTCCATTGGACTATGTGTATTAAATAGGGATGATACAGAAAAGTAGTCGAACAGGGTTGTGTGGCTACTGCTACGGTAGCACAGTAATAAGAGGTCACAGTGGGAAGCTGCTCTGTAAAGAACAGTGAGGAGTCTGATTTGTGTTGGTGTAAATTGGAGTTGACCCTCAGTGAGTCTGAAGAGTAGTCAGCTGTTGGCAAGAAGCTTATGTCATGGAAGAGCGTCTGTTGACCTAGCTCGGAGTATATTATTCTATAAAGAACAATATTTACACCATAAAGAACATTATATGTATCACCAGAAAAATTTGATTAGATTGATAAATCTGTGTTTCATCATAGGAATTAAATAACAGCCCTACTATAATCACAACATACTCAGCGAGACTGTTTCCCTTCTTCACAGAAAATCTAATAAAGACTTAGTAACACTTGATAGCTTATAGGTTTGATAGTGGAAGTGAGTTCTCATGCAGTGTAACTTAGCCAGCTGAGCTAATGTGACTGTACAGGGTGCTAGTGTTAGCTATCTTAAGTGGGCACACCTGTTTGTTAAATGTAACTAAAGTCACATTATTTCTTCACATTTTGTAAATAAGATTAGAGAGAGTCTGCCTATCCAAAGCTGTTCACATGAGGACACAATAAATAGTCTTATAATTATTAGACCCTAAACCCAGGGAAGCTATTTTGATATTTTACTAGCATACATCGATAAAACAAAATGCACTTTTATGATAATGACCTACTGAAACTGAAATGCAACTGAGAAAAGAGATAATGTGTGTGTTAGATTAACAGTAGGTGTGTGGATGATTATGAACTGATAAGAGTCAATAATGATGGTGGTGTCATTGGGTCACATTCCCCTACATCAAATTCTGCAGTGGGCCCCATAAAGGTTTGGGCCAGCCTTGCTTTTACTTAATTCCTGCTGTTAATCCTCCAAAAACCACCAACATCTCTGCTTCCTTCTGTAAAACCAAATAGCAGCTCATTCTTGGAGGAGCCCTCATGAGCTTTTACTGATGACAATCATATCAGCAATGATATTCAGTTGCCAATGAATACGTTTTGATAATTCAGAGTTAACCTTTGTCTTGACAACTTTTTCTGTCAATAATTGTTAAAATCTTTTGTTGACTTAGGAGTATTTATGTTGGGTTAAATACATCACTAAATGATTCAGTTAACAATAACAGTGTTTACTATCATATATTATTGTTGTCAACTTCCAACATTAAAAACCACTTTATCAACCAAAAATTTGACACATGAACTAACATAAGAAACAAATAGAAATAAACAGATATACACCAGGTGTTACAATTTCGTTTTAATTAAACTTTAAATTAGCTTAAAATGTATAGATGTAGAACTAGAATTAAAAAAAAGAGTTTCCTAATTCCCTACTGTAATTTGTTATAGACATCCTTAGGGTATAAGAGTAATACGATATATAGATATAGCCCAAACAAAGATGACAGATGCCTTGACGAAGAGTCACTCTCCAACTTCATGCTTCAAAATGACACAGGTGACAGTTTCCAAATGGAACCACGTGACCCTGTGTTTCCTGTTTCACCTGGCAAAGTAACGGAGTGACCCTCCGAGATGCTCCTGGCTCCCTGTGAGCAAGAGCAGGAGCTGCAGCAGGAGCAGGGGGTGCAGGAGCAGAGAGGAAGCAGGAGCATGGAGGGAGCTGTAGGAGCATGGAGAGAGCTGCAGGAGCATGGAGGGTGCAGCAGCAGGACCAGGAGCAGGGAGGAAGCAGGAGCATTGAGGGAGATGCAGGAGCATGGAGGGTGCAGCAGCAGGAGCAGGGAGGAAACTGCAGCTGCAGCAGGAGCAGCAGCAGGGAGGGACAAGGGGCAGATAGAATGAGGTGGTAAAAAAAAAGGAAAAAAAGAAAGGCAGAGCTTCGGAGTCCCCTCAAGGCATCTGAACAAGTCTGGACGATTCCGCTGCTGCTGCCTGTATCACTGCGCTCAGCTCTGCCAGGCAGCGTCAGGAGGCTCCGCACTTTTCTGCAGGGATGCAAACACACCTCTTTTCTCTCTGAGCCGCAGCGGAGTTTTATCTTTCAGGCTGTGACACTGGACTCTCGGACACCGTGATTCTTCAGCGTGTGGCCGGACAGTGCACGGAGAGCTCGGGGCTGGATATGCCACAGGTGGAGCGGTGTGGAGCGGCAGGCTGTGGCTCGGTGCACGGAGCAGACACCCGCAGGTAAGGAGGGGGCACGAGGGGCTCCCTGTGTGGGGGGGTAGGTAGGTGGGGAGTTTAGTGGGGTTGTCGCTAGTGCTGGCATTAATGGGATTCGTGCACAGTGTGAAAGCTGCATTTCTGCATTAAAAGCTATAGAATCTTGACTTATGACTTAATGTTTTACACATGCATGGATGTGGGAAACCGGGCAGTGATGTACTCTACGTGTACATGCTGGTATAGGCTATAAATCTCTGAGTTGTATCCAAAACACCACTCCTTAGCCTATTGCTCCCCCCTGAAGCAAGAACCTTGTCTTTGGACAAGACCGAGCACAACATGTCATCACCTCAATTTCACCTTTTCCACAATGATCAGATTGTGAGGGGTTCCTCTGGAGGGTAACTCCATTAGAGACTGAATACTGTGAAGCTGTTTGAATGAAAGAAGGAATCACAAAGCATTCCAGCTGGGTGATGTGGCCAGAAAGAATAGAAAATGTTCAGTTGATTCGATGGGATGTCACATTATTATAGTTTTTTGGTGTTTAACTATTGTTAGTTGGTCTTAAACTCTTCTTAGGTTATGCATAATCATTATCTCGACATGCATTGAACTTTTTGATATTGCCATGATTGCAAATAATACTGTGATAGATTATTGCTGTTGTTCTATTGCCCTGCAGAGATTTGTATTCTCCTTTTGCGATCACTCTGGCTGCAATTA
The DNA here is from genome assembly GCA_038501795.1 of Pseudopleuronectes americanus. Taxonomy (NCBI): domain Eukaryota; kingdom Metazoa; phylum Chordata; class Actinopteri; order Pleuronectiformes; family Pleuronectidae; genus Pseudopleuronectes; species Pseudopleuronectes americanus. The sequence continues at coordinate 14,568,941 of CM076717.1, read as the reverse complement.
TCTTCATTACAGTAAAGGACAAAGAGGCAGTGTGCAGCCACGTTGACCTCAGATGAACAAATTTTACTCAAACCATGAGGATGCATGGATGAAGGGAGATCACACTCCTCCGCTTCCTCCTCTGCCTTTGTGTGCCAATTGCTTTCAATTGTCTGCTTCTATTCTGAGGGCATTCATGTGTTTGCTGTGGTTTGGCTCCGGCACCAGCTGAAAAAAAATCCCCCATTGACATATGTGGTTTTGAATGTGTTTGACGTCACAAATGTGTCAAACCTTTTATCAGGTCTGAGTCTTCCTCCCTATTCCCCTCATCCTCTTCCTCTCACTCTCTTCTTTTCATTCAGCCATGCCTGGTGGAATTTGTGGCGTGCCACTCTGGTAGTGAAGGATCTGGACTGATCCCAAGTGTGTCATCCATGCAGGACTGCTGCTGGTTGCTGTGCTCGTCAGGGAACATTCTCTCTTGTGTCCACTCTGGAACATTATTTTCAGATCTTTCAGTAGAGTTCTATTAGCAATGGGCCTTTTTGTTGTAGGAACCATAAATAGTTTGGATAAAGATACTTGTATTGCCAGTACCTAAATGGCTCTGTAACCACGTTTGTATTGGACTAAACTCAAAGAGAGGTTAAGTTTTTGTTTCTGTTCAGTCATGTCTTTGGAGGAGAAGGACATTGGTGAATGGAGTCGTTTCCCTGATGTAGTCCATCCGGTATCTGTAAAAAGGGAGGATAAGATCAATGCTTCTTTTGAAACTTGCTCCAACAAAGGAGGTCATGCTAGATATTTAAAAGCTGCTGTTTTCTGTACTTTTGTTTGGTTTGGACGAGACCTGCACTGATAATCCATTACTGGCAGATGTCTGTGTGGTGCTGTATTAGAGCTGAGGTTAGAGGTCAAAGTAGTCTGTCTGTGCTTGACTCCCAGATGAACTCAACGTCAGGTCCCTTCCGTCTCTTGCTCCCAACATCTTGTTATGGAATTTTCCCTTCATTCAAGAGCATGGTCTTTCAGTTTGAGAGCAGGAGTTATGATTTATGATGCGCTCACACTTAAATAACCCCTGCTTGTGCTTAGATTGTGCTCAAACTGTGCACTTAGATACTTTGTTGATTGGACAGGTTTCCTCTTCTCCAGCTTCACTCTCCTCCTTGGACTCACACTGCTTCCGAGCCCTTGGAAAGTTCGATACATTTACTTGTTTTCTACTATAGGTGACACACTTGTTACACATAAACATTGTAGAGGAGAAATCTTTGACAGACATTTCATGAATGCAGAAGTAGCATGAGCTCTATAAAAAGAGCTGAATCTAGAAATCTGTCCGAAAAGAAAAATATCTGAGTGTTAGTCCCACAGTTTGAGCAAATCAGTGCAAATCCAGCACAAACAGGGCTATTTGAGTGCAGGTGCAGGGTTTTGAGTGAAGGCATTACAACAGTGGAACATACTGCTCCCTTGAATGAAGATAAAAAAACATAACTCGTGGGAACCAAGCACATCAAATTCTATTGTGTGTGTGACAAAGTTTGCAGCAATTACTGTGACCCCTGCTGTCCTCGATTGACCTCTCCACCGTTTTTGTCCACTGTGTCTCTCTGTCCCGGGACTGATGTTATGTATGGCCCCCCCCAGGGAGAATGGCATCCCTACTAAAGCACAACTTGGTGATCTTGCCCGAGCTGAGTGTTCAGAAAGCACGGCCCTCCCTCTGCATAGTTCGCCCCAGAAACTGTGAGATGAATCCTAATCTCTTTCCTCCTGACGCTGAAAAGTGGTTTTCCTCCTCTGTCAATGCTGCTGTTGACAGTTTTACTCCTCGAGTTGACGATGGCTTTGAGCAACACTTAACTACACTTTGCTTATCACTGACCTTTAAACCCTCGGTTCTGCTTTAATATAGTGGGTGTGGCCATACCCATGAGCCAGTTATTTCATCCTTTTAAAAATTCCAGGTGTGGAGACCACCCCAGGAATGTGTTTAATACACCCAGACACATCATAAGAGGCCTGATATGATGTGCTGTAATAATATAGTTCAGAGGAAGTGGGTTACTCCCTCAGCTGGCGTATGAATTGCCCAGTGATTTATTTCAGCCCACTGTTAACTAGCAGGGTTGTGTGTGCTCACAGATTTAGTTAGAGACTTTAAATAAGGTGTTTGTGTGTGTGTGTGTTGTGGGACAGAGCAGGAACAGAAGGATTTTGAAGATTATATATTAATATTTTGCTTTCGTCTGAAAGCTGATGAGAGCGAGAGAGAGAGAGAGAGAGAGAGAATGATGGACGACCTCACAGTTGATACATGAAACATCCTATGTTTTGTCAATCATCACCCTTAAAGCACTTTAATTTGCATTTGATTAGTTTGAAGGTTGTATATAGTTAAAGTTTGAATAAATTGTTTGTTTGAAAGGTGAAGCCTTAGCGTTCTGATCACCACCTAGTGGCTGGCTGAAGCAAGGGTCATAAAGCCTGCCTACTCCATGTTAGTGGACAGGATATGATCCAAACCAAAAAATCGAATATCCAATATTGTTCCTGTCACTTAGCCTAGCCAGTTCTTATCACACTGATGTTTCTCTTACTGCTTATCATACTGGGGATTTTGTTTTTAATTAATGGGATGAAACATCAGGATTGAGAGCTGAAACTGCGATTGGTTGAACATTTGTGCAGCTCCATCTCCAGATCTCTGCTGCACAGACTCTGGCTTCAAATTACGTGTTTGGCACTAGATGTCAGTCTTCGTATCAGAAAAATTATGGCTTCATTTGTGGACAGTGGGAGGAGGTGGATATGCGTTGTCCATCTTTATATAGGGTCCAAGAATGTGACATGCAACATGGTTCACAGACAGAATCAAACCCCAGATGAGGGGTTCAAGTTGTGTCATGGCTGTAATGGATGTAATAGCTGTATGTGCAACACAGTGAGAGACCTTTTAATGTCGTTTTCTGTGTTTATTTTATCAAGCCTGTCAGACGGTATCAATCTCAGCTTTTTTTCATGTGGGACATTCCTGATGGAGACACTCTGGCAGTCGTTCTGGTCTGGGTCGATTCAACAATATGCCAAGTGATGATAACCACCACATGACCTCCAGATGATGTTTATGTACTTTTCTATACTGGCTCAGAAACTCACTTTAGTCTGCTGCTGCCCTGCTGCTCTCACTTATACATTTGTTATCATCAGCTTCAATGGTTTCCCATGGTTCTGCCTCTGACATTGTTTACCCCGGCACCACAGAAGAGATCAGAGGTTTCACAGCTCACATGTGTTTGCTATTTCCAGTAGCTGTTGTGTTTTTTCATCACCACTGTGAAAAGGTTGACGTGAACAGAGGTTGTCGTGAAACATAGAGTCACTTTTCATGATGGATTTCACTCACCTGTCACTGAAATGATCTGAGTGGTAGTTTTAGTCACAACTCTTGAGTTCAGGGTGTTGACACTCGTGTGTAAAAGGTGACACTGGCTGAAATAATCCTGCTGTCTTTATAGTTTGTCTAAGAGAACAGATCTGTTGCATTTTTTAGAATGGTACATATCGTCCACACTGCTCTGGCATCTGCAGTCCAGACACACACAGTAACCAAAGACAGACAGAGAGAAAACAAATGTTAAAAATGTCTGAGTGGGAGTTGATTACTGAGGGGAAGGGCTCTGCTGAGCTTGTTGTGGTGTGATCCTCTCCTAAAACAAATCTACCGGCCCCTGCTGCTCTAATGAGGCCAAGCACATCAGAGAGGAGGAAACAAAATACAAGGCAGTTGCCGATACCAGTATTGGGGAGTAAACAAATGAAATGCCAATATACTGGCCGGTATACATTTATATATTATAATATTATAAATATATATATATACAAATATTACAAAATCTTAGATGTCGTACATTATTATAAACAATTAACATAATTGCATAAATGTTATCATCAATGCCAGGAAGTATTTTAATCAGTTTGTGTTTGACACTGAACAAATGAAGTATTACATATTTTATCCTCTGTGACATTTTTGTCTGTGATGAGAAGAAAAGTATTTTCTTGAGTTAGACACTGATGACAGATTACTGCTAAAACTACTGGAATTATATATGCATAGATAAATGGAGGAAACCTTTTATATTGTGTAAATGTAACTTGATTGATAACGACTGTATTTGCTTAACCATCAGGTTTAAAGCAGGTTGAGACCTGCATTATAAGTAGTTTATCTCCAACATGTGATATATGGGTCTGCTGTCAGTGTCTAGTAATTTCAGTTTCAACATGTACAGCGGTCATGGATCACAGTGGCTTCATGTGTTCACCTGTCTGCAGATAATTGAAAGGATTTCCGTGGTTTTGTGACAGCATGTGGTGTCGTTTAACCCCAGAACAACCGTGTTAGTAACACAGCGAGGTAGAAACCTAATTCAATTTCTACAGTTAGTATGTCACAACAGAATTTTAATGTTTAATGTATATTTGTATGTTATTATACAGATTATAATTAGATTAAGGATTAATACAGTTAAATTAACCTTGGAATGAGGAAAAGTCTCAGAGAGATTAGATCAGAAATCCTGCTCTTTATTCCCAAACATCAGTATTAAAATATTTGAGACCATGGAAACAACCTCTGGGTTTGGCAGCGTGGACCCTGTTTTTCTCTGCAAAGGCATTTACAGACACAAACAAGATGTATTTTATCAATTGAGTTTCAGAGTTTCAGGTCTTGATCATCGTAACTGAAAATTGGAAGTGAGCAAATATGTTGTAAGTTTTGTCTGACTCAAATTAGAATACGTAGGCTGCCAAAGTTTATATAACTAATGGGAAACACTGAACATATAACATTTACAAATTGCACCAAATCACCATCAGACAATGGCCTTCCTTGGGCCCTGAACAATGCACAAGCCAAGTGTGAAGCAGATAAGATGAACGGCTCTGGAGATACGTGTTCCACATTCAGACGGACAGAGATTTCTGGCATTATCAAATAGGTTATTTACTGAGCCACTCCAGTGCCAACGCCCACTGGCTCTGAAACTGTAACATGCAAACTGAACTGGGACCTGAGGCAGCGTTGTTAAGCATGGAATAATAAAAGATACTTCACCTGGTCGTCAGACTTTTGGAACGGCAAACATGTTCAAAGAGATGAGACGGGCGGGAAGATATCAAAGATATCAGGTGGGTCCGGACAGGTAGAGACAGGAACAATAACTGCAGAACTTTAAGGCAACGTAGACGATCTGGCAAATAACAGGGCCGAGGAGCAAATGACTAATAGGATGCAGCTGAACAGGAAAGTGACAAGATCAGATAACCAGTGGAGACAGGAGAGGATGGTTAATAATGATAGAGAGGGCAGTGTTTAATCTAACAAATATATGGAACTGCAGACACAAGGGAAGAAGGAGCAGGAAGTCGTAATAACACAAGGCCATTCAATATCTATACTGTAACTGTTATTTCACAATACTTCAATCACTTATTAATTGCTGGATATTGATGTTAACGTATTAATTAACAGGTTTATCTGCCCCTCTTTGTGCCCAGGTAATGAAGATGTGGAGCCGTGTTTTCACTGTGACGGTGTTGCTGTCCTTCATGAAACAGGCAGAAGCACAGGGTAAAAGAAATACAAATTAAGAACTCTCTTCCTAACTACTAGTTAAATCCACCACTGCAGGGGATCTCCCCGTGTGTTTGTGTGTCTGCTTATGTGGTTTGTTTTGTTCACTTCTTCTCTCCATCACATCAATCTGCAGGTCGGTGTAATAAAGTGCAAGCAGCAGATGTTGTCTTCCTGGTGGACGGGTCCTCCAGTATTGGCCGAGCTAACTTCCTGCAGGTGAAGGGCTTCATGGCCGGAATCGTCAAACCGTTTGCCAGCTCCGTCAGCGAGTCAGGGATACGATTCGGGGCCATACAGTACAGTGACACCTCCAGGTGATTGACGTGTGAACATTACCTCCCTACCATAACATTAGCTGAGGGTCTGTATTAATTTGAGCTCGACCTATGTGGCTCTTTTTTTGGGCCGATACCAGTTTTTGGGAATAATTTGGCCGATATATACAAATTGCAGTTGTTCCTAAAATGTCGGAATCAAACCCTCACGATAAAGAAATGTAATTAAGGCTATTTTGAAGTTTAGTCATAAACTATATAATGAATAAACTATCAATAGACACAAATTATACAATTGTTTTCATATTCATGCTTGAACACTGATATCGATGGTACTGTTATCAGCCAACGGATAAATCAGTTGAACTTCAGCATTAAAACCCATTTCTCTCTCTCCAGGGTTGAATTCACCCTCTCCAACTACCTGAATGGCAGCGATCTGATCAACGCTGTTCAAAACCTGAACTATAAAGGTGGAAACACACGCACCGGTGCTGGTCTCAAGTTTGTCTCTGATAACTTCTTCAACCCTTCGTCCAGTCGGGATGTCCCAAAGGTTTGAGCAGCAACTGTTCTATCACGTTTCTTTATCATCTAGCATGTATGTTTATTATAGCAGCTCTTGTTTGTTTTTTTATTCTGCCTGTGGGTCACTTTCAGATCACGATCCTGATCACGGATGGAAAGTCCCAGGACAGCGTGCAGGAGCCCGCTCAGAAGCTGCGCAGTCAAGGAGTGCATGTTTTTGCAGTTGGTAGATGTCTCCCCTGCCTCCTCTTTTTCTCACAGTGGCTGGAAATTCTGTAACACCTGCTTATGAACCTCTGAGCTTTTGATCACTCTGCCAACTCTCTGTGTTTGTCAGGCATAAAGAGTGCAGACAGGAACGAGCTGGCTCAGATCTCCTCTGAGCCCAGCAGTGATTTCACCTCCTTCGTTGGGGACTTCAAACTGCTGGACACTCTTCTTCCTCTTGTGAGCCCCAGGGTGTGTTCCAAAGCAGGAGGCGTCTACGCCAGCGATGGTAACTTAAATACCACGGTTTAACATCTGCGCACTAAAATTCACACATTCGCAAATATGTGTAAACCTGCATCTAATTTTATCCATTTCTCACCTTGCCTCTGCTCTCCTCTCCTCCCCTCTCCTCCTCGTCGTCTCCCCTCCTCTCCACTCCTCATCTTCCTCCGCTCAGAGGCGTTCTCTGGTCCGTCCAACATTCAGTTTACCGGGCAGACGACCGATTCGCTCAGGTTTCGTTGGACTCTTGCCCAGGGGCCTGTGAGTGGCTATGTTGTCCAGTACGTGCCCCTCTCCGGCCTGGGTCAGCCTATCACTGCAGATTTGCATCAGGTAAGACCCGGTGTTGAAGGATATAGGGTTGATATTTGAAACTGAGCAGCAACACGTTCACGTGACTTAATCAAGTAGTTAATTGCAGTTTGAGGAGCCAAAGTCAGCCGTGCTCTGAGAGAGAAGCACATGCCTTCAGGCTGAGTATAAACATGTCTATTGGGTGGATCGTCTTCATGTAGGTGCTGTAGAGATTAAGGTTTGGCAGAGTAAAGAAATTCCCCAGAGTGTACTCCAGCCAACGTGATGAGGATAGAGGAATGTCACGGGCTCAACGCCTCATCCATCTTTTTTAGTCATTTACTTCGCCAAAACATGTTTTAGGAGAGAACGTTTAAAAAGATGAGCCACCTTTGACCTGCAGGAGACAGTGCCCATCAATCAGAGGACGTTCACTGCGCGAGAGCTGAGGTCGGGGACAGACTACCTGGTGACCATTATCGCCCAGTACCCCAACAGTGTGGGAGAGTCTGTTTCTGCCAAGCAACGAACCAGTGAGTAACTAGAAAGGCACTCACCTTTGCTGAGGTCTAACATTCCCCTTTAATACAATGAAGCTGCACCAAATAACACACACCCATAGATATCAGTTCCCTGATTATGCCAGATTTTATTTAGTTTTTATGAAGATGAATTGTTCTCTGGAAAAACTGTGAAATTGTTGCAAAACACCCTATCCTGGATCCATCCCCACATTTGAATCTGCACCAAAGTTCAATGGGTTCTTCTCTGATCCATGATGCATCCTTCCGCAAAGTTTCGTAGAGCTGTTTTTGTGTAATATTGTTTACAAACATACAAACTAACTAACAAACAAATGGAGGGGGTGAAAACAAACCAAACTTCTTGGTAGAGGTCAAAAGTAAGGGATGCAAATGTCAGTTTAGAGATATTTGCTGAAATGCAAATGCAACCTCTCTCTCTCAAAAGACACAGTCAGTAATTCCAATTTGATCCCACAGGGTCTTTGCCGGGCATCTCAAGTCTACATCTAATCCAGGCGGGCTTCTTCTCTCTCACGGTGGGCTGGGATCAACCGTCGTCACCCGTCCAGGGCTACAAACTCACCTATGGACTACGAGGTCAGGCACAAACACACAAACACACAAACACACAAATACACATACATCCCTGTTTCTATTACCTGTGCCTCTTCCCATCTCTTCACATCGTATGCCTGACGTGGGTTTCAGTTTACAGGACGTCAGCACCATATCTTCTATATGCAAATTATTATCTTGTCATAAAACCAAATCTTGGCAGAATGAAGGGTTGCAGTAGAAATAAAGGCGGGGAAGAAGCTACAGTAGAGAATGAAAACAGTTAACCTGTTGGTGGCAAGTTGGAAACACGTTGAGAATGTACAGCAGGCAGAGCTAAGGAACGCTCACTTCTCTCACACCCTAACCCCCCCCCCAGGCGCGAGCTGTCAGCTAAGGATTTTTAGAACCCGCTCATTACCTGAGATATCAAATAACATTTTATCTCCGCCAGTCCCGAAAATTATACAGACAGAGAACACCTTTACTTATGTCACCTTTCATCATTTTAATTTTGTCCTTACCTTTCCAGACACAGGGTGTGGCGCAGATCAGTGTCAGACGTCTCAAGGGGCTCACGCTGTGAATCAGGGCAGGAAAGTTTCCCCCCGAGGGCGGATGCATTTAAACTAGTTTCTCCTGCCGAGCATGTGGCAGGAGTGCCAGTCTCACATGGAGCTCCTCTGTGTAGGCAGGCGAAAGTGTAAGAGTGTTCAAAAGAGCTCAGTGTGTATCCTGTAACCAGAGGTGTGGTGTTTCTACCTGCCTCTCTCTGTGTGCCGGCTCGAGCAAGTGTGCACCTTAGGCACTGACAGATGGATACTGACAGCTTGAAAGCACATACAGGACATGCACCACAGACACAGTGTCTCTCGGAGAGCTCAGGATGCATCCTGCTCATTCCATTAAAGGCATTAAATATTGTAACACCCGCACTTTAGGGACAGAGAAAGACACATCCAGATTATTGCAGCCTTATCCAGAAATAATATCGCTATTTGTGCACTAATTTGTCTCTTTGTCCTGTTGGTTGTGTGCTTGGAAGAGCAGGTCAGCCAGCGGCTCAGCTACTGACGCAGTCTCTGTCCGCCGACTCCACCTCCGTCACCTTGGAGTCGCTTCAGGCCGACACAGAGTACGTCATCAATCTCTATCCTCTGTTCCCCCGAAATTCGGCGTCCCCGTCCACCCTCAACGCCCGAACACGTGAGTCTGTCCTGTGGCTGGTTTAAAAACGAGCAAAGACACAATATTAAAGCTACAAAGTGGTAGAATTGTGATAACACGTGTATTTTATTGACAGTATTTGTGGTTTGGATTTAGTTTCAGTGTAATTGGCTGATATTCTAAGTGTCTGTGTGCTCATATTTCTTCAGTGCGCCTCGAGGCAGTGAAGCAGTTATCAGTGGAGACGGAGTCAGAGGGCAGCGTGCTTCTGAGGTGGAGAGGCGTCATCGGTGCTCGGTCCTACCGGCTGGTCTGGGGACCGTTTACAGGTCAGGACAAAGCAAACACCATCAAATACATCGACATCGTCTCTTCAGCCTTGATCTGTTTTTTCTCCAATTTTGCTGTTGTTGTCTCATTTCTGTTTGAAGGCCGAAATGTGGAGACTGTGGAGGTCACTGGCGACAGGGACTTCTACACTTTGTCCAGTCTGAAGCCCGACACCGAGTACATCGTCACCATCATCCCGCTGTATGAGGGCAACAAAGAGGGCCCTGCCGCCACTGCCAGGTTCAAGATAGGTAGGTGGTCGTCCAACAAACATCTCTCTCTGCTCGTATCGTGTAGTCCTCCCTCTCAAAAGTCACAGCAGACACAAACACAAACCAAAACAATAAGCTAAATTACATACAAAATTTGTATACCGTCGGGGAAGTAGACAGGAACACAATGCAGACCGACAGACCAACACATGTTGCTGTTCAGTTCTGCTTAAGGAACATTTCTAGTGCACCTCCAAATTCATCACACACACAGACGCAGGCACACACGCACACACGCCATCTGTGTGTCATGAGTAATTCCCATATGGAGTCACTTCAGTGGGATCAATGTGACTTGAATGAGGACTGAGTCACTGCACTGAACAGGACTGGAGGAGTCCAGACTTCAGAGGGAGACGTGCGATGTCTTCTCTCTTCTTCATGTTGTTCACCACAGGGACCTAAACTTTGAAGTCGCTGCTCTCGTGTTTGTTCCTGTGTAAACCAGCAGAGGTTTGTTGTGTCTGTGGTTTGTGATTCACAACTTTACATCCTGCTCATTAGGAGATTTTTTGCTTCGAGTCCGGACCACATTGAATCATGTTTATTTACCATTCAATTCCAATAAGCTGTCTCACAGTCAGGATGTCAAACATAATGTCCAAACCAATTCAGTAAAGACTGCGTGACATTTATAGTTCATGTCCAGATGTTTCATAAGTGGTCTTTTGGTTTTGTCATTTTCCAACAGCTGCAGGGGCTTTGTTTTGCGTTCAATAACCAAATTAACGAAATATGAATTAAAATTTGTTCCTACATGTATTACAAGAGATGTTCAGGTGCACTTTTCACTTCCAGAGACTTTTGGAGGAGTAGGAGCAGTGTAGAAGAAGTGATAACCAGGAAAAGAAAAATTGCAGTTTTATCTGGGTGAAACTAATATATATTTAAAAGAAGTGGTATTGGATCTGTAGATTTGTGTACTTGCCGATGTCCGACCCGGCATTTACAGATGCATGAAGGAATTTCCAATGTGACCTTTGTGCTTCCCACTGACACCTGCTTCTTTCTCACCAATGTACATTTATCACACTTACAGTATTTCAGTCAGGCAACTCACGTTTGAGATGATTATTGCAGCAGCAGAACATAGTTAGTTTTTCGCGTGAAGGCTCCGACTTCATCATCTCCCCAGATAGGATGACATAGATATAATGAGCAGATATCGTTGAGGCGCTCCTGTCAGAGCCTGCAGGTAGATGCTGGGGTCGTGGAGGGGCTCAATCCCCAGGCAGCGAAACTGATGCAGGAGCTGCAAAGACAGGCAAAGTGGGTGATGGGACATTTTTGCAGCCTTTAGGGGAGGTTGTGTATTATAGATGATAGTGGAGAGTGAAGAATGTCACATCATTAGAGTAGTGCAGCGTGAGTTGAAAAGCCTGAGCCAGCTCATAAGCATTGCTACATTAAAGAGAAGGTGTTTGTCTGTCGTACACTCCAGTGACCGTCTAAGGGCGGGGCTGTGATATGGTGTTTGATATTTTTGAACTGTCAGCGATAGATTATTCGCACCAGTAGTTATGTATAATTTCACAACAGAAATCAAACCCTGCAGAATAAGAACAGCAGAGTTTTGGGCATGGATATGTGCAGGTCGTTCTGACTCATTTCACACTTGCACTCTGCAAACTTTGTTAACTTTCCCTCTGTCTGACTTTAACTATTCTAGGATAACCATTTTATCGGACAGTTTAGCTTGAGCCTCATGTTAAATTTCATCAGAACTTTCATGTGTGTTTGGATTTGGTAACTTACAGTGAAATCCCATTCGGGAACGGATTCTCTTTGCGACCTATAACACTGTCAATGTACGTAAAGTTTTTGCAGGATTGTTCTTGGAGAGACATATTGATGGATTGATGAGAACAGGGCCTAACCTATGACATGACATTTTTACACAATTACTACATATTTCACCACACATGTTTTCCCCCAGAGCGTGAGGAGCAGCAGATCCTCAGAGCATTCACCACTGGCCCCTCCACTGTCCGCCTCACGTGGAGGGTCATTCAGTCGTCTCGAGGATATCGTCTGGAGTGGAGGGAGGGAGAAGGTCCGATGTCACACACACACACACACACAGACACACACACACACACACACACACACACACACACACACACACACACACAATCTAAAATGTATTAGATAACTTGAATGTGATTACGGTGCTATGAAATCATTATTTCATCACCATGTAATATATATATATGCATGGAGAACATGCCAGCACCAATTAGTTGCAAGGAGAAGGATTTATACTCTCTACACATGCAGCCGTCATACTCCCACCTACCTGAGTACCTAAATACTAGAGTGACTCTCAGTGGAGCACATAACTCTTCCAAGACCCGACAGTCCCCTTATGAAAGCAGAGTTAAATTCACAAATTTTTATTTGAATCTCCACTAAATTAAACTCACTCTGAGCTATCAAGTCAAGATGCAATAATTATTCTATGAGAAATCATTGAAAATCTCAACAAAAAAAACTAAAATTCCCACAAGGTTAAAGAAAGTTGATAAAAACTGCCCCCTGATCTGGATACCCTTAACAATGGGCTCCTTCCTTCCACTACATTTCATGGTAATTCCAGTCAGAGGTTTTTGTGTAATCCTGATCTCAGTGAAATAAACCTGTTGATGTTGGATCATCTCTCTGTCTCCAGGAGGAAGTGTCCAGAGCCTGTCGTTTCCCAGAGGCACCACCAGCTATGAGTTGGCAGGCCTCCGACCCAACACAGAATACATCATCACCCTGTACACTCTGTTTGAAGATCGAGAGGAGGCCACACCCGCCTCCACCTCGTCCAGAGGTCAGACATTTACCCAGGGGTTGCTCTAAACTTTGAATTCATGTTTAAATGATTTATGGGTCATCAATGATGCTGTGGTCGGATTCCCCGCAGATGTGTTTTCATATAGATGTCTTTGTTTAAACATTTCTTTATCCTTGTATGAGTTGTCCATCCTCTGGTGTTGCAGATGAGCAGCCTGTGGGGAGAGTGTCCAACCTGAGAGTTGTGGAGTCTCTGGGCAGCACCGTCAGACTCGGGTGGACGGGTGTAGCCGGGGCGACACAGTACCGCATCGTCATCCTCAACACGGAAGGTACAGCTGCTGAGTTTTTATTTTATTAGTCATTCTGATTTGTTTTTATTGCTCAATTATGAATAAAAACACAACTGTGCATGTGACATCTGCCTGTGCTTCATGTCATGTCAGCGGGAACAGAAAACATCCAGACGATCAGCGGAAACCAAACGACCCTTGACCTCAGGGACCTGACAGTGGGCGTGTCCTATGGTGTCAGAGTCACAGCTGTGGTGGGAGTTAATGAAGGAGACCCAGTTACTGTCTACATCAAACCAGGTGATGTCCTGATTATCTGCTGATCGGTTTCCTGTTCCTGTGGATTTTACATTCATCAGTCAATTGCAGCGCCTGGAATCAGATACATTATTGTTTATTCTTTAGTGTTACCTGTGGATCTCTTAGTCCAGGCAACAATGTAATAAACACCTAACCTTTAAAGCCCATCATTTTGGATGGATGTACTGGTGTAAAATCTCCTCTCTGTTTCTGATGTCGACAACAGTGACTACGACGGATTCTGCGATTTTGAGAACAATGTCAGAACATAACAAGAATAGAGTTGTAATTGAAAAAACAATAAAAAAAATTATTGAATAATCAGTGAGGAGAACCTGTGAAAGTCTGTGTGGTTCTTTCTCCAGAATAGACTCAACCTATTTTAAGTCCTGATACCAATGTTAATGTGGTGCTGATGAGCCAAAAGATGGATTTCATAATTTGTGGGATCTATATTTAAGTATGATATAAAAATATGCTATAAAGTATAATAGTATAAAATTACAACCTTATTTTCTGAATATTATGACTATATTCTGGTAATATTATGACTTTATTCTCTTTAAATCATTTCCCCCCCTCTCAGTGACCCAAATACTCCATCATAGGTTCATAGGCTCTATTCTTGCTGCCTTCAAATGTTTTAAACAAACAATTTTTGTCATATGAGGCTTCGTATCCCTTTTGTTTCAGAGCAAAGTGCGGGCAGAGTGACGAACCTCAGAGTGACACATGCAAACAGCCGGAGACTTCGAATTGCATGGACAGGTGTCACCGAGGCAACTGGGTACAGGGTGACATGGAGACAAGGAAACAGTAAGTTTAATGAGTATTAATCATTTTATAAGGTTTAATCATCCTTTATTCTTTTGAATGATTTATTTGTCTTATACATCTTCTACATTTATGATTTTTTGAAGTTTAACCTCATGATCCTGTAAATAAAAAGCAGCTGACTTTGAAGTTTGATCTCCTCTATCTCTTGGCGTGTAGTCAGTTTTTCATGTGCGTGATATCCTCTTGATTCTCACAGCAGGTGTTGAGCAGTCCCGTGAACTGGGGCCGGAGGCTACGTCCTTCATGATCGAAGGCCTGCAGCCAGATGAGGGGCTGGTCCTCGGCGTTTCAACCATTGTGGATCAGCGTGTTGGAGAGGTGGTCTCTCTCTCTACTCGCACTAATCCCCACGGCGGATCAGTGTCGGGGCTTCGCATCATCGATGTCACATCTCAGAGGATCCGCATTGCGTGGTCAACTTCCACCAGGGCAACGGGCTATAAGATCACCTGGCGCACTGATAGTGGTGAGCAATGATGGTATTTCATAGACATGAGATAAATACATGATAACAGGGCAATATGATGAAACGATTGACGTATCTGTAGATGAAGAATCTTAATTTTCATCTCTCTGCCCTGTTTCTCGTGGTTTAGGTGTTGAAGCGTCTCGTAATGTGGCGTCCGACGTCTCTTCCTTCACCATTGATGGACTACAAGCGGACTCAGCCTACAGCGTGCAAGTGTCTGCACTGAGCGGCTCTCGAGAGGGAAGCCCCGCCACCCTGAACATCAGAACAGGTACAACTCTGAATGTATATAATTGTCTGTCATAGTGACTTCAGGAGAAACTTGACAATAGTCAAGGAATGTGAGGCTCAAGATGTTCCCTCTCCTGATTGGCAGAATCAGATCAGTCCGTAGTTGGGACTGTGACGTCACTGACGGTGCAGGAGACCCGAGGAGAGGTGGTGCGAGTCTCTTGGGTCGGTGTGCAGGGAGCAACGGCTTATCGTGTTACATGGAGGAAAACAGACGGTGGGTCTATTGTGGAATTTATTTTCAGCACTCCTTTTGTATGACATGAAGCAACTGGAATGGCACTTGTAAAGGGCATAAGCTCAGCCAAGGCCCCTTTGAAACCACATTTACATTCACTAGTTCACGATTTTTATTTGGATCTGCACCAAATTTCCCACTCATAAATATTAGTCTCCCGAACATATCTGATTATTATAATCAAGATCCATTAATTATTCTCAGAAATGTCATAGAAAATTTTAAAAACTTGTGGATCTGCCACTGCCAGTTTGCACTAAACATGTTGGTTTTTAGGTCTTTCCTGACACATGGCAGAGAAAAACATAACCTCTTTGGCGGAGGTAGCAAATGAGTTTTCTATGGATAGTGATGTTTTGTGGAAGCAAGTCTGTATCACACTACTCATGGACCCTTGCCCTGTCCTGCTAAAGGTGGTGAAGTACGGAGTCAGCTGGTTGGCGGAGATGTGACAGCGGTGGATTTAGATCGGCTGGACCCTGGAGCTCAGTACGAGGTGCAGGTGATGGCTTTGGTTGAGAACAGAGAGGGAAATCCTGTGTCCGTGAGAGTCACCACGCGTGAGTCCTGTCTTCACAATTTCAAACAGTGTTACAAAGTTCATGTGTAGATCAGAGAACAGACTTAAGTCCTGAAGTGTTCTTTGAAGTAATAGATGGATTTAGAAGTACTTGTACATAACAGAAAACCTGTGTGTTTTTTAAGTCACGTAAAAAAAAAGTCTTGTTTGTATGTTTGAATGTAAATGTACAAATCGCTATGTATTTGTTAATTCTCTGTATCCATGTCTACAGCTGGCACCAAAACTCCGTCACCTACTACAACTTTACGAGTGGCTGAGGTTACCCAGAGTTCAGTGCGGTTAGACTGGATTCCTCTCCCCCGAGCCACAGGATATATTCTACGCTGGAAAGATGAGACAGGTAGAAGATATTGATACATTATTTGCTTTAGACTCTTCTATTTCTGTTCCGCAGTCCTGACACTTTAGCTGTTCACATTTGTCAGACACCGGTCGAGGCTTGTCTGTTACGCTGCCCGCTTCGTTGACCTCGTACCAGGTGACTGGGCTGCGTCTGGGCCGTCGATATCGCTTCAGCGTGCAGCCCAACTTTGAGACTGGACTCGGGAACAGAGAGCTCTGTAGATGAGCACACTGGTAACACACCCACAGATACATATTCATATACCTGACCTCATGACCTTACCTCCCTTCACCACACAAACTTCTCTGTCCACAGTGTGTGTGGGGGGGCGTCTGGATGTGGTGTTTCTGGTGCCGGCATCCACCGACCGGAACAGCCTTGCAAGACCTTTGCGTGACCTCCTCACCAGCGCAGTGAGGTCACTCCAAACCATCGGCCCCCGTGACTCGCAGGTACTCATCTTGAAAAATACGTTTCAGAGCATAAGGGTTAAAGGTTATGGTGAATTGTTTAATTTTTCCCTCCCTGATTCAGGTCGGAGTTGTAGTTTACGGTTACAGACCCAAAATATGGTTCCTGCTCAATCGCCACGGAAGATCTGACACGCTGCTTCAAGAGATCCAGGCCACGCCCTTCGATGAGAGTCCGGGGAACAACATCGGTCAGTTTTTTCTAAATATATTTCCACAGAACTTATTTTCTCTACCTGCTGTGTGTGTTGGCAGTTGTGATATTGTCTCGTCCCCCTCTGCAGGAGAAGCGATGACCTTCACCAGACAGTACGTGCTGGCTCCTACATCTGGACGCAGGCCGAGGGTCCCAGGGGCTGTCGTCATCATCGCAGACAAAAAATCAGCTGACAACTTGACTCTGGCAGCCAACAGTCTCAGGGCTTCAGGTGTGAAGGAGCACAGCAACAAGCAGTCACACTCCAATCCTCCATAGTCTGAAACTTAGGGTTTGCTGAATGTAGCTACCTGTACAAAGCAGTTTGCTTCAAGATTTAAACTCCAGAAGTGTTTGTGCAATTATTAAAAACAAGTCTAAAGTCATGCATCCTATTTGGAATTAAAAAAAAGCTGAAAAAACATGGAAAGTTGGATGATAAAATGCTGCCTCACTGTCTGTCTGCTAGGTGTCACTGTGTTAGCGGTGGGTATCGACCAAGCGGACACCGAGGAGCTGCGTCGCACCGTGACTGACGGCAGCACCCAGAACATCCTGTATACCCGGGATGCAGCACAGCTGGGGACTCAACACAGTGATCTGGCCGACTTACTTTGTGGAATTGCCAAAATACAAGATGTGAGAAGAACCATGTAAAATCCATGCAATCAGTTTATAAACGTATCTTCAGACTCAGGGTTGAGCTTGGTTTTATCAGCTTACTGTGACCAAGACACAAAGCATTTCTCCCAAAAGTCTGACTCTCAATTCAGCCAACACGTGGACCCATGTGGAAATGTTTTGATGGTTGTTTGTGGCTTTTTAATTGAAATCGGATGTAACTGAATGAATGCAGGCTCCACAGTGTTGCAGTGGTTTGCACTGAGGCCTCACAACAAGAGGGCTGGGTCCGCTGGTACTCCAGACTCCTTCCCACAGTAGAAACACATGCAGATTAGTGTCACAGGTTAACTGGTGGCGGTTAATCGTCCTTAGGTGTGAATGGTTGTTTGTCACTCTGTATGTTGGTCGTGAACTCTGCTTCTCCGCTGGGATAGGCTCCTCCTCCACCCTCAACCATCAAAAGAGAAGCGGTACAGATAATGGACAAGTGGCCGGGGCACACTGCTTAATTCTAAGCTAATGTGAAAATTAACAAAATTTCTATTCTGCCGTGTCTTCATCAGAAAGACTCTGATTAACCATTTTTTCATAATTTTATCAGATTTTGATAGACATTTTTTGGTATTTACTATTTTATCATTGTGATTTAAATGTATCCTGTCAGCCTCATGACTCTATCCTTGTGTGTTTAGGTTAATCCAGGTCCAGAGCGGTGCACTGTTCAGTGCCCTCGGGTGAGTGATTCTCTATCTGCACTTTCACACTTAAATTTTTCATCCTGTGATTTCTAATCAAGTCTCATCTTTACCGTTTCTTTTAGGGGGAGAAGGGAGAGCGCGGTGAGAGGGTATGATGAAGTTATTGCTCAGTTATATTATTGTTCCACAACTCTTGTCATTTGTATTTTCAGTTGTTAAAGTGCCACTTTTTCTTTATTTGACCCCCACAGGGGGAGGGAGGCAGAGATGGGGCTGCTGGACGCAAGGGAGAGACTGTGAGTCATTCGTTAACACTGACCATGATGAATTATTAGGCATTACAGCAGCGTTCTGCTATTTTCAAGTAATTAATATGTCTACTTTCTGTGAGATGTAGGGTCGTGATGGTTTGGCGGGAAGGGACGGCCCCAGAGGCCCCGAGGGACGTGCAGGTCCACCAGGCCAATCTTATGACTCCTCTGGAGCGGCGAAAGGAGAAAAGGGGGAGAGAGTGAGTTGAGCTGAGGCCGAAGCAACACCATCACCCGAACTTATCCTGATAGAAAACAGTCTGACATTATGTTTGGATGTATAGGGTTTTCCTGGTATCGATGGAAATCCGGGGTTACCGGGACGACCAGGTGCCCCTGGAAATCCAGGGATCACGGTGAGTAGAGGAACATAAATCCACAGAAATGCTGGACATGTTTGTGTAGTTGTATTAGCATAATGTTGTTAATTTGTCCTGCAGGGCCCAAATGGCCTGCCTGGTGGCAGAGGAGCTCCGGTGAGTAAAGCTTCTCCTCACCTACAGACTTTGACATATGAATATTAATGTCTTTGTTTCCTACACCTCCTTTTTTTTTATTTTACAGGGTGATCGAGGGTTAACAGGGCCACAAGGGTCAACTGGAAGTAAAGGTGATAGGGTGAGCTGAAATAGTACTTTTCACGTAGTTGGTGTGCGCTTGTTTGAAAAGGTTGTTGATGGTTCTTTGCTGATGCTTCAGGGGGAGCCAGGCTCTTCTACATCTGGAGGGGGCCTGCCCGGGAGGAAAGGAGAATCAGGCATCCCAGGGATACCGGTAAGAGACTGAAACAGGATCTTTAACAACCATGAGACACATATCTAATCTGCATTTGCTTTGTATGGTTATTATGTAATACAGGAATACAACAATGGGCCCAGTGCCCACAAACCCTCTACACTCTACAGTGTTTATTTCTTATACTTACCATACTTTCATTAAGGGTTCTCCGGGTCGACCAGGCAACGACGGGGTCAAAGGGACCGCTGGAATTCCAGGTTTACCAGGCCAGGATGGCCGCCCTGGGATACCAGGTACACCCGGACTCTCCATCAAGGTTTGTCTCCTCCACCGCTTCACTGCAATTCACTCAATTTAAAAGATAACAACATCAAATCTGGAAGAATTCAAATTTAGTTAAAGATAATTCACAAAAAAATTGTATTTGATCTTATCCATGAAGTAACACACTTTAGGCCCCTAAATAAAAAAATGCAGCTCTCCTTTAAACTGCAAAGAGCAGTTTCTTATCCAGGTGACGATTGATCTTATGCTTTTTCTACTGGTATTAAAGATGGCAGGGTTGGTAAACTTGAGTTTGCAGTTTTTACTGTTATAATGTCTTGTTTTGCTAAATAAAAAAAATTGTTCCCTCGCTGTGCTTTGATGATGAAACTTCCACTGACAGTTTCATACTGAGGCTTTTTGAATGAGTTGTTTATACAAAAACATATTTTACAGTTGCAGAGACATTGACATTATTTTTTTTAAGACAGAGAGACACAATATGCTCACTCAATGCTGTCCTCCATTTAAATATCCCTAATCTGTAATATAAATGTGTGTGACACCTCTTGCTGCTCAAAGTTGTTGTAGTCAGCCTCGGACACATGGTGGCAGCAAAGAGCCACGCACATATTTCTTGAGTGTAAGCTCATGCCTGATTCGAGAAGGGATTCATGTTCCTCAGAATAGTTTTGCGGGTGAGATTTTTAAATGTTATTATTGATTCTAATGAATTTAATTTCAGTTTTTTTCTAATTATAATTTCCAAGAGGAGGCTGGCGGCACACAGATGTCTCTAATTCTATGATACTGATGCTATTCCAAGGACATATCTCATAAATCATATTTCTCTGGAAAAAAATGAAGAATCACTCTACATGAAAATATACAATTATTCCTTTTATATATCAGTTTTTTATCCCTCAGAAAGAAAATAATTCATTTCTATGGATCAAAAAGAATGATTAAGTCACTTAGATTTGTATTAATAATGAATAATTTCAATAATTTAGTTTTCATCCTAGTACTGTGACATTAGCTCTCCACTTTTTTGAAAAACAAGGAACAGAGAGGTGTTTTTCTTTGTTTATTTATCTGTTCACATGTAGCATAATAATCTCTGGGTCTGTTATCAAAGGGAAACTTTAAGAACATAACAACAGTGTTCAGCATCCCCTCCTTCTCACCGTCTGCATCTTTTTTTTTCTGCAGGGAGACAAGGGTGGCCTAGGAGAGCGGGTGAGTCACACTATCACCAGCTTGCCCTCTCACGGCAGAAATATCCAGAGCAAGCAAATATCCTCGGCAGCATAATGACTCTCAGCTCTTATCTCTCTTGGCTGACAGGGACCTCCAGGAGTAGGCAGCGGGGTGGCCGTGAAGGGCGAGAAGGGCTCCCCAGTAAGCGCTGTCAATCACTGGCGATGTGCTGACATGTCGAGTTTGCCGATGAACCCTGCGTGTGCACGTGGGGGGAGTATTTAACATTCGCTAATTGCATTTCTTACTATCAGGGCACTGCAGTATCTCCAGGGGCTCCGGGTCCTAGAGGGCCAGAGGGACCACAGGGCAGCAAAGGAGACAAGGTAACTGCAGATTGATTCAGTGAACGAGTGGCTGAGCACCTGCAGTGTTTATCTCAGACAAATGGCCTGTGCTTGTTTTTTCAGGGCGACGGTACTATTGGGCTGCCGGGACCTCCAGGCAGGCAGGGAGAGCCAGGGGACAGGGTAGGTCAGACACAGGAGAAATCCAGTTTATACATTGACTCTGCAAAAGAGGGCAAGCTCTATCATTTTACACTGTTACACACTTATTTGTTCTTATAATCTTTTTGTAGTAAGTATTCTTACTTTAATATTGTTTATTTAATTTTATAAATAATTTTTCTACCGAATTTCACTTCTGAATGGAGCTTCCCAGCAAACGCTTTCACATGATTGCACTTGTATAACCGCTGTGACAATAAACATCTTGAGTCTTAAATCAATACATTCTGATAAGCACTGATAAGACACACCTCTGCTAAGGCTGCATAATCCTCTAGCTTTGTTGTTGTATTTAAAAAAAAATCTTTATCTGGATCCAGATCTGAATCAAGACAACCTTACTGCTTTTATAAATTAACAAAACTTTGAGAAATCCACAGTAGGTACATCTCTAAAACCTTGAGTTGGTCTACCAGAATTTGTATTGGGGTCATCTGAGTTCATCATAATGTTGTAGTATGTATGTTGTTGTACTGCTCATAGATGCAGTTTATTCCTGCACATACCGTTAAAATATAGAATAGAATAGAATAGACAGCCATACAATGAAATTAGAAGTGCTACAGCTGAACAGTGTAAAGGAAGAAAAAATAAGATTACAATTCAAAGAATATTGCACAGAAGAGGTATACAATAAATAAATATAACATAGTCTACATGACAATTGCAAAAAAAACGATTTAGTTTTCCAGGGAGTGTACCTAGGTTTTACATGATCATTGGTAAATATTCAATAAAATGAGTGGTCTATGAGGATGTATATATTATCTCAAGGAATAAAATATTGTTCATTCCCTGATATTTCTCATGTTGTGAATTTACAATGGCTTTTATAAATGGCCACATGCTGGCGCTATCCACTATTAAAATGAATAAGCCCTGTCTGGAAACTCCAAACTAACAGCCAAGCTCATAATTAAACAGATCTAAAACAACATTATCTTCTCATTAGAGTTAATGAGTTTATGTTTAAACATGATGCTCGTGTTTTTCAGGGTCTGCGCGGGCCTCCAGGAGAGATTAGTGCCAAGGTAAGATAAAGGTAAGAGACATCCATCCTGTTGTTGTGTGTGGACAGAGAATGACCTTTGTCACTATCTGCTCTGGACAGGGTGACCGAGGACAGCCAGGAGAGCCGGGATCACAGGGAGACAGGGTGAGTCACACGATCTGAGGGAGAAACAGTCCAGTGTGTGTGTCTGTATGTGTGTAGTGACTGGTCCACAATCACAGACAAAGCACCTGCTTTAGTTTTTTAAGGGGAAAATGTAATTTCTCCAAATGAAAAAGTTTGAATGCAACATCAACTATCTCTGTGTACGTCGGGTGTGAGTCTCATCAAGCCTGAAAAGGTCGGAAAGATTCATGTAGAAAATGTTGCAGAGGAAAGGGTGGAGACGCAGCAGGCTGTCAATTCATTTCAGTGCAAAAAAAATATTTTGCTCTGAACTTGTTTATACTTGAACAGAGAAGAGCAGCTTTAATGCCGATTCCAAGGCCTTATTATGTCAATTCTATTCTCTTTTTCTTTTAAACCAATGAGACAAACTCTGCTAGATCATGTTCATAGTTGTGAGTAGGTGAAAATACAATCACTGGTAGATAAAGACTTTCTCTCTGCGTCTAAAAAATATATTTACACTGTAGATGCCTCGATTTTCCCCTTTTAAAGTTATGTTTGGTGCAAACCTGTGATTAATGCAAACAGGCTTTCCCAAGTAACAGTAGCATAGCATTTTATAATTTAAGCTTGAATGTCCCTCGGTACAACACATACCTCCACTACGGCCCAACAGTACTGTCGTGGTTACTGAAGCCCATTTACTGACAGATCACTTCAACATTTTAATAATTCTCTGCAGCGAGATCAATTTCACAGTGACTGTTGCATCTTCCTAGATGAAGGTGTTGTTGACAACAAGTCGGCCAATCAAAGATGACTTCCTGCAGTGACAACTCTAACAGTGATGGATAATGCAATTTGCTCATGCATGTGCTCACAGAGAGAGAGAGAGAGAGAGAGAGAGAGAGAGAGAGAGAGAGAGAGAGAGAGAGAGAGAGAGAGAGAGATACCAGGCAAGTTTCTCTTTAGAAATCAATCATCATTCTGCACGTGTATCTTTGCAGGGCGAGAGAGGACCAGCTGGTGAAACCGGGGAGAGGGTGAGTGCAGCAGTGTTTATTTATTTCATTTAAATTAATTAAACAGTTGGAATCTTTCCTTTTTGTGGGATTTTGTGCTGCCTCTGTGAATAATTCTGTTTCCTCAGGGGGATGTGGGGAAGACAGGACCCCCAGGAACACCAGGGTTGAGAGTGAGTGGCAGGCCATCGCGCAGTATTGGCTAATGACTTCAGTGTGCCTTTTATGTTTCATATTGGTTGGGCGGGTGACTGTTATAAATGCACGTGTGCCTCATGAATGAATCTTTTCATTTGTCATCAGGGTTTACCAGGGCCCAGTGGACCAAC
The DNA here is from genome assembly GCA_038501795.1 of Pseudopleuronectes americanus. Classification (NCBI taxonomy): domain Eukaryota; kingdom Metazoa; phylum Chordata; class Actinopteri; order Pleuronectiformes; family Pleuronectidae; genus Pseudopleuronectes; species Pseudopleuronectes americanus. The sequence goes on along the minus strand of CM076717.1, from coordinate 14,545,199 downwards.
AGGAGAAAAGGTGAGACTGATTCAATGAAGTGTAATCATACGAGAGTCGGCGGGGGCAATGGGAACGTGATTCCTTCACAGAACGTTTCATAATCTGATGAAATGACTCTCTGAGCAAAGATGAAAGAACATGTGAACTCGTCTCTCCGCAGGGAGGGGAAGGAGCACGAGGGGAGCCAGGCAGGAGTGTGAGTAATAAAATCAAATTAATAATAATGAAATCTAATAAGTCATCTGTCTCTTTACTTTGAATATGCTCTCCATAAATGTTTTGTGTGTGTGTGAAAGACCCTTAACTGTATTATTCAAATCACACAGAGTCCAGGTTTTCCAGGAAAGAAAGGGGAACAGGTAGAGTGTCAGATTCTCTTCTAATGTAACTCATCATTTTGACTGGACAGTGGCACCATCATTCTTCACTCGGATTGTTCTCCTTCCCTTTCTGCTCTTCCACAGGGGGAGCGAGGTCTGTCTGGTCTCGATGGGCAGAGGGGAGAAAAAGGAGACTCTGGACAGAGAGGAGAGAAAGTGAGAGACCACTGGATGATACAGTGTACAACTGTCTGTGTGTGATTGTGAATGTGCATGGTCACAATCTGCTGTAATGTGTATGAAATGTCCCAACCTGGCTCAAGGCTGGACAAAGTGGGAGAAGCAAATATTTAACTGGAGTCTCCACAACTGAGGCTAACTAATCTTTAACTAACATGGCATGTAATGCAGTCACCCCCAGAAATTCATGGATGTGATCCCTCGGGACGTGCATACAAGGCAAACGTGCATAAGTGCAAACTTGCAAACGTGCAATGGTGCAAACGTGCATAAGTGCATACGTGCATCTCACTGACTTAGGAAATGTGCATGTTTGACATATAATTCGCCCCTTTGTATAAATTAAGGCCCCTTATGGCCCCTGATTAAGAAAAATCCCAGATCCACCACTGCCGAGCATAGAGTTCCTCCCATGTTCACTACCACTTTGAGACAATTGACATAAACTCACTTACATTACTGACAAAACCTTCATTCGAAACGAGACAACAATTTGTAACAGCCCAGCTCAAGGCTTGATGAAGTGGGAAGACCACATATCCGTTTATTTTAAAGGAAATTTTAATTGTGGATGTTATGAGGGAGAGGGAGACTGTCTGAATGCCACCATAGTATAGCAGGACTAGATGAGATGATCTACCTGACAACCAAACAGCAGGGTCGTCTCACAAAGGACATTTCTATTTCTGTCATTCATTCAGGGGTCTCCAGGGTCCGGAGGGTCAGGTGTCTTTGGTCCTAAAGGAGAGCCAGGGGAACGGGTAAGTTCATAGTAAAAACTCTCCTCAAAAACAATTTAACTATTTATAATGTAGACAGGTTTCTGAAAGGTTTTCCTGAAAATAGCAACAATCATTCCTGAAATGTTCCAGTGTGTCACCTGTCAGTGTGAGTCATGCCCCAAAACCACCCAAACTCGAAATGCATAAAACATGTGCCTTTCCCCCTCAGGGACTCGCTGGTGTCAATGGCAGACCAGGTGCCAAGGTGAGAGGCCGGTTGTGTTTCCTTCAATCTTTCTGTTCGTTCGAACTAACTTGATTCTAAAACTGGTCTGAAACTGTTTTTTTTAGGGAGAACCAGGAGAAACAGGAGAGAGAGGCGAGAATGGGCGTTCAGGAATTCCAGGGAAACCTGGTCCGTCTGGGAAAGAGGTCAGAGTTGTGTACGGCCACTTAAAACCGTCCCACAGTTCAGCTTTATCTCTTCACTTTTACAATACCCTTATCAAGAACTTAGTAATATTCTTGGCATACGATAGCAATAAAATACATAATAATTGTCTTAATAACGGACTTTGTTTATATTGCGCCTTTCAAAACATAGTTGCACGATTAGTAACAAGTCAACAATGACAAAATTGAGGGCAACAAATAGGAAACCATAAACAACCTTGGAGTAGAAATATAAGATACAGTAAGTTGGGCTGGGTGATAATCATATTATGATGGTATGATTGTTGGAGGTTAGTTGATTTAGAGATGTATTTATTGACAGACATTTACGGTTAACTCCTAAACCAAATGTGAGAGGCCTTAAAGTTAAAACTTTAAACAAAATTGCCCAAAGCTCACTGGTTTGATTTCTCCAAGATGAGGATTTGATGTTTCTCTCTTGTTTCTCTAATGTTTTTATAGACCAAGCATTCATGAAAAATTCTCGTATCATTGAAAAAATGTCTGCTGTTCAAAATGAAGGATTATTGTTTGATCGATAGTGATATATATATTGGTATTGGGGAACATCCATATCATTATCTTCATAATCATATCAACAACTTTATCAACCATATTTCCCCTCTCTTATTGTACAGTATAGTTTCTACTACAAGTAAGGAGTAATACTATATTTCAGTGAAGTAAAAAGCTGCTTTTGTGATATCATATTGCTCTCGATGCTGCAATAAAACATCAAGCAGCCTCTTAAGCTTTGCCTTTATTCCTTCCAACATGCACCTCTTTCCAAAGATGCCATTTTCGAGGTAAAAGCAAATATACTTTTTGTGTATGATGCAAGATTTTTCTCTTCCTTTGTAAATGCTCTCCGTTCTGACCCTCTTTATACAGCAAGATTTCGCAATGCTGTGCCTCGGCTGTTTCCTCCGTGTTATATTTAATGAATTATATATCCTTTCATTTTACAGGGAGAGAAAGGAGACAAGGGTGATGAGGGCACCCCCGTAAGTATATTCTTCTCCTACAATCTCCATTTCTCGTTCTCAGTTGCACACTTTCATTTCCCCTTTGTGATGGAAAATATTTCTTGAATGGTGCCATTCCCCACAACCTCTCTCATCATAGAAAAGATTGTATATAATCATGAGAGGGTAGATGTCGCTGGTAATGTATAAACTTGTTTTTCACCAGGGGGAGTCTGGACTTCCTGGGAAGCCGGGAGAACGAGGACTGAGGGTAGGACACGTTTCTCTGAACAATCTTCAATGTCAGCTTTCATTATTAAAACTTAACAACGTACCAGTTACATCAATGGAAAGTTCAGTCCATAGATATATTTTTTTGACCGCCCTCAGGGACTGGCTGGTCAACCCGGACGAGCGGGCGAGAAAGGAGACTTCGGAGACCCAGGAGAGCACGGACGAAATGTGAGACATATTTTATGCATCAACTACAGACAGCTTATCAATATGCTCTTGTGCTATTCGTGTGAGGCCGTTAGAGAAGGAAGGTCAGCTGCTCAGCTTCTTTATTGATCTGTGTTCGATCATAGGGCAGCCCCGGACCTGCAGGACTGAGAGGAGATAAAGGAGAGCAGGTCTGTTCTGTGTTCATTTGTCCTTATTCAACTCTGTAATGTTTGTACTGGATTCACAAATTTCTCTTCTCCTAGGGAACTCAAGGGCCAGCGGGACCACCAGGAAAAGTGGTGAGTATTTCAGATACTTCCATGTTAAAAAGATTTATTAAATAGAGCTAGGTAAATTATAGCCTCCGAAAGGTTTGTGTTGTTCTAGGTTAAATAGCATCAACGATAATAAGAGAACATATCGATTAGGTTGACCCTTACCAAAAAACATAGCAGGTTAAGCCAAGGCCCAACAGTCTCCTAAATTCAATCTAATTCCAAATAAATTTGCACAATCATAAATATCAGGTCCCTCAATATGCTTATTCATCACATTCCATAAATAATTTCCTGGATTTTTTTTTGAAAAACACCCCTGAAACATAATCTCCTTAATGGAGACAATAAGCACAGATAATAAATAATGGTCATAATGATATGATCATGATATGGATTGTGTGGGGGAATGAAATAAGAAAACTGTGTTAATCATACAGCGATAATACATGTATGATGCATGTATGATGTATGATGTTCTCCATGAGACGTGGCATCTCTTCAATTTTGGCTCTCTCTGAGGTTTCTACGAAGGCCCCTATGCTGCATAGGGGCCAGTGACTTTGTCAGTCGAATGATTATATAATGACACAATCTTTTTTTTTGTCATTTAATAATAACAATAATAATAACAATAATCAACATACACTATGCAATATAATTATAATCATTATAATAATGTATATAAATTGCTTAACAAGCCTCCCCTCTTGTCCAGTCAGAAAATAAATGTGTATACTTTAGTTAGGGGTAAGCAGGGGTTAAATTGGGATTTGTGAGGAGGGGGAGCCCTTGTTTAATTTTCATCTTTGTTTACATCTCACGCCCTCCCACTCCGAGCAAGTTTCCTCCATCTCCCAGATCTATCTCTACCTGCAGCACACTCTGCTGACCTGCTCATGACTCACTTCTTGAGACAAACTTTGTTCCTCGACTGTAATGTTGGACTATACTGATAAACATTCAATAAGACACTGTCTCTATTTTTAGCCGACTGCAAAGGTGTGAGACCACAGTGTTCACATTCAGCTGTGAAACAATAAATCAGTCCCAGGAATTTGTGTTCATCCCATGCCACCCTCATGCCAACGATCTGACCGCTAACGGTTTGCACAATGTATTGATGTGATGACCACCAGAATACATGATCTGGGAGGAAAGCCATCCAAGACTGAAACATCAGAGCAACAAACATGTAAAAACCTATATAGTCATAGCACAAACCCAATTTAGGTTATAATTATATTATGCCAAAACGTTCATATAACATTAGTTGCCTCTCTCTCAGCAGCTGAAACACTGAGCCACAGCAGTTGATGGGTTGGATGTTTGCATTGATGGACATATACACTTGCTGAGTGCTACAACTAGTTCCGAGCAGGTTCAACTTCCAAACCTTTTATCAACCACTTTGCTTTTTACTTGGCATAAGTCACGTTAAAGCCAAACTAGTACATCACTGAATACCTCTACGTCTCGGGTTTCCCAGAAAGACTTGCGCTGACTTCAAGCACCACATCAACAATGGCGGACAACACTTTTTCAAGAGAAGATGTTTTTGAGACTTCATGGTTGACGTGAAGGTCTTGTTTCAATACTTCAGGAGCGCTGTTGTTGGCGATTGTCGCAAAAGTATCTGATAGAATTTGCTTCCTCTCAATAGTGCTGATAAGGTCCAATGGTAGAGGGGAAGATCTTAGTTAGATGATTTAATCAAGAGGATTTGTTCTGAATATATGCTGAAATAATTATTTTCTCTAATGCCGTACCTCAGTGTTGTGTTGCTCATTTTGATTTTAACAATTCTGCAAATGATGGATATTGGTAACTGTTTTACAGATAGAATAGATAGTCATCTGCATAAAGATTAATCTTGTGGTTGGTATTGACATATTAACATCAATGGAAAATAAGGATTTTTGTTTAATTTTATCTGTTGAAAATGGTAGCTACAATGTTTAAAATTATTGTTGTTCATAGATTCAGCAGGGGAGCCATCAGATCCTGTTGATTTATTGTCGAGTCCTTTGTAGAATTCTGTTACTTTAAACTGTTTCTCAAATGCATTTTTTTGGTCTTCAGTAAGTTTGTGGTAAATCTAAATTGATCTTTTTATTGCTGCAAAAACATTTAGGATTTGTGCTGTCGGATTATTTGTACTAATGTTCAATTCCTTGATCACCATCTTTCTAGGGTGTGTGGATCATATTTTTCTCTCTGAATGCTACTTCACAACCTTCTAACATAGCGATGGTGCCATTTCCGGTGAATCATTTATTGCAAGGAACGTCATTGAGTGCTACAAGTGCTGTTATTTCCAACTAGACCAGAGAGTTAATTTTACCAGCACTACGTGGTATAGAGTAGGTGTATTGCAATCGGTGGTGTCAGTCTGCGTCTTGGTTTGGTGCAGCGACAGAACTTGCACTATTGATTTCTTTTTTAACCATGTCAAAGGTCAAGGTCACAGGCATTTTCCAATATGTGTTATTAAGAATGAGGTGATCATTCATGTTTTCTCTTCTTAACAGGCGGACATCCAGGGCCAGCTGAAAGGAAAAAGTGGAGAGAAAGTATGTACTGCTCTTGTACAGCAGTTGTACTCAGAAAGTAACACTGACTAAAACCATCATGTTAAATTTACCCTACAGTTAAAATGACATCTAAATGTATTGATTAAATCAATGTAATTGGAACACGCCTAAAACAACTTGTGTAATTTTGATTCTAAGGGTGATGCGGGCAGCCCGGGGGAAAACGGCGACAAAGGTCCAAAAGGCGAAGCAGGGACTCCCGGAACTCCAGGCCTACGAGTGAGTTGGTGCCATTGTTGCAATTTGTATATGCTTCCGTCAACATTTGTTGGGCCCCTGTATATGCATCTGTATGCACGCTGACCCCTTCCACTGCTGATTTGTTCTGTGTGACTGATGAGACTTTGTGATTCGCTGTCCTTTCCCTGCTGTCTATAAAGGGTCCTGAGGGACAACGGGGTCCTGCAGGCACAAGAGTGAGTTTGAGTTTTGTCACTGCCTCTCTACTTCAGTTCTGAAAACTAAAGCGGATTCCTGAAATGTTTGTTGCCCTTCTTTAAATCACTTTCACTTCTCATATTTCCAGGGTGACACAGGAGAAAGAGGCACACCGGGAGAGAAGGTTTGAAATCAATAAGTCTGATTTATCCTTAAAATGTAAAAGTACTCTACTGAGCTGTGTAAAAAATTACACTGGTGAGTGGCTTTCTGGTGAGTGGCAGGTCTCACTGTCCTTCATGCCACCGGATTCTGTTTCCCATGCAGTAGATTCCCAGTGGGATGAAGTGCAGAGGGGCTGGCAGAAAGCTTCATGGCCTAAAGCTGACCTGAGACACTCTAACTGTTCTCTTACAGTAATTTAAATGTGGTCTCCTAACTCCTGAACCTCTGTGTGACCAGGGAGAACGTGGGGCATCGGGGTTAGATGGACGTCCAGGTCTGGATGGTAAAATTGGTGCTGCTGGACCACCTGGACAGAGGGTATACCACTTTCTGGCAACTTTTCACCGAACCATAAAAAACTGCATGTAAATTGTGGGGGTTGTGTCACTGTGGCTGATTCATCTCGTCTCTGTGTTTTCTTTGTGTTTAGGGTGATCCTGGGAAACAGGGAGATCCTGGGAGAGATGTGAGTCTCTCTTTTCATGTGTGGATACGTCAGCTTGAAAAATACAGTTGGCCCTGAGGTCTCTGTAATCATTCGATAATAAATGCTGATATTTATAAGATCGATGTAGTCTGACTGGGGAGTGAGTACTCGTGTAATCATGTACAAAGAATACAAATAATATGTTCAAGAGGGAGGGGGGAGATTCGTACACAAGGTTTTTCCAGTTACAAAGGGAACCATCTGGGACCCGATGCAGTGTCCCGATCATTGATTTATTTGATAATTTGCGATTACCTAATAGATTCCTTTTTTCTCATATTATTATCTTGAATCTTGTATCTATTATGAACTGTTTTAATTTCCTGACCCGGCCAATTCAGTTCAAACAGGTTTATTGTATTTATATTTGTATTACTAATAAAGTATTAAAGACTACCACAGAATCCTATCAAATCACAACACTCCGTAGAGCACTTACCTCTGTCAAGGCCCAAAAGTCCCTTTATGAAACCACATTTAAATTCACTAGATCCAGCTTTTTTTGGGACCTGCATCAAATCTGCACACATTTCCATTCCAAGATCCACGAATTACAAAAATGTTGATAAATGCCCTCATCTCCCCCCTGATCCTGATCCACACCATATTCAAATTTGTTCCTCCATGACCCATACTGCTTCCTTCCACCAGATTTCATGGTCCTCTGTTCGATAGCTGTTGTGTAATCCTGTAAATTGAAGAACAAACAAATGCTGATGAAAACAGAATTTCCTTGAAAATGTGTCAAAACGAAACAACTATAGTAAGATAAAATAATTAAATGGAATAAAAATAAAATATACAGTATAAGTGATACATATAATACTTATATCTATCTCACAAACACATTGACGGCAGACCCATTTGTGAACAGCCCCTCCTCTCCATTAATACTCTGAATCAACACATGATGAAGCCCAGGAGGACGGATCAAACATATTTCAGTTGTCTGGCCCTGAATTACGAGCACGCAGTTGCACTTTAACTCTCCGAGCTGCAGAGGGCAATGTGGAGATGTTAAGCTTCAGTCGTCACTCCTGTGGACAGTTGCATAAGAGGAATGTTGAGAAATTCATCTCCAGGCCAGTTTCACTGTTATGTAATGTTGACCAAAATAATGATTTTTAAGTCCACAACTACACAACTTTCTGTTAAGTTCAAGTTTTACATGTAATTTTTCTGTTATATGTAAACCTTCCCGCAAAATACTGCAAAGTGTGATTCAATCAAAGTCAGATTTAAATCAGATATTTACTTAAAATAAAATGAGATAAAACCTTTCACTCTGGTGTGTGTCGGTCTGTTTCACTAGGGTTTAGCAGGACTCAGAGGAGAACAGGGCCCCCAAGGGCCTGTTGGGCCTCCAGGAACTGCAGGGACACCTGTGAGTACTTGCACACAAACACACACACACACACACACACACAGACAAAGCCCTTTATTGTGTATTTATGAATAGTTTTTTTGCCTGAACTGTAACAGCAAGGACAGCTTCAAAAATGCAAATGTCTTTCGATTCGGTGTTGATGACCATCTGTGTAATGATCTAACACCATTGGTCAGGGTTTGTTTTTTTTCTTTCAAAAAGCACTTAGCAACTAGAGAGAAGATACCAAAGCTCAATGGTTCCTATTGGCACCTGATGGGTCAGGTTGGGTCTTGAAACTCTTTTCGAAAGGATATTCGGTTTGGTCACATTGGCTGGGCCTTCTGCCCTGACATCATGGTGCTGTATGTGTGAGCAGAGTGGAGGCCAGAAGTAAATATAGAAAAATATGACTTTGGCTGACACTAGGCAGAATGCAACTATATGGAATGACATCAGGATTATGCTAATTCGTGTTTTGCATAATCGAGCAACATATAACCACATTTTGAGCAGAATTTAGCAGCTTTGACGATAGTTTTATACAGCAGTCCAACAACTGTTTTCTACCACATCCCCTATTTTTCAAGTTGATCACACATGGTTCAGTCTTTTATCATCCTCTGACCTGAAGACTTGTTACATCTCAGTCTGTTTTCAAGCACATTTAATTTACTGTGTGTCATCATCATTGTGTTTCAGGGTAAAGCAGGTGAAGATGGCAAAACTGGGCCTGCTGGCAAAATGGTAACTCCTCCCTAGAACTTAACTCTGCTGCTACACTCCTGCATCCTGAGTGAATCCTCTCCCTCTCCTGACAGACTGTAATCTGCTCAGGCTTCAGTGTTGTGACTTTGATACATGTTGATATTGATTCTGTCCAGTAAGACTATGAACAAGTCGTACTCTTCACTGTGAGTGATGCTGATCAAAAGCAGTGCCGACGTGTATTTCATGACCTGCTACTTAATGGCTTAAGTGAACCTCTAAAGCAGCGGCACTGAATTATCTGAGTGCTCCTTCAGCAGACTGCCCATTATTCCATTTGTGTGTGGGTGTGTGTGTGTGCAGCCTTTAATGCATTTTGTTTTGACCTACAGGGTGAGGACGGAGTGCCAGGTGAAGATGGGAGAAAGGTTTGTAGCTCTTCATAAATCTTTAAAAGCACCTTGCACTGACAGGGTGGTTTAGTTTTTAGTCAAAGTAAGTATCAGGATTTGTCCGCGACACACAATCATAATAACAAGTTAGACGACAAACACCAGCAATACACCGGAGTCTAATTTATGTGATAAATCCATTGTTTTTCATTGTTTTATCAGCCTTATTAAAATGCTGACTTTTTAAGAGAATATTGGTTTTGATTTCTCAAGGTGCTCTTATTTCTACAGGACAAATGTCTTGCAAAAACATTTATTTAGACAACAATATCGTTTGGAAGATATGAATTTATTTTATTAAATAGAATATATAAAACATTAAGATTGTGCTCTTTATGGCTTTATTTCTATAAAAACAATTCTTCTTTTTATCTGACACTCTTTTTTTAATCAACAGGGTGACAAAGGAGAAGCTGGATCAGCCGGAAGAGATGTCAGTTTTGCCAAATCTCCTTCATGTTATTCTTTTTTTAATATTGTGCCTGCCTTAACCTGCCCTCTCTCACCACCTTCCTCCTGCATTGATCCCACCTTCCTGGGCTTTATTGTATTACACATCAGATTTTCCTCTTTTCTTTTCCCAACACTTTCCCCTCTCGAGTGTGTATTTATCAACTGGAGCTCACTCTGACATTGACATTACCATCACACTCTCACTCACTGCTGAATCGATAGGCTTCTCAGAAGCCGCTATATAAATTCACTAGCCTCTAATGATCAGGCTTAGCCTTTAAGGGTGAGCCACTTCTGAGAGAAATCCAAAGGAGCACCAAATGTCAGCAGTGCTGTTTTTCATGTGCAAAGTCATATTAATTATCTCTGGAACATCAGTGGAGGGGTGGCAGTGGCCACCTGCTTTGATTTTATAGTTCAGCCTCTACTATAGCATTTTCGAAAGTAACCCAGTGTGACGAGATTCTCAGTTGTGATATTGCATATTTTCCAGGGCCGTGATGGGCAGAAAGGAGACCGGGCCCTCCCTGGGCCTTTAGGTCCCTCCGGTCCTCCGGGGCAACCTGGCGTCCCTGGCAACATTGGTCCTCCAGGACAGGTGCATCACTGGTAGACCCATTTTACAGTGCTATGAATATCAATGATAGTTGTCATTACTAATCCAAGCACTGTCTCTTAGGTTGTGTATGTGAAAGGCGCTGCAGCGGCACCAATCCCAGGTCCTCAGGGACCCCCAGGAACCCCCTGTGAGTTTGCATGAATTTCTGATGTTAATTTTATATATATACATATATGTATATATATGTATATATATATATACATATATATATATCCCTGCTTTTTCATCAATGTGATATGCCATGGATAATATGTACAACCTCGGGCTAATGGAAAATAAATGGGGGAGCAGATAAACATAAAACTAGAATGAAACTTAGTGGAGCACATATAACTCCACCAAAGCCCAACAGTCTCTTTTTGAAACCACATTTAAATTTAAATAGTTTTGGTCTGCACCAAAGTTCACACACTTGTAAAGTGATACATAATTGATGGCTTTTCATCAATTGCCATGAATTATTGTTTGAAAAATCAACAATAACAACATCCCATCACACATTGTCAAAGAAAGTGGGAAAAAAAGGTTTTTCTGGATCCTCCCTCTGATCCAGAGTAGCACCAAACATTAATGTTGTCTTCTCTGAAACATATCACATCAAGTTTGGTGATAATCTGTTCAGGTGGTTTCTGCAAAAATCCAACAAGAACCAAAGCTCCTTGGCAGAGTAAAAGTTCCTCTGAATGTAGTTTATCATAGAAACCTGTTCCATCTTTTTTGTTCTATTATATTGTATCATCATTTTCATTTTGCAGAAGCATCATAGAAAGTAGCAGTGTCTCCCACATGTATGAGCAGTGATGTCTGTTTTATCAAGATGTGTCTCTGTATGCTGCTGCATCCCTCACACAGTCTTATCTCCTCCTGCTCTTATCAATGTCCTTGCTCTGTCTTTCAGGGCATCCCAGGGATTCACGGAGCTGCGGGGGCCAGAGTGAGTCGCACTTGTCTTTATTGATCTCAGTTGGTGTTGGATTAACAACCATTTACTGTGTCTTTTTTTTTACGCCTAATCTTCTTTGCTCCAGGGAGAAAGAGGTTCTCCTGGCCTTAAAGGGGATGATGTAAGTTAAACTTTTTTTTCTATCATAGTGAAAATGTGACACGATGGAGGCTTCACGTATTTAGTGTTTACACTTTGATATCTTTGTTATTGGCAGGGGGACCCGGGAGAGGACGGCGCGCCGGGCAAACCTGGGACAGCGGCGGTAAGACATCAGTAAAACACCTGTGATGACCAAGATGTGACCGGTCAATTCAATTATCGCCAATGAGCTTCATCTTTGCTAAATATTGTTAATTTCTCTCATCAGGATGTATATAAAGCTCTGGCCAGCTTTGGTATCCAGGTATGTGGAGTCTGTGTACTGTTTACGTCTACATTTCTATGTTTCTGTAAAATGTTTGTTTAGTGTAATAAGATTTCTAGTTCCCACGTATTCTATGCTATTTAAGGACAGATTTATATATTCAAAGAGACACACAATAACGCACATTTCCTAAACCAGGTTTTCTTTATAAGTCAGATATGTTAAAAAAAATACGTTTTTGTTTATTTGGGGGATTTATAAAGGAAAATGCAATCGGTAAAAGTTGAATTTTGCGATTAGAATAAGTAGAGTAGGAAGAAGTACAATTATTGCCTTAATTCATTTTCATTTTCAAATATGCCAACAGCTTTCACATCACTTTTACTCATGCATCTATTATATTATTATACTGTGGGTAAGTGGATAAATCTTTCAGCAGAATTGTCTTGCTAATTGAAACTTTCGTGGAACTTTTGCAAATGTCATCATACCATTAGCAGCTTGTAGATATATTTATAACTCGTGTTCATCTGTCCTTCCCCTAGTGTCAACAGTTTAATTAGTTTGAAAATGAAAATGTCATCAGTCCAGTAAAAGTGGATTAACAGAGTTGCCATGAGCAAACTCTGAATGGGATTCTCAAGTAATTTAAATCCACAACAGCACGTAGGGTTTTCGTGACAGACGTGGACCAAAGCCTGACGTAGATCTTTGAGTAAACATAGTCCCAACAGTGTGGAGGAGTATACTGCCTGTGAGGATGTCTATCTCAGTTATTTAGCATATTGTCTAATACAACATTTGCGTTCATAATTTTAGGTTGTGTTTAGATTTAGGTTTACATGTTCCTAATATTCAGAAAACACATCACTTTCATTACTTTCCTTAAACTCTCATCTGCTGCAGCCCCTTTTTTCAGCCTCTGTCAGAAACTAAGCATTTTAGTTTCTATCTGAAACTAAAACTGATAAAGCCCTGCTAAAGTCTGCTGGCTCACTCTGTTGTGATTGGTTAAAAAGTTGAAGTGCTTGTAGGAAATGTCTGCCTCCACTCTCGCTTTACTTTTCTTTGTTAGAAGGTGTGCCTGATCAGCAGCTACACATTCATTATGCATATGCATAAAGTATCATAAAGTCATGTGACATAATGCAGAAGATTGGGCGAACTAGGGACGTTCACACAAAAAAAGCTGTATTACACGCTGGAGGAAAGATAAACATAAAAATTAAAAGTGTTCTTTTAAATTACCATTTGGCCTCAGAAAGATTTTCCAGCTGCTCAGATTTTACAGAAATGATTTTGTCTTTACTGACTAAAGTACTTTGTCTTTATCTGAGGTCAAAATAATTTCAGAGACAGACATGTGTGGCTTTAAGTTATAAAGCCTGTTTCCTTGCTCTGCCCTCCACCCAGGTGTCTGATCTGAAGGTGGTTGTGGACAGGAAGGACCCACCCGTGGTTCCTCCAGTGCAGAAGTCAGAGAGAGGCGAAAAAGGAGACAAGGGCGAGTCAGGACCGAGAGGACCATCTGGTTTAGATGTAAGTATGACGAGGCAAAGGGTATAAATAAATAGACTTGATGAAGATCCGTAGTAAGATAATAAAAAGTCCATCAACGAAATACGGTCATATATATATATGTATATATATATATATTATATAATACATTTTTCTTTCCACCTCTGGCTCAACATTAGGGTGCTCGTGGTATTCAAGGGGACAGGGGATCAAAGGGCGATCAAGGGGATCGAGGACCAATAGGCGCAACAGGGCCTACTGGAAGAGCGATAGGAGAACGAGGGCCAGGGGGACCCCCAGGTTCTGCTGGAGAGTCGGGCAAGCCAGGGATACCGGGTGTTCCTGGGAGAGCTGGGGAACTGGGAGAGGCTGGAAGACCAGGAGATAAGGTAAAGAGCTGGGTGTCAATACATCAAGAGGTTCTCATGGACTCAACATGACCTGACTAACCTCATGTCTGTGTATTTTTCAGGGGGAGCGGGGAGAGAGAGGTGACAAAGGAGAGGCTGTAAGTTCTTATGTTGGACTGATGTCATCAACATTAATGTTTTATCCGAATGTCTTAATTTGATCACCTCTATCTGTTTGTCAGGGAAAAACTGGGCTAACGGGGCCAGTCGGTCCAGAAGGTCAAAAGGTAAACTGCTTTGTATACTGTCTTCTGATGTAGTGAAACTCTGTGATCTAATATTTAGTAAACATAGGAACCAGATGAAGTTCAAAGATATGTTTATGTTTTCTATTTTCTCTAGGGAGCGTCAGCTGATTCTGTACTGATCGGTACGCCTGGGGCCAGAGGCCCTCCAGGTCTTGCAGGACAGAAGGGAGAGCCTGGTGCAGCAGGACCACAAGGACAAAAAGGAGATCGCGTAAGATACAAAATATATACAAAATCAATCTGTTACAGAGTCACATACATACAGATCATTTCATGTGAGTGTAAAATTTCTTCAAGGGTTTTGCGGGACCTCAAGGTAACAAAGGAGACAGAGGAGAGGGTGGAGAGAGAGGACGTGATGGCTCATCGGTGAGTTGGCACTCAGAAGCAGTCTAGATTAAACCATTGCAATAATGACTCTGACATCCTGGGAAATATATTATTATATATCATTATTATTATGGTTTGTAAATTCAGGGCTCACCAGGAGAACCGGGAAAACCAGGTCAGGATGGGAAAGCGGTAAGTGGGGGGTACGGGGTCTTGTTAATGTATGCACACATAAATATAATAACATAACATTGTGTACATTTCTGTAGTGAGTATTTCAGTCAACAGCTGTGGTAAGTGTGTGTTTCTTGTAAAGCAACCATACATTTTCAAATATCTTACCCATGTTTATTGATTTACAATGTGTTGCCATGTAAGCATAAGATTGTTAATGCATCCAAAAGACAACCTGCTCCTGATTTAGATCTTGAAAATCCCAAACCAACAGCAGTTCAGTTCCCATCAGAATACATCATCATGTTTTACTACCATTTACAGTAGTCACTAAAAGACGCATCACATTGTGGGAAAATTCTGTCTTCTTGCGTAGGTGCATGAATAAATGAACAGAGTAACGATATTAGACACTTCTCACATGTTTTGTTTCCCTCCCCTCCGTGTCGGAGCAGGGACCAGCAGGGCCCGCTGGTCCTCGAGGGCAACCAGTGAGTAACCAGTAACCCAATAAAGGCGCCTTCTCTTAGGTTTGACCTGCAGAGTGAATCCATTGGGTTGGCTGAAAGAGTAGAGCAGATGGAGCTCTCTTCTCCCCTCCTTGGGCTGAAGCTTCATAGATCCTGTGCTGCTAACACCTCACTGTCTAACTTCCTCTCTCTCTTCATCTCTGTCCATCTCCTTTCCTGTGTTGTTTGTTCCCCCCTCTTCCAACACGGTCCTCTACCAACCTGTCCCCCCCACTCTCCTCTCATCCACCTGCCTCCATCTTTCATCCTCTCCAGGGCCTGCCTGGGTTTCCAGGAGTACTAGGCAGACCGGTAGGTTCTCTGCTGCTGGCTGGCATGCTTGGGCTGTGGCGTAAAGCGGGGTTGTGAGAACCCATCCCTGTGGTATCGGATACAAAGCTGAATAGATCCATCTGTGCTGTAGCTCACGCAGCTAGCCGCATAAAAGATTGTAAAAGAAGAGTAGATTTATCAGAATGCAAACACCGTCATCGACCCTCCAGGAAAAATGTCATCACTTTAATCTCATTTCATTTGTATTGGCCACGTCCTTCTGAGAGCGGGGCCTGGGATTTGGGAAGAGTTAGACCTTGATGGGCTCCTCATGAATTATTAATGAAGACCACCTGTCCCCAAAGCATCCGTGTCAAACTCAGGAGAAGAATTTTGAAGTTGGATTTTAAATGCGTAAAACACCACACATTTGTCAGAGCAGATGAAAGGAAGTCAACTGACACCCTGAGCTGCATGTCTCGCCAGGATCCAATGTACAATAGCAGGGGGGAATACTAAATTGGGTACACTCCAAAAAGTACTTTGTTGTCGAATCGCTGAAGACTGCTTATCATGCATGGAGCTGTGTCTGCTGTCTGTTGCGCGCTCATCCCTTGCACAGCACTGATTCTTTCAGTTTACCATGTTAGTGCCTGTTTGCTGACATTGTTGCTCCTCTGTGTTTGTGTCGTCCTACCTGTTGTGATGTTTGTCTTTGTATATTTGTGTCTCCTAGAGACGACCTCATGCCAATCTGCCTGTCTATTATTTATGTTATAATCACATTTACATACACATTTGAAATGCTGCATATTTATGAACATATTTGTGAAATGAATGTCATATAAAGCTAGGGTTTGTAACCCTGGAAAAGCTAAGCAAAAAGTAAAATATTGTCTCGCAAACAACTTAGCAGCCCTACCTTTTAAAGGAAAAACGTGCATTTGGAAAAATGCAGTTTATTTGTGTTCTTTCCTATAGTTAGAAAAAAGATTCATACCACTCTCAAGTCTGTTCATTAAACATTAAATAGCCTTAACTCGTTTAATACGTAATTACTTTAAGATAATGTCTGTTATGATTTGGTGCTACATATATAATGTTGAATATGAAGCTACCACCTGTAATCTTAGTTGAACTTATCATTAAGACTGGTTTGGAGAAAAAGCCTTCCTCTCTATGTCCGAAGTAAACACAATACATGTAGAAGCAACTCCAGCTCCACAAATGAACACATTATATCATATCATGTTTGTTTTATCTATTAAAAAGTGTTAATAATTTTATATTTGCTTCAATTTTTGATTATTTTCATCTAACTCTTAGCAGAAAGGGATATGAGGTTTTAAGACATTTTAAATCATACCATTATAGCATTTTATAAAATACATGTGTTTCACTTTCAGGGAAACCCAGGAGAGCCCGGCATGAGGGGGCCAACTGTAAGTATCACACTTGATGAGGCATCTTTACAAATCCACACACTATTACCAACAGTTTACATGTGTATGTGTTTTAATTAGGGCCCCATGGGTCCCAACGGGCTTCCAGGTCCATTGGGTGTGAAGGTGAGCTCACTGAGGTGTTAACATTTCAGAATTGTTCATTTTTTCATGTACAAATTAATTTGTTTGTCACTTTGTCGGTCGAAGTAAGAAAAAATTACTTTTCACAGGGTAATCAAGGAGAACCAGGCGTAGGCGTCAAGGTAAAACAGCTACAGGACTACTTTGTCTTTTCAACAAGAGATTCCACTGACCTATAGAGCCGAGACATATCAGAGCCATTGATAACAGATCAGCAGTGTGTAAAATTGTTTCTCTTTGTCTCTGCAGGGTCCTCCTGGTGCCCAGGGGAGTACAGGTCTGCCAGGACCAATAGGTCCCCCAGGAGCTGTTGTAAGTGTTCCCATAAATCACTGCTTCTCTTCAGGGGGAATGAAAAACACTGCTTTCATATTTTCTCATGAAAGTCACTGGAAATCTCATGGTGTGTATCATGTTGTTTTCCTTCTGACCCCTGTATGATTTTCTTCCTGCAGGGTCCACAGGGGCCCCCTGGACTGTCGGGGCAGGTGGTGAGTATGCAATCCTGATCCCGCTGCTTCCGTCGCTGCACAGTCAGGAGGTGTTGAACAGGAGAAAAGCTCTGAGCCTGGGGCGTCTTAGATGTGACTGAAAATTGGAACATAATTGAACAAAACCTCTGAAACATGTGTACCAAGCTCTTATTGTTAAATGATTTCCTCTGATAGATTTTATGATGAAAAGCAGGATGGGATTTGTTGTACCTTCAGCTGAAAACATGAATTTTCTTGCCCCTGCAACCAACATTTATATCACTACTGTCTTGTTTCTCAGTCAGATTCTTGTTGTGAACTAATGAAGGTTTGTAACTATTGAGGAAATATTGCCTAAAAAAACACTTCTAAAATGTGACATTGTGCGAAATCTTCACATTCAATGTTATCTTACCATTCACAGTGTTTGAGATGAACTTAACGGATACAAATTTGCAAACGCTTCAGTAACTCTAAATCTTAATGTGACAACACATGCTTACACTTAAACACCGATGACAAATACTGAAGAACATCCTGCTCCTCAGGGTGAGGCTGGTAAACCTGGAGTTCCTGGACGAGATGGGGTGCCTGGCAAAGAGGGAATACATGGGTTATCAGGAAAGCAGGTGTGTGTGTCTGTGTTGGTTTTTCACGTTGTCATGTGTATCTGGGATGTGCACAATGCTGTTTTTATCAGGCCCTACGTGTTGTCATTGTGTAATTTGTTGCACAGGGCATCGCTGGACCTCCGGGCCAGCACGGCTTAAAGGGGGAGCAGGGAGACAGCGGTCCTCCAGGGAAGGTGAGAACATGCTGTGCCTACCGACGAGCCTCTGGCGAAAAGGACAAGTGTATGAAATTGGTTTTGTGGTTGCTTTTATTGGATATGATGCAGAATGATTTGCTGCCTAAAGTCATATAAAAAAAAACATTTCTGTAGCGCTAATATTAGCTTCCCACTGCGAGAGTTTTCATCTGATGCACAGCAATAGGTGGATCTGAGTATTCCTTCAAGGGCTGCAGCTGATGTTTGTCCGTCTGGGGCGGGAGCTGCTGTTACCAGACGCGTTCACCACAAATGTGTTCATCTTTTCAAGTTGGTCAAAAGTTCAAATGTTTTTGCTTTAGGTGTTAAGTATTTGATTTCAATTCATTTCTCATGGAGAGACACAGTTCTATGAGTTTTCTGTATGAATGCTCCTAACCTCTTGGAGAGTTTTATGTCTCCCTCATCCTCCACGCAGGCGATAGCCCTATGGTCAGATGCATTCATGATGTTTTCAGGTTGTCTGTTTGTCCGTCAATACATCTGTCATATTCAACATAATATATAATGAACTCCTCTGACAAAAAATTTCAAATTTGGTAAAATGTTCATTTGGGTCTGATCAAGGTCACGAAACACATTTTTTGCCTTTTGAATGTAATATCTCCAGAACACCTTGAGGAAATCCTTTCACATTTGGTATAAACATTCACTTGGATGGAAGCATTACGTGATGTAATTTTGATTTTGATATGTATAAATATATATATATATATATATATATATATATATATATATATATCTCAGTAGCACCCATAAGGAATTTCATTGCATCTCAAACAAACCTTCACTGGAACTCAAGAATAATCGGATTAGAATTTAGAAGTCAAAGGTGAAAGGTCAAGGCCACCTCACAAACCCCCAGTTTGCCTTGTGAATGCTTATCTTTCGAACGCCTCAAGAGAGTTCTTTCAAATTTTTCAACAAATGATGCATATGAGCTGATTAGTTTCCGTGGTCAAAGGTCACAGTGACCTCACATGAGATATAAATGAAATAAAATATATGTAGACTGAAACTGCACTGATTGGCAGAGGCATATACTGCAGGGCGGTCATTTTAAATTGAGCTGGGATTAGGCAGTCATGTTATACATGGACGTCATCTCTCCATGTAGGCTGTCTCAGTGATATCTCAGTTGTGACCGTTATTGATTGACATGCAAAGGGTAAATCTCACTTGCTGACCCATCAAAACGAGTTTGAAACATGTTCAGAGGCTTTTTCCTTCTACAAACCACTGAGGCATCGAGCGGTAGTTTGAAATAAATGCTTCCATAACATTTTGATAATATTAAAGCATAAAATTGCAGCCCTGCAGTCAGTTGGCAAGAGATACATTGTGATTTAGATTTTCTCATGACCTACAATTCATCGGTATTATACAGTGGATGTAATAACATGTGGTTTGTCAGAATGTGAGTTGGGATCTATGCTCAGATATAATAAGAAGGAGAATACTCTTTAACAGATGTATTGTGCTGCTATAGGTCAACTCTATCCCAGTCTGTGCACTCCTCGTCACTCCATCCTTTTATAAGGTACAATAAAACTGAAAAGAACTGTCAATTCCCAAGGATTCGGGTGTTCTAGTGAAGCTGCTAAAGATTTCCCCTGACATCATATTTTACAGCTTCTCAGGACAAAAGACCCGACCGAACGTGCCTTATAACTCACGCTGAATTATTGTTGTCCGCCCGTTGTCTGTATTTGAATGACTGCCGACATCTGTTTAGAGGGACTGGCTCTACGAAGCTTGTCCCAATTCTGCCAAGGAGGATCTCAATTAAGTCAGATTTCCGCTCAGTGACACTGAAAATGACAGAGAAAGTCAAATAACTGTCTCTCAACTCATCACATCATCCCAAAGTAAAATTCATCGTTTCTTCTTCCTGATTTATTAGACGAGGCTCGGTACAGCTTTTTTATAATGTCTCCACGATGGCGACAGTCAGTGATTAGAGGCAAGTTGATTTGGGTTCTTCGGTCTGTCAGTACGTCCAATTGCTGTTAAACGCCAAACTCAAGAATGCCTTTAGGAAATTTCTTCAAATCTGGTACAAGTATTCACTTAAACTCAAGGATCATGTGAATTTGTTCGTCAAAGGTCAAGGTCACAGTGACTGCACATGAGTCTGTAAAAAATGTGTGCAGACAAAGTGCACTGATGGTTGGTGGAGGCATACAACTGCTGTGTAGTATTTCTAGTTTCTAATTGTGATTATTTCTAAGGTGCGCTTTTTGTTTTGCGACTTACTGCTTGTAACAACTTAAGTGGTTGTTCATGCTCATGCTATAATAAATCGTTAATTTTACCATAGATCGTTGAGTTTCGTACAGAGACATGTAACTAGTTTCCACCCTGAATTGAATCAGGGATGTTGGGATAACATGATATGGTAAAGTACTTAGTCTTAATCGCTAAGCCATTAGATAACCCACCCTGTTTTGTGCAAATAGATTTTCCTAGTTCTCTTAGTGTGGTTTCTTTACCCTGGTCAAATGTGGCTCGACAAAAAGACAAAGATGGAGCTTGCTTGTGGTGTGCTCAGTATTCACTGCCACCCCTGCTGCTTGTGTTGCTGACACGGATCGTGACAAATATCTCGAGCAGTGCCCTCACTGCTGAAGGCCTCAGGTTTAGCACCTTGGACAGAGCCACAGTGACACTGTCAGTGAGTTCAGCGGTTTGATAAATAACTAGGCAACATGTGTCTGCGAAGGGCCATCTGCTCAGCAGCTCCACCATTTGTTCTCACAAACACACACACACTCACACACGCATACACACACTCACACACACACACACACACACACACACACACACACACACACACACACACACACACACACACACACACACACACACACACACACACAATCACAGAAACCAACGTTGAAGTGACATTGCATTTTTCCAGCTCCACAGTTGCAAAGTGCCAGCTGCCACTTTCTTTCAAACTTTTCTTGATGTCATGATAGTCAAAACCAAATACTGTTTTTAAAAATGGACAACATGACTGCTCCCAAAAAGTGGAGCCAAAGCATCTTGATCAGCACCGAGTGGCTTGCTGCCTTACAGGTCATAAATCCTGTCTCATTCGTGTTAATGAATGGGATATCTAAAAAGTCAAATCAAGTTTTCTTAAAGATTGTTTCTTTCATCATAGGTAAATGGTCAGTACTTTTATAGCTTTTATTTATTTAGCATGTATCGGCGGGACTTCTATACTGAAGCTCGTTCCTCCGTTCACTGCTGCCCACCCCCAGCTCAAGATGACCAAGATGGCAGCGTTTGTATCCAAGATATTTTTTCTTTATTTCTTGATAGTTGGAGGAAGTGGAGTATATATAGTATAGTATATGTAGCGTCCATCCATATACATGCACATTTAAACAATACTTCAATAATAGGATTAAAGGATCTATCTATCTATCTATCTAATAATGCACTTTATACTTTTTCTTCACACAACATTCAAACACCGTCAGGGGCAATGTGAAGTGTACTATCTCACCCAAGGTCACTTCAAAATGGTTAGTGGACGGCCCTCTCTACTTCCTGAGACACACTCACAGGTTTATATTCAGACGATGGTCAAAACAGATAAACAGGAAGAGTTGGGCATTTGTTGTGCGTCCTTGCTGATGACGTCATGCTGCATTGGGAGCTGGATTGTTGGGCTGATGTGGTACTTGAAAGCTCTGGCTTTTAAGCACACAATGAAACATATTATTTTTCTGCACTTTTCACAGGCAGTGGCTGGACCCCCTGGAGCCAAAGGACAAATTGTGAGTCACTTTAATTAGCCTTGACATCCAAGAGTCTCTTTTTTTAGTTGCAGACTTTTGAGCATTATTAAACTCAGTTAATTCAGCCTGGTCCAGAAATAGAAAAACTAAAAACCTGAAGGTGAATCGAGTTGACGTTACTCTGCTGGTCCTGATTGACGCAGGGTCCTCCTGGTCTAACGCTGCCAGGCACGGCTGGAGAGACAGGTCTACCTGGGGAGAAGGTGAGTCTGACCAAAGCCCTTAGATCTGAAGACTCTGTAAGTAAGACTGAAAGTGTTTAGTGCTCTCTCATTGAAACTGCATGCTGTGATTCAGGGAAACAGAGGGGATAAAGGTGTTGCTGGCCTCAGAGGGGAAAGAGTGAGTATAATCCTGCTGTAAATCAACACACAAACTTAAAGTTAACACAACAACATGTTCAAGTCTGATTTGTGGTCACACTAGGGAGTGTTAGGCGAAGCAGGGGACCCTGGAGAAGATGTGAGTAAACCTTGCATGGTTACGTTTTATACTGTGATGTGCTGACTGTCCATCCGTCTCATTCTAGTGAACATGAAATTTAAAAAACACTGTATAGGATTTTTTTTCTGATTCTTCTCAAATGTTCACTTGGATTCAGTGATTAACTGGTTTGAGTCTGATGGTTAAATTTCAAAGGCCAAGGTCACTTTAAAAATATTGTTTTGTTCTCTCGAACGAGAGTCTTTCAAGGAATCTTCCCATTTTGAAGATTATATTTCAGAGGTCAGGTCTCACATATGTCCTTCTTATCTAATTAACAATACATCACACAACCTCTAATTCATCTACCAAATAACCACCTTTCTAAAAAAATTTATATTATACATAACAATCATAACACCCCACCAACACCACCACCTTCTAATTATCACCCCCCAACTTACCTCCATCATCTCCTAAACCCATCCAAACTTTACCTAAACCCCCACTACCACACCTACAATTTAAATTCTTTTTATTAAGCTTACTAAATCTACTAGACTTGATCTCAGAACTTGACTCCTCTTTTCCTATTAACACGACACAGAGATTGATATATACTCTTCCAATACACCCCTACCACCCAACCCCCAACTCTCCACCAACACATACTACCCCCCCACCGATCACAACACCCCCACCCCCCCCCCCCACTTCACTACTCCCCCCCACCCTCCCCATGAGAATATATTAGCACGCACTCAATCACATCTGCTACACTCTAGCATGTGTGTGTGACTACCACTTTGTGACAATCACCCTCTACATACATCACACACACACGCTCACTCCGCCGTACCTCATCCTATAGATGTGAACAGTGTGAGTTTTACATAGAGTATGTGACTATATATATAGTATATATAAGCTCGCTCACTCTCATATCCCCGGACCAAATGTGTTTAGAGATCTCGCTCTCGCGCAAATCGAGCGGACTACCCGTCTAGCCACAGTATACGCTTTAATTTTTGGTTGTTGCTCTCTCGCATCCTGCAGTCACCAGTAGGATAAACTCTCGCACTCGCACTCGCATGGGTATGTTCAGTTGTGGTGTTGTGTTGTGTGTGTGTGTGTGAGATATCGAGATGTGTTCTTGATGATAGAGTGTGTGTGTGTGTGTGTGTGCGCTACCAGTCCACAGATATGATGAGATCTAGAGTTAGCGAAGTGCATGCTGCAGAACTGATTGGACAGTGCTTCACATTACAGACAGATAACGAACCAAATCATACTGCGAAAGCTATTGAGCCTGCCTCTCACTTAGTGGCCAGTAATGCTCAGAAAGTGAGGGAGGCTGCAGGAAGTGGCCTGGCAGAGCTTCTCGAGTGGGAGAAACCCCTTGGGGATGTGCACAGGCTCCAGGCTTCACAGTCATTCACTGCAAATGTGTTGTTTTTTTTCAAAGTACTAAAAATAATACTTATAGTTATTTTAGTTCATGCAGTTGCTTTTGAGGCTGTGGAAATGAAGAAGCTCTGTATAAAAATGCCTGTTATTCTAAACAGTTAATATTTGTCTTAAACTTTGTCATAAATGAATCACTACTTCAAAAACGTTGCTTGAAATCTGTTGAGTTGGTGTAGAAAGGGTCAATTGTGTCATTGTCCAAATACTTAATAGTACCATATATATTCCATTTAAGCTTTTGTGTTTTAGTAGTAGGACATTTCTGTAATGTCTACAAAAGTAAGTATAATATATTAATATTATATATTATATTACAATATTCAACGCCGGTCAAATTATTTAATCCCACTTTTCTCAACCAGTTTTCTATTGCATTGTGATTTAAGTCTCTGGACCTTGTAATCTAAAAGCGTTGACTGTAATTAAGGCCAATCTCCTCAGAGGATGAACTTTTTTGATTATTTGTCGTCCTTGAGGTTAACGAGTTGGATAACCAGGATGCAAACAGGGTACTGATCAAATATGTCTGCACCAGCAGTATAATGAAAGTCAAATTGATATTCGGACAGACTATTCAAATAAATACAAAGCCAATCAATTCATATTTTATTTTAAAATATGCCATTGCTGTCGGTTTAAAAAAATCCCCAAAAATAAAATCTCCTTTTTATGCAGGGTGCTCAGGGACCTCCTGGATCAAAAGGAGATAAGGTGAGTTTTACTTTATCTTTTATTATTTTCCATGAAACGAATCAATGTATCAGTTATGAAATTTGTCTTGCAGGGAGAGAAGGGCATCGGTCTGGCAGGTCCTCCGGGTCGGGACGGGCCTCAAGGTTTAAAAGTGAGTAACAGCATGTGGTGCAGCAGGGGATAATTTATGTATTTAGCTCTCTAATACGTTACTGTGGTTAAAAAAATCTAAATGTGATTGTGTTTCAGGGGGATCCAGGTCTTCCTGGTACAGCTGGTCCCCCAGGACCACTCGGAAAGTCGGGTACTGCTGGACCGCCAGGCCTGAGAGGAGAAAGTGGACAATCAGGACCTCCAGGACCACCCGGGGAGAGGGTTCGTGGAGCTGCTGATCACATAATACTCTTTTAACCTGAAACGCTGTGGTGTCATTTTCAACTAATGAGTTTCATTTTATTCAGGGTCTCCAAGGTTTTGGAGGCCGTGCTGGAAATGTCGGACCTCCTGGTCCTGCTGGACCTGCTGGACCAGCAGTGAGTTTACATCTTGGTTTTATTACACAGTGATCAGACAGAAGTTACTGTCTATAGACTGGACTTTGTCCATCTTTTGATGAATGATTCTAGGCATAGTTATTTCAACAATGAAAAAGCAATGACAATTGGGCACTCTACTATTTAAGACTATATTTTTTATTTTATTTCTTTATTTATTCATTTGATTATTCTTACCAAGAACCTTTACATACAGCTGTATACAAGATTGGTATTTTCAAATGATCAATTAAATAAAATATATTGTTTTTAATCAAGTAATCTGTCAGAGAGAGAATAAGAGAGAATTCAACAATTATTTTCATATAATCAATATCGTGTTTTCCAGGGCTCTGCTGGTACCAACGGGGTCAAAGGTGACAAGGTAACTACTCAACCAGACAAATGTATCTGTTTAAGTGCATAAATGTTAATGGATGTTTTTTAAGGGTATTCATATAATTTTTGTTGCCAGGGGGAAGTTGCCGTTGGCATGCCCGGTCCCAGAGGAGAAAGAGGAGATCCAGGCCCCAGAGTAAGTCATCAGTCGCTCTGTAATATCACTGAAAATGGTGATCTAATATGAACTGGCCTCTGGAGGATGGAAACTAAGAGTGACGTGGTTGTTTGTCTTCTTTTGTTTGTCATTGCTGTAGGGCGAGGAGGGACGAGCTGGCGTGGACGGGGAAAGAGGCTCATCTGTAAATATCAAATGTTTTCCTTTCAATCCATCACTCAGGAACACCACGGATACTGACAGACAGACACGCATCAGGCTTTCAGGATTCTACTTTTAAAACGCCCAATCCGTTGGGAGACCATCTACATTGAGGCATAGAGGGAAAAACAGCTGTATAAGATTATTTTTTCCCATGTGGTTATTATTGAGGAGTTATTATTTTCCAAGGACGTTGCTTTTACTTAGACAATTGACTGACTTTACTGATAATTATAACAGTCTTCCCTTCTAGTGTTGCGATACAATATTTCAAAGCAATGCCAACAGGAGTTTAGTCTACCTGAGATCACTGAGATACTTTAATGAAAACTTGCTTAGGTGTAGAAACCTGCATGGTCTTTATGATGATGATGAATTGTATTATTATTATTATTATCATTATTATTGTGTAGCCATGAAGCATGTGTGTGTCTGTGTGTTCATCAGGGTCCCCCAGGGACTCGCGGCATTCGTGGAGAGAAGGTAAATACCATCAGTTCTTTTCTCACTGCAATTGTCCTCGTGTTTTAAGTAGCTCTAGCTTCGTCTTCTGCTCTTCCATTCCAGTGAAACATAGTGACGTGCTGTCAATCATTTTTATTTCAGGGAGACGGCGGACTTCAAGGTGACAAAGGAGAGAAGGTGTGGACAATTTAATATCGAATAAGCTCCACTACTGCTCACTCTTCTCTCTCCTTGTTTATTACCTCTGCCAAGGAGATTATGTTTTCATTTGCATGTGTTTGTCTGCTGTTTGTCAGCGGCATACACAAAAACCACAGTACGGATTAGCATGAATCTTGAGGGAAGGATGTGTTATGGGTCGGGAAAGAACCCATTCAATTTTGGTGCAAATCCGGATCAGGGGGCGGAACCACATTCTTTCACTTTCTGTTGCTTTTTTTTCCCACTCCAGAAAGGGTGTTTTTCTTTACTTTATGTGGATTTCTCATGGAATCGTGTTTGAATTGTGATTTAATTAAAATCAGACATATTTAGCAGGTTAAGTTTCCACGAGTGTGTGCCATATCATGTGGAATCATATAAAATCGGAATCTAGTGGATTTAAATGTGATTTCATTGGGCTGTAGGCTTGTTCCAGCCGCTGTTTGGTTGACTACTTAGCTATAATGTTAGGGTTAGGGTTAGGGTTAGGGTTAGGGTTAGAAATGTACACATATCTGTTGTATAATAGAAAAATAAGCAGTTTGATAACCTACACAGGATTGTACCTTTCCTTCTGAGAAATTGCTAAAAACAACCTCCCTCCATCAGTTTGGATGCATATCAGATCAGTGCTTTTAAATTTGTCCGTATGAGTGAATGTTAGTATGAATGGTTGTTGTGTCTTGTATGTTGGTCTTGTGATACACTGGCGACCTTCAGCTGACCTCAAACAAGCCCCAACTAATAAGTGGATGGATGGATGGATGGATGGATGGATGGATGGATGGATGGATGGATGGATGGATGGAAGGAAGGACGGACATTTCAACTTTTTACGTCATCATGTTGATAGATAAACAAAAAATGGAACCAACAACCAGATATGTGAAAATGACCTCCTTGGCAGATCTTATAAACTGTGACGCAGCTTCAGAAAACAGCAACAAGACGAACATTGTGTGTTGATGTTTTGGCTTTGGGAAGAAACTGTTAACAGCTGTACGTTCCCTCACAGGGGGACACTGTGCTCGTGGGAGGACCTACTGGAGAAAAGGGCAACAAAGGAGAAACAGTCAGTGAACACAGATGTGTCAAGCATTTGTTTATTATAGTAAAATTACAATTCTATTCTATATTCTTACATGTTTGGTTTTTCAATTTAGGGTGACAGGGGACCCAAAGGTGTGCAGGGAGAAAAGGGGGTGAAGGGTCAAGAAGGACCTCCAGGACAACAGGTAAATTATTTTGTCATATTGTAACAGAGGTGATAGTTTTCATACTTGTGAATTTCTTTTCAGAGAAATAAACAAATTGTTTGGTGAGGTAATAACTGAAAATAGTTAAAAATCTAGACCTGAGTTTCCAGGAACCCACAATGTACTCTTCCCTTTGATTGTTTTGTTCAACTAGTTGTCCAAAAAAAGGTGTTTTCTTCTAATATAGTAAATATTTACTTAATAATTAAGTTTGTCAATTTGATTTACTGCATTTACTTGAATATAGGAGTGTGTGATATAAAATTATTTATTTTGTGAATCTGAAGGCCAAAGCAGTCTGAGGCATTGATTCTAATGAAGCAGGAAAGCAGGAGGACATTTAGGCAGCATACTGTGATACTGCAGTAACCAAAACCTGCAGATAAATGAAATGTCCCTCTGTTGATATTATTAATAGTTAATATATATAGTTGTCTGTCTGTGTGTATTTAACATCAGGGTCTGAGGGGAGAACCAGGAGAGCGAGGCTCCACTGGGTTCCAGGGTGCTCGTGGCCCTGGTGGACAGAAGGCGAGTGACACTGTGCATTTAGCTGTGATTAAAATTAACAGTGAAGCCAGTCAGTGCGTCCTCGGAGCAGGTGATAGTGTCACTGCTTTAATGACTGTAATTCTGTTTTCTCGCTGCAGGGAGAAGCCGGTCAGCCCGGAGTACCTGGCGAATCGGTCTGTGCTTTTGCTTCCAACCAAACGCAGCTTCTTCATTTCCTTATGTGGGTTTCTCTCTGTGGTGTTCAGACGTGTTCTTTCTTGTCTTTCAGGGTTTATCAGGAAAAGATGGACTGTCAGGACACAAGGGCGACAAGGGAGAGCTTGGAATCGTAGGAATGAGAGGAGTGAAGGTATTTTCACTGTTTGTGAGACAGTGTGTGTTCATTCTGTATTTTTCACGGGAATGGCGAAGACAGTCAAAAACCAACAACAGCTTAAAATGTATACCATTGCAAAGGATTAATACAAATTCTATCATGAATAGACAAAAGATTTGGTTCCGGCTTGACATCGTGTATGATAATTAATGTCTGAAATTAAGGTTTACTCAGCCTGAGACTGAATTCCCATTTCATTCGATTTCTGTTTTTATCACTGAACCAGTCAAAGACGTGGGAGATGATTGAAAGGAAAGGAGGCAGGCTAGTGTTTTTATTATTATTATTATCATATACTTTATTTCATCAGATAATCTCAATGCGATAAACATAATACAAATATTATACAGCCAGTCACACACAAGCATATACATACAGAGCGCACGAACAGCACCCAAGCAGAAATCTTTTATAAATCTCCTGGAACCTAAAGCTCAAGCTGCTTTTGGTCAAAACTCAGCTGTAGTTGTTACAAGGACATGAATATTGTCTGAATCTTCACACCCATCTATAAAACAATTTTTTATCTATAGTAATGTAGGCAAAATTGTAAACTTTGTGTATGTAATATTTAGGTGTTATGAAGTATAACATGCAGAATGTGAGTGAAGGATATTTCCTTTCCCATGCTCATGCTCTTTATCATTACTCTACAGTACATTTTTATGAACAATATCATTAAAGCTGTATCCAAGTGTCCTGTACGTGAGTTCACTGTCGAAGCAGCTACCTCTGCATCATATCTGGTCTTGTTGGGAGCTTTTATGCTAAATGTGTTTCTCTGTATGTCGAAGTGCACGCTCTTGTGCACAGGAACCAGATTGTGTACTGGGTCAGTGTATGGATGTATGGATGTGCTCTCTGATGGTTTGATGCATTTGCCTCTTTGTGACTCACCAGTCTATTTTCTGAAACACAGATTTCTGTCAGTGATACACTTTTATGTTTCCAGGGTGACCGAGGTCTCAAGGGGGCTTGTGGTAGCGATGGACCCAAAGGAGATAAGGTGAGATGGAGACTGACAGAAAAATGGTCCATTGTAGGAAGAAGATAAGAAACGGCTTTGAACTTTGATATTTTTATTCTTTTATAATATCTAATAAACAGAAGCATGTTTTATATATAGTGTTAACTGATGGTATATGAAGCCTGCGAGTGAATAAATGAAGTGAGTCAGACTTGTATGATTCACATATGGCGTGGTGGGTGAAACTAAATGTACAAGTGTGTATGTGCTCAGGGGGATGCTGGTATTCATGGACGGTCGGGCTTACCAGGAAGAAAAGGTGAACAGGTATGACTCATAATCTGTAGGAAAGAAATGCATCAGGTGGTGTGTCATATGTCTTTATGTGACTTTTAACGATTGGTTGTCATCAGTCTCTGCTCTCTTCGTTTTTCAGGGGGAAGTCGGACCCTCTGGGGCCTCTGGCAGCCCCGGAAAAGAAGGACTAGTGGGCCCCAAGGTGAGCACTCTATTATAATAAATGTATTAGTGCAACCACTTTCTCTCAGAGTGAAGTTTAACTACTTGTCTTTGTCTTTGTAGGGAGATCGTGGGTTTGATGGGCTTGCAGGACCCAAAGGAACTCAGGGAGAGAAAGGTGAAAGGGTGAGTTGGTAACTTACACTTCTCTGGCACTGTTTTCATTCAGGTCTAAAAGTAAAAAAGAAAATAACGTTAAGTCCAACTGACTCAGACATTGCGTTCTAAAAAAAAATGGAAATAATTTCGGGAAAATGTTGGCAGTTCAATGCATGTCTGAAAAATGCTTAAGAGATATGTAATTAACCGTCACTGTGCTTCATGTAGGGAGTGCCTGGTGTGCCGGGCCCTCCCGGTCTCAGAGGAGTGGACGGGGCCCCCGGCCTGACTGGCTCTCAGGGACCGGCTGGTACTAAAGGCCCTGAGGGGCTCCAGGGACAGAAGGTAAATATTCACACTGTGGTTTGATGATGGCTTATTTCTACTCTCTGGTCCAGTTTTCTCTATGTGGGTCGAGGTCTATTGAGGGGAACATAGAATAGGACATACGGACATTTCAACAATCGCTTGTTACATCAGCCAATGGATGCAGCCTCAGTTATGAGCACAGATTTGATGGTGATCCAGCAAAGAACAGTACAGTATTTAGAAGGAAAAAAAGTATGAATTATTTCACTAAGTGTTGACACGAAATAGCAGCTGTCAGAGGTGCCTGAGGAGTCCAGTGGCAACATGAAAAGCTTTGACATTAAAGGCTGATGAGACTTAATAAAAACAGACTACAGCCCTTTTTATCTCCTTTTAGCTGGTTCTCTTCTTTCTTCTTCACCTGTCTGAGGGGTTTTGATTGAAGACAGCAGGTGACAGGAGAGCAGGACCTTTGCTTTCACTCTTTCTGATCAATGCATCTTTTGTCTGACATATTTGATTCAGTCTAAATCTATAAGTGAACGAAACCAGTATTCTTCTGTTGTACATTATGAAAAGCAGGCCGAGTGTACAGTATGTTCTTCTTATGCAGTGGGATGGAAAAAGAAACTCAAATTAGAATGGTACTCAGTAGAGCGCATACTTCCACCAAAGGCCAACAGTCCCTGTAGATTCAATCACGCTGCATCAAATTTCACACACTCATAGATATCAGTTCCCCTGACATATGCCTTATTTCAGCAATTTATAATAATCCATGGATTACGGAGGCTTGAGTCCTCCTGCAGCAGCCACAATATGTAAAGGAAACTGATAATGGATGTGCTGTGTAGAAACAATTAAGTTAGTACTTAGTAATTAGAACTAGTAAATTTAAGACATAATTGCTGTGTATGTTCTTTGGATAAACATTCATTTGGAGACGCTTCATTTGACTTATTTCCAGATACTATATAAGCATGGACCTTTATTGTTGTTGCTGTTGTGTGAAAACCTTGGGTTCACTGTTTTAGCTATTTTATTTACTTGTAATGTTGTTGTTTTTGTGTGTCAGGGAGAGAGAGGGCATATCGGTCCCTCCGTGGTGGGTCCACGCGGTATCCCAGGCATCCCGGGGGAGAGAGGAGAGCAGGTTAGTGCCACAGTGTCTCCTTCTGTAGGATGGTTGTTTCCATCGTCTCAGGAAGGAATCGGATGCTGAGGTCAGGAGAATTCTATTGCAAAACTATCTTAGAACCATCACACAGTGACAGCACTGAGTTGCTCATTTCACGACGTGCTGGATATCCTGTCTCTTGTGATCCCCTCAGCAAAGGGCTTCGTCGCTCTGACAGTTACATTTGTATGCTACAAAAACTAGTTATTTAAAATGACAACCACATATTGTTAAAGCTGCTTGAGCACTCAGGTCATTAAGCCTGAAGTGGCACGTTTTTTATGTGTCTGTAGGAGTCACTATTTTAGATTCAACTATTCACTTTGACTTTGCATTAAGTTCTTGAGTTGCATCTGGTCTCAGTTTAATGAAGTAATGTGCTACAAGCCTCCCTGTGGGTGGCGTGTGTCCTGATACCTCTCTTTGTTGCAGGGAGAGATGGGCCCAGATGGAGCCAAGGGAGACAGAGGAGAGCCAGGCATGACGGTCAGTGTGTGATCCTTGCCTTGAGGCCCAAAGACACTGTTACCCACAGACACACACACACGCACATACACACGCGAGTCGATGTTGGGGTTGTATTTTATCTTGTTTCCCTCTTTTATTTTGAATTCAGGAGCATGAGATCAGAGATTATGTTCGCACCGAGATGAGTCAGCACTGTGGTGAGTCTTTTCTACGCAGCCTGCATCGCTAATTTCTAAAAATGTTGTCCCCACGTTGAACTTCAGATGGTAATCATCACAGCATATGAGTCACAGCCTTAGCTCGACTCGATGTCACTCTCAAAATGTGTATAAGAGTAAAGCGATGACATGTCATTTAAAACTGACCTTTATTCTTCCCTCTCTTTCTGCTTCCTCCCTGTCCATCTGTGTGATTCTCAGCGTGCGGAGGTGAGTGAGCCGCTCGGCTGCTGCAGCGGAGAGGAATGTGGACAGAAGGGCTGTGATTTAGCATGAGTCACAGCGGCATACTGTATCACATATGCTGCTGCAGAGTCTGTCGCTCTCATTTATTATAACATTTTCAAAAAGACAGAAGTGCATTTGCCCTCGTTTGGCAAATCAGTTAAACACACAAATGCACACAAAAAGCAATCGAGGGAATTCACGTCTGTTTGCGTTTGTTTGAACGGCAGAACACAACAATCCCACTCCCAGTCCTGGTTCTTATTCAGTCGAATCCTGAATAATATCAACAGAGTCGGGAAATTGAAATATCTGCTGCTGTGTGTGGGTTTGTGTGATGGTTCTAATTCTGTCTTTTTGAATATGTTGCAATTTACAGTCATGTCTCAGTATTTAAATTCTTTATCAAGTCATTTTAATTAACAGTTTATAGTTTATATTAATAGAGACATTTGCATTTGCATTGATGCAATGTTTTGACTAAGGTAATAGCCTCTCACTATAGAGCAAGTTGTATATAAATCCTAAACTAACCAACAGGCTTGATTCAATGAATATTAGAGTAGAGCTCAAACCTCGGCCAAGGTCCAACAGTTCCTTTACATTTGATACATCTGCACTGTATTGCAAACGCTCAGAAATATCTGCTTCCTATTTTTTTCATCAAGATCCATCAATTATTCCCTGTTTCTTGGCTCAATCAATCAATCAATCAATCAAATTTTATTTGTATAGCCCATATTCACAAATTACAATTCATCTCATAAGGCTTTAACAGGGTGTGACATCCTCTGTCCTTAACCCTCAGCAAGAGTGAGGAACAACTACTAAAAACCCTTTTAACAGGTAAAAATACGTAGAAACCTCAGAGAGAGCCACATGTGAGGGATCCCTCTCCCAGGACGGACAGAAGTGCAATAGATGCCACGTGTAGAAAACATTATACAGATTTAAAGTTTTTAGTGGATTGGATTGTTGAGTGGATTGATGCAGTCCCGCTGCAATCACAGTCCATGGTCAGCAACCAGCAGGACCACGATCCACCATCGTGGCTCATGCTCCATCATTCTGCCAATTCCGTCGGAAATCTGTTGCATGATCCTGCAAACAAACAGACTGGGGTGAAAACAAGTTTCCTGGCGGAGATAAAAAATTGAATATGGAAATTTGAAATTTGAAATAACGTGAATCAATGTAAGACCACATTAGGGTGATCAGTTAGATAAGTCATTACATCAATGATGATTTCGGCAGGTTGCTCACAAATATGCAGCGTCTTGAATTCAAGTCATATAAATTTGTCTCGAGTGCGACACAAGTCCATGAAGCAGCAGCTTGAGTCCTTAAAGGATCACGACCAGTTTCTGGAAGATCACCTCATGATGGCCAGTCTTGCAAAAACGTTGTTATTCCTTTTGGTGTGTATGTTTCAGTGTTGGAATGGGGGAATGATTTTTGTGGTGCATCTGGGGCTGTTGTTGGCTCTCTTGTCCAAAGCTCTTACCTTCAGGATGTTCCATGCTTCCTTTTTTGCCTTTCCGACCTCCCTCTTCTCCCTCCTGTGTAACAATCACCTGGTCTCTCTCTCTCTCCCCGAGTTCTGTCTCCACTCCCTCGGTGTCCCCGTTCACTCCTCCTTGTCCTTTTCTGGCTCTCTCAGGTTCAGGCCCGGACCCTCGGTCAAAGCCCCCGGTCAGGGCTCTGCCTGCACTCGAGCAACAACTGGTCCGAAAGGGTGAGGAGGGTGAGTGTGTCCATCGCTCTGCTGGTCGGACTCGCTCTGTCTGTCTGTGTCTCTTACAAACAGGATTATGCTGGGGGTGATGGAGACCTCTGAATACTGGGTGGTTTTCTCAACAAGAAAACAGAGTACTCCATTTGTGGTTATACGCAGACAAACCCAGATATGAGGGTTTACTCTTGCCTCTATTTAACTGGCTGTTGTAGTATTCTGGAGCTTCTTGTGTTGACGTGGTCGGGATCCTTCCCTCTGTCTGAAGCTTGGCGGTCGGCAGGTTGAGGTGGAGGATCTCTGACCCCGTGTGGCACTGCTCTCCTTTCAGGTCGTGAGCTGCGTGTGGTGGTGAATACCAACGACCCGGACTACGAGCACGTTTACTCCATCGAGGCCTACGACGACCCCATGGATGAACTGCTCTACTTCACACCCTCTGCCAATCAGAGCGATGGTACAGTGTGTTTCATGCTCTGTCCAATGTCGTCATGCAGTGAAGTAGCACTTTCCGACACCCTGAGCTTACTCTCTACCTCTTGAGCCACAGCCGCCCACAATTAACCAAAAGAATTCACACTCTCTCAACCTATCTGTTCCACGTGGTAATCCGATGATGGCGTATCAAATTGTGTTTGGTTTATTCAATCTGCTCATTATCCAATTTGTGCTGGAAGAGCATGTCTGCTAATTAGTGACTGTGTTTCACTTTGTGTTCATTTCATGACATTATGAAAACGTGTTGTATATTTGTCACACAGCCGGCTACAAGCACACGCAGCGACCTGAGTCTGTGACCTTACAGCATCACTATCTGACTGTATCATCACATTAATGTTTCATTCTCTTTTGTATGTTTCTGATGAATGTGTCTACACTGTTTGGTGTGTGTGTGTGTGTGTGTGTGTGTGTGTGTCGACAGGTGAGGCTGTCAAAAAGGAATCAGACAATACAGTCAAAGTTCAACCCAAAAAATCAGCCAGTTCTGACATTAGGGAAAAAGCAGCAGCTGCTGGTCAGAAACCAGTCAAACAGTCCAAATCAGTCAGGGCCAAGAGGACAGTCAAAGGGGAAGGTAAACCAGCTCACGTGCCGTCATCTCGGTTCGGGATTGAATTATGGCTGATCTCTGCCCGCCTGGTGTTTGGCCCTGTCTGTGTGTCTCAGGCTGCCCTGCTGTTGGTTTAAGCTGCTTTCAGACAGGCACCGAACTCCTGATATTCCTGTATGTGACAACGCATAAAGTCCGATTGAGAGGCTCCAGACTTTCTCCTGACTTTCCTCTTGAAAACACAGCAGGAGATTCTCTGGAGGATTCGACCCGAGGGAGCGGACACACAACAGACGCAAAAATGAAAGAAAACTGATTAATTCAAATATCTCAGGATGGGTAAGTGGAGCCAAACAGGTAGAAGACACATAAGATGTCGAGAGAGCCTTTGGTGATAAGAGCTGACGCCGGTGTCGAGGTGCTGTTAACAAAAAGACGTGATCGCTGCAGCGGAATCGATACGTTGCGTCCTTCCTCCTCCTGCTGCAGAGGTGTGAACAAGTCTGAACAGAGAATCTCCTGCTGCCTTGTTCATGTGTGACGGGAAACCCTCAGAGAAAGTCTGGACCCAATACTGCAGACAGGCTTTATGTCTGAAAACGGCTTTAGAGGCATCTTTGCTTCCAGTAAAATATATACTTCATGCAATCTTTCACTGCTGTCTTCCTTTGCCTTTCAAATTGATAAAGAGGTTGGTTTTGATTGAGTTTTGATCTTAGTGG
Organism: Pseudopleuronectes americanus; assembly: GCA_038501795.1. NCBI lineage: Eukaryota > Metazoa > Chordata > Actinopteri > Pleuronectiformes > Pleuronectidae > Pseudopleuronectes > Pseudopleuronectes americanus. Next base: position 14,508,902 of record CM076717.1, on the reverse strand, counting down.
TTATGAGTGCTTGTCTTTGGTCCCCTTCTGCTTCTTAATGCTACTCTGCTCATTTTTTGCCTGGACTTTCCCTCTCCTCGTTGTGCTTACCTTGTAGTGTCTGGGTGTGCATACTTTTTACGTGTTTGTGTGTGTGTTGTGCAGCTCCAGCAGAACTGTGTCAGCTTCCCATGGATGAGGGGAACTGTGGGAGATACACTCTGCGCTGGTACTTTAACCATAAGACTCAGGCCTGCAGGCCTTTCATCTACAGCGGCTGTGAAGGAAACGAGAACCGCTTCCTCGAGCTGGAGGACTGCGAACAGGCCTGCCTTGGGGGGGCTGAAGGTACACACATACACACATACACACACACACGCACACGCACGCACACACACCCTCACTCACTCACTCTAGTTTTTGTGAGGTACTGAATGGTGCATTCTAACAAAGGATGTGTTGTGCAGGTGATCCTCGTCCCTTGAAGACAGCACGGTGATTGTGGCCACTTCTCCCTCAGCCACAGGAATGTTTATATAGCTTTATATGTATTTTATAGATCATTACTTTGTCCAATGCCAATGGTCAAGATTTGTTTTTGTTTATTTATTGTTTCTTTAAACCCAACCAAACTTCACCCTGGGTTGAGAGGAGATACCAGAGAGCCTCCTCAATTTATTTTCTCGAAACTATGCAAAACAGTGTTTGTTAGGTTTTTTTGTGTAGTTGTAAAAGATTTTTTTAATATTTGCACACTGAATATTATAATTTTTTTTAAATCCCTGATTAACCCATAGCACAATATTGACACACTTCATTGCTTTAGTTTAATGTTGCGCATATACATCCAGATACATGGAGAAGACTGATCACCTGACTCACCGTTTACACTTTAATACAATGTTGCTTTAGTAAAAAACAGTTTGGTAAATGTCATGGTGCTCATCTTTGAGTCTGTAGTTTGTTGTGTTGTTCAGTCATTAGGTGTTTACATCATGGGTTCCTAATTTGACCCCAAAATAACCAGGCCAGAGACAGGCGACCCCATTAAGTAAAAACACACAAATAAGTCCTAAAAGAAACACGACCATCCATTGAAATAATAAAAACTAGAATTTGGTAAAACAATACCTGCATATCTCTGTTTCCACCCACTCCTTCCAACTTAAATGAAACCAAAGACGTAACCTTATACAAAATCTGAACTCAGTCTTCCATTGTTTGGTATTTATTTGTTTCTTGTGTACAGTTTGTGTCCTGATGACCTGAGTCATTGACAAAAGCTGCAAAAATCTGGGCCCTTTTCTCCCTCAGTGCTTCTTGGCACCTTAAAAAAAACCTGATAAAGTGGGTGATGATCAGATCTCCATTAACGCTGAAAGATACTGCTAGTTAGAATTCAACTTGCTATGACACAGCTGTGTTGCCGTCTTTGTATCATGATGTTCAGAGCTGTCGCCTGAATTAATGTGTCGGGAAGGAAGGAGAAAGTCTAAAGCAACCATAATTGCAGTTAAACACATGAAAGCTGTTTTAGCAAAGAGGAACACAAGTAGACACTTAAGCCACACTTAATGAAATACAACAAACAGGAAATTATATTAAATGACAAGCTGCACCTTCCATGAACTTATCGAAACCCGTTTTTAATAAGGATGTTGTGTTTATTGTAATTATTATATTTACTGTAGCAACGTGGGCTGAGTTGTGTGTGTTTTTCACTCATTAAATTAAAAAGATATTTCAGTCAGTTAGGTTAGCTAATGCTCTAAAGACAAAGCCCAGTTGTATAAATGAGAATTGCATTAAGGAAAGAAAAAACTCAGAATAAATGAGGAAATCATGCAGAGTTGATGCAAAACCAAAAAGATTTAAATAAAAATGATTTATAACATTTCCACAAGGTTATTTAAAGAACAAGAACACTCGGCACAGTGCGTATCTCAATGTTTGGTAGAAAGTTCAAGTTAATAAACTCCTTCCACCAAATTCAGTAGAAATCTGTTCAGATATATTCATGTGATCCTGCCGACAATAAATGAACAAATAACTAAATATTTTATACAATTCAATCGCGTCTTTGGTGAGAAAAGAAGACTTTTAACAGGAAGTAACCTCGAACAGAACCAGCTAACTTCAGCCCACAGCATCGCACACACAACAGAGTTTGAAATCCTACTGGCTATTCTGTTCTTATCAGATAGACTCACATAGAAAATCCAACCAGATGCTCCCCACTACCTGAGACACCTGTAACCTTAAGTCATCTAATTTAATCAGGGCAGAAACTTATACTTCAGAACCTCTAATGTCAGAAATTACTCCCCTCACTTTTCCACACAATTACAACTATTAATGCACAAATATACTGGGTTATTACGCTGGATATAGTTTTATCATTTGTATTAAATATGAAGAATCGAGCACAATATTCTTAAGCTGTCTTTGTACATAATGGTTTTATTATTTGGGGGGAAGTTGCATATCTGACCATGACTGCATGTTTACCTGCCAGAGAAAAGGTGCTATTTTAAAATGTATTTTTATACTGTTTTTTGGAGATGGAACGAGTTTTTGTGTGGTGCAAATCATTTTGTCTCTTTAGTATTATGAAACTTTTTAATAAGCATTTTTAATAAACCAAATGTTTGAATTAAAATACAATTGGTGTGTTCTGTGTTCTGCACATGGTGCCTTTGAAGCCGGCCAAGTCTTTTTGATTATGACAATAAGAACTAACGATAATGTCTGCGATTTATTTAGTTTATTTCCTAATCTTTCTTGATATGATCTTTAAGCGCTTACAAAGAAAGGGATATTCTAATTTATGGAAATCATGACACAAGGGGTTAATGGAGAAGATGAGGAGATAGGGTACTGTCAAGTGTGGGTACGTGCGTTTGTACGCGCATGTGTGTGTGTGACTGATATAGATGTTCTAATTTCATCTGCAGATTCTATTAATGAGAGGATTTTCTGCTTGTTGACCCTTAGTCCTCCTCACTTGGGTTTTTCTATGCTCTCTGCCCCCACTTTATTTCCCCTGGTGGGACACACACTGACTCCATATCCACTTCATCACACGTCAACAGGCCTCAAACCGCTTCCTCGACAACTTTCCTCCTCTTCCTCCACCTGACTCCATTTCAGAAAGGTAGCTCAGTCAGCACTTTATTGTGCTGGGTGCCTCCATGACAGCTCTAACAAATCATGCACACTGTGTTGTGGACAGGATCACAATGCGCTGACAGTGTCTGTGGATGTAAAGTTAAACAGAGGAGAAAGGCCTCAAACGGCTCAGGTGATGAGCAAAGACAGGCCCCAGTGTAAACTGCTGCAGTGTCACATTTAACTACCACCACTCACAAAACAGATTTTTAAAATAATTTGATTGAACTTTATTTGAAGGCTGGGGTTGTTTTATATTCAGGTTCTCTGTGTTGAATATGGTAAAAGATTAAATTAAACTTTAAATTGTAACAACCACCAGTCTTCAATCCTCTGGGATGGCTCTCCATCAGATCGTAGAACCTGGCTGCAGGGATTTGTTGTCATTCAGCCACAGGAGCAAAGTGTGTCAGGATTCAGGTCTGTTCCAGTTCTTCTTTGTGTGCATCGTTGTCATGCTAAATGAAGAGGACCGTACCCAAACTGTTAAACTGGATGAAAACCGTATGCTGTAACCAGTAGTGGAAGAAATATCAGAATTATTTACCTGCTAACTTTAGCTATCGAGAAGAAAAGCACAGAATGACACCGTTCTAAGTGTTATGTTAACATACATATTAATCTATTTGAATATGTTATATATGCGGATGGTGTGATTTTTAAAAATGCTAAATATTTAAATATTTGCTTTCAACTACAAGCTAGTAGCATGAGAATTTAGATTTCCCATGAAAAACAACCCCGGACTCTAAGTACATAATAGTTTTATCCAGTACTGTAATTGCAGCTTGATATTGTTAAATTAGATATATTTATTTTGCGTCTTTTAAGTCTCTCTATGAATAGATTCTGTTTTGGGAATAACAACTCGCTTCATTACAAAACATCAGCACCCTGTGGTTCCACAGCATGGAGTCTTACAGTACCTGTGTAGGATGTAAAGCACTGTCGCTTCATCATCCAGACCGACTCAAGTAATGAACCGTTGTTTCTCGGAAGAACTTGACATGACTGACGAGGCTGATTCCAAACATAACATAAAAATATATCTCTCCTTGTTCCTAAAGACATGAATGAATTAACATGTTTCCTACAAACTCTCTTGCCTGGATTTACCCTCGATCAGCTCTTTTCTGTTGTGTGTGAGTGTGAGTGTGAGTGTGAGCGTGTGTGTGTGTGTGTGTGTGTGTGTGTGTGTGTGTGTGTGTGTGTGTGTGTTTGTGTGTGTGTGTGTGTGTTTCTCATCATGACTCGTGTGTTAGAGATATATTGCCCATCCTAAAAATAGCAGCCGTCACTGATTTCAGTAGCCATAACCAGTCAGCTTTACACAAGGCACCAAAGCCTTTTAGAGCAGTCCTGCGAGTCTTTGAAAGGACATATGAGGACAGTGTAAATGTGTGTGTGAGGGGAGCTCATATGCAAAAGACAGACTGCAAAACTTGCGTCTTTATGAGACGGGGGAGCTTTATTAACCTAATCTAATTTGATATTCACTCTGCTACATTGGGAGCTCCTGGGGGCTCTCTTGCTAAATACACTGACACAGAGACACACTCTGATTCCGTGACTCAAGGTTGTCCTTCACGGACCTATGCTAATGTGCGTTTGAATGGGATACAACTGAATTGTAATTTAATATGCACTAAGTGCACGACTCACTGCGTCCATGCATGCACCATACAGGCCATATCCATTTTGTTGTAATTCCCACCATAAAAGCAACACTGCCTGTATAAACGTTGAGCTCGGGGGGGAATATTGTTGAGATAATGTGTCTTTGCATACAACAAGAGGCATGTTCCGAACTGTAAATCTGATATTCTCAAATGTGAAAAGATAGATATTATATCAGTTTATATTGTTATGTCTATAAAACTGAAAGTGTTAGCCCACCACATGAAGAACAATAAGGATCAAATCCCCCCCCTTTTCCATCCATGACCCTTCAAGGGTATTGCTGAGCCTCTCTCAGCCTTCTGTCGGTAAGTAGTGGGTCTTGCGGAGGACAATCATGAACACGCTCTGAGTACAATGGTGGCTCCCTCTATCTGTGTGAGCCAGAACTGCTCTTCCTCCCCTCTCTCGGATGCAGGGTATATGAAGGAACACGTTCAGGAGTTGTTCATTTTTCCTCTTCAGTGACCTTGACTGTTTAAAGCCCCCGGGTCTTGGGGTTGGCAGAGAGCTTGAATGGTGGAACCAAGAGAGAGGAGCGCGCCAAAGTATCTCTCTCTCTCTCTCTCTCTCTCTCTCTCTCTCTCTCACTCTCTCTCTCTCTCTCCTCTCTCCTCTCTCTCTCTCTCTCTCTCTCTCTCCATCACTCTTCTCACTCTTGCTATTTTTTTTCTCCTGCCACCCACTTCCCTCCACAAGTACAAAGGCTGTTGCTATAGCAATGAAACATGCTAGAAATGTGCTCATATCACTTTTACCCTCTCAGCCATATTAGCATATGATCCGTATAACTTGCTTGCACATTTTGCTCATCAAGCAAAACACAGGAGCCATTGTGTGTGGGTACTTTTGAGGTATATATATATATTGAGGGGAATGTGCTGTGGCGTATATACCGTATATATACTTGTTCATCAATACACAGTTTTCTGTGAGAAAAAAAGTGCAGGATTACTTTAAAGCTTGTGTGTGCTGTTCACAGCATATTCCCCTCAATGCTTGACCCCGGGGTTTATCTATTTCATCTCCTGGAGTTTGAGAGTGTTGACGGGGCATCAGGAGTTTTCTCTGTCCTCTGAGTCTTTCATTTAAACTCTCAAAGTTGTGCGAGTTGAAGCATTTATTCAGTCTATTGATCCAAGCATTTGGGCTCTGGATGTGCTGAGCACTTTCACACAAAGCACTTTCAATAAGATACGGGTCTTATATTCCATCACGTCCATTTTACTGACTTTATTATCAGATTTTTATGCATGGAATATTTGTGCTTAATGATGAGTTTCGAAACTGCTTAAGATTCGAAGAGATCATTACAACTGTGAATTGAAAGTCCGAGAGCCATTCGCCATGCATTGATCTCAAGATTCAGCTGGGCCCGCCAGAAGCTTTCTGGTTTCTAGTTTTGACCAATCATGTTTTAGCAGGCTTTGGTTGCTTGTGCTTTAACATTCAAATACAGACAGCAATTAATAGAGATTTGTGAAAATGTCGCCTGGACCGTAAACACTTAGACAAAGTATTACTCTTTGTATTGAGAATCTGTAAGAGAAACCAGCTGGACTGTAAACAGTGAATGGTGAATGGTGACTGGATGAGATTTCAACTTTACCGGTAGCCCCAAAATATTGGTCGTGGCCCCCAGAGGCAAATTCATCATTAGACTATCGCCAATGGGCCCTGAGGTTAGTTGCACATTAACTGTGTCTATGTCTTATTGCTAATATCATGCAACAGCTCCTCTCTCACTCTCTCTGTCTCTTCAACACTCTGTCTCCTCTCCTGACCGTCTCCCTCATGAACATAAACGGTGGCGACAGTGTTGTTTGCTTTCTTAAATTTTTCCCTCCAGCAGATGAGTCAGCTATTAGCATATTATCTTCATTATGGCGGTGATGAGCAAGGGCCACCTGAGTGTCACTATGCCTCCACCCTATTAAAAGGCTCTCATGGGACGTCTGAGGCGCATGGGCCTAAATTACCATATGCCATTTCTCATCTCTCCTTACTGTCATTCAATGTATTTTTGCTTATGCTCAAACTTCTGATGGCCCGAGTTTCTTTTTTCGACTTTCTCAGGTCTCTGTACAGCCATTACTCTCTCCTTCCCATCTTTGGCCACTCTCCCTCAATCTTTCTTCACTCCAGGCATCCACTTCCCTCTCTTGACTGTAAGCAAATCTGTAATCTGTAATTTTGCAGCTGACTAGGAAGCAGAGAGTGGTCGAAAAATAGTTATTGTAGAGGAGAGGGGGCGGATGGAAATGAGACATGTGAGGCACTTCCTGCTCGCTGGAACTTGTGCGATACAGTAATTCCGAGTAATTTTCCTGCCCGCTCCCTTGTAAAAAAATTCATATGACACAAATATTTCTGAATGAAAAAGAGGATCCACACATGTAGAAGACAAGGATGTCAACCTGGAAAGACAACAAGATTCGAGAGCTGCGGTCATAATATAATAGATCCTGTTCATAGCAGAGTTACTTTAAGCGTGATGATAAAAACACGCATTTAACTCAAATTAGTGTAAAGATCGTTTGATAAGAGAATCAAACCTGGAGCAGATAAATTTGGGATCAAACGTCTTAAAAATCTGAAGAGGTTAAGAAGTTTAAGTTTAGTATTCAAGCACCACCGCTTGCCTGAATGTTCCGGAAATGTTCCTGTTGTTGAGAAAGCATCTGAAGCAGAAAACCTCCTGCTATGTTCCTCATTTGTGAAACTCTGGGAAATGTCCCAGGGAGTTCATGCCTGAAAACAGTAAATGGTTTCTCCCTGTTGCACGAGCCCAGATGATAAAAATTAATGCTGCTGCTCTTTAAATCAGAGACACCTACATCAACAAATAAACTGTAGGCTGTCAAAGGAGGAACCAATGAGCAGCAATCGCATTTCAGCAGGATTTAGTTACTGCGCTACGTGGTATCACTACTTTACTCTGTAGCCTCTCAGGTCAGCTAGCATGCCTGCTCTCTCAGAGATGGTGCAGATCGCTATCTGTTGACCTCTGTCCCCACTTCAAGCTCATGATTTTCATTAAGTAAAGCGGTCCTCAGGTTTTGATTCTGCTTCACTTATCCAAAAACACCATCTTCAATTTAACAATTCATTCACTTAATGACTCAAACTGTGCTGTTGCTCCTGATCTGAGGGATCATTACCCAAATTACTTTTCTGATCTTGTGCATAGTTCCTGACACTAAGTAATTGCCTTTTGATTGATTGGAATTTGTCCACAGTTATTGTGTGTTATTTGTGTGTTAGTATGGGTGGTGATTAAAACTTATACAGAACCAAAACGCTTGTGTGGACAGAGATGGTTTTAGTCGGAAAAAGCTGTTTTAGTAGCAGTAATGATGACACCCTAAACACAAAGAGAGAAAGGGTTGACAGTGATGCAGATAAATGCTCATTTAGTGAAGACAGAAGCAGACTGCAAGGTGAGACAGAAGATTATTCCCTCCTTGTCTCTGTTGATGGATGTATGGAAGCCGTCTGTGAGGTGTATCAGTTTGGATTAGTGGGCTCCAGGGCTCCATCGCTCGTATTCAGCATATCATCTGTGGCAAGCTCCGAGTAATATCTTCATCCTGATTCAAACGCCACCCTGAGGATCAGGTTTTCAAATAAAAGAAAAGAAAGCACAGCTATTAGTTGGTACTGGTAGAGTAGTTGCAAGAGAATGATGACGTTTGTGCATGCAGGTGGGGTGCAGGAGGGCCCTGCTGCTGCTGTGCTAGAGAAGTCATGCATACAGCTGAGTGGGGATGGGAGGGAAGTGACAGGCTTGTACATGTCGATGAAGAACAGGTTGGGAGCTTGGCAGGAGACACGACCAGGGATGTCAGACACAGCCCAGGGAGAGCCGACCACACGGGCAAGGGTCAGGTAGGAAAAGGTTGTGAGTGGAAAGGGGGAGGAGGGGGTGAAGTGACAGGTCACATCTCATCTCATCTTCCATCCATCAAACAGTCCCTTTGTGGTTTGATCAAACCAGAAATGTCTTGACAGACTTTGATGGCAGAAGCACAGGTGAACTAATGCAGTCGCGCATACAGATGAATGCATTCAGATGAACGCATACAGAGGAAAGCATACAGATGAACGCATACAGAGGAAAGCATACAGTCGTGCATACAGATGAATGCATGCAGTCGTGCAGACAGGTGAATGCAAACATACACCTGTGCCCGCTCACTCTTATGGAGCGTACTCATGCTGGCCAAAATGTGTTACTGCTTTACAAAGGCAGGGTGTATGTAAATGTGAGTGTTTTCGTAGTGGGTGCACTGTATGTAATTTAGAACGGAAATACATTTTCCTGGCCTAGCCTTTAGGGAGACTTGATAGTCCAGAATTGTTCTGTAGCCATATTGTGTGCAGAGATAAAACTCATTTCACAGCCCATTAGACTTATTTGAACAGCAGCAGCCGGGGGACCCGCAGTGGGCATACTGCATCGAGAAAATTATACTTTACAGCCACTACCAAATACCAGCTAAAGGTGACCGACCATTCAATATCAGACCCACTGTGCAGGTCCAGGGCTCCTTCCTGGGTCCACTAATGAGAGGGTAAAGCAAACTGTCTCTTTCTTTCGCAAATATACTTCACATGTGGCCTTTAGTGAGCTGACCTGCTTCCCCTTCTTTATACTGGTAAAAGGTCAATTTGTTTCACATCCTTCATAATGCACGATTTTAATTGACTGGAGTCATGTCTTTTGTCTTCCTCCACTCTCTCTCCTTTCTTGCCTTATGTCCCTCACTTTTCACCCCTCTCTTTATCCCCCTCTTGTTCGTCTTTCTCTCCCTTAAACGTTTACCTGTCGAGCCACGTCTACGTGGATGATTCCACAGCATGATTCGGTCAGATTCAAGAGCAGGCCAGGCTGGGTATGATTATTTATCTGTGCTTAGAAATATCCAAATTATATCCTCAATGTGTTTAAAACACGTCTTAATCTAGGAGCTTTGAATTCAGATTTAAGACGTTGGGGAAAAAAAGATGGTGATTTAACTAGGTAGCAGCAGCACTAGTCTTTAGTTGTAGTTCTTTGCGTTTTTAAATGGTAATAGAAGATAAAGTTGATACTCACCACTGTGTTGAAGCTCTCATAGAAAATCAATGGGATGTAGTGAATTTGGGACCAGACAGTTAAGCAGGCATTCTAAAAAAACAACCAGTTAGTCCTCATCCAGGTGACTGATTTAAGTCAGTCACCTGGAAATCAGGACCTAGGACACTGGGATGCGATGCTATTGATTGGTTTGTTGACGGGTGTGCGTCTGACCTTGTTGTGATGTATTTTTCGGCTATTGAATTAGCTATTGAAAAGCTCAAGCTTCTGCTACTTATTATTAAAATGCAAATAGAGCTAATGTAATACACTAACATGCTATCCTTATCAATGTGCATCTTAGCAAACTGATGTGAGCATTTAGGCTTAGCTGACGTCACTGTTGTGCCTATGTGCACTCTATCTGCTTCTTTTTATTTTGATCTTTCTATGTTGATTTACTCAATAATTTTTCTTACCTTAATCTGTAAAGCCCTCTAATTTTTATCGTTCCTGAAATATCACAGACCGTAGTCAGTATTGTTTAGAGGGTTAGTTGAGGGTACAGGTGCATCTAATCGTGCAACTGACCGGTCAGCGTGTCGGACACCAGGCTGAGCCTCGGGTCCTGACTTGTTTTCAGGTTTGCCAGAGGTTCTTTGATGCCGCACCAAACAGGCGGAGACACGGACCCCTCACCACAGAGAGTACAGTAAATACACAGGCCAATGTATATTATCTCTCCAATAAGTGTGCCATGTCTACACTGTTCTGAAAATGAGACCACAGACGGTTCATATACACTGTGTAGAAAAAAACTGAAAATAGATGAATCCACGAGTCTGATTGATGTGATGTTTTATTTATGCCTGACGGGAAAATCTCTCTCTCCAGGGATGGAACTGGGAGGTCACTGTGTGTTCTTTGCAGAAAAACCTTCTAAGATCAGGGGTTGTGTTTTCTTAACGATTGGAGCATTGGAGTAAAAACACATTCTATGGATTAAGAAAATGAAATCAATATTTAATGAATAAAGATGCAATTTAATAAGGAACAAAGTAATTTGGAAAAGGCAGGACTCAAACTCTTGATTCACAGTCTCATCGTTTCTCCAGAAACTATGAAACTCCAGATTTTACCAGCGATAGCACTGCGGTCGACAACTACCAAACTCCAGATTTCCTCTTCCATTACAGAGGCAACAATCTTACAAGATTGTGTGGTTCTATTTTTAGAGTAAAACTCAGTTTCTTTCAAAATCTTTTCAATGTCCTTACGCAGGATAATGTGCTGCTGATGTGCCAAAATGACGTATTTGGTTATTTGTGAAAACCACTAAAAGATTTGTGAACAAGATGCTCTACATTCCTCATTTCCACACAGCAGAATCCTCTGCAGAAGAAGGAGCTGTACGTACATTGCTTCTCCGTCCGCTCAGTCACATGTTGGGCTGCTCATGCTTTACTGTTGCTGCTGCTTCTTAAGCCACAGCTGCATGAGGCAAGCTCAGGCTTCTTTTCTTCCTGCGAGGCATTTTGGGAAATATGGGAATGCAGTAAAATAGATGAGGTGATGGTGGAGTACAGAAGGCTGTGATATAATATTTAAGATGGTGTGCTGAAAATCATGATGGATGATATTTTCCTTTCGGTTACACCGACGGGGATCTTGTATTTGATTTATAAACCGGAGTATGTCTTAGCATATATATATCGACTGAGTATTTTGTGCGTTTGAGCGTGTGCACATGTCCCACATGGAGGCTGCTGTCTGTGGATGTTATGTCCATGTGTGTTTATATTTGCTTTCTGGTATTTTGTGTGCATGTTTCGATGTCTTTCTCTATTTTTGCTTGCACGAGTGTCACAGACACATGGTTTGTGGGTGTTTGGCAGATTCTCCTGATCAGCTTACCATTGGCGACTTTTCTCACAAGGGATGAAGATCTGTAGTAAGGGCAACTCACAGTATTTTTCACATTTCCAGGTGGCTGCAGGCTCGGTGGGGGTGTGGGGCGCTTGGTGTCCTGTAAAACGTGTGGCGCAGTGAAAGGAGTTGGTGGTGTGCAGAAAATATGGTACTGAGACGGCGAAGTGCTGCTCACGGTCTGTATCTCCAAGAATCAGGAAGCTACAGTTCCTTTTACCCATTTCTGTGCTCCACATGTAAAGCTCAAAGTTTACTGGTTCTGCGCAAGTAATGACTTCATTACGTGGCATGACACACATCAACAATGTGGAAAATCCTACAGTCGGTTTTACACTATTTAAACTTTAAGATACATAAACCTATTGAATGATCACCTTTAAAATGTAGAAATAAACTTTTTCCCCCACTTTGTGCTATGATGTGCGGCTCTCCTTCTATTTACTTATTTACTTTCTATTTCCTCTCGTCTCTCCGCCTTGAGTCGAAATGCATGATGGTACATATTGCTCGGTTAGTGACCATCGGCTATGCCCTACTTTTCTTGATGCATAGGGGGAAACAATGAGTATAAGGTATAACTAACTTAAATTATTACATTTATATTTGGACACCAGTAGAAAATGGTGAACTCATTATATAATGATTGGTAAGTGATTTCAGACACACTCTATATGCCCATAATGGTAGCTTTTGTGTCCAGGATAGTTTCCTTTTTGGAAAGTGGATGGAAGTGGAAAGCAGTTGCCCATATTTATGTACAGTCTATGGTTACAGTATTAATTTATTAAAGGCAAGGTTTGACATTTTCGAAAATGTGTGTTTTTTCTTGCCCGGAATTAGATGAGAGAACAGATCCAACTCTCTTGTCTCAATGTTAGATATGAGGCTATAGCCATCAGCCGGTTAGCTTAGCATGAAGAGCTAAAGCAGGGAGAAACAGGTTGACACAGATTCATTTATTTAAAATGAGAATGAGTTTTACAGAGCTATTGCAAATATGTGGCTGTTCAGTCTTGTAGTTTAGACTTCAGGAAGTAGTCGTTTCCATAATTTGGTTCTAAAGTTTATTATTAAATTTAAAGATAAGATATAATGTGTTGATTATTGAACGTTAGTGTTGCCAGGCAGATTTTGTAGCTGTTGGACTGTCCTGGGCCGGCCTGTGCGTCCAATCACTATGCTATGCTAAGCTAGTAGCTGCTGGCTGTTAGACGCACAATCACAGGACTCACACGCCAGTGAACTTTTGCTTTGACCATAACACACTATTCACCATATCACTATCATTTTAAAATTGATGCCACAAAGAAAAATGCATTATCAAGATCAGGATGGAAAATAAAAAGGTTGACATAGGTTGTGTAGACAGCATTTATACCACCATGCTTTTATTATATGCTCAGGTTAGACAGAAATTTCAGCTGTAGGTGTAACAGGTTCAAGGAGACCTTTGTTAAAAAACCTCCACTTGTGATTCAGCTTGAGAACTGCCGTATTTATTGTGTGCTCAAGGTCACATTTTAAAGTCAGTGACCTTGATCCCTGCACACATGTGCTCGCTGGACGAGGATGCACGACACAATGAGACAATCGCAGCAGGTGAAATATGGCGTCAAGCCTCATGAATCTGCTCTTTCAGTTTACCTTCCACCGGGCGATTGAGTCTCCACATGGAAATTTAGAGTCTGACAGAAGCAGGTGAGGACACACTCAGTGTGCAGCAAAGCAACAGACACAAGACTCCAAAAAGACTGTTCCCTCCTCTACGGTGCATGAGGGGATGTGTGTGTGTGGGGGGGGGGAGATATTATCAAGTGGAGCCAAGCCTCAAATCATTTAACTTTGAGGGAGATCAGGTGAAGTGTGTGTCTTACGTTTTCAGAGAGGGAGAGAAAGGGGGAACTATGGGGGTAAATCTCGTGGAATTACTACAGAGGGGCAGTTCACCCTTGAGGAATCTCAGGTCGTCCTTGTGAGAGGCTCGCCATCATCACACACAGACATACACACACACACACGACTCTCCCCCCTCCTCCTGCATCCCTGTCTCCTCCCCCTTCGAACAAAAAAAAAGATCCCTCCTCTCCATTGCACCCTCCCCAGCCCACCACCACCACCCCTCCCCTGCGCACCCCTCCCCTCAGCCTGCAGAAGATCGCCGTAATTGGCCGCTGCTGCCGGGACTGAGCGACTGCGCTCCGGCGTGCGGGTTGGCGCATCCTCTCGCGTCCGGCGCGAAGATGCGCAAGACCTCTGCGTGAAAAGTGGAAGGAAAAAGGTGAAAGACAACAACCCCCGACATCATATTGTACCTACATTTGCGAGCTGGGGGTTTGGCGCCGACATCCAGCCACTGCCTCTGCGGCTGCTGCGCTGTGTGCGTAGTATAAACGTGGGAGTAGAGGACAATCAAAACCACCACCTCTCTCTCTCTCTCTCTCTCTCTCTCTCTCTCTCTCTCTCTCTCTCTCTCTCTCTCTCTCTCTCTCTCTCTCTCTCTCTCTCTCTCCTCTCCCTCCCCTCTATCTCTCTCTCTCCTCCTCCCGCTGTAATATTTATGACAAAACGGAGGCACATTATTCTGGTCACGTTTTGGGCTGACAGTCGGCTGTCCCGGAGAGCGCTCAAGTGAATCACGGTCCGGAGCTGGAGACATAGCGCAGCGCAGCGCACCGAAACCCGCAGTAGGGATGTATAACGGGGATTCCCACTCTGCAAACTGGTAAGTTCCAACACTCCGACTGCTGCACTTCTCATGACACTCATTTGAAGCTTTTCATTTAAAAATCGTGCTTTTAACGATAACAACAGTGGGGGGTGTATTTGGAGACAACTGGACCTGGGGGTTTCAGCTAAATGAAGTGGATGCTGGTCTGTCCATCGGTGGGACAAGATCAGCCCAGACCTGTTTGGATTCCCGAGACGACAGTGATACAACATCACCTCACATCCGCACTGGATCGCAGCCTCCAGTGCTCATTTTAGTCGCTTGTTTGCATTGATGAAGATGATGAAGTGGCTGACCTGGTGTGGGACACAGATCATTGGATCATTCTTAGCTTCCTCGCGATGTGCAGCAGCAACAGACGATACTTGGACCAGAGAGGGGAAGAACTCCGATGTGAAACAGCGCATATGAAGCAGGGACACATAGCACTCATGCCCGCAGTGTTGTATTATTTGATCATTTTCCAGGAAGCCACAGTGGTTGTTGATGTGCCTCAGTCACATGGATGCGCCAGGCTTGACGCGTATCGGTCCGCTTTCGTGGTCTAGAAGAGCTCAGGCTCAGAGCAGCAACGAAACACTTTACATTTATTGTTTAAATCAAGTCAAATTATTCCACATGTAGTGCACGTGATTTGTTGCTGTTGCACTGCCATCACACCATGAGACCTATAGGTCTGAGGGGGCCGTTTATCTGATCTGCTCTGCGCTTACTTTAAAACCCTCCATCATAAAAAAAAGAGAGGGAGAAACAGTGTCATCCAAATACAACCGTTTTTACAGCTTGACAGAACATTAGCATTTTCCTCGCCTAACTTCAGCTTTTATGTAAATCTCAAATCTGAAATATGATTAGTGCCACTGTGCAGCACATAATTCATAATGCTCTCTTTTTACCTCAAGTTTCCTCCTGCGCATAAATCCATCGACAAATACTACTGTAAATGTCCTTATGTAATCTATAGCCTCCTCTCCTCACTTGTGTGAATACGGAGCAGGGAGGGAGATTGTTTTGAGCACTTGTTCATGAGACGTGAAATGGGAACATGTTTGGTCGGGGGCTGGAAGAGAGGCTCTCTGTGGTGGATTTCTAACTGCTGCAGAGCAAGGTTACTGCTCCCATTGATTTCATGTCAAACTGCTCCTTGTTTGCATAAGTTGATAAACAGTGATGGATCAGAGGGCAAATCAAATTGTTTGCCTTCTTAATGTGATTTATTTTTATTTAGAGTTGTCACAGGTTTTTTTTCTTCATCAGAGACTTATCTTTTGTCCTTAATTCGAACCCGTGCTATGCCTGGTGCAGTGTTGGTAGTGTTTTTGTTAACAACCAGCAGAACCTTCAGAATGTAGTCTTTTAGATATTGAAACACTTAACTAGTTTTGATTGTAACAAGTTAGACAAAAAGCTAAATTAAATGTTGAGAATGCAAACAAATTTGACCAAAAAGTGATATTTCTACAAAAGATGTGTTCTATTCTTGAACCTCTCCTCAGTCTATATGATTATTGTGATTTTCATGAAACACCTAATTTTACTATTCAAATAACAATCTTGATATTAAGTAGCCTACATTATAGCTGTTCATTTCCCAGTATAAACATGCAGAATATTAAAATGTAATGGTTAATGCTCTGTGTGGTTTCCTGCTTGTGGCCTTTCTTTCTTAAATACATGCATGTGTATCCTTCTCATTTTCGCATGAAATTCCCTGCTATACGAATCTCAAAGGGACACTTATTTTTCAACGTTATTCGGTGACAGGCCGTGTGTTTGCTTCGCATATGGGTCACTGTGTGTTTGTGTCTGTGCATGTATTTATAGAGAAGCTTTGATGCTGCTCGTGGGGGAAATATTCCACCACACGTGTCACTCTCTGGTTTAGATGCCACAGTGTTGTACTGCAGAGTGGTGTCCAAAAGAGAGCTGTACCTCTGTCCGATGTTGCGATTGATTGAAAGTTGTATTTACCTTTTATATAACAGACCTGAAGAGGAGATGGTCAGAGTGTTGTTGTGGGTTCTCACAGGGAAACAACAGTGTGGGAAAGACACGCACGATTTATTTTTTGTCAGCATATGTGATTCAAGTGTTATTTTTGGTAATTGGCCTAAAATGGCTTTAGATATTGTAATTGGTTCACACTGAATATGAAACATGGCACAGCCATTACTGTTTTTGTTTAGTTTTATTTGATATAGCATTAAAAAATTGTTTTTTTAATTTTTCAAGCTGTTATGTTCATCGATCTAAAATGTAGACTTACACTGACAACATCTCACTGTTAGTAAATAGAAATAATAATTACACCATATTTAATTCTGCAAAAAGTCTTAAACTGTGTGTTTATATTTTCCAATATTAGAACTGTGTTTTTGAGCTGAATGGACATCTTCTCTTTAATCAACCAACTTGACGAAACCCAGAAAACTCACTAACCTTTGTTTGACTATAAAATTGCACATGTCCTTGTATAAAACTACAGATACAAAACAACAAGTACAGAGCAAGTACGAAAAAGGTCAAAACATCATAAACACCCGTTACTTGCCTCGCACGCAGACATTTTTATTACTGATGGCTGAGATTGCTTGTCCTCCTTTCCAGTGCGCTCGCAACCGCTGCTGTGAAATTAAAAGCATGCTACACTTAATCCTCTTACCAAATATAGTAAATAACAACGTTGCTTGAAGTGTGTGAGTGCATGGAAACGGAGCAGAGGCGGAGACAATCTTAGCACTGTCATTGGACCAAAGCAGGGTAGATGATTGGGGAGAAAGCAAATAGAGAGATGAGATGGAACAATAAATCATTAGAGTGCAGACTGGAATGACAACGGGGAGAAAGCCTGTAAGAGCAATGAGACAGATGCAACATGAAGGAGCGGACCCATACGTGAAGACTTAACAGACTCAGTGTGGCCACCAATCTGCAAACCAGAGATACAGCCTAACAGACCTAATGTTTAAGTGTAAATCATAACAGATCAGGATTATTCTTTGTCATTTGCCAGGTAACGTGAAAAGAACTTTAATACATCATCCGTGTGCACGATTTGTGCCTGAGCCAAGTTGGGTAAATTGTTATGGGCAATGGTGGTGACGACAACAACTCCCATGATCCCACGCTGTATAACGTTATCATCAAACTAGTTTTTTTGTGATTGTGACACCCCCCACAGCCAAAGTTATATATTGTTGATATGTGCCTCATTTACTTTGCCTCCTTGTGGTTTTGTTATGAAACCTCTCTTGTCATAAGTCAGAATTATGTTTGGCTGCGTGTTTATGTGTGTTGGTGTTCCCCTCCCTCAGGTAAGACTTCTGTGCGTCATTATGCTGTGATAGTACAGTTGCCCCTTGGCCAAATAAATCCTGTCTGCTGGAGATAAATGGCATTAATTGAGCTCTAATTGCCTGCTGAAGTGAAAGAGCTTCATCATTTTAACCTGAAGCAGTGAGCCTCAAGTCTTTCTTTTTCTAATAATCCATCACATCCTCTTAGTCTGTTATTTCTATTCTTCAGGTCTATTTTCTGACCTCATCCGCTCTCTACTTCAGTTAACTGTAGAACATGATATGTTGCTTCAGAGAAAGATTTCTCTGCTAAAGCACAGCTTGGCATCAAACGTGTGCAAGATTATCCTGATTAGCATTCAGATGTTTTTTAAATCACTGCTCTGTCTGGGGTTTCTCCTGCTTGCACTGGGATGCCTTGTGAAATGTACCCTTTGCACGTTTTTGTTCACTATAGGTGCTATGGTGTGGTTTAGTGGGAAACTGTTGGGTTTGTTCAAGCATGTTTGTTCGAATCATGCTAAAACAATCAAGGGAACACTTTAACGTCACAGTGTCACACCAAGTCAGGTAAACCTCGAGGATATACATATCTTCTGTTAGGAAGGAGAAGTGATGAATGAAATGAAAGTGAAGAAAGACAAATGAAAGTTACAACAGCTGCAATGGAGAGGCAAAAGCAAAACAACTCCCGAAAAGTGAATATTTTTGAATGTGGTGGCAACAAACAATTGCTCTCTCCTTATCCTTCCTGACTGATTCTACTTGTGCTACTGTACTTGTCACTACTGATAGCATGAAGCTGTACCTGCAGTCCTATGAGGTTGCACAGGTAGTCCAGCTTCTCCAGGATGGCACATCCATATGTGCGGTTGCAAGAAGGTTCGCCCAGCACAGTCTAAAGCGGATGGAGAAGACACCAGGACACCGGCCATTACACAAGGTTCGAGATATACAAGGCAGTAGAAGGCCATGAACCCAGCAGCAGGATAGGATACGTCTCCATAGCATGACCGGGACGAAATCCTCAGAGCCATTGTCAGACCTTAAGCGGGTACAGTGGGCGCTGGGGAACCCAGATGGAGCCAGAATGTTTAGGCAGTTCCTGGATGAAGTTAATGATGGCATTGCGTTGCCGTAATACAATTCAGGCAAGTTGGATCAGCCTGAGATTTAGATTTTCCATGTGGTTTTAAATTCAGCCCTCATTGGGTCAGTAAAGATTTTAAACTTCGTTCACCAGGATCTGATGTGTGATTTAAGTGTAAAATGGATGACACGACGGCTCCTTCAAAGTGAAGCTTTACTTGTAAACAAATTTTAAAAGATGAAGTAAAGAAACATTAACATTGTAGTGCATCTTCAGTGTATTTACCCAGGAGCAAGGGTCGAGGCTTTTCCCTTCTTAAAGTGGCAACCGAATAGCTGTTGATTTTGTTTCTTTATCAACAACGTAGCATTAAATCGATCACAGACCCCAGTTGACTTGACTACTTATGTACAACACTACAACCCAATACAAATTGACATGTTTGTGCAGGACAAATCTTACCTTAATTTTGCGATTGTATTCGGACAATTAAGTCCTGCTGACAACCGCTGTCGAAAGAGAGACGTAGCTAATCATAACCAATCACTCCAGAGCTCATAAAGATTATAGGAGAAATTACTGCTATAATAGACACATAATGAGCGCTTTTATATCTCTCCATTTTATCCTCTTATATTGTCTCAGCCTCTTTAATAGTAATCATATCTATTCTATTCAGTGGGGCCAGTGAACAGGCGGCTGATTTACTTAGTTTTACGTAATTTCGCTGGCTTTCGCCCATGATTTTGATTTCCTCTTGTTTTTAAGGACTGGGAATTGCGTGGCAGCCTTAATTAGTGCTTATGATGGGTGGCGCTTGTAATAGCAAGATTACAGGCTTGGGACGTCATCGCTGGATGGAGGATACAGAGGAGTGTCTTTAATGAATGGTGAAGCTAAATGAAATCCATCGAACACGCTGTCAGGTGGTAATGATGCCTCACATCCAGTGGACCAGAGCAATCCAGAGACCAAGGTCTTCTCTCAATAGAGCTGTTCCTATGGATTATAGGCTGTGATAATCAACCTGCATACCCAAAGCTTCCTTATTGATGTGCAGGTGGCATCCTGTCAGATTTGAGGGATATAAAGTGACAGGGAGTTGGTTATTTTTACCTCTGATGCGGTGACACCGATCTGTGGGAGGCTACCTGCAGTGTTGCATCAGTACAACACTCAAAACCATAGAATAGTGTATATGTTCAGTATAAAAGCAGGGACCCATGTGTTTGAAGATGGATGGTGCAGGGGGGAGGCGAGGCGGCGCAACAGGGACTATTCAAAAGAGAGATGGATAGAGGTAGTAAGCAGGGAACAAACATTCCCCTCCAGCAAGCACACGACTCAGCATCCATCTGCACACCCCCAAGTCTTCCTCTCATCCATCACTCCCTCACTTCACCTACCTCTCATTTTCATCCTACCTCAACCTCCCCCCCCCTTCCCTCTCTTGTCTCACATGCAAGTGCCGATGGGATTCAGCAGTTTCTAAAGCACACACGATGTCATTCAACCCGGAAGGCGATCCATCTTCCGCCATGTCTTGCAGAGAGCACACACGAGAGCGCGTGGGCTGCCGGTGGTTGTCCGCGTGGGTGGGTGGCAGTTCGCGAAGCATTGTGGACTACATGGTGTGCTTACGTGTCTTTAGCGAGCTGGCAGGAGTTATGAGAACCCATTTCTAAAATGTTACAGTGTCTTTTGGCCTCAGATGAAGAGCAGGAGTTTTGGTTTAAACACATTGAGAGTTTCACTCCTACCTATAACCTACACAGTAGTCAGTGAGTTGTGTATCCTTACATTTTTTTTGTTTTTCTGATCAGAGACACATGAGGTATAGGTTTGGTGGTTGTTGCTCTCACTGTGCAGGTTGTGTTGTTGGCCTGTCCAGGCTGTATTGTGGGAGCCTGCCAGGGAAGCTGCTGCCCAGCTGGTGGCTGCTCGCTGTTAGCGCTGCTGGATGAATTGAGTGGGAAAATTAAGCCTTTGATCGATTGTCTCACTGCAGACATTAGGGATACCTAAGGCGGCCGTGATTCAGTGAGCTGCATGCACCGTCATCGTCTTTGCTTTCTGTCATTTCCCCTCTTTCTCCTTCACTCCCAACCCTTCTCATTGGTCTCTCTCTCCTCTGTTTCCATTTCTTCCCTAAATGTCAACTTTAGTGTCAGTCCCACCGAATAAAAAAAACAAATGCGTCTTTCTAGTCTCACCATTTTGTACTGACATTTCACAGTTTTACAAGGGGAAGAGAAGAAACAGGTGGCAATTTCTCTGTGGATAAAAGCCCAAATAAACCACAGCACAATGCAGCGACACTGTCATGTGCATGTGTGGTCAGATACAATGCCATTGTGTAAACATGTTCCCTTTTTGTTGTCAGAGCAACTAGAGACTGATTACTACCAAGCTTTTACTTACGTTTCCAATCTGATTCTTCGGGGAAAAATTGGATACACTTTTTGAGTTGGTGGAGGACAAGCACTTGAAACAGCAGCAGGTTGATACTCCGGTCCTCAGGATCAAGATGGAGAGCACTATGTCACAAAGATTCAGGTTTAAACTACTGTTTCTGCCTGAGGAACATTTTGAGCATAGACCTGAAAGACCTAACATTTAGGGTGAATGAGGACCCTTTTGGCACTTTTCAAAGGCATGATCATATGTGAAGACAATTTTTTTCAGGGTTAGGTTTGGGTTTAGAATTAGTTTAGAATTAGATTAGAATAGAATTAGCTGTGATGGTTGGGGGATAGGGGAAGGGGGAAAGAAACACATAAAACAATAATAGTTTTAGGAAGAGTTAGATTATAGGTTAGATTAAGGCTTGTTTTAGTTTAAGTCCAGGGTAAGGGTTAGACAAGTAGTAACTATGGTTAAGGTTAGAGTAAGTCTCAAGGAAATTAATGTCAATGGTATGTCTTCTGAGATATGATAACGTGTGTTTTTTTGTTATACTTTATTAGTGCATTATCATGAAAGTCCAGTTGCAGCCACGCTGTCATCCAAGATGCGTCTTGTGTGAAACGAAGTCTGTCTCTAAAAGGAAGATCATAAACAGCATTTCAGTGTATTTACTCATTTATGTGTCCTGTGAGAATCAGTTCTTCAATCATCTCTTGGACTAAAACGTGGATGCTATAGTTTCCTGTGAGAGCAGGCATAAAAACAAGGCAAAACACACTGACACAATGCGGGTTGTGGCTTTGTTATTAACTTTAAACTTGAATTTGACCTTGGCATCCACTGAGCCGCCGTATCGCTGTGTTGATTACAGTCTTTTTGCAGAATGTGTTTCACTGCACTTATCTTGGGGGTCGATGGAGACGTAACTAGTATTAGTCTCCATCCTGCACCTGCTCTGGTTTCAGCATCTGCTCAGCCAGTTGCTCTGTCTGCGTCAACCCCCCTACGGTGCTGGGCTGCATTCAGAATCAAACCTTTTTTAGCAGCATTACACAAAAATTACTGGAAAGATTATGATGAAACTTGCTGGGAGGATGTGGTTTGGATTCCTATTGAATAATGCATGGATCAGGCATATTTAAGGGACTGATATCCATGCGTGTGTAATTTGGTGCAGGTTTGATTGAATTTAATGAGACTGTTGGGCCTTAGCAGAGGCATGGCCTATACCGAGTAAAATTTTAGAAGACAATATTAAATGTTTCCGTTTACAGTTTCTCCACATCATTCGATGAAAACTCTGTGCTACACCTATATTCCTAATGTGGGCTACAGATGTGTGTTGATACACTAAAACATACTTCACAAACCGGCTAAGAAAATGAAATGCTTTACATTGTGTGGTATCGAGTTATCGTCTAATGCCTGCTGTTCGTGTTTTGCAGAACTAATTTAGTCATCAGGAAAAGAAAAAAAAGCTAAATATATGGATATCTAGCATGTGTGTGAAGTGTTTGCAAAATCTTAAGAGATGAGAAAAGGCTAGAAAATATAGAGAGAAACTCAGAGTCCCTGAGTGACAACTGAATCTGCTCTAGCATTTACCCTGTGATATTGTAAAAAAGGAGCCTGACAACCTGTCAACTCGTACCCAACACTTATAATAACCCTGACAACTGGGTCCAGGAAGCTCTGCAGTCTCTGATACTGTCAGTTTGTTGCTGTTGTTCCGGAGTAAAGAAAATAAGCTACTTTAATTGAATCACCATCTGCAAAACCACAGAATGGACTGAAGGACTGACTTCTTGTGAAATATGCTGTGTATTGACGTCTAACACTGTGTTCCCACCAAGTGTATTTTTGCCTCATGTTATTTGCGCCAGTATCATTTGTGCTCACAGTTTTTTCCAGGAGTTGCTTCTGGATGATTTCTGGTGCTACCTGAGGCTGATCAGTGGTCAGTTCGATGACATACAAACTCGGGTCGGTGCGTCTCAACCTTGATTGGCTTTTGCTGCATCACGTCAGGCTTATCTTTTGCTCAAGTTCAAATATTTTCAAGTCAAATTAGTGAAGCAAATGACGAAATTTGTATTTATTTTTCGCATAGCGGGTGATCAAGTGTGAGTGACACAAAAATGTGTTTCATATTAATTTCCAAAGCAGAGTTGTCAGGAAATTAGGTCATTTCCTAATATAACATGTTTTATATTTGATGCCTTAAGCTCTTTGTTCTCTGCCGCTGTCCCCTCTGCCTGACCTGTCAATCACAGGAGGCAATTTATTTTCTTCCACCTTGTTTCTGCTAAGGTGCAAATGTACAATACACTGATTACAACCAAAACACCATTACAGTACTGACATGGACTTCTCAGAATTCTCAGTTACCAGGACCGTTAGTATGAATACGATCCCTCCCCTCAAATAAACCTGAGTATTTTTATTCCCCGGTGAAATACACAAACACTGCAGGTCATTAGAAACTCTAACCAGACTTCAGCACCTTGTCTAATCTCCCCCTTCCCTCTCTCTGTGTGACTCTCCCTGCCCGCAGGTCAGAGTCACAGCTGCACATATAAAGGGCTTCTGACGTTCGTCTTGCCCTCAAACAACATGCTAACACAGACGTTCTCCACTGTTTCGTCTGTGGCTCCTCAGTATCTTTTGTTGAATCTTGGTCATCACTCAGTTCTGAGTCTCCATTATCACAGGACTGACTGTGACTCATGTTTCTCTTACTCATAGAAGTGCATAAATGACTCTTGTTGAAAGCTATTGAGTCTGCTCATTTCAAACCCTCATCCACTTCTAATTATTGTTTGGACTCAATCGAAACAAACCATGGCCTAATGTTTAATGAGACTGATCAAAGCAGAAACTCCAGACGTAATCTTCTATTTTTACAGGAGCTGATTATCTTTAAAAATAGAATTAAGTCTTCTGTTTATTGCTGTGTTATACCATCCTGTTTTTATACCTCTACATCGGCCAATGCATTATGTTCCCGCCCATTCCATTTTTGTGAACATGATTCTTTAAGAACACCTTGAGGAAATGTCCTCATTCAGTTGGACCAGGGGTTCATTTGGGTTGTCAAAGATTTATACCACTGTTACCACAAAAACAATCTCAGGAGCACCTCCAGAAAATCCTTTTAACTTTGGTTAAAACATTCACTTTGATTCACAATGGAACTGATTGTCGGTCAAAGGTCAGGTGACCTCACAAAACTCTTTTCTGCTTTAGACTTGGCACACATTTTCACTTGGACTCATAGATTAACTGATTAGATTTGGGTGATCGAGGCTTGAGGTCACAGTGGCTAGACAGTAGAATATAAAGTCTGCAGCTTTTAGGAAATGTCTTTAAATTTGGATTAGTTATCACTTGGACTCACAGATAAATGGATCCGATTTAAGTGGTAAAGGGTAAAAGCTCACAGTGACCTCATATGTGGTTTAGACTTTATATGCTTCCAACATTTTCTTAATTTATAAAAGTCAACATACTTTGTGATAATGTGAACTTTGATCACACAAACGAGGAACACAATTCTCTAACTTCACCAGGTGTTAAAATAAGGTAATAGAAAGAATTTAACTCACAACTATTTTATGTGGTTCTCAAAATGTGAGCACAGGAACCTTTGAGAGGACATGAAAGCAAGTGTGTTTGTGTGCTCTCTTGATTCGGGCTTGTTAAATTGGCAGATCAATGATGCTTTAAATCAATGTTCCAGCAACGTCACAAACCCTATGGAACCCATTAGTGGATTGAGATAGAACACTGTTCCACACTGTCCTGCCTGCAGGTCCTTTCCACAAATGGCAGGAAAAACTGTGAAATAAACAAAAGGGAAAAGGGCAAGCCACGAGAGTGAGAGCAAAGAGCTGTGTCAGAGGAAAGGTTGACAGCAGAGGCCGGGGTCAGCACTTGCCAACAAGGACACACCTGTATCTCTTCCTCATCCACAGAGTCAGGGAGGGCGCACATTTTTCTCCTTTACTGTATAAAGAATTTCTTCTTGAATCAACCAGGACTTTGTCTGATTCCTTCCCAGTGCACAGGAGAGCATGCGGCCAGCCATGCATAACATGCTCTACATGCAAAGTAGCCTGTCTCAGCCTGTTTCCTGCAAAAAGGAGATCAGAGTAGGAAGGAACGTAGGAGAGCAGAGGAGAAAGAAAGGGAGGAGTGGAGAGAGGATGCAACAGAGAGCCAGTCTTTCTCTACTTGCATTGTTTATGTGCCACTGTCTGCGGATCATTGATCCATTCGTCTTCATTACATCTCCCTGTAAGGACTATTAACTGCTGCCACCCTCAGTTGGGTGCCTGCGATGTTGACGTGCACTATAAGGTCTCTCTACCGGCCTATCAATGTCCCTGTCACCTCTCCTCCCGGAGGTAGGAGCTGGCAGCTTCATATTGCTGGTGGATAAAACAAGACAGGATTTGTTATATGTCACTGCCATCTTAATAATACAGGTAGCGTCTTGCATGTTTGCATTATGCTGCGAGACTCTTTTCTGACCCATATAATGTATGTTGCATAATGATGAATCCAACATCCACCCACTCATGCTCACTAAAAGCATCTTTGTAACTGGATTCAGCACATATATGAACGTAAGTGAAGCCAGGGAATAGATCCCTGTTGGTTTCGTTAAGACATCTACACTGTCCGGGGATGGTAATCATGGTTAGCAAATGTCCCCCACGAGACAATCCTGCCGTGACTTTCTCTCTGCTCTAACTGCTACCGTTGTTTATGTGAAGGGTGTTGTCGTCTAACTGCCAGAGCCCAGTGAGACATCATGGGTCATCAGCAGCAGCTTGAACTGCACCCCATGATTCCACTTGACTGCCAAGATCCCTTTCACCTCGCTGTGTCAACTCATGGCTTCCCCGCACTTGTGAAATCTGACAAGTTTGACTTGTACTTGTTGTACAGTGTTATTTTTTCAGTAAATATGAGTCGAGTGGACTGTTAAACTGCTTGGTGTGGATGTCCTCCGTCTGTCTGTCTGTCTGAGTCCTCACCATCTTCTTTCTCTGTATCCTTATTTCATAGAATCAACCTCTGATCCAACCGTAGTCCTCAGTGCCGTCGGGGCGGGAAAGGAGAGACAGAGCATGGTCTGGGGTGGCGGCCACTGTTGCTATGTGTGAAGGAGTGCCAAGGCGCCAATGGAGACCGAAGGCTATCGTGACCTCCTGGAGACCAGTGACGGCCAGGGGGTAGGCGTGCTGGATGGTGGTGGCGAGCTGGGTGGTGAGGAGGGATGGAGCTCACCCTACCCGCTGGGCTTCCAGGTGTCTTTGACCACTGTGCTGATGCTGGAGCTGGTGCTGGGCTTCAGCAGCAACCTGACAGTGCTTGTGCTCTACTGCGCTCAGTCAAACTTGGTGGATTCAGTCAGCAACCTGGTGACGGTCAACCTCCATGTGCTGGACATACTGGTCTGTGTGCTGTGTCTGCCGCTCACTGTGGCTGTGATCCTGCTGCCTGCTAACGACAGTGGAGTCGGCAGCCTGGCCACGCTGTGCTGCTTTCATGAGGCCTGCGTCACGTTCACCAGCGTGGCGACAGCGGTCAATGTGTTGGTGATCAGTCTGGACCGATATGACATCTCTGTGCGTCCGGCGAGTCGTCTGCTGACCCCCCGGCGTGCTGCGATGCTCCTGGCAGCAGTGTGGGCTGTATCTCTGGCTGTCTTCTTCCTGCCCTTCCTTGAGGGGGACTTCTTCTCTTCAACGGGAGAGGAGGGCGAGGATGAGGAGCCGGAAAGGCAGAATAATGAGCCTGAATTCACCACTGGACTGACTACCCTTTTTTCCTCCCCCTCTCCCTCTGTATCACCCTCCACTCAGCCATCCTCCGCTTCACACCACCTGTCACCAGTATGGCAGAACAGGACACTGCTGTGTGTCGGAGGGCAGGGGTATTACACGGGCCTGGCAATGTATTACCACTTGTTACTCCAAGTGCCCTGCTTCTTCATCGCTGTGATCGTCATGTTGTTCACCTACTCCAAGATCCTA
Organism: Pseudopleuronectes americanus; assembly: GCA_038501795.1. Classification (NCBI taxonomy): domain Eukaryota; kingdom Metazoa; phylum Chordata; class Actinopteri; order Pleuronectiformes; family Pleuronectidae; genus Pseudopleuronectes; species Pseudopleuronectes americanus. The sequence goes on along the minus strand of CM076717.1, from coordinate 14,481,526 downwards.
CAGGCCCTCAACATCCGCATCGGCTCCCACATGATGAGGGGTTCACGTAAAAAGGACTCCACCTGCAGGATACGTTGCAGAAGGCGGAAGAAGAAGGACCTGAGCCTGCCCACAGAGGTAGTGTCCTCCAACCAGAACCAGAACCTTAGCCATCCTCCTCTCATCCCCTCTCCCACACCTACGCCAACATCCCCCCCCGCCGCTCTCCTCCATGCCTCAAGGGATGTCTGACAGCGGAGCAACAGTCACCACAGTCAGCACTGCTGCCACCACCCCCATTGCAACCACACCGGCTACCCTTGCTTCTCCAACCCCACTTTTAGCTTCAGCCTCAACAGTGCAGACCCACGCCACCTCACCACTACCTGCCTCCACCATGGGAGTCCAGGCCTCAGTTTCAGCCATCATTGCTTTGAGGCGTGCAGTCCGCAGACACAGGGACCGCCGGGAACGCCAACGTCGCGTCCTAAAAATGTCCCTAATCATCATATCCACCTTCCTTGGATGCTGGGCCCCTCTGTCCTTGGTCAACGTTTTGATCCTGTGTATGGGTCCCAGCGACAGCCTGGTGCGGATCCGCCTTTGCTTCCTAGCAATGGCTTATGGAACCACTATCTTTCATCCTCTGCTCTATGCTTTCACCAGGCAAAAGCTTCGCCGCGCTCTCAAAACACGGGTCAAGAAGAGGGTGGTATCCCTTCTGCAGGTGGACCCAGCTGTCAGCGGGGGGACAGTTATTCATAACTCATGGGTGGAGGGGGGAGGCAAGAGGAAGAGTCGTAAACCACGGGTAGAGGCCAGTGACGGCACTGATCGATGCCTCACCGAGGCAGTGAAGGAATGAAGCTTCAGCATGCACACGTGTGTGTGTGTGTGTGTGTGTGTGTGTGTGTGTGTGTGTGTGTGTGTGTGTGTGTGTGTGTGTGTGTGTGTGTGTGTGTGTGTGTGTGTGTGTGTGTGTGTGTGTCTGTGTGTGTGTCTGTGTGTGTGTGTGTTTGTGTGTAAAAAGAAAATTGTGTGTCTCCACTTTGCTGGAGATGGATCTGGTGTCTATTCATGCACGGGTGAGAGAGAAATGAGATCCAGTTTGTTTACATAGGTCAGGACAAATCTCATGCAGATGTGGAGAAGGTTAGTCCTGAGATCCAATTAGAGGCAGCTTTCTGCTCTCAGTGACCCTCATTAGTCCACTTTCTGACTGACAAGGTGGCCACCATTTCTCCATGGCAACATAACACAAGAATTATGTAAAAATACAAAACCACAGCTACTCAAGATTATAGTATGTACCTCAAATATAGGGAAAAGGTTAGATCACAGAAAACATATATTGCTCCTGCACTTTCAACTTGTATTGCATGAATAAATGCACAGACACACACACACACACATATACACTTCATGCACATGGATGTATAGTCAGTCATTATCTGTGAAAGCACACCTATATCTACCTGCACAGATATTCTCAGAGAGAAAATATTGATTAAAATATATATTTCTCATTCGTTCCCTATTTTTTCATGCCTTAATTGAGTTATTAAGATATTCACCTGGTGCTGAATGTCCTGCTTTATGTTTACAACAATGCATCAGAGTGAAAGTGTTGGCACATTTTGTAATAGGCAAATTAATGGCAGGTAAATGCAGGCATTCAGATACAAAGTTTACAGGCTCACACAAAGAAAACAAGAAAACTGCAAAAAAAATGACTTAATTTAATTCTCCAATAGGCAGCATATTTTTAGAAGAATGTGCACAAGTTAAGGCATGTTTTTTTTTATTTTTATATATAATTTAATGGTCTTGATGGCTTAGTCGAGGATGTTTGTGTGATTGTGTCTGAATGTTTACACGTGTGCTTGTATGCTTGTGTGTTTGCGGTAAGGTGCGGGTGCATAAATAAACAAAATAAAAGACTGTACGTGTGTGTCCATGATTATGTGCAATAAATCGTGAGCAAAGCAATGACCCTGAGGATGTGAACTAAGAGAATGTGAACACAGAATTGTTGGTTTTCTTGTTACGCTTCAGATTGCAGGGGGGTGGGGGGTGTTAAATCCTCTGATTAACAGTAGAGAGCCACTGGGCAGAACAGGAAAACTAATTATGTGGAGCAACTGTAAGTATGTGTATATGACGGGCCACTGTAATATTACTGAAATTGTATCACTTCAGCTTTTAAGTGGAAATCAAAGGGCAATATTTTGTGAAAAACATCATGATAACTTCTCACTGTAGTCACTGCAGGTGAACTAGCAGAGGAATCCGATCATGGAGAAACAACAACTGACAGGGGACGTCCCCTTGTGCCGAGTCCTGGACATGTTACACTACATCTGTATCTGTCTCTCTCCTCAGGGCTTCATGTCTCATTTCCAGACATGATGGACATAAAACACTAAACCAGTCCTCAAAAAGCTGTTGTGTTATGGTTGCTACAGTAGGTAAAAGATTTATGTCAGTTTGTAGATAGAGTACACATTCAACTTTGTACGAGCTTGGAAAGCTCCTATGGGGCTTTTGGGCTATCTCCTCCCTCATCCTCACCCCTTTTACACAATGAGCCGGACTGAAGACAGTAATTCTTGTGTATTCATGTACAGTTTTCAGGGATGTAAATATTGAAGTGTCTGTTTTGGGTTTTAGAATTTAAATTAAAATTGTCTTTATCACAATCATCTGCCGGACAGAAAATCAGCCATTGTGATAAACTCTTGAGTGAGTTGGAAAGTTACTGTAAAGAAAAGTTTCATGTAATTGTAATTGTGTTAATACTGTATGTGTGTACACTGTACTGTACATTTATGACCATGTGTATAGAGACCTATTAGTATTGTATAAGATTTATATTACGTGTTATTGTATAGGACAGAACCAAATCTGTATTAAAAATATAAGAAATGGTCTATTTCTGGTCATTGTGTCAATTCATGCACGTGTCAGGCTCAATGTAATGGTCATGGTTTTTCAAATTTGAATTATTACTTCTAAGGAATTTGTTTTTTTTTAATTTTCACCGAAGTTCTGAATTAAAATTAGAAAAACATTTGCTATATCATTTGAAATTAGAAAAATGTGTGTCTCCTTTTTCTATTTCACATGCTTTTAAACAAAAGAGGAATCAAAAGCAATCGCCTAAGGAAGAAAGATTTATAAATCCAGAAGAAATTCGGACGTTGTTTTGTTTTTTATTTACCTATGAGTCTGTTTCTTTAAAGCGTAACAATTACAGACTTCACAATCCAAATTATTTACAGTATCATGTTATCATTTTAAACCAAACAACCATTTTCTTAATGTAGGGTAATATTCATAGAGCCATATCTTTACTATTGTAGAGTTAGGGTTATATAAAGGCCTTTTACATAGCAAGGTTGAGACGTAACAAATAGTAACGCAACACTTCCGACAATGAGCAGCACTTGGAGACAGTAGAAAAACCTTCCTTTCAACAGCAAGAAACCTAGAGAGCAGAACCAGACTCAGGGTGGGCGGCCATCTGCCTCGACCAGCAGATGATGTGTAATGATGTGTAAATGGGGGTAATATGCCAATTTTGTCACTTTCACGAGCAGGAGCCTTTTCAGGAGGTTTTGTCAAATGCCTTCCATCACAATTGCAGCTATTTTGGGAGGGAACTGCTGGGACTCAACCCTGTGACTTGGGATTGTCCGACATCTCTAATCCTCTGCACCTCACTAACCAAATGTGTGTCTCCTTTTTCCAGCTCTCACTGCTTTTCAATATTTCTCTGATCGCTAAATTTAGAAACTCTTTCCCAGCTCCTTGCAGTATTTAGTGCTGGCTGTATTGATCCCTCACTACGCTTCTCTGTGATGTGACAACTGTGCTAATCACCATAATAAAGATGAAACTTGTTAGTCAGGTAAGCATCTGTTGAGGCAGCTCGTTCCATTGATGTGAACGCTTGGATTTTTCATTTTAACAAGAGCAAATTTGTCTGCACATGAGTCGTGTGGGTGTGTGTGTGTCTTTGTCGCCTCACTGTGTTGTGCAGTGAATTGACACTGAAGACGCTACTTGATAAGCTCATCAGTCTCCTCCTCTTTTTACGCCCCTGTTTCCTCCCCTGGTTCTGCTCCTCTTTATTCTGCCAGTCTGCATCTTTCTCATCTCTTATCCACACTCGGGCCTTCCAGAACAAAGCCAGGAACAGCTGCAGTGTCTGAAAAGGAAGGAAAGTCACCTTGAGGGTGACAGAGGAACCAAAATGTGAGACAGAGACGTAGAGAGAGAGAGAGAGAGAGAGGGGGAGATGGGAAGGGGAGAGAGAGAGAGAGAGAGAGAGAGAGATGGGAGAGAGAGAGACAGAGAGAGAGAGAGAGAGAGAGAGAGAGATGAGAGAGAGAGAGAGAGAGAGAGAGAGAGAGAGAGAGCGAGAGAGAGAGAGAGAGAGAGAGAGAGAGAGAGAGAGAGAGAGAGAGAGATGGGAGAGAGAGAGACAGAGAGACAGAGAGAGAGAGAGAGTCGCAGTATGGAGGGGAGATTAGTGGGTAAAGAGGGAAGGGGATGGGGAGGCAGAGAATCTGGCATCAGGACATCATATGACTAATACAGGGACAGCACTGCATCACTGCAGAAGCACATTAGAAAAAAAGAGAAATACCAGTAGTAAAAGTTAATGCAGAATAATTAGAAAAAGCTTTACACAAATATACTAAAACAAAGAAACATCTTTGTTTACCACTGAGGCTCATGAGAGTTGTACAATGTTGCTCCTGCCTGTCATAATAGGGATATCACCCAAAAAACACCCAAGCCATGTGTCAAAAAAGCCAACAAGGACGTGTCTCAAGTCACTCCCTTCTTCTGTGATTTATAGATGATAAATCCACCAGTAGTGTTTCAGTAATGTAGAGAATAAAAAACCATAGGCTGTCAGTGCGATGACAGGACTTTATGTACCTGTTGGTCCCGGTTCTTGCAGAGGCCTTGAGATTTGATCTGAGGGATATGTTCTCTGAAGCTGCAACATTTCATCAATGTCTTGTTCCAGGAGCCTTCTGTATATGGGGATTTAATCAGCGGATGGAGAACATAATCCAGGGCCGGCCCTAGGCGAGATTTCAAATTGGCGCTTACTGAGAGGTAGGTCTTTTAACAGCTCATTTGTTTTGAATACACAAGTATCGCTACAACTGTGTACCCATCATCCATATTGTGTTTTGGGGGGGATTTAAAAATCCCCCCCATCCTCACCCATGAGTTCGGACCCAGCTCCTGTGTCCACTGGTGTCCTGGTTCCACCCATGGCAGCGTAGTGGCGTGGGGCTGGCTCATCCCTGTGACCCAGGTAGCGCAACTTATATAAATGTCATTTATTTCCACCTTAACAGCAAACTTGATGGTGAATCACATCAATTGTTTGATTAATATATATTATATATTTGATTGTAACCCTCAGTGATCAGACACCCACAAGACAACCACGTTGATATGTTCAGCAATGGCGCCATCTTGCGTTCCGACGTCAAAACAACCGCTACTGCCCACTCGTTTCTAACGGCGCCATTGTTCCAGGTGACGTTTTCTGTCCTTTTCTCTCAGATGTTGTTCTGAAAGCGATTCTTTTGTGTCTTGAAACGTTTCCAGGAGATTCTCCTCTGTTTTGAACGACCTGTGGTGTTCGCAGAGTTGAAGAGGTCGCTCGGCCCACTAGCTCGTGCTTTGTGGGTCACGGCGGGAGCTTGTCTCAGGTGTTACTGGGCGAGAGGCGGTGAAAAGATTTAAACTATGATCACCACCATTCCAGAACTACAAGAATCTTCCGGTCCTAGCTTTATGGTCTAACTCTGGTCCTCCACTCTATCACCCGCCGAAATAGCTCAGTTGGGAGAGCGTTAGACTGAAGATCTAAAGGTCCCTGGTTCGATCCCGGGTTTCGGCAAAAACATAGGGTAATTTTTTTTCGCCATTTTTAACTCGTTAAGTTGCTTTGAAGATGACGTGCAAGTGTTGCATTCAAATACATTGCAAAAAAACATTATACGAAGGAGAGGAAATTTGTTTTTTATATATATTTATGTAGAACATCAATAAGCATTGCATTCACAGGCAAACTAGAAATGAAAGTGATGTGAAATGTGCAGCGAAGGAAACGCCGTAGCAAACAAGGATGTCCTCAGCATTGATTTAAAATAAGCTATGCAGCAGATATATAACTTACAACATATAAATAAAACAGAAAAACAGTTTTAGCCACAAAACATTTGTAAAACTATTATAGCTGACTACAGACAGAGAGTAAATAAGGCATCATTTCAAAGACTGCAAAATGTTCAGAAGAATGGGAATGTTCAGTGGGGAAGAAATTGTGTAAGTTAACTGCACCAGGAGTGGTGAGGGGCTTGGCCTTATTTTAATCTTACCAGAAGAGCTATATTATTTTATAACAGCTCCAGCAATAAACATGATAAGCTATTAGATAGTTTAATATTTCCCTGTGGTGGGACTAATTAACGTTTAACTTATCTTTTCTTCTGTTAAGTCATGATAATGAGATGAGGCCTCCTTATTTTTACCTTTTCTAAAGACAAAGACTGTAGGGTATTTGAAGACAAAACATTAGAAGCCTATTTACAAAGTGAAATGTTTTTATTATGGTTAACTGGTTTAATTTCTTTGTTTATTTTGACATGCGTTACAATGTTCACAAATCTGTGAATAAACAATGTATAGAACCAATTTTCCAATATTCATTTGGAAAAACCATGGCTTAAAATGACAAAGCTCAACGCGTTGTCAGCTGAATAAATTGAATGGGAAAAGGTCACATCCATAAAGCCAAGTCCTTGTTGTCTCGCTCGTCCATTGAATTATTTTGGGCTAAATTCTTGGTTCTAATAAGAAACAAGAAATTATACAAGAATTGATCCAAGATACTTATTAATGCCAGAATTAATGATGCCAGAATGTAGATAAAAAGTTATTTAAGGTTTATTAAAAAACTAAAAAATTTGAGAATGACAATAGAAATCCCGAAATGTTGTTAAATAAAGGTAAACTGAATAAGACACTATTTAAAAAGATGGCTAAAATTATCTCCAGCTTGTACTTAGATATGTTCCTTGATACCTTCCTCCTCTGTCATATATTCTATATATCACTGTTGCTGGTACAATGTACAACTGCTGAACTAATACGACAAGTAGAAAAGATTTAAACAAACCAACTGAACATCCTTGTGTTTACACCTAAAAAGAAAACCAGTTCACATGAATATTCACCAGGTGGCGATCTTGGTTCATGAATCATTGAACAGAGCTTCTTCATCACAGATTCTACTCGGGGTTTAGTATGTTGGTTTAAAAAAATTTACAAACAGACATTGGGCATTTTAACGGGTTTTAGGCTTCACTATTATTATTATATTCATCTAGTTAATAGTTCTGACGTATTGATAGTGTTATTTTGTGTGATAAACTCTCCCAAATATTGTAAAAAACAATGTTTTATAACATATTTATTTTAATTTTTGGGAACCTGCAGGATCCTGTCTGGAATATAGATGATATGATTGGTCAGTAGTATTGGTTTAGGTCTGATCCTCTGAAGTTAACCTGCAGTGGAGCAGGTTAGGTGTGCAGCAGTTACCGTGGTGATTTAACCACTGTTGTGATCTCTGGGTTGAACCTAACATGTCACTAACCCGAAATGTTGCTTGGTAATAAAGAGGTAGAATGCTCTTGCATATTTGGCACGTTGCATGGTGCTAATTAATCAATTATCTTTTAAACAATTATTTATCTCATGACATCTCCTTTGAACATAAATGCACTGTTTATTTTCCACCTATTAAAGCTGCTTGTGTTGTTGTTCCATCGTCTTGTTGTTAAACGCACTTTCATGCTAAACATTTTATGCACTTGGATTTTATGTAATTCAGTGATTCACATAGTTGTCATGGACCTCCTTTGTGCCGTCGGATGTTTCGGTCTGTGTGTGTATGTGAGTGTGTGTGAGTGTGTGTGTGTGTAGTTATAACTGATGTTGTTGAGAACTGAAACTGTTTACAAAGCCACATTATGGGGACTTGTTATCCTTCTTTTGACAAAAAGCTGAAAAACAAATCCCTGTAAATCATTACATTTTAAGGCAAAGATAGTGTAGGGGTTAGACAGAGTAGCCTCTAATAAGTCAATGTAGTATCCTCTGAAAGCATGGAGACATGTGTGTGCGTGTACTGGGTTGTCACTGGTTGAGTGAGAGTGCGTGTGTGTGCACTTCCTCACTCTCTCTCCTGTCTACAAAGACCACGTCTCTGTGTATGTTGATCCGTGTACTCAGTCAAGTATCTGTTTGCCTGTTTATTCACCTCAACTTCTCTTTGGGTATTCCTTCACGTACTCACCAGACCTGTTTCTATGCTCATGGCAGTCCACCAGTTAAGACACCACTCCTTAGTTTATTTATACTCACCTTTCCCAGGGGAGATTGAACTCAGTGCACTGTGAACATGACACGTGACTCGTTTTTTTTTGTGTGTTTTTGTGTGGGCTGCTTTGTGAACTAGACAGAACGGGCGGGTTGTGTTTGAACTTGTTTGTTATTTACTTTAATATATTTATCAACGTCAGTGAAAGTGAAATCTCTGTTCCACTAAAAACCAATTTTGTTCTCTTGTCTCAGCCGTTGTATCTTGTGATCGTCCTTTGTTGAGACATGAGCAGATTCAGATGTCTAAGACTCAGCAGTTATGAGGACTCTGTATGTCAGGGACAGGATGAATGCTTTGTTTTCACTGTGCAGATCGTCATGATAAGTCCACTTCCTGAATTCAGCCAGCCCACTCCCAAATGCACTTCCTCTTTTCAGACCTCAGATTGTCTTTCTGTAACCCTCAGTGTGCTGGACTGCACTGGTAACATCGCTGTTGAGCCCAGGGGTTGGACACAGGATGACTGGCGCCCCAGAGCAACACATGAACTGAAGGGAAAAAAAACGGTCCACAGAAAGACAGATACTGAACAGTCTTTTGAATGTTCTGACATCGAGCGCAGACAGTGGCTGCTCTGTTGAAGTTATCAGCTGGATGCCAAACACACAAAGACTGAGTCTGATCCCCTGATATCAGGAGAGAAGAAGCCCATCTGTACCTGTTCTAGTCCTGGACAACAAACAGCGGCCTTACTGTTGTCAGCCACAGAGTAACACTGAGGGTCTGGATAATGGCTAACAGCTAACTGCTCTTGTCCAGACTGGAAGTATGTGTTTATCTCTAATTCCTGACCTTGGAGAAACTCTAACATACATAGTGTTTTCAACCACTCACACACATCAATATATTTATTTAGTGGCAATTATGGTTTTTATATATCTAAATTAGAATAAGCAGGTCGCAAAAAGATGAAACATGGGTTTTCAAAGGGGGATCTATGGAGATGTTTTCACAAATTATACTATTTTATCCAAAATATGTATAAAACATTGTGCTTTAGTAGCCAGACATTGCTATATTATTTGAGCAATGAGTGCCCTTTCATGGCTTTAAAAATAAAATAAAAAATGCATTAGAAGAGACAGGGCTTTTTTTTTATTTTAGTTTGTTCCTCACATTAAGTTTCATAATTGCGTCTATTTTCTATTATAGAAACCATTTCCAGCTGTATCATAAGTGCCTTCAGGGCTGTTATGAAATTTTGCAGGCTTTACAATGTTAATACAAATCTTCTTGTGTATGTGGTAAATAAGAAGGCAGGGGATGGGGGATCAACCATTCCAGTCTGTACTCGTCTCCTAATAAGACAGGCCCATTTGCAAAGCTCTGTTTCCCATCAGGTGTGTCAGAGCAAAACAATCTCAGTCAAGTTTCTGTTTCATTTCCATGCAGGTTACACACTCTTGTTTTCAGTTAAGTGACGTTCTTTCAGTTTTTTATCAGGATAAGTCCTGCTTTTCTGGAACTGTGCCCAAGTGAGTCAGCAGGAAGTTCAGTGCGTCCAATGCCTCAATTACAGATTAACTCAGATGTTTCCTGTCGGCAACGGACTGAAATGAAACCTGTCGTTATTCCTGTTTGAAGTCGCAGCAGCTTCTATTGTTCTGTTATCTCAATATATAACAGAGTATAACCAGAAGATCAAGTTTTCCTAAGTGAAAAGTGTTCCTGTGCATGGTATTGTTCTCACTTCTGTTTGTGTGTGTGTGTCTGTGTGTGTGTGTGTGTGGGGTATCTCACTTGGGAGATGGTATTTCCAGATGATTGACTATTTTGGCTGCTTGGTCAACTAATGCAAACGATAAGATGAGATTGAGACACAAGCTCCCTCTCATTTTATCATTTGTCATCATATAGAATAAATTACATTATGACAATGTATTTTTCTCATACTATCATTATCATATAAAAAAAATCTTGCATTTGTCTGGCCTACACCAGGATTCACTTCAAGAATGATAAATATATTTAGAAATTTTGTGTACCAGCCACACCCAGAGTGCGCTTTGACACTGGGTCACTGGGACGATTCCAGGACAACGTCTGATCCTTCTCGTCTACGTCAGCCAAAAAATCCAGGATCCAATCTCAACCTCACATCGGCTTTTGTCGAGTGCTTGGAAGTGTGACTGTGCAAATATGGAGATGTCATCTGGTACAAAGTGTATAATTGGTTATCTATCCGCCTCTTCTACATTTTTAGATTGAGACGCAATCCCCAGTGACTCTTAATTGAGACAGACCTGCAGTACTAGGCCACAATGTGCGAGAGCCCCCCATTTACAAAAGGTTAGGAAAGTCTTTATTTATAGTTTGGAATGACCATAATACCAGTGCTGGCACGAGGGGCCGCTGCAATGTGCCGGGGGTCACTGTTGCTGTGACCCTGGGTGTACGTCTTTCCTCACATGGCTGAGTCCAGTTGCTCGGGCCAGGAGGACACACAACAAGGGAGTGGTCCGGTTGCATGGGAACATGTTTTTGAGCCAACCACACCGTCTTACTCAGCACTGACTCCAGCAGAAAGAAAAAATGATTGAGCCCTTAACGGTGCTGTGTATCATTTGACAGCACGTAGATAAACGGTTGATTCCTGTAAGCCCTCTGATGACAGGGGACTAGCCAAAGTCCAGTGATCCTCCAACTGTGATGTTTTAGAGACTCAGAGACGGGGATATCATCTGTTAAACACCTATATCTAACAGGGAGTCCCAGGCAGCGCTCCGCTTAGCCTTTGCCAGTATATTACGTGCGGTTAGGTCTGTCAGCTCAGCAGATATGAGGTATTAAAAACACCGGGTCATGCAACCGCATCTGTGCAAGCCCACCAATCATCCTCCGGATCTGTGTGTTTATGTAGACCTAATGTCGTGCATTTGCTGGCACTGTGCACTGTTTACACAGATCACAGTGTTTTCTTGAGCCAGAGAATGAAAGGAGAGAGCTGGCCAACGGTCTGGCTACACCGGACAATAATGCATTGTCTCGTGAAACACATCAACAGACAAAAAGGCTTTAAAAATATATATTTCATCGGGTATTTCATTGATATTTCAGAAAACATCGTCGGAACGATTTTTGAAAACATCAGTGATGCCCCAGTTATCAGGATAATTGTCTGTTGCACGTTTTGTGAACATAGCTGAGGTCACAGTGAGATGGGATCATTTGACTCCTTTCTTACCTTTTCTCTTGGGGGCTTCAAAAAGAGAATTTGGTCGGCATAATTACCACCGTGAAATCGTTACCTCTTTCTCTCACTGACAGAAGCATGTGCACATAATAGTATGCAGGCATATTGATGCACAGTATTAAGTAGCCTGCTGGATCCACTGAGCCACCTCAGATCAGAGGTTGCCCCGTGTTAGATTACCATGTCCCACAGGCTCCGATTACAAGCTGCGGAGGTTTGGATAAATAAGTGAAGCGCACGGAGAAGCCCTGACAGACAGAGACACACACTATCATGTAACACCTGCTGTACTCCTATTTCCAGTACACAGAATCTTTGTGCCGTATAAATTCTGTTATGATTGTTAGTTTGAAATAAACACATTTGCAGATTCTGTCATCACAGAGTGAAGAAACAGATGACGTACATCCACATTATCTTTTAGGAAAATGAGCTTTTGAATATATTTCGAGAAACTAGTTGTTGTGACATACACTAAATAAGTGTTAGGAGGCACAGGTCAGAAAACCCTCTGGCTTGTGTCTGCAATGGGAATGGATACAATCGGCATTCACTCCTACATCAAATGACTGCAATGACGTATGGGTGAACGTGCTAAGTGCTAACTCTTTCTTCTTATTATTTACTTTGGCAGCTTAGACGTTATGACACGTATTGAATCACCAGGCATTCATGCGTAATAGCCCTGAATGTGTACTTATTGTTTATTTCATCTTGGTAACAATATGCATCAGTGATTAATCTCTTCATATTAAGCAGCACAGGCGAGACAGGGAGATGAGGGAGCGTCTCAGTTTTGGTGTAAAACATACATTTATTTATTAGGTCTGATTTTCATTTGTCACTGTAACACCATAGGCATTAGCACTATACGTACTGACCCAAAATAGAGTAGAACTTTATACATTTTGAATTAATAATCTAGCAATAGTGTATAAACTACCTCATATATATATATATATAATGCATGCTTAAACAATCTAAACTCCAAAAAGAATAATTTAAATTCCCTCTCATCTTATATGCATATGTTTTATATTATGTATCTCACTCAAAGCACATTTATAACTGGTATGTCCCTTGCTGGAGATACCGGCACATATGAGATGAGTTTTAACAGGACAAGTAAAATCCCTCCTTTGAGATAATGTCCCCGAACACATCTATTCTTATGATGGTGCTCCCATTAAGATGATGTGACAGGAATACATGAACTCAAACCCGCTCCATCACAGGTGTTTAATGTTGTGGACTAAAACCTTGTCTGTGCATGATACTAAAGTACAGTTGGATTTTTATGATAGCTTTCTTTTAAGCCCAGTCCAGTTCATAATCATTGTGCAGCCATCATGGCATTAGGCCGTCATACATATAATTATCCTTTTCAAAGGATCTCTGACACTCCACCTAGAAAGTAAAATTATGACTCAGAGCCTAGTCTTCAGTCTTCTTTCTTATCCCAAGTTTGGGAATAGCCTGGTGATTTCCTCAGCATGTTTGCTACGAGCTGTGTAACTCCAATGGACAGACATAGATCAGATTCCCTGAATCTTACATAAGCAAAAGGTCTCTGAGCAGCAAATGTCAACAGTGTCAATAGTGTCAATGACCTTTCCTATGTGCTTATGTTTGCTCCTTGTAGTGATGCCTACAGGGGTTCTCAGGGCGGCTAAGCTCTGCTGACACATTGGCTCGCCACAAAGATGAATGGCTGATAAAGACAGGGTCATGCACACATACGCAAAGACACACATGCAAAACATATGCAATGTATTGTAGTTAGGCCCATGAAGACTATTATTAGTGACACACACAAACCCTCCGGATTTGTATCACTTTTGGTATTGGTTTAAACCGAATGAAAAAAATGCTGCACACATGAAATGTCTTCACTGTCTTGCCGTTTCCAAAGCAGGCAGAAGTTGGGTGTTGACTCTGGCTGCTGACTGGATGTCTGACATCTCATTTTTCACCTCTGTCCAAGTCCAGGAAATTCTCTGCAGGCCTCTTTGGGACTGAGTGTGTATTCTTTTGGGATGAAGGGGTGCTATGGAGAGAACGAAACAAGCAGGGACACTGACCAGCACACTGGAAAGACAAGCTGGAGTCATGCATGTGTTAACACCCCAGCTTTGGCTGACATTTCCCTATCAAAACTCATGCAAGCTTGGAACAGAAGAATGTGTTGTCACATCAGTAGGCGGGTGAATGTGTTTATATTTGTTCTGGACTACTGCACTCAAGTGAAGAGTGAAAAGCCTGTGCCCATAGTGAGAGGGCAATTGTTATGATCCTTAAAATATGGGGATGAGATGCACATTTTCACATGGACAACATTTGCAGCATTGCTCTTGGGTGCACATAATTGGGATTGAACAAGTTGAGCAAAGAATGAAAAAAGAGAGTCTGAGGAAAAAGCTAAACCCAGCTTTTGTTCTCCCCTCCGGTCATCTTGCTAATTGCCAATTTGAACCTCGCCCCAGTTCCATCGACTGGAATTTGTGTGGGGGAAGCAGTGGTTTAAGATTCTGGCTGATGATTTGATAAGCACTTCTGTTACTGTCTTTATTCACTGTACGGTGGCCATCTTGCGTTTTTTTCTCTATTCAATATACAATAATAGCAAATTACTTGTGTCCAACCTTTTCCAAAAACATCAGTAATATAATAAGCTATAATAAGGATCATTGCTTACATTCTCAGCATAGTTCACAGTATGAACCCAATCTGCCAAACCTGGGTCCAAACGTCACCACCAAATACTAATACTTTTACACCAAATGTACAGGTATACGCTGATTTTTAAACATGGGTAAAATTTGACTCCTTTCCCAGTGCCACTATGGGAGTTTCCTTTTTTGTTATTTTCACCCCAGTGAGTCATGTTAATGCGTCACAAACATGTCTTCCCAGTTGTGCATCTTGCGCAATAAAAAGAAAAAATTGCTTTAGCATGCAGTTTCCCAGATAGAAAAAACAAGAACAAGTATGCAAAGGTTCAAGGTAATTTACTCGCCAACACTCTCCAAATACTATGTGAATCTGCATGTAGACTGCCAAAATAAAGTAAAGATGAAGCAAAATAAGCACGTCCATCTTGATGTCTTGTGTTCAACACTGCTGATCTGATTAAAACCCATGTCTACTGCAGAATACTTTGACCCAGGAGTGAAGGCTCGGTGCATCTATTCCCAGTGCAGATACAAGCCAGGTGTTAGCAGTGTGTTTTAGGAATCTTACTTCAGAAACAAAGAATGGAAAAGAGAATGGAAAGAGAAAGTGATTTGAAACTGTATCAACACCCCCTTCTTTCCTATGCTGTGATCCATACATTTTGTTTTAATTATCCCTCCCTCTGAGACAATTTCCAAGATTGCTTCTTTTCTTTCCTGACTTTTCACTGATAGCTTATCTTACGCCCAGGGAGGCCTGTCCCAGTTCCCAGCTCTCTTTTTGGCAGAGCTTCTGTCTGAAGGCTTTGTGCCCCATCAAGGAGAATAGGTGGGAAATACAGATTACTTAAAAAAACGTTATTCTTGTCTGCCTCATTTCATTATCTGATACCACTGCAGCTCTTGCTGGCATAATTATCTCTTCACCTTACTTGTTTACTTAAGCCCTGCCACCTCCATGTTGGTCACAGCAAAGGGAAAACGGACGCTGTTCATTGGGAGCTTGTGTTGACATTTGTCTTTGCAGAACAAGCCACTCTGTTTTCTGGCCCTGCCCCAGTCTGTAGCCACCGTATTCCCACCCACCCTGTGTTCTTAGAGGAAAGCACCAACTGCACATTGCGGCCTGCCAGTCAAAGGGCTTTACATCCCTGGCCCCTCCTATTTCATTCTGCCTTGTCATTGTTCTTTCTGTTCTCCTTTTGTCTGATCCCTTTCTTGATCTCTAGGATTTACCGCCAGTGGTTATGATGTTGGGCTCGGGGTCAGAGTTATGCAACCTGGGATTATTCCATGGGACAAATTGATTCCGACAGGCTGAAACTATAGTACACAGGCTAGTAGCTGAGGCCCATTCTTATTGAGTTGGATAGAATAAATAATAAAACATTTTTATAAAGAGATTCATGATCTGTGTTTACGGGAGTGTCTGATGTTAAGACACTTGCTGTGTCCTTTGTTGAGGATTCACCTTATATCTATGTTTTAAACTGGTTACCTAATGTAGGCCTTGCTGGACCCTTCTCCTTTTGGCTGCTTTGACAGTGTCCCTGAGCTTGTACATACAAGGACAGATGTCTGGCACCTGTGGCAGTTGCCTACTCTGGCCCAGGTCCCAGGCCACTCAGGATTCCCATAAACTCTCTACTGTCACGGAGGCTCACTGGGGCTAGTTTTCTTTGGCAACAGAAAGGAACAGAAAGAGAGCAACAAAGGAGGTACTGAGGTTTCTCTCACATAGACACATCCATGCTGGTTGGTGTTTGTTACCCTGGATATATCTCATATATGTCAAACCTTCTCAATGAATGTCTTGACAAATTGCATAGCAGCGTCTAACCTAATTACCTGATATATTCTCAGGCTTGACTCGGTGGGTGCCAAGCAATTACGCTAACATTTCTACTGACCATTAACTCCAATTTATATTGCACGGTTCAGAAAGGTCACCGTCACTGTTATTGAGTCCTACGATGACCTTAAATGAGAAAGACAATTTTAGCGATTTTTAATCCTGTTAAATAATTTTCTAGATTCAACTGCCACTCAATGTTGAGTAGTGTAATCCCATTAACTATATCTGATCCATTAAATATAGGGTGGATTGTGCAACACGCGTTTCATGTCTTAAAACAACAGTGTGATTTGAAGGTAAAGTTCATCTGTGAACATCTATACTGAGTGGGAGTAAGTGTGTTTGCTTTGATCCAAGTTTTTTAGGGAAACCTATCCTAAAGTGACGCAATCTGTTCAGCCCTTTAGTAAATCTGCCCTTCTTGAAGGTTTTAAAAGTCCAGCTTTTGTTTAAAATGATGTAAGGTGTGGTCAATTGATCGGTTGTTTAGGTTGTATTGGTTCATAATGATAGTTTTTTTAGCTCTTCCATGGAGGGTAGGTTTTTGTGCTGTATTTTGTCTGTGTGTCAGTCGACAGGATTACTCAAAAAACACTTTCCATGAAATTTTTTGTAGAGGTGTGGCTAATCCGGATGAGAAGTGCCTCCAGTTTCCATTTTTTTTCTTCTTTCTTTTTAACGAGGCAAGATGGGACATTAGCCTTGGTGGAGGTATTTGCCCTCCAATCACCCTTCAACACTATTGTTTGGTCCATCCCATTTATATCAATGAGGGGAGATTAAATAACACACTTGTCTTTTACCAAAAATTCAATTTAACAGCACAACAAACTGAAGCCTCCTCAATGATTAGCAGCTTTCTAAAGCAGAGCTCAAAAACCAGAAGACATCTTTGCTTGTTAAAGTTTGATGCTCATTCAGAAACATAAGCTTGTGGTTGACAAAGGAATCTGAATGCAGGCAGTATTATGGCAGTGATGGCTAACACCGACAGGGGCAGTAAAGCTAACTTTGTGTTAGCAGTAGCCTCAGGAAACTGAGCAAACAAGTTGCACTTAGCTCCCCAGACTGAGGTGTTCTTAGCGAAATGTAGGAGTGTAAGAAGATAAAGAGGACCATGTTAACGGATGTTCCTAAGTGCAGGCGTGGTCTCACATACACTGTCACAGGTCATCTCCCTTAAAGGCTTTAATAGAGGCGACTGCAGCGGCAGCAGTATCCTTATCTTAATTTGTTGAAACAAGTGAATCGACTGAAATAGAAATTAACCTAGGAAGGAGGATTTATTTCAACACTGTATTATCTCGCATTTGTTTAAGCAAGGTGAACCTAACAGGCAAGCACCTGTGTGTGTATACTGCAAATATATGGTAATTATGTGAATGTGCCTCCTGAGGTTTCTGGAGATGAGGAGTCTCAGTAGGAGGCTAAATACTGTCATGCCCTGCACATCATCCGTGATGAAGTAATAACCACACACGCACTTCCAGCGAACCAATTTCACACCATTTACAACATCATTGTTATCAAGCTGTCTGAGCAGACTGCAGACCAGCCACATGCACCTACCTACCGCAACCATTACCACATTTAAAGAGGAGCCCATTTCTACACAGTCGTCACAGTAACAGAATGTCATTAACACATTTCCAGTCACCCCCTCCACTTTCACACCAAAAACACTGCAGTGTCTGACTGAGGCCGCATGATTCTTGTTCCTGTAGAGACCGTTGGCAACTGCCTGGAACCATTTGTCCTGAACAAAAAATCCCCTGCCTTGATTGCAATGCTGTATTTTATATTGTGATAGAAATATGTAATGGTCACAGTCTCCATACGTATTGAAGAGAAGTGGAGAGCCTCATCTTTTGTATATTGTCCTTTCTAGACTCCTTCTGTTTAACTGCACTTTGTCTACACAAACATGTTATAGACAATTTAGCACCAGTTTCTCTGAATGTAAGACAT
The DNA here is from genome assembly GCA_038501795.1 of Pseudopleuronectes americanus. NCBI lineage: Eukaryota > Metazoa > Chordata > Actinopteri > Pleuronectiformes > Pleuronectidae > Pseudopleuronectes > Pseudopleuronectes americanus. Next base: position 14,463,377 of record CM076717.1, on the reverse strand, counting down.
GAGATAGTACAAATGAGTAAGTGTTAACGAAACTAAGAGTTAAATATGTGTTGAGCTGTGTCATTGTTCAGTGATATATTTATAAAGGAGAGGAGAAAATAATGTAATTGACCATCATTGCTATGAGTTAAATGATTAAATCTGTGATTAATTGCTTACTGTCTGTAGGCTCATCATTTATTAACTTATTCCCATTACATTTCAATAGTATGCTTGTATATAATGCTAGTAGAAAAGCTAATACATGTTTGAATGATCCATTCAGTGTAATCTGGATTAAACGTCTTCAGTATGTTTGGGGGATTTCCACTATCATTATGTCTGAATCTATGGAAGGGGATGAGGATGTGGGTCCTTCATCACAACGCTGCCCTCCTTTTCCTCCTTCATACCATCAGGCGAGCCTTTGCACTGCACCGTTCGCAGTGCTTGGAAAATTCCACACTGCAGCAAAGAGAGGGGTGGCAGCAGAGAGAAGGTTGGAGAGAGAGAGAGAGAGAGAGAGAGAGAGAGAGAGAGAGAGAGAGAGAGAGAGAGAGAGAGAGAGAGAGAGAGAGAGAGAGAGAGAGAGAGAGAGAGATGCAGGTGAGATGGAGGAGGTAATCAATAATGTGACTTTGTCAGGGGGAGGAGAAACACGTCAACAAGTTGAATGATGCAAATACTTTACATTAGATATAATCATGCAAGGGTGGGGAGAGAAGGAGAGATGGAAATGTACAGCTATTGGGTCAAAGTAACCTGTGCAGAAGTGTGCATCCATCATCACATGCTCTGAGAATGAGCAGAAAAGCACTGCAGCACCCCAATAGTTCTCAGAGACTCAAGTCACCAACCCTTAACTCACAGAGCTGCAGCTTTTATTCTCACTCTGTCCACCATAAATACAGCATGCTATACGATTAACAGAGATTTATGGTGAATCATCAATTGCACTTATGTATGTTTGAATGCAAAATTGCTCTTTATTCATATAAATGAGCAGTGTAAACATATGATATTAGATCAGTACAGAAAGTGTGTGTGTTTTTTTTGCTAAAATGTTCAATATTATAAAAATACATTTTGAGGAACATGTAATTTTTCTATGCACAGAATCCACATGCTCAACCAATCACGAGTTAGTGTTAGCTGTCAATCCTAATGTTTTGAGGCGGTTTTAAAGCATCTATACTACTGGTGGCTAGCCTCAGTACTACTGTAGTACAAGTAGTAATCAGAATCAGAATCAGAATCAGAAGTATTTTATTGCCAAGTAGGTTTACACCTACAAGGAATTTGCTCTGGTAATTGGTGAATACAATGAACATAGAAACATAATACTTTGGCTTCACTTTTGTGGAGCAGTTATGTCGTCCATCCTTAGTTACTTTATTTATTAACAGATTTGTATAAATATAGAGCCTTAATCATCTTGCTTTCAAAGCGACAGTAGCTCATGCCAGTTCCATTTGACAATGTCACATTGAAACACACCCAGAGCAATGTGCCAAAAAACAGACGTCACAATGTTAGGAATCAATTAAACCGCCTTAGGGCTGTTCCCCACAGATTGATTCAAAAGAACCAGCCCAATGCGTAATTGATCGATGCCCCATTTGCAGTTTACCTGAAAAGTATCTTGGGAATTAGGGAGGATTGTGACATGTGAATAGAAGGTTTTCACATTTTTAGACATTTTCAATGATGCTAAGTGCCACTCATTTATAACCTTATAACTCTGTCATGACAAGGAGCCGGTTTTAATTTGTGAAGCGTGACTCTTGCTGCAGGGAAGTTAGGATCTACACTTTGAGTCAGCACTTTCAGGTTTGTTCTGGGAAAATTAACTCTGTGAGATGCTACAGGACCAGAGGAGTGTCCACTACTGATATCCACAGTGGATGTTTATGTGTTGGTTTATAATCTCAAGTAATGTCATCACAGTTTTATTATGAGCTATTAATGTAGACTAACAACCAAGGAACGAAAAGTTATGCCATATAAAAAAAAAGATTTATCTTGATGACTGCCTGAATGTTTTAACAGAAATATGGTGTCAGACATTCTTTAAAGTCTGAGCTCAGGTTTAAAAAGTGGAAGGTGGATCCAAAACAGAATCGGCAAGTGAAATCATATGCTGTATAAAAGGATGGACGCACCTGGTGGCTGGATGCAGTGAAAGGCATAAACCCTGTGGACATGTGTTGTCCTGTGCACGTCTGTCCACCTTCCTCAGAGATTATCAGTTGGCTAAGAAATATCACTTTCCATTTACCGTGTGATTAATGTCTGGAGTCGTCACTGGGCAACACTGCACATTCCTTCCTATTATAAATATAAAAGATGAGTAAGCAAAAAGAGGGTGTTGGGTAATGTAGCCGCTCAAGTACTTTAACAAAGTTACAATAACTGTGATTCCTCATTAAACTCTGAAGCCCTGATGTGAACATGCAGCTCCGGGTCAAATCCACATTCTCACTAGAATTCTAAGTAATGTCATAACAAGAAGTCAACTTGAGTTCTCAGAAATTACAGTTTGGGGAATGCAGGATAGCTGTCTGAGCGCTCTGCCATAACTCTTCTTTGTCAGCAGCCTTGGGAACACGTGAACGTAGAGAGCTGCACGGAACCTCGCAGCGGAAAACTCTGGGCAGGCATTTTCAAATGGATGCTGATGTTAACAAAATCGTCAGCGACTCCCTCAAAATCAACAAACCCATCTGGACAGTTTGCCGAGCAGCTCAATGTGGACTCATGTGGGAACACTTGGTGCAGATGCTGGGAGCTTTATATACTGCTAGTTTAGAATATAACTCAGCTGCTACACTGACTTGTCTCATTGTTATTGACGAACATCCACTTTCTCTCAGGACAGAGTGTGAATACAGAAGCAGGGTCAATAGCACCCTGGTCTGAAGGGCCTTTGTTAGTGTGATATTGATGGTTTCTCATCATGATAGCACTAATGATTGCACTAGTGGTATTGAAGCCCTCACTGGTCATGGCACTACAAATACAACTGGAGTGGTGCCCTGGTTTTATCTAAGCTGTTACCATATTGATAGCTGAGGCATCCTCATGACGACATGGTACACCCGCATATGTGCATGCAACCCAATTTCATTTGTAAAAACATTGAGAGGTGGGTGCAGAGAGAATGCTTAGACCAAAGGTTCAGTCCATACAGCTCTACTGGTGTAAGATAAGATGCATGGACTTGACACTCGCGTCAGATAAAACAAAGTCTTTCACAGTTGTCTCTCCTGTTGTTTTTCATTCTTTCTTCTTGTTCCTTTTTCAGCTATTTAGGGCAAGGTAAAATTATCATAGTTGTTTTTTTGCCTTAGGGCTCTGAAACACTGACCCCACTCCCCAAACTAAAAAGAAGCACAAAGAGAGAAATGCTAAGAAACGCAAACATCTGAAATCAGAATAGTTTTGGATTACTAAATAAAAATAATGTACTTTATACCCCTAAAAAATAATGCAATGTTTGAGTGCCCCTCATTCTTTTCTTTCCTTTTTTTTATATTCAGAATTTATATTTGGTCAAATTAAATTAACTTTACAAAATCAGTCCTGGCAGAAACTGTTTCAGCACCATGATACGCCCTCTCTGCACAATCTGTCCTCTGTGTCAATATAATCTTATGAGGTTTAGATACAGGTCAGATTGAATTCACTGAATCATTATCTAATACAACGTTCACCTGCATTCACCCCCTTCTCTCTTTCTCTCTCTCTCTCCCACATATACATTTGTATATCAGGCATGCACACACTTGCCCGCACACACACTCACATGCACACAAATCCCACACATTTGTGAGAGCAACCGCAAAAATCCTTTTTTTGCACAAATGGAAAATAAAAACACACTCTCTGTGGTCAGCCAAGTGGGGAGGTGTCATGATTCTAGACTTTTAACAGTTGTTGATTTTTACACAGTTTTTCGAAACCGGTCGAACAACAGTGCACGTGACAGCACGACCCCAAAAAAACACAAAGTCAGCATTTCATCTGCTACTCATTAATCTGATTTGCAGGGACAAGCAGGCCTTCTCTTTGTCCTAGTTTAAACACCTGACACAACATTCCATCCCATTCCCACTCTGTTCAAATGTCTTTACGGTTGCAAACATTTTAAAAGAGAGTAAATTTAATGATGCTTTAGACTTAAGCTGACAGTTTTAACCAGGTCTACTTTCAATGTGACCCAATGAACTTCACTTATGTGGAAATCCTTAAATGGTAAATGTCTCCCTGCTTTGTTTGTTTTGGGCTGAATCTTCTGTGTGCACGGTTTCTGAGCTCAGACAGACTTTGTGCGCGTGTGGGTGGGTTTGTGGGTGGGTTTGTAGGGTGGGTTTGTGGGTGGGTTGGTGGGTGGGTACATGAGCGCACTCACACAGGAAAATCTCAATATTATGCTTCTAGATTTTGGCAGTCATCGGTGCCACGTGACATCCTGTGGAGCACGTGGAGAACAGAAGGAGTGGATTTGTTTATGACTTTTTTCTCTGCATACTTGGCTCATATGGAACTTGTTAGTGTGCGATGAGCTCCAGGGAGAAGTGCAGGAGCTACGAGGGCTGCACAGACACAAGTAGTTCAGACTGATCTCTTCCATCTCACACACTCCATCTCAGTTTCAAATTGGACTGCATCTCATTTGTGAGATTTTTTTTCAGAGTTTTAGTTCAAATTAAAGCATTTACTCTGTTGCTCTCAACGAACCTGCAGATTTTGATGAATCCACAGGGAACATACCAGAGATGAGGCAGCTTGTGTTTCTCTGGTGCAGGCTATGAGATTAGAAATGTTGTTTTTGGTTTCCAAAGAGGCTCCACCCACCAAACTTTTGCAGGACTCTACTGTACTAAGTCTGTTAGTTTGTTTGAAACCTCCAAAAAGTTGTAAATACATGCAAATCACTTTCTTAATAAGCCAAGTAAGTGCTTATTCCTGCACCACAAAAACAAACTTTGCATTGCTGTGTTGACTGGGGAGCAGAAGCGAGTCCTTGGCTCTAAACTTATGACCGCAGTGCTGGTACTCGATGTTCATTCGCATTTATTTGATCCGAATGTCAATGAGGGGAAAAAAGGTTGATTTATTTCCTTTCCAGGAATGAGGGAGGCTGAAGTCAGGCCTTGTTTTGGTGTGTTTGTATGTGATGGGAATTTTGAGTTTACATCTTTCTTTAATTTGTCAGTTTATCTGTGTGTGTGCACGTGTGCATCTGTTGTTCCCAGGAGACCATGTGAGTGCTGTAGCCATCTACTAAATAGTGAAAGTGTTGATAAATATTTTCATTATCAGAAATCCAGATAAAAGGATAACTATGGTGCAAGAGCTCTTTGTGTGAATAAAACAAATAATAATGTGAAACTCTATGACCTCAAAGTCATAGACAAATTTCATTTCTAATACGATTTTTTTTTACCTTTTGACTGTGAGTGTCGCATTTGGTGCGACCGCTTGGAAAGGACCCAAATGCCACAAGCAGACTGAAGGACCTGGCCTCCCAGACGAGTGAAATCGAATCTAAACCAATTAAGTTTCGATGTCTTAGTGGAAATGAGAGCCAGTATCAATATGCAAAGCATTCCTCTTGTCCTGGAGGTTAGGATTCAAGGGTAAAGCCTGTCCCTGGCACAGACAGGTATATATAGTCTGTGCCAGGGAACCCTAATACAGACTATATATACACAAATGTCAAGATGTTTCCATATCATTGTGAACATATGATCACGCGAGTTTTGGTCTTGCTTTCGACTTTTGTATGACATATGTATGTGCTGGGGTCATGACATGAAAGGAAGAGAAGGAAGAACCTTTTTCATTTGATAATTCCGTTGCCACTAAAATGTCATTATGGTATTACTACTAGCTAAATGAACGCACATGTCATTCAAACGCAAAATCATCGGAGGAAAAGCCCTCAAGCAATTCTCTCCAACGAATGCAAAGAAGTGTTCACACTGAAAATGAACCGAACCAAGGCTCAGTTTGATCCGGACAAAGACAACCTCTTTTGTCTGAACTAAAGTTTGGTCTGTTGTTCTGGGCTGTTGTCCAAGGCATGTGTTACTTTGGTGGGACTTAACTGAAAATGTTGAAGGTCCAGACCAAACTAAATAGCTTTAAGAGATGGGCCAACTGCTTTATTAATAAGTGACAGAGCTGGGAATTCTTTGCTAGTATTAAACTTATTTCTGGGAAATAAATAACCGTACTTTAAACTGCTTTGCATCCTCTCCGATCTCACCACAACCCGGTAGAGGCTTGAGTATCTCTGCCCACACAGCTCACACATACATCCCGTCCTGAGACAGTTCCCATGGTGATGCACTGGTGCAATACTAGAATTGATCTGCTGATAACAGTGAAGTATGTGAGTGGGGCGCAGCGCAACAGACAATATCATAAACAGTGACACTCCTGGTAGTTTGATGGCTCACACACTTCCACACAACAATCGTCATTTCTCCTGAATAAGCCTGAACACCTCTCATTGTTCTGTATCCCTTAAACCAGGCACTCCCACTCCCTCCCCGCAGACTCTAAGAGAAGCAGTCAGCTGCTTTCATCAAAGTGGGTCAGGGTCTGGATGGTTGTGCCCTGACAGGCTGAACGTGTCAGGCTGATAGCATGGTATTATCTCCAACAAGCTAAAGAAGCTACAATCTTCTGGTGTTGAGGCATCTGGTGACAGCATTTAAGGACTTGTGGGGGGCTTTCCCTCCACTGCTCGATGTACCAAGTTAACCTTGTTTTAGCTGGTATCTACAGTATCAGTGTTTTCAGGTGAACAAGAGTTAGCTTCTCATTGGAATATTGATCTCTTTGCACAAGTTAACCAGATGCACTTCCAGTTCTCCCATTGGCTGTGACCTGGAGGAGGAAGTTGGTTTATGAGGGTCAGCCATGCAAATAGTGTCTCCCTCATTGTAGCACATGCTCTGCACAGTTGCATTCCATAATTAATGGACTCTGCAGCTTCAGGAAAGCACTTGAGGAATGTATCAGTAATGTATTCACTAATATTATATAACATAATATTTGTAGAGAAACATACTTGAGTAATATTCAAAAGACCATTTGCATCTAAATGTTTATTTGATAGAAATATACTCCCATTGTTATCAATCAGTGTAGAAATTATTTTTCCTATAGCCTCTGCCTCTGACAACCCCTCCTTGTGTAAACAAAACACATAAAAGAACTTACATCTGGAAAACCCTGACTTCCTGTTTACTGCCAACCCTCAAGTTGTAATATTAACAGGTGAAATACCTGGCATCATGAGAGGAATTCCTGCCCCTCTGATATGATATTTACTCTCTCTATATTACTCTATTACATTTTCATCATTAAGAGTTAAAGTCGTGTGATCAGATGAGCTTTTTATTTTTCCACCTTCGGCAGAAGAAGTGACATGAGGAGCTGCGTCTGTGCTGGGGATGACAGGAGTAAACAAGCGTGTCCTTGACCTCGCAGTGCCAAAACCATTCATCACTATCAACACGCTCATATTTACTAGTGGACCACTGCCTAAACGAAGGCGCATGTGGGCCCCTCCCCCCCATGTGACAAGTTTTTCTATGCAACCACGTTCCACTTCCTCACGTGTCTGGGAATGAGGGGTAGGGCTTAAGAGGCCACTGGAAAGTGGGTTGTCAAGTTTGTTGAATATTATAGTTATGATTTCATCCCACAGAGATTCTCCTCCCGTCCCCTCACAGCATAACCTTTTTATTCCCCAGTTCTGTATGTGCTGTTTCATCAGTACATAGTCAGTGTTTTCAAATATACTTTACCTTCTCAAAAACTTTTCCTAAATCGTGCAATATTCTCAAATCACAATTTGCCTCATTGGGCTTTACAGGGTGCAGCATTCTCTACCTTTAACCCTCGACTTGAGTGAGGAAAATTGACCAAAATAAACCTTTTTAACAAGGAAAGAAATCATCGAGAGACACATATGAGGGATCGCTCTCCCAGGATGGGCAGATTTGCATTATGTCACATATAAATTCCAGCTCTACTGAAATATTTGTTGTATTGATGTATTCTACATGTATGGCATTTCTTCAACAGCACAACTACTCGCTCCTTCTGACTTTCTGCTGACTTTTGACCGAGGGGCCTGGGGCTTGCTTGAGAAATTCAGCAGAAAGTCAGTATGTCTAGGGTTCAGTGCATGTCAAGACAATGTAGTCATAGTCATAATTCACGATCAGCAGCCACCATGATCCACAGTCCACAGTGTGTCCGCAGATTCAATCTTGGATATGCAACGATGAAGCACAAGGAGTCCTCGAGGTAGTCAAGTAAGTAACATGTATTGATGAGACATTAGTGTGATTAAGAGGGAGAGGAGGACAGCGAAATTCTACATGTCTACTGACAATCTAGGCCTTTAAGGCTAACCTGAGCCATGTCTTACGAAGCTTTATCAAAAACTAAGATTTGAAGCCGACTATTACATATGGGGCCTCCCGAACTGGGTGTGGAAGAGGATTCCATGGGACAGAAGCTTGATAGCAGAAGGCTCTGGCCTCTACTCCAGGTTGTAGGATGTGTCAGTTGCATTTTTATGTTTAGCATGCTCTCTAACTTTTCCAGGATTACAAATCCTCGCTTTAATTTCTTCGTTTGAATTGTCATTACTAGGCCATAGCTTTCTTACTGACCTGACCTTGCACACAATGACTGTCATTGTAAATGACAATCGTCAGTTCCAATGAGACCATGTAATATTTGGACTAATCCATTAGACAAACTGAGACAGAAATAGATGAACGTTAGACTTCAGTGATTGCTAAGCTTATTCTCTGCAGGCATACACGTTGGTGCTTAAGCAGTTGAGAGTCATTGAAGTGTTGGTGTGAAGTGAAGCTACAGGCTGACATCTCTCTGTGATGGTTACATCTCACATTTCAGAAGTTCTGTGACCCAGATCAGATCCACCATCTGTGTTCCTGGAGCCTGGATTACTATGACTGCTGTGCTTGTAGAAGGCCATCCGTTATGCTGTGTGTGAGGAGGAGGTTGGAGATTGCATCATTGTTCTGTTTCATAGCTGGTTTGAGGGAGCAGTGGCCTATTGTCCCAGGGCACGCACCCATGACACGAGAGGGGAAGCCTGGCTAAACTGACATAACACTGATGCATCAGTGAGGCCAGGGTGACCAAGCTAAAAAGATGACAACTCACGCTCTCAATTAACAAATACTGTCTTATCTTCTAAACCTGAGTTTTGGAATGGGCTGTTTGCTAAGCCTGTGGTGAGGCTGGATTCTGAAATCGTAAAAGTGACCTTCAGTAATTGAGGCACAGCAAGTGCATACTGGCCGCAGGACTAAGTGAAAAGAATCCTGACGCTGCACCATTGCCAATGCACAAAGAGCGGTTCACCTGTTTATCCAAAGTGACGTGAAGCTTGAGTAGAACCCCGAACTGCATAATCATAATTTTCATTGTCATCAACATGCTGTTGTTGTGATTGATAAATTGAGGAATACCCAGCTGCAGATCACTAGTCAGCATTTTATTAAACTTGAATGTATCACATACCCAAATCGTGCCAAATTTGACATTGCACTTCCTTGAACCCTTAACAATACACTGCCATATATCAAACCAATTAGATGAACAGTTCTTGAGATATGCAAGCCATAAACAATGAGAGTTCATGGATTTATGTTAGTTCAAAGATTATAGCACTATGCGGGACAGACTGAAATTACACATCTAAATGCTTCACATGGTAAAATGACGTGGTCTTCTAACTATCTAAACGTTGGAAAAAAATTGTGGGTGCCCTGTCCCAGTGCTGATCATTTAATCCCCTCCCTTCTCAGGTCTGGGAATCTTTCCTCCAATTTTTAATCCCAGTGCAGAACTGGAACATCAGAGATTAGTGTGTGATTAGGCGGTAACCTTCTGGTCACCCGAGCCAGTCTTACAGTACCTACGACTTGTCTGGTCTGGCACACCAGTCAGACATCAGCTGCCCTTCACAAGACAAATGCTCAATTTTAGTCTGTAAATATATATGAAGCTTGTTGGGGGAGCAATAATCCTCAAACTAATGAGGGCCCATGCACCACATGTGAGGATTTTACCAGATGACCTGCAGTTAAAATCCTGGTTTTGATTCCAGAATGATTGTAGATATGAATCTGAGCCAACACAAAATAATGCTTGTCTTCTGACATTTTATTTTATAATACTGTGACAAAAGGGTTTAGGGCTACAAATGTGACTAGCTTGTGGTTAGCATATAATCTCACAGCGTCTTTAAATGCTCTTGTTTTAAACAAAACCTCAATAACTGACCCTCAAATAGGGCTCTATTAATCAGAGCAGCAGCCAGAATTTAGTTATCTATAAGATGTTGTTTTATATTTAGGTGATACACTTTAAAGATAGAAGCTGTCCAATCAGTGCTGTGCCTGGATTGTGTTTAATCTTATATGTACATTTTAGTGAGAGTTTCTGCAGGCTTTATATTAGGGGCCCAGGTGGAGAAAGGCTGCAAAAACTCTTGAGTCTTACTTGACCATTTGCATTTAGACATATACGTCCTCCTCCAAATCTCTGGAGTTCAGTGCACAACTGGAAGCAGCTCCAGTCAGTCAGCCCTGCTGGTTTCAGTGTCCAGCTGCTGAACACAAAAATACCCAATAGTACGCCTGTCAAATCTCAGATTTCATTCTTCAAGGTAATTTAATAATAATAATAATAATAATACATTTTATTTATAAGGCGCCTTTCAAGATACCCAAGGTCGCCGTACAACAATCAACAATACAGTAAATACAAAAAAAATAATTAAAATGCAAAAAGCAGAGCAGCAGCAGAACAGCAACTTCTGCAGAATTTAACCAAATTCAATGATGAGTGCGGTTTTGGGCAGCATGCAGAGTATATTCCACCCTCACATGATCAGCCCTGACTGTGTTGTCTGATGATGTAAGGCGTAAACATGGGAATCGGCCTAATCTCGGCCCGCCATCACATATGATATGAAGAGCATAACACTCTCAGTTAGGCCTCGATGTCTTGTGTCACTGATGTGAGACAAAAGCGACCCTCTTCAAAATATCTCTCAACCATGCTTTTTGTTGAAGACATTGTTATTTACCCAGTATGCAAATATTTGTTGATTATACAGGTAATATCTTTAAATTCTGAATTTCTATTTCCACCATTCTTTGAATGTATCTCCTCGTTATTATTGACACATGTCAAAAATGTTGGATTAAAGAGAAATGCCAGTGCAATTTCGAGTTCCCTCTTGTCTTCGTAAATTATTTTGCTTCCAAGGACATTTGATGTTGCAAGAACCCGATCTAACATAAATCGCACCCTGAAGTCTGTCTCCTCAGATGAGGGTTGTGTGTACAGTGAAGGAGAGGTGACTGGTTGTGTTGTGTTTTTGTGTTTCTGGTGTTTTTCCTGCGTTACCCTCCCCCCTGTTTTCTCCTCTTCCTCTTTGTTTGCTGGATCCGCTTGATCCTCTCCGAGGTGTTCCTCCCAGCGACAGCCGCGGCACTCCGATTGGCCGGCGTCGCGGATGGGGCGGAGCTGTCGATGCTGTTTTTGTCGCTGCGGGTCGGATGCGGACGTCAGTTTCGGTAAGAGCCTCGTGAGGAGCGCGGAGCCTCACGCTGTCTGGGGTCGTGTTAAGCAGCTTTTCACGACTACCTACAAGGTATTTTATCACACGTACACACACGGAGCACATCCAGCTACGCAGGGGGACCGTTTTAATTTGTCCTCCGACGAAGGAAAACGGGGAAACCGAGGATTTGGTCCCTGGCTCATTCCTTCCTGTTCAGCCCTTTGTTTTTCACAGTCAGCGGGCGATCAGCCAGCAGCGCCCCCGTGCGGCACAGCAAGAAAAAGCGTCCGAGGATAGGGAGCCAGACGAGCGGCCGAGCTTCTTGCCTCCCCCCGTGCGACGTGGGTCCCCCCAGCTCAGCAGTCCGATGCGGAGTGAGGATGAGTCCCGCTCTCGAAGCGCTAATGCAGGCGGACGGGACTCCGTATCCCGGCAAAGGGGTAATGCTTGAACCCTTCGTGCACCAGGTAGGGGGCCACTCCTGCGTGCTGCGGTTCGGGGAGCAAACCATCTGCAAGCCCCTCATCCCCCGCGAGCATCAGTTCTACAAGAGCCTACCCGCAGAGATGAGGAAGTTCACCCCGCTGTATAAAGGTAAGACCTCCTTTCTTAATCTGCAGGAACTGACACCTCATCTGCTACTGCGGAGCATGTGTGATGTTGTTTTGATACCCAGCAGTAAACTTGTCTCTCATCGTTGTGCTCATAGCTTCACATGCACGGTGCCCTCTTGTCTGCATTTAACAGTAGGCCTAGACATGTCCAAAATGCACGCACTGAGTTAGTGCACGAGATAATAATGTGTGGTTCTTCCATTTGTTCCAAAAAAATGCTGCACACAACAACTATTAATAGATGCTTCAATTCCTGTTTTACTGACCTCACATTGTGACTTGTGAGAATTGGCAGAGCACCACGGCCACTGTCTCCTGCACCCCCCCCCTTGTCCCCAGGGCGGACTGTGTGACTCTCTGCCAGCAGCACGATTAAGCCAGAGGTCAGTTCCAAGTCCCTGGCTTTTAACTAGGCTACGGTTTCAAGTTGAGATAGAGTTCCACAGGGATCAAAAATAAATGGGCTACATCACTGGGGGAGTAATGCACGACAGCACAGGCCACGCTGAGGAAAATTCCACGGCCTGGTGTCAGGTGCAGGATGGAAACACGGACGTAAACATATCTACGCAAGATATTCCGCTTGAAGCGGAATATCACCCCCCCCTTGGTGCGTCCAAGTCTGCGGTCTCAAAATAGTTTCACATACAGACAATAACACCCAGTACATGCTGATGCAGATGTCTGTTGGCAGCCATATGACGATGAGGAAGGACACGCATGGTATCTGATGGTCCCACTAATGCAATATGGGACTATTAAAAGATCCGGGATGAGGATTTGGATTTAGAGAGAATTTCATTTTAAGAATGTCCAAATGTTTCATGGCCACATTGCAATGACTTGTAATTTGGTTGAAATTTATACTCTTGAAAGTGAAAGCAAGAAATATTAGGAACATTCCTGAAAGTGTATGTGTAGATGAAGTTAGGGGTGGAGCTTTAAGTTGTTCTACGTCAGTTGATCTATATCAAGTGTAAATCAGGATTTGAATTTTATATTCCAATGCAAAGACCTGAAATCAATATTAAACGACCAGAACTTGATAATAATCCACATTCCATTAGTTGCTATCAGGCTGTAAAAATCTCACTGACTTGCACTCTGGCGTCATCACAAGTTTACAAGGCACTCTATTGATTTAAAGTCATGGTGACTCAGAAGTTCCCACACTTGGAAGAGGTGTGGTGACGGTGCAGCTCCTGAACGGCCACGGTTCTTCAGGACAAACTTTAGAGGCGGGGCTTCCTGTAAGATGGTGATGTCAGTGCTAATGGCGTCAGAGAGGCCTCTGCCTGCAGCAGAAGGAATGTGAGTGCTGGGTCCTCAGGTCTGCCATTTTACATTCAACCACACCACAATCCCTCTTTTAAGAACTGGCTATTGTTGTCAGGCTGATTTATTACAAACCTGTCTTTTTTAAATCTGATCACTATTACTAATACTTCTGTTGCTGGATACACGGTGGAACGTTTGTGAGTTTGGATGCTTTGTATTTGCCACATTCTTCAGTCGATCTGTTTCCACCACATCCCTTCTTCCTGTCTATGGTTTGATCCTTATCAGCTGCTACAGCTGTGATGTTTATTCTCAGAGCAACACCTCCCCCACCCTGTCATAGACAGGCCCTTTTAGGGACATTTACTGGGGGTTCATGGGCTTTACTCTGGTGCCATTAATTAGCATTGGGCATGAAAGTGCACTGTGTTTCTTCAATCATCACGACGAGTCTAGGAACATCTGTTAGCCTCATCTGTTCTGTGTTTTTGAAAATGTGATGAGAATGAAGGTTGAATTCACATGTGTTTTTAAAAAAAATGGACAGTTTGAACTGAATCATGACATGTTCGTACTCTGTACTATGGTTAAGTGAGTCTTCACTGTGGCTTGTATTGCTACTGCTCCATGTATGTTTCTGTAAAGAGAGAACTGTGTCACATTCTATTATGTCATGAATCATAAAACAATGTATTCAGATTTATTGTGTGTTCTTAGGAGGATGTTTGGCAGTTGCTTAATAAATCTCCTTCTCAGTTTGACACATTTCAGCCTTGTGTGGTATTTTGTGTCTCTTGTTTTCTGACTCTCGAGTCATACAAACATGGCTGCTTTCTTCCTTCATCTCTTCCTATTACATCCACATCCTGTGTGTGTTTACTAATGTGGGAATATGATCATGTCAATGGCTGTCAAAACTTTCAGGAAATGTGTTTTAAAAATGTATACACAAACATTGTATTGAGGAAAACTGTTACCAAACAATTATTGCTATACTAATGACCACCTTCCTTCACCCCTTCTTAGGTGTAGTATCAGTCAGCTTTGAGGAAGATGAGGAAGGGAATCTGTGCCTCATCGCCTACCCCCTCCACAGTGAATCAGGGGACCTGGAAAACAAAGACCCCTCAGCAGACTGCGAGCCCAAGAGCAAGATGCTAAAGTGGAGCAACAAGAAGCAAGCCACTTTGCTCCTGGAGAATGACAACTACAGCAAAGACAGAGGTCGAAACAGTCGTAAAGAAGACAAGATCATGAGGTGAAGATGCCTGCCAAAGCGCCGTCATGCATTCTCAGACAACAAGATGCACCATGAAACAGTTCTGTAATACTAAAGCTGATTTTATTTTTCCCCTTTTGCAGTTATAATCTTGAAGAGGTGGTGGTGCAGCAGCAACAGCAGCAGCAGCAGGCGGAGGTTCTTTACTTCAGCCTGGATAAAGGCAACGTGGTTCCACAGATCAAACACAACCCCTGGAGCCTCAAATGCCACCAGCAGCACTTGCAGAGGATGAAGGAGAATGCAAAGCACCGCAACCAATACAGTATCCTTTCATTAGTGAACAGCAGTTAGTTGGTGTCTCAGTGTACAGTGACGTACATAATGATGCGCTATTACAAATGCATGACCTTGTTAGTTTGTGTCTTTTGTTGGTCTATGATCCTTGACCCCCTTTCAAAGAATTTATCCTTTTGGAGAATCTGACATGGCGCTACAAAGTACCATGTGTCTTAGACTTGAAGATGGGAACTCGCCAGCATGGGGACGATGCATCAGAGGAGAAGAAAGCCAATCAGATTCGCAAGTGTCAACAGAGCACATCAGCCTCTATTGGAGTGCGACTTTGTGGCATGCAGGTACGGTAGATATGCAGCTCAGCTTCACTAGTCTGGAATCCTCTGTAAGTTTAGAGCTGTAACACTCATGTGTCTGTTTTACTCCTGCAGGTGTACCAGTCAGACTCAGGCCAGCTGATGTTCATGAACAAGTACCATGGTCGTAAGCTAACCCTCGCAGGCTTCAAGGAGGCCCTGTACCAGTTCTTCCACAACGGGCGCCGCTTGCGTCGAGAGCTGCTGTCCCCCGTGCTGCGCAGACTAAGGGAAATGCAGGCTGCCCTGGAGGCCTGCGAATCCTACCGCTTCTACTCCAGCTCCTTGCTCATCATCTACGATGGAGACCCTCCCAGGACTCCCGCTAGACCTAGACACCGTGGTGGTGAAGAGGGGGATGAAGACGAGCCATCAGATGAAGATGAGGACGAGGAGGAAGATGATGATGAGGAAGAGGAGGGGGCCTTCGGTTTCCCTTGTTCTTCAGCAGGTGGCAGTGCCGGTGTGGCCGCAGGGAGCAGCAACAGTGGTAGTGGTCGCTCCTCCCACAGCACAGGAGAGGCCAGCAGCCCCGTGGTGGACGTGCGCATGATTGACTTTGCTCACACCACTTGTCGGCACTATGGCGAAGACAGTGTGGTGCACGAAGGCCAGGACAGTGGTTTCATCTTCGGTCTGCAGAACCTGATTACCATCATCTCCCAACTGGAGGATCACAGTACGGATTGAAGCTGCACTGGAGCTAATATGAGCTGAATTTCAAGCCTGGGGAAAAAGCTCAGTGAGCTGCAACCCTGCTACTTCAAGGTGCATCATCCTTATGCCCTAATGGGGGTCTGATCCTCCTCTGCTCGGAGTGACCATCAGACACCTCAGGGTGGGGGGAGAGCCTGTGTGGTCGTTGTGCACTCTCCCTGAACTGCCGGAGGACAGGGCTGCGTGTGCCCCTCTTGCACCTTTCTCATTCTGGGACTGCTCCTTTCCTCTGCTCTAAACGGCAGAAAAAGTGTTTTACAAGGCGAAGGTCTCCCGCCAAACGCCAGGACTCCTGTAGCATTCTAGGCCTCTCCTCCCCCCTGTGGTACAGACAAGATTCTTTATT
Organism: Pseudopleuronectes americanus; assembly: GCA_038501795.1. Taxonomy (NCBI): domain Eukaryota; kingdom Metazoa; phylum Chordata; class Actinopteri; order Pleuronectiformes; family Pleuronectidae; genus Pseudopleuronectes; species Pseudopleuronectes americanus. The sequence goes on along the minus strand of CM076717.1, from coordinate 14,446,933 downwards.
GTTAAGTTCTCTCTGAGAGAGACAGAGCGAGGCAGAGATAACTGAAGCTCCAGTTAAGTTTCTAGGAGCCTGACGCGGTGCTTTACCTGTGTTATTACATAACGTTTGTAGATGAAGTTTGGACTGCCAGTACTCTACAGCACAGCACATTATTGGTGGCGAAGATGACGTACAAGCTGACCTTGGCTGGCTAGATCAGCAGACTTGTAGCAATTGATGAGTTACGCTTCTGATAAGGACATTTTGTGTTTATATTGGTGTCTCTGAAGACCCTCTTAACAAACGTGGGTTGTGTGTCCACCGGGCACCTGGATTTACACTTTCTGGTGGAAGAACAAGATGATTTAGGTCTAGAAGAAGGGATTTGCCTTTTTCAGCAGTTTATTGTCCCCTGTGCTTTTTTGCCTAAAAACAGACATTTTGAAAAGAGGATTGCAAAGGGGATATTTTCCTTGTTTTGTCACTGTCTTTTTATTTGTGTTTTTGTCTCATTTCTTTCCTATTTCATTCCCATATATTGATAGAAACACTAGCTATAAAGAGTATAGAGAGACTATTTATTTGAAAGGATTGTTTAAAAATAAAAAGTGGAAACCAGTACATTCCATATTACCACTCTAAATGTTCTGATACCGACTTTGATTTATTTTGTTTATTGCAAGAGCCGATACCTCTCTTGTAAACCAGTGTGTTAACAGTGTCTTGGTTAATAAAGGCATTAATTTGTGTTTAAAAAAACTAAAAGTCTTGTTCTTTTGTGTGTTCATATACGTGTGTTAGATGCTAACAGCAGATCACAAAGCATCTGTATAGTGATGTCATTATTTAGTAATACATAAAGAAGACATGCTCATATTCAGCTTCATAATCTATATTGGTGTTATTTGTGTTAATAATAAACAGTGAATGACATTTTTGTAACGGTTATGGCAACATCCTTAAACTCCCATCAAAAGCAAAGAAACAGTGGTCTAAGCTTTTAATGACAAACCAAGTTAATTGTAACATGTCCTAGTCCAGTAGAACAGTGTCAACTTTTCCTCTGAATCAGCTTCAGGTTAACCTGTTCTCAAGCTTCAGCTGGAAGAACATTGACACATTCTGGAGCAGATGTTTGTTTTTCTCTGCAGTGAGATGCTTTACAGTGCAGCTCCTTTAGCGTCATAGAGCTTTTAAACCAAAATGAAGAAATGTGATGATGCTGTATGAGGTTTACAGGGTCTTGTGACAGTCATGTTTACTTTGTATTTTGATCCTTTATATTTTGTAGTGTGTGTGCACCTGATACCTTGCTGCTCTCGCACAATAATTTCCCAAGTTGTGCTAAACAAAGCACATCCACCGGGATGCCATGATGTGAACTAACTAAGACCTGGTGCTGTTTATTTCGTAAGATTATGTAATTTAAACAAAACCCATTGAAAGAAATCAGGCGTTTGGGACATTTCCTTTGTATGTGACAGAACAAGTACACAGCCTGCAAACCTCTCCTCCTGTGCGTCATCACTGTTACAGATTTTCAAAACTAAGCAGGTTAGTTGAAGTTCTTGGCCCAGTTGCTGTGCAGCGGCGACATCGGGACTGGTCTGCACCAGGCGGCATTGGGTGCAGATTACGCACTTCATACAAGAAAACCCTCCATGAAAGCTGTGGTGCTAAGCAGGAAGTGTTTCAGCTCCTGCATATCCCAGCTGCTCCAAATAAGCAACCTCAGGTGACCAGTGTGTGCCACGTGCACTGTGCGTTATAGTGGAAGTTATTGCCTGTTAAACCTGCAGCTTTGTAGTCAGCCTAATCAGCTTTCCAGTGCAGAAGAACATTCAGAGCTGAGGAGAGTAAAGCGTCCGTGGAAATACTAGATGTGTGGAAAAACTCAAGTAACTTGGTGTACCTGCCTCAAATGAAGGGTGGAAATGCAGAGTACATTTATAAAGACCAGGACAGCATACAGGATTCACTGGTCTGACTACGTCCTGTTCATACCTGGCATAGCAGACAACACAGACACACCTGAAATAACAAACGTCATGGATGATCCGAGAAGTGGACAACCTGTACATCAGTGGATAAGAATCTGCCTCCAGATGTGAAATGAGGGGCTAAGTGGATAGATGTGCTCCACACTGCTGTGCACAGCTCTACCTGCTCCATATGTTTTTTCCTCATTTTAAACAGAAAAAAACTGAACTGCCGCACTGTTATTCGATTGGATAAATCACAATGGAATCCATTCAGAGGTTAGATGGATGATGATAGCGTGAGGTACAATATGTCAGGGATTATCTACTAAATTGTACAAAAAATTACTGTACATCTGCTGCTTTAGGAAAAACTGATTTCGATGAATGTGTGCTATGCCTTCATATTGTTTGATGATGAAGGCTTTAAATATACGAGAAATTGGATTTAGGTTAGATGACAATACACAATCCCCTTGATGTTGTGTGTTGGTGGAAATGATAGAGTAAGATTGAGGTAAGTCAAGCTACAGTTTGTTTGTCTATTATGGGGACATGTCTTCCTCATAGGGACAAAAAAAAACGAGTCCCTATAATGTAAGTGTGAGTGTGTGTAGGATAGTCGCCTTGGTGACTTTTCTTTCACAATGCCATAACTATGGCAACTACAATAGTAATTTTAGCACTTCTGACCCAGTTCAGCAGTTGGTTGGCCTCACTGCTCATTTAAAAATATTCTCATGACCTAATTAAATGCCACTTGGTATAGAAATAAATTTAGGATGATGGTGATGATGAAGGTCCTGCTTCCTCTTGTAATCGATGGATCAAAAGGTTTGCTTCATTTCACAGTAATCTCTCATGAAAACCTCAGTGTAACACGCACTGGTTTACTCCAAGTGAGATTAACCTGAATGTTATTGGATTGAAGCGGTGGTTATGAAGTGTCCTGAAAGCACAAACAAAGCCTGATCGACCTCAATACCACTAAGAAAATTGTGAGTAATGATGCAAGAGCTGCTGTTATTAATGAGATAACACGTGAGTGCTCAGTTGCATACGTGGCATGCAGGTGTCTGGGAGCGAGTGTGTTTGCTATGAGTAAGAAAGTAAGGAATTCGTCACGGTTCAAAGGTCATGGAATTTCTTGCCTGTTTGTCATGTTGTCTTTTCAGATGCATGTCTGAGTGGCTTTGGAGGGCTTTCTTCTGCAGGATGTCATCACGTGCTGCAAAAGGGAAGTTGGTTCTAAGAGAAACTAACCAGTGAAAGTGAAGAAACATATTTTAATCTTCAGTGCAGCACGTACATCTGCACTAATAACAGAGAAGTGAACATGAACTTACAAAAAAAACTAAAATAACTGCAAAAAAGCAGAAGTAAGTATAGGAGCTTATGTTAAGTAGCCAATACTTTAACCCACGGATCAAACAGTTGACAGAGAAATGCCCAAAGATGAAGTGATGACTGATCCCCACATATTAATAAATGAAGTGTAAATCGTCTTTTTTATATAACACTTTTACTATTTGCAGCACATATCAAATTTACACACATCAATATACACCCACTTCTATACACAACACTCTTTCTATTACATCACTCATACACTGCTATCAGAGGCAATTTCAAGAGCACATATGACTGCAGCCAGGGATCAAACCACCGACCTTCTTGCTGGTGGACAACCCACTCTACCCTCTGATGCACAGCCTCATGCAATTATTAAAACTATTACAGAAGCATATCACCGGGTCAGAGCTTGTGTCCTCCCAGCCTTTAGAAAGGCTCAAGGGACAACGGAATAACCTCAATATTTTAGATTCCATAAAATAATAGGAGTCAGAGCAAAATATTACAGGGCAAAAACATGTATTTAAACTATCACCAACTCATTTGGGCTTCTGTTCTTCACATTGTTGCTCTAATGTTTAAATTGCCTGTGAATGAAATGCACTTTGTACCAAAGGTTATCTGATAGTTACTATCATCGCTCAGGTCAAGTGCAATATTGTTCCATTAAAACTAAGCAGCCTCTGTGATACCACTTAGCTTGCTAGAGGGCACTTCATTTAAGGGTTAACCCAAACTTTTTTTAACTTTTTAATAGGCACTGCACAGTATATGCAGCTTTTCCTAGTTGAGTTTCTGTCAATGTTATTTGAGAACTCTTAAATACATTAAGAGCTTACAAAGTTAAAACACACTATAAACAAGGTATTTTTAACTCATTATCTTGATATAAGTTCAATATTATCTTATAATACAGTGTTAAACAATTTGCTCACAGATCTAAAATGGCTACAGCTTAGACTCAACACAAGCAGATGTTCTTGTAGAGGAAATGAAACGGTTACACAGTTGCAAGTGAAACCTCTGAGCTATATGACATGTAACACGTTTAAAGAGAGTGATGTCACAGCGGGTTATGCAACCCTCTTTGAACCCTGGTCGACAGATTGATCAGATAAAGCCACAGTCACCAGGAGGAATCAAGTGACAGTTGATCAGAGGGAGAATTTACAACTCTATAAACCTGAACACTCTGTGCTCTGTCGTAAAAGCCCAGGTCCATATCAGGCTGGTTGCTGTATGTTTTGTTCTGACCCCCAAGGCTGTAGTGATCCTGCTGACACTGTCTTCATGTACAGTCTTATCACCCCTATGGGTGCACAAGCTGTTGTAAAGAGGATCCTTTGTAATTGTTTAGTTATACACATACATTTCTAGCTGTTAGATTACAATACGGTATTCAAATCTTTCCTAATTAGATCATGTAATGTGGAAAAAATTTGACAAAAAACAGAAAAGAGTTAACAGAAAGCATATCACTTGTAACAGCACCAGATTCTTGAGCCTTTCCACTCTTTGCTAAATGCTAGCTTCATGGACCTAGCTATTTTGTGACTGAAAATGCTGGCTAAAAAGACTGAATAAAAAGACTAAATAACTGTGCAATATTTATAGCCTAGCCTATATTACAGTAAACCTCATCACTTACCAATAGGGGACGAGCCCTGAATCATGGAAATAACTTCAGCAGCTAGGAAGATTTTTCGTTCTATTTGATGAAGCTTCCATCTTGAAAAGCTTGTAAAATGGCCTAAGTCACACTCTTGACATAGGCCTTTATTCTACAAGGGTAGAATCCCATGATCTGTTCAACTGAGGATGTAGGCGATTTTACCAGAGGTGGCCAGCATCATGAGGAGATGATTTTTGTCAAAAAATGACTGAGGCCATTATTTTAGGAAGGTGACCATATATGGGTGTAATTTGGTGTTTGATTGATGGTGGCCCAGTTACATCAGCACACAATCATTTAATTTGATGTCACAGTTAGTCAATTCGAATCATAGCAGCTTGATAGATGCATTCATTTGATAGTATCAAAAATGTCATTGGTGATAAATGGGAAGTTACTTGTAATAGATTATATTTTAGGCAGTCCACAAGTATTCAGAGGAAATTAAATGTCTGGTGCGGACAGCTCCCATTACCTTTGGGACTGATTTCCAATTGCAATGTCAAACTAATGATATCCACTGTGGAGAAAAAAAATTCTGAGAACTTTATCAGAGAGTGAGTGAGGATGTTAAGAGAAACGGGTAAAGAGAAACCACCTCTCGGCCCGTCAGAAAGATATGTGCACTGACAGCACACTGAAGCTCCCCCTGGTCATACACAGTGAGGCGTATGAGTATGTGCACTTAAAATAACCCAGACAGGACAAGACAGGGTGAGAAAGCTGAGTGTACAGTCAGTAGTCTGGAATAATCTGGATTAAGCCTGATGACAGATCAGTAAAGAGCTGTTAAATCCTGGCTGGGTTATGTTGTTGTTTGTCTCACCACATGCTCTGGTGGGACTGTGTTGGTTCTCTGGCTCCATTGATCCCCCTCACAAACATTTTCCACCTCATACAGGCCATGACCTATTTACAGTCTACGGCCCTGACACCAGGGTCTTTTCCTGCAATAAATACAGAGACCATAGAAGCTATTAAGCTGTATTTAGTTACATCGTTAATGTTTTCAATAGACTAATGTTGGTTGGATGTTTAGTTTGGTTTGGTTTGGTTTGGTTTGGTTTGGTTTGGTAGGTTGGTAGGTTGGTAGGTTGGTAGGTTGGTTGGTTGGTTGGTTAGATTGGTTTTGCTGGTTGGTTGGTTGGTTGGTTTAGCTGGTTTGTTGGTTAGTTTGGTTTGGTCTGGTTGGTTGGTTGGTCTGGCTGGTTGGTTGGTTAGTTGGTTGGTTAGACCAGGTACGTTTTTTGTTGATTGGTTTTTCAACACTACTGAATTGTTTTTCGGAAGGTTGTTCCGGCATTATATTTTTTCCAACATTGCAAGATAGAGTGTGTTTTTTGGTTTATTCTTTTTAGACTTGGGAATAAGTCATGGATACTGATGTTTTTCTGGCATTTAAAGATGACTCATGTCGATGACTGTGTGAATTTTGGTGCATCTTGACTGAAGGTGGCTGTTTGACCTTGGCTGGGAGCCAATCTAGTCAATATCAACACTATCTTCAACAAACAGCAGGACTTCTAAGAGATTTGTCCGTTTGTTTACATCTAGCAAGAGAATACACATCTCCCCTGGGCTCATTGAACTCTTGTGTTTATGAGAAGAGTAAGAAGTCAGGGAACCTTCAACACATTACATAAGACAGTTACATTAAGGCCCAGCTGTTCTGGTGAGATAAGCAGGGAAACAAAGAAAAACACTCTCTCACACACACACTGTGGGGATTTAAAAGTGCTGTTATTTGCAGGGCTTATCTCAAACTTGGACAACGCATGTCACATTTTTCTTTATCTTCGTCAGACTGCTTCCTATCTCTCCTTCTGTAAATTGTCAAGGGATTGCTGTGTTCGTCAGTCCCTTCACTTTGGTTCAGCCTGAAATATCTACTAGATAGATTATTAGAATTGCAACCTAACATAACTTTGGCTAGGTTTTTTTATAAATTATACTCTTTGTTAATTCGAAAAAGTAAGATTGCTTAAATGCTGAACCAAGATAGAAGACAAAGCAAACATTAAACCTGCTAAAAATCAGCAGGTTATCTTTGTCAATATGTTAGCATGATAACATTAGTGCTTAGCTTACCTCGTATACCGCTACTAAATGCAGCTTTACTTTGAGAGACTTTCTCTTGATATAGGATGTGACGAATGTAAAGAATCACCATGTTTATTTCAAGCTGAAGAGCCATGCCGGTCTCCATTAACCCTGTAATGCCGTGGGAGCAAACTTCTGCAGAGCAGAGTTGTGGGACTATGATCTGTAGATGTTTGTGTAGCCTGAGGCATGATCTCGAGGACACAGTGTTCTTCTGTCGGCTGGAGCACCACACTGGATTGTCTGAACAATTTAACCCACAGGCTAAAAACCCACCAACTTTAACCCCTGACCTCTTGTGCAACAGATTTACTGTATGACAGTCAAAGTGAAACTTAGTAGCCGGTTTAGATTTGGTGATCAGAGCGACTGATTTACACAGAGAGGACCAGCTGACTCATTCTCCTACCTATGTGCAAGTCTTGGCTAAAGGATCCACTGTCCGAGTTACCTTCTAGTTGCTGTTGTTGTTAGTAAGGACATTATTGCATCATTATTATCATTTCAACAACCAGACTGACAGTTACACAAGTGTTCCAGGTCTCTCTCTCTTTTCTCTCCCATATGTCTCCCCCCTTAACCCAACAGGTCAAGGCAGCTGGCCGACGACCTTGACTCTGTTCAAAGTCAGTGGCCAACAGAGGAAACTGTTGGGTTTCTCTATAATATTGTAAGGTCTCGACCATACTATGCAAAGTGCCATGAGATAATGTGAGGGTATGTTGGGATTTGGCCCCATGCTAAATAAACTGAATTTCAATCAAATAATTCCCAGTACGCTCAAAATCATTATAAAGATTTGTAAGATTATAAAAAACTATGAAGACAAGAGGAACGAATCAATGAGGTAAATTCTATGGTGACTGACGAGTGGCAGAGTGGCAATGGAAAAGAGAAACCAGGAGAGGTGAGATCAGACAGATGAGCATGGAGTGACTCACACTACTCAACCTCATGGTAATCTTGTGACTCCTCACTCCCACCCACTCCCTTTGAGTTGATGCTTCCACTGTTCCCCCTACCCCTCCAAGAACCACCAGTGACAACTGTGTGGGGATGGGAAATGGAAGAGTAGTACAGAACATAGTATTATCCTGTAACAGTAAAAGCCTGTAACTGTGGCCTTTAAAGAGCCCCTGACATTCCTACTTCAGAATCCAGTTACATTCCATAGTCACAACAAAAGAAACAAGAGATTGGAATTGTTCTGTGTTGCATCAGAGGAGGTGTAAGATGAATGTGAGAAAAGAAGCAGGAGGTTAATAAAGCATTGACACCCCCTCACATTACAGAGGCAGTGAGGACTCTTATGTAACACTAGCTCCCACTTTTTTTTTACACACATTGAGGAAAAGAAGCCACAGGAACTAGATACAGATACGTGTCTAAAATGTCATTATCACCAAGACATTAATTAAACTAACCTCAAAACAATCTTAGCAGCAGGTTTAGGTTTAGACAACCATGAATCACTCCTTTTATATTGACTTTTATACTAATAGTTAGATATAACGATTGACATTACTGATTCCTATATGTTCAGTAAGATTAGTTTATCTTGTCAAAAATTATGAATACAAGCATAGAGGGAAACAACTTGTCTGACAGTGCCCGCTGATAATGAAATCTGTCTTCCATGACTTCTGAAATTATGTTGGGTGTTTTTGTTCTGTCATTGTCACTAAAGGAGAGTGTAGCTGCCCTCAGCCAACCTCATGTGAAATAACAAATTATGATTTTTTTATTGCATTTTGACTTTATATTATAGTCATTATAAGGGATTTTGGGGTGTTGGCAGGTGGGTTTTGCTCCCTTCAATACCTGGCCTGTGGTCTTTATACATATTACATATTATATATGTATAAAAGTGGAGCTCATTCAGAGTCTCAGAACTTTTTTTTATAGTTTTCATTGGGCCGGCTGGTCTCTTTAAGGATGCAGTACACATAACATTAGCTCAGTTAACACTGCATTTCCAAGATGTGGAAGCAGAATTTTTTTTATATTGATTATGTCATATGTCTGTGATATATTTCAGTAGAATTTTTTTTTCCTGAATTGAGATTTTATTAAAATTAGTATACGACAACTACACCAATCGAACAATATAGCTCTTGTATGTATTTACATTTGTCTTGAGTCTTGTTTTAATTAAAGTTATCAAGTGTTCTCTTTACAATGATTTGAAAATCTGGTAAAGAGGAAAGTGACCAGGAACTCACTCACACGCACATCTGTTGTTCTGTATTTTCCACTGCTAGCCTCAGGGCACTTGAACTTCAAAGTTGCCTGTTACGCTTTTAGACTCGATGTCCCGAAAAAAACACGAAGGATGGCCAGAGGTTTAAAATTCTGGATTTGTTTTGCAGAAAAGGCTTCATGCACTGTGTCCTGAAGTGTGACAACTAAATAACCTGCTTCCATGTCAACACACAGAAGCTTAGATAAGGTTTTATTCTCACTTATCTCGTTCCTTGCTCCTCAACACTTCAGGCCCTCTGTTCTCAAAAGAACCGAGCTACTTCTGCTACATCCCTCATTTTCGACCAAGGGACAAATGCTGTACCAAAGCTTCATTATCAGAGGGGATTCAGTTTTTACCTCCTTTTAATTGCAGATAAACAATCACATTTTAAAATGCTATTGAATAGTGGTGAGTGGGGAAGTAGAGGTTAATTTCATTGTATGTTCCACACAAGATATTTTGTGCTGGAAGCACAAGTTTGAATATTAACAATGATAACTGAGACTCTTGATCACCACTTTGTTATTATTTTCAGGAACACTTGGACCCACTGTGACGTGTGTTAAATGTCTGCTGGATAAAAGGCCTATAAACAATGTATTAACAGTTCATAGATCACTCAGAGACTCCATGTTCATATGGTCAGCAATATTCAGATTGTTTCCCCTTATTCTGAATGAGACACTATTTGATAACGATGTTTACACAAGTTGCTCATAGAATATTTAATTTATATTTGTGCACATCAACTAAGGTCAACATTACATACCTCTTCCTTTTGATGTGTGTCTCTGTTCTCTGTGTGTGTGTGTGTGTGTGTGTGTGTGTGTGTGTGTGTGTGTGTGTGTGTGTGTGTGTGTGTGTGTGTGTGTGCGTGTGTGAAGTGATCGTGTTACTGTAGGAAAACTGAAGTCTGATGTGTTTGTTGACAGTTCAGCTTCAGAAGCTCGTCCCTCTCAGAGTTTTCAGAGGCTGCATTTCCTGAGATATTTTTAATAGGTCACTGCTGCTCTCTGGTGGACACATGTATGTATTTAATGTTATAGGATTTATCTGATAATTTAAACAAAGTCATTTAGAAGTATAGATATAATATGTACAATGTAAGCAAAATATTATCAGCAGTAGTAAACTAAAAAAAAATAGATTTTTAAACAGGGCCGGCAAAGTATAGGTACAAAACAGAAAACCCCCATTCAGGGTAGTCGCTCCCGTTTTTAATTAGGGCCCGAGCATCGACGGTGGGAGGCCCTATTGTATTTTCGAAGGATTTGTATTTCCCTTTTTGGACTTTTTTTTTGGCTCAACAGCAACATCTAAGGAAAAGCCCCTCATTTAGCTTCCATCTGCTGGCTCCAGTAAGGGAAATATTTCATACTTTGAAGGACTGGTCCTGGCTGCTTTAAAATATATACTCAAATGAGCTGAGACAAGTCATAGGACCATGGTCAGAATTGTGACATTTCCTCAAAGCGTGTAAACATCGTGGTGCGGCGAAGGTTCATCGTTCGCCAAAGGAGACAATTTTTTTGTCATAACTCCACTGCTCATTGTCCTATCACCACCAAACTTCTGTCACAGGATCAGAGTCCAAGCCTGAACAGCTCTGTATATTAATATTAGGTCAGGGTCATAGCGCCACCTACTGATACATGTGAAATGAAGTTGTTGTAACATTGTCCAATTGACACAAAATTGCTCACTCTACATCAGAGCCCCTACTTGAACAGATCTATTCTGTCTGTGTACAATAATAGTGATGGCGCCACCTACTGGCAACAGGAACAAAGCTTTATTTTACAACTATCACTTGATTTACATACAATTTTCACCATGTGATCTGCAATTGATAGCGTGGACCGTAATGCGTTATTAGCAGGCCAGGATCGACGTTGCGTGACAGACGCAAGAAGTGAAGACTTTATCCTTTACTCTTGTATTGTATGTGACTCATATATTTTTTATTCCTGTATATATTTGACTCTTGTATTTTGTTAGACTCTTGTATTTTATTTTATTCTTGTATTGTGTTTGACTCTCATATTGTGTGTTTGCCTCCTCAGACGTCCGGCCGGTGGAGCCGCTGTGTGTTTAACAGCTCAGTGGGAGCTGTGTGTAGTGGTGACGTGTCTCTAAAGTTTCCCCTCCTCTCTCGTGCTGCTGGCTGACGAGCCTCACATTGACGGTGGCTCATTGAAGCAGCAGCAGGAGCAGCAGGAGCAGAAGAAGGAGCCGACCTGTGGACGCTGTGGAGCCTTCAGACACATCATGGGCAGTGAGTATCTCCTCTTCACTACTCCTGCGTGACACTGGAAACTACAGCTTCCTCTACAGTAACCCACACGACGGTTTAGGGCTGTTTTAACAACTTGGTTCGCTAACCCGGTGAGCGTTGGCTGTGGAGTAGCAGGCGGCTAGCTTGCGCTGCTAACTAGCTAGCTGAACATTTGCCTTTGTGCTATTATTCTGAGCCATTTCCGATCAGGAGACGTTTGTGAATTGAGTGAAGGGTGGGTTGTATTCCTATAAGCCGAGTTTCTTGATAGTAGTGGGATTGTGTTTGATTTTGTTCCCCTCTGGCGTCTGGACACGTCTCGTAAGCTAGCTTGCGAGCTAAGCAGCTAGCCTCTCATTCAAAGACATTGACAGTCTAGTGATGACGACGCACAACACCGCCGGTATTGTCTCGAGCTCAGGATCGAAATCGTCTGCCTGCTCTTCTCTGTCAACACGTCACAAGTATAATGTAAAGAGCCAGAAGATCAACAGGGGAAATTATGATTCAAAAACCAACTGTGTGACGTTAAATCTCTTCGGTTTTGATTTGTGAAAAATCGAATTGGAGTTGAGTCCGCCCCCCATTCACTGCCACGTCGTCCTGACGACCAGCTATTATTTCCACGTTTAACTCTCATCTCTGTTGTTTCCAGTCAAATTCCTAGAGGTGATAAAGCCTTTCTGTGCCGTGCTGCCAGAGATCCAGAAACCCGAACGAAAAGTGAGTATTTTCTAATCACATCAACGTTTTATTATTTTATAGCAGTGCATTTATGTTTAACTTTATGCTGGCTTTGCTTTAGCTGCAGGATAAACTTGTGGATATGTGCTTGACCAACAGATCCAGTTCAGAGAGAAGGTATTATGGACTGCCATCACTCTCTTCATATTCCTGGTGTGTTGCCAGGTAAGAGTCACCATTCCTCATTCCTCCATAGTCTCTTGCCTCAGTCATCTTCAGTTGTAGGATGCCTTTGAATAGGAAAACAATTCAATCATTGACTGTAACACCTGAGTGATTCAATCATGTTATGTCACCACCCAGTCTTTGACAGACTTATGGTAGACTATTCTCTCTTAATCTATGGTGTTTATTTAGCATGTTTCATCCAAATTGTTCTAAAATCTGAATACAGGCAATCAAGTTAGGCCTTGATTTGGGTCATTAATACTAGAAAAGCACTTTATAAATACAGATTATTTACAATTTCTCTTACATTAGTAAATTGTTTCTATCAGACCAAAACGTAAAAGTCCATCTAAGGTGATAGGTCCCCAAGAAAAAAACACTGTTTCTAAGTATCAGCTAGGAGTGTCTGATGCTTTTGATACATTAAATGAATTAACACAATATTGATTAGCTGATTAATAACAGTGTAGTTAATAACCTGTATTCAAATTGGGAACACACATTATGAGAATGAAGTCTGTGTCTGCACAATAGTCAAACCGTCCAAACTGAAATATCACGCACAGGCGAGTTTTCTTTTATGCATTTTTTTTTAATACATTGTTGTAAATATCACTTCCACTTTTTTTCTCCAGATCCCTCTCTTTGGGATCATGTCCTCAGACTCTGCGGATCCCTTCTACTGGATGAGAGTAATTCTGGCCTCCAACAGAGGTATATTTCAGTTAACAGCAGAATCTAATATACAAATGCATGTGTCACCTCCTGCTGAACTAACACACATATCTCCCTGCAGGTACGCTGATGGAGCTGGGTATCTCGCCTATTGTCACCTCGGGCCTGATCATGCAGCTACTTGCCGGAGCTAAGATCATCGAAGTCGGAGACACACCAAAGGACAGAGCCCTCTTCAATGGAGCTCAGAAATGTAAATATACTCTCATCATTTGTAAAAGCTTGTTTTTACTACGAAATTCATGGTCTAATGTTATTTTATGGTTTTCAGTGTTTGGAATGATCATCACCATTGGTCAGGCCATTGTATATGTAATGACCGGCATGTATGGAGATCCCTCAGAGATGGGAGCTGGAATCTGTCTGCTCATCATCATTCAGGTAAGAACCAATCCAGGAGCCCTTTGGCTATCTTATGCATTTAAAATAAATGTGATAACAGAGCATTAATAGACTAAGATTTGGATCATGACTACATTTTCGCTTGTTATTAGATTAATTGAGTTTACTCAAAGAAAATATGTTTCAGTATAACATTGTTTGCCTTTTAAAGGGCAATAATTAGATTCGGTTATTAGAACAAATGGTTCTCAGAATCAGCGGCTGCGGCTCCAAAAAAAGTGAATAACTGGATAAGTGAAATAGTTTCACGTGACTGTCTCTTTACTGACTGACTGTATTTATGGTGTCCTTCTTCAGCTGTTTGTAGCTGGGCTCATTGTGCTGCTGCTGGATGAGTTGCTCCAAAAGGGTTACGGTCTTGGCTCAGGAATCTCACTTTTCATTGCCACCAACATCTGTGAGACGATCGTCTGGAAGGCCTTCAGCCCCACGACTGTGAACACTGGAAGAGGTAACAGGCCACAAAGTGGTTGTAAATATGTGCGATATTTAAAAGCCACCCTGGTCATTAATGCATCCTGCTGCTTTATTGCAATCTGCAGAAATGTGACTCTCGTTTGTGACTTTTTGTGTTTTCTAGGCACCGAGTTCGAAGGAGCAATAATTGCTCTTTTCCATCTGCTGGCGACTCGCACAGACAAAGTGCGCGCTCTGAGAGAGGCGTTCTACAGACAAAACCTGCCAAACCTCATGAACCTCCTCGCCACAGTATTCGTCTTTGCTGTAGTGATATACTTTCAGGTGAGTCGCTGATATATCTTTTGTTCTACTTCACGATGAACCTGCTTCAGTTTTTCAAAAGTTGAAGAATTTAGTAACATATTCAGGAAATACTCATACTTCCGTTATTCACTGCTCTCCTACACATTTTCCTTTTGTCATAGGGATTCAGGGTGGATCTGCCCATCAAGTCCGCTCGCTACCGTGGCCAGTACAACACCTACCCCATCAAGCTCTTCTACACCTCAAACATACCCATCATCCTGCAGTCTGCTCTGGTCTCCAACTTGTACGTTATCTCCCAGATGCTCTCCACACGTTTTAGTGGCAATTTCCTGGTTAATTTGCTTGGAACTTGGTCTGTAAGTATACATTTAAGCTGAGCTTTTTTTCACAAGTTACTGTTCATTTTCTTAAAGAATGACTCTCCATAATTACTTGACAATATCTTACAGTTACTAGCTTCCGTGACCTCACATTCTGCCCATTAAAGCATGTATTCCTTTTATTTTCTCATGTATATAGGACGCAACGTCAGGTGGCCCAGCCCGTGCCTATCCTGTGGCTGGTCTCTGTTACTACCTCTCCCCACCAGAGTCGTTCGGCTCAGTTCTAGACGACCCGGTTCACGCGGTCATCTACATCGTCTTCATGCTCGGCTCATGTGCATTTTTCTCCAAAACCTGGATTGAAGTCTCAGGCTCCTCTGCTAAAGATGTAAGTTGTAGCTCTAACTGAATAGTTGATGGTGTTAAGAGTCCATTCCAAACAGACTGCTTCAAAGCTCTGGTCTTTATGTTCAACTAGGTGGCAAAACAGCTGAAGGAGCAGCAGATGGTGATGAGGGGACACAGAGAAACCTCCATGGTGCATGAACTGAACAGGTAAAATCAAAAATCTTAGTCCTGTACACATTTATTTTTGCTTTTTCTATAGACATATCATTAGCTGCATTAATAGATATTAATATATAGAGTAAAATAAAACTGTTCACAGAGAAGAACTTTGCTTTGCAGGCAATAGTCCAACACAACACGTATCATACACAGATCCATCACACCTAAACAAACATCATGAATCATGCTTGTTACACAGTGTTAATAATAATCACCTGTAAGGTGTAAGCACCTGTAACTACTTACTGTGATTTTCAAACTAGATTACGGAAGAAATAAAATAAATATATAAATAACAATAGACCTTTTAATGTATAGCATGGTTGTAAATATTGAAATGGATTGATGGGATTTTCTTTGAAATGATCTTCTACAATATTTAGTTTGTTGTTTTAGAGCCATGTGTAAAAATGTCAAAGCTTGAGTTACAAGCTAATTCGATGTAGTAGACCTTTCAAAGAATGCAACTACTTTTTTTATTACTGGTGTTCCCTCAGTTCTCTGCAAATTCCTCTATTAGGTGTGAATCTGCACAATTAAAGGAATAGTTAAATATTTTGCTTTTGTCCAGGATTATTATTTCTCTATCCAGCTGCTGTAGCTTCACATTTAAAAGACAGACATGAGGCTGTCCTCATTTAACTCTCAGCAAGGACTCTCAGCAAGGACTTTCTCCCAGAAAATGTTGTGTATTAATATTGTCACACTCCTGTTGTTGCGTTCTAGGTACATTCCTACGGCTGCTGCCTTTGGTGGACTGTGTATCGGTGGTTTATCGGTGATGGCGGATTTCCTCGGAGCCATTGGCTCTGGCACGGGTATCCTACTGGCCGTCACCATCATCTATCAGTACTTTGAGATCTTTGTCAAAGAACAGAGCGAAATGGGCAGCATGGGGGCCCTGTTCATGTAGAAAAGCCAATATCCTCTCACCTTCAACCAACTTTTTATTAGGACCATCAACCTTGCAATATATTTTCCATCCATGTGAAGCACCTCCATCGTCAGCTCTCCAGTTTCAGGATACTGCTTGAAGAACCTCCTTAGGAACCTCCGTTGAAACAGGACGTTGGGACAACTCCACAGCTTGTCACTCCCTTTACATATCTTCCAACGTATCTTCTCAACAAAACAAAACAGACATTTCAGTTGTATTTCAGGTGTTCTAACTGGCTCGAGATCAAAGCCCTCCATGTTTCTTGTTAAGGCTTCATTTGGGTATCAAATGAAGTCCTGTGGGAGTTTGGTTCTTATTTCAGACCGACGTGAGCGCTTCAGAATACAGGTACACTCGACTTGGAGGATGTCGATCAACTGCCTGCTGTGAGCTTACAAGCCACGCTACCATCTGCTTCATGTTCATTTAGTGTTCACTTTTGCTCTCAACTTTATTTTATTTTTCTTTTGACCTGTCATTCGGGTAAAAGTGTGGAAGAGAAGCTGAACTGTCAGACTCTAAGTTGTGTACTGTACATTTTTCTGTGACTCTGTTTTAGGTTTTATTTGAGCAGGGTCTTGTAAGAAGAGGATGTGAAGCTCATATTGGGCTCCAGCTGTCAAATGAAACTGTTCATCTTATGACTGTGAACCATTCAAAATAACACTCAGTCTTAATGTATGGCATTCCCAGGGAGCTGCAGTATTAACATACGTCACATTCACTCTTGTTACCCATGTTTTGATTTTTAATTGTTTGCTTTAAGCATTCTTTAATTAATAACTTTTTCCGACACAACATATTATTATTTCTGTACATAGGCCATGCATTGAAAAAATGTTGAGTTCGTATTAAGTGTAAGATAAAATCTTTTGAATATGTAAAAAATAAACATTTCAGAACAAACTTATATAAAAAAAATATTTGTGGAGCAAGACTTTTTTACTTATAATACGTTGTTTCTCCTATTATACTGACGCAGTTGATACCTTGACACATTTTGATGTTTCCAGGCTCTGTTGAACACGGCTCAAAATACTTAGAGGTACTTTATGTTCTTTGACTTTAGAATAACATTTGATTTCTGGTGCTATTTGACTCAATACAATAGGTCAGCTTTGAATTTGGGCACAGCAAATAGACAATATTTAAAAAAAAACTATTTGTCTTGGTGATCACAATTGAATTATATCTGGTCTTTTATTTCATTATATATATTGTTGTCCCATTAATTGTGATCTGAAGTACATGAGAACAGATTTTTTGTGAAATTCAGAAGTAAATTTATGTTTTTATCTTGTATTCTTTGATGTCTTTTTTAAATGTCACAGTATTGAACAAGCTTCTTAATTGAACTGGAGTGGTAATTAATTGATTTGATTCAAATAAATTAACTAGCAACTATAATTCAGATGATCAGAATTGCTACAGTAATTTTTTAAAGCGATAATGTTGAGCATTAGCTGGTTCCAACTCCTTGAATATCAGAACCTTCAATGCTTCTCTTTGTCATATTTGACAGTATTTGAGGATGTGTGGTAGTCAAACTTTCGGACTAAACAGGAGATTTTAGGGTGTTAACGTGACCTTCACTCTAGTTTCTGATATTTTATAGACCCAACATGTGCTTGGATAGATAATCATCTGATTAATCAATAATGAAATCAATGTTGAGTTGCATTGCTAAACTGAACATTTCTAAATACATTTGTGACAGGCTTATTGCCTGGATACTTCTACATTTTTCCTTCTTATTCTCGTTAGAAATATAAATATTGTATTTATAACAGAAGCTATTCATAATGTAAATGCCTCTTTTCAAGAATACCCTGTGCTACAATTTCTTAAAAGTGAAACAACATGAAACTCAAACAATTACAATAAGAAGTATAATACTAAGGATATTAAAAGCAATAGACATCACAAGCTTTTTAAGATGTGTCTAAGCAAGGCTCTGTCTCCTTAATCTTTCCAGCCTATACTTCGGAATGGTTAGTAAGACACACAAAAACAAAAAGCTTAGGAAATAGAGAAGAAATGTTTATATTAAACAGCAACTCACGTTTTTGGCTATCTACCTGTCACAGTAAATAACTAAAGCAGTGTTTGTTTATATTAGCCCCTTGCCATGTTTCGAGGTCCTGACCCCCTGGTTGGGAAACACTGGACTAAAATACCTATCTGTTTTATCAAGTGGTTAAATTGACCTGTCACAGGATTAAAAATCTGATAATGTAAATGACGTATTTTAGGAGTGAGGAGATGATACTGTCCTCCGGGAAATTAGGGAATCGTGTAGAGTTTAAAAATCCTGCTTAACCTTTCCTCTCTTTCATTCTAGATCTGATCCTAGATCTGGCTCCTCTCAGCGGGGACATCAACTGGAACTTACCTCGTCTGCGTGGAATAATCAGTGGTCCTTGTGTGATGACTTTTAAGGACACCGTCTCTATTTATATCATAATAAAGAAGGTTCCTGACTATCTAGAGCAGATCTACCCACATGAAGATGAGAAGGAAACCAAATCCAGAGAGTTCAGTGTCAAGCTAGTAATGAGCCTTCGCAGAATCATGGAGACAATGACATAAAGTCTTGCCGTTATTGTTAGAAGGAAGGAAAACTCTTTTTGAGAAAGTATCAGAATTGGTTGTATTTACTCTCAGAGTCTGGAGAAGTGTGCTTGTTCTGTCCTGCACTGATATACACAGTGAGTGCCAAAAAAAAACAACTGAAAAGCAGAATAACAGCATTTTGCATGATAGCTGTTGACCTGTCCAAAGGTTCTGGCATGCCTTTTGGTTTAACTGAGTTACATGTCTGAGCATCAAGGGTCAGAGGTCTGTGGTGTTTTTCCAGTGAAGCATGTGCCGCCTCGAACTCCCTCAGAGATCAATAATTACCAAACCCCCTTTTCTATCAGAGCTGTGCCATTGGTGGATTGTGGAGGGCAAAGACTACCAAAAAGCCAATGGGGCAGGAAGGCGAAGAGGGATCGCCCTCAAATCCTGACAAGATCACAGTTTTCCTCTTCTTTCTCTTATTTGCTGTGAGGGTGAGAGCTGCCGGATTTCTTTCTCCAGTTCTGAGTAGTAGAAACGAGTCAACAGGATGTCAGATTTAAAGGAGCTATGCAGTGGTTTACCTCTGGACCCTTTGCCAACTAACCGGGGAAGAGACCCCAATGTGCCACATGCACCCATCCGCACCCCGAACCTCACAGCAGAGGAGGAGCGGGTGAGTTTTCTGTGCATCCACCATTTTCATGTCTTTGCTAGTAGTAATCTAAATGCACTTAATGATATGATGCCCTTCGTGTGGACAACAGTGCAAGTGTAACATATTATTTGACACAGTCAACATCCCTCATGGTTTATATAAGGTCGATAATGGCAACTTCTAATTTTGTGTTTGATCTCAGTCACTTTTGATTATAATAATAATTATTGTCTTGAGAGATACTTTTTTGGTGTCAGGATTACATTTCCTAGCGGGCTGAATGTTGCCCAGAGGCCGGTGGTTCTTCATGCTTGTCTTACTCAAACACCTAAATGCAACCGAGCTGTCATTGATGTTTATAATAATACATACTTTAAGAATGAGTCAAAATGTTTCTGTGAAGAAAAGTTTAGATCGATATGAAACACACCATCAAAAAGACAAGAAGGCTACCAGTGACAGTATCATGAAGTGACCTGTGATCTGAACAGGGCTGCAGCTCATTGTTAAATCAGATGCTGCTCTGTTATAAATGGAAATTATTCAAGAAACACCATTATGCCACACTGTGTACCCTGTCTGATTGCATCATCACAGTTTGCTCATGGGCTGCCTGAAAAAAATTGATTATTCTCCAAGGTCCTCAACTGATTTCACAAACTCAGAGCAAAGGCCTGAGTCAATAATTAAGAGAGATACAGAGAGTTTGTTGGACCCTCTATGTATTTTAGGAAGAACAAAGAAAAAAGTAAAGGTCCTCTCATCAGTCCGACTTTGGAAGGACAGCAACAATTAGACTTTTGACCTTATTCTGAATAAGATATCATTTGATTGTGATGTTTTCAGGAGATGAAGAGCATTATTCTGTCATACTCCTGTTTAGTTATTACAGAGAATAGTTAGATAATGATTTCAAGCTGTTTGTAATCTACACGTCAATGTACACAAAATGCTGTGAAAACTCCAATAGGAGGTTATAAATTAATATGACGAAGATCACATGTCCTCATTTGATCATTGCTTATCCTGTGTGTGACTTTTGTTTGGGTTAAGGTAATCGGTGTAGATCACAGTGACTTATTCAGATTATTAATATTGCTGCATTTGTTAACATTGGCACTGATCTCACTAATCTACTGTAAATGCTCTTCCCTGTAGTTGGCGTTGAGAAACGCGCTGCGTTATTTTCCTCCCTCTCACCACGCAACTCTCGCACCTGAATTTGCTCAAGAGCTGCGGCAGTATGGACACATCTACATGTACCGCTTCTGCCCCACGTTACGCATGAGGTAAGGCAACCTGAGTATGAGAGCCTGACGAATCCTGGGCTCTTTGATATTCATAAATATATATAGAGGTTCATCCTTCAGGTGAATAATGGCCTGTGACACAGGAATGTACAGAGGAACAAAACTGTTAAACATGTTTTGTAAACCTAGATCAGATCATTAAAAGTGGCCAGAAATAAACACAAAGAATAACAAGAATGACTCTCAGTGAAGCAAATACCTCAACCCAGGCCCAGCAGCCCTTTTGAATTTTGTTTAAGATAGACAGAACGTTATATTGATATTGATTTTTTTCTCATGATGGATTTGTCTAGTTTCTTTGTACCAGCATAATCACGGTGTCAATTCTGTCTGTTTCCTCAGGGCGTACCCCATCGATCAGTACCCATGCCGCACACGTCAGGCAGCCTCTATAATGTTGATGATCATGAACAACCTGGACCCGGCTGTTGCTCAGGTGAGCCTCGTCCACTTCTTGTATTAATATAGTCAAGTTCAATTTGATGGAATGTTTTAATCCTTAAATTTGCTGTGTTATTCTGTATTGTTTAGTTTCCCCAGGAGCTTGTGACCTATGGAGGCAACGGACAGGTGTTTAGTAACTGGGCCCAGGTAAGCCCTGCAGCAATGCCTGTTTTTCTTCTAGTCTAAAAGATGCAGGTTAATGATTTGTGCGTGTGTGTGTGTGCAGTTACATCTAGTGTTGAATTACCTGAGCGAGATGACAGAGGAGCAAACTCTGGTCATGTACAGCGGTCACCCCATGGGCCTGTTTCCCAGCCTACCCTCGTCACCTCGAGCCATCATCACCAACGGCATGGTAACTCTTCACCACACACATCTGACTCCAGAACGTGACTCGCTGATAGATGAAGAGTTCACTCACCTTCTTTTGCTTCACGCAGGTTGTTCCAAATTACTCCTCCAGAGACCAGTATGAGAAGATGTTTGCTCTCGGAGTTTCAATGTAAGTTTTAAAGGTGCATTGCTGCTGCTGGTTTCTATTTGTTATTGGGTAGGGTGAGGATTATGTCAGAAAAACCTTTTCATATGGAGCCCCTTATGAGCATACAATAAACTGTACTTTTATTGTGTTATTATTTCAGGTACGGTCAAATGACAGCAGGCAGCTACTGCTACATTGGACCTCAGGGGATTGTTCATGGCACAATGGTTTGTGAAATTATGAAAAGTAAATGTGCAAACACTTTGAAAATACGGATTACTCTAAGAGGATATATTATTAGGGTGTCACCATACCATAATTTTATACTTCGATCTGATACTGGTATAAAACAACGAGACTCAATACCATAATTAAACAGAAAAAGGTCCAAGGCACATAAACGTTTTTTTTAATAATCTTTTGTTCAGGGTAAAACTGTCTGAGCTCTATGTAATTCCTTGGGGTGAAAAACACATTGTATAATTAACAGACATTGTTTTGTTTTTAATATTTGGTATCGAAAAAGTATTGATACTTTTGAAAAACTTAGCTGTCTCAAGATAATAACAAAACTTTTGCTCATAGCTCATATACATCCGTTTTCTGTAATGACGTGTCAAAAGCCCAAAAGTTGAAGAGCCACTGCTTGTAATCATAACTGTTGATGAACATAGATGTCGTTTGTAGTTCCTCTTATAAATGTTTCAAAGTTGTTTCCTTGTCTGTGTAGCTGACGGTGCTGAACGCCGGCCGGAGGTACCTGGGCTCTGACGACTTGAGTGGGCGTGTCTTCGTGACCTCTGGGCTGGGGGGCATGAGCGGAGCTCAGGCTAAAGCTGCCGTCATCGCCGGCTGCATTGGCGTGATTGCAGAGGTCATTTCCTGTTAATACTGACTGCTGAGCCAGAATTAAGGAAGTTCTGTGAGTCAATGTCATCGAATCTGTTTTTCTGTGTAGGTGGATGAGGCTCCTCTTAGAAAAAGACATGAGCAGGGCTGGTTGATGGAGGTCACCAGCAGCATGGAGCACTGCATACAGCGCATCAGGTAGGAAATATTATTGAGATTTATTATGAATCTCCAAATATTATGCAAGGCCCAACAGTTTCCTTATGAAATCTGGATTTTTATGTGGATCTGCACTAACTAACACACACTCTTTAGGGGACTAAATATTAGTCCCCTAAATATGTCTTTTTTTACGCACCAACATTTTATGGGTTCTTTTTTTATCAATATCGCATCCTTCCATCAAGTTTTGTGTTTAATCATCCAGTGTTTTTTGCATAATTCTGCTAACTAACAGACAGACTAAGTCAAAACAACAGGGAAAACTTAATGGACGATTGACACACTGTAGACATGGCAAATTGAACTGGAAACCACTATATAATACAAAAACAGAGCAAAATAACAAGTTAGAGATCTCTTATGTTTATATTTATATATTTTTTTTTCTCAGGGACTCCAAGCGCTCCAAGATGCCCCTCAGTCTGGGTTACCATGGCAACATTGTAGACTTGTGGTGAGTGAGAGCTCAAATCCTCACCTCTGCAGCTACTACACAACGGTAAGAGGCACCATTTATATTAAACTCTTTCTATCTTTTCCCGCATTTCTCCTCCGCTCCTCTAATCAGGGAGAGACTTCAGCTGGAGTACGAGAGGACGGGGGAGCTGCTGGTCGATCTGGGTTCGGACCAGACCTCCCTTCACAACCCATTCAATGGAGGCTACTATCCAGTCCAGTTCAGCTTCCGTCAGGCAAACCAACTCATGACAACTGATCCTCAGCGTTTCCGAACCATGGTCCATGAAAGGTTAGAAGACCACACTTCCCTGTAGATGTTTTCTGCCATATGTTTGTCCATGAAGCTAAAATATTGTGTCCTGTATGTTCACAGCCTCAAGAGACAAATAAAAGCAATCAATAAGCTTTCTGATGCTGGCATGTTCTTCTGGGACTATGGCAACGCTTTCCTCCTGGAGGCAAAAAGAGCTGGTAATTGATTATAATACATTGTTATTATAATGTCATTGTTATCACACAGTCCATGTCAGAAAACAATAATGAGAGTCGTGTTCTTTGTTTTGTGTAGGCGCGGAGGTAGAAAAGGTTGGAGGTGGAGCAACAGAGTTTATTTACCCTTCTTATGTTCAGCACATTATGGGGTGAGAAACTTCCTGACTTATTTGATTTCGTATCGACCCTGTAAATCAAAAAAGGCTGAGACAATATTTTCTTCTCCTGATGAACTGCTAATCCTCCTGCTCTCCTTCTTTCTTCACCACAGAGACATCTTCTCTTTGGGCTTCGGCCCGTTCCGCTGGGTGTGCACATCTGGCGACGCCCAGGATCTCGTGGTGACAGATGACATCGCTGCTACCGTCTTGGAGGATATTAGTGCCAACGTGACTGATCAGATCAGGCAGCAGTACAACGACAACATCCGCTGGATCAGAGAAGCTGGCAAACACAAAATGGTCCTTAATTTCAAAAACCATCACCTACGTATATCTTTTTCTCCCAGTACAAATCAGCCTTATTCATGAAGTAACTACTACGAGTTGTGTTTTTGTTTAGGTCGTGGGATCACAAGCCAGAATCCTCTACTCTGACCAGAGAGGAAGAGTCGCGATTGCTTTAGCGATCAACCAGGCTATCGCTGATGGAAGAGTTTCAGTAAGTGGCTTCTTACAAGATTGTTTCATGAGCACAGTGTGTTTGCACGATATCAAAGTTGTTAGTGGAGTTGTTCAACAGTGTGTTTTGTTGATTCTCTCACTCAGGCTCCTGTGGTTATCAGCAGAGACCATCATGATGTCAGTGGCACAGACAGCCCCTTCAGAGAGACCTCTAACATATATGACGGATCTGCCTTTTGTGCAGGTATGTGCACTTCAATGTATGCAACTGAGGACTGAGGATGCAGTTTGCAATGATAATTTGTCAACTTTAGATTGATGGATTTTGAACACTAAGATAGCATGAACAAAAATAAGACTTCGCTTGTTGTGGAGTGTGAAAGTGCATGGGTCAATCTGAAGGAAGTTTGAACTGTCTACATCGATGTGTAATCCCAGAAATGCCTTTTCTTATATGACTCATATCTCAAGATCCATTTATCTGATCAGCTTCACACTTGGTGTTAAGGGTCAGAGGAATTATATTAATAAACCTTGAATAAACAGAGCTCTATAGCATCATAGAGAACACTCATTCTCCAGTTCAGGGCTCTGCTTCACTGAGCTTTGAATAAACGGGTAAACACCTCGGTGAGCAGCA
This sequence comes from Pseudopleuronectes americanus, assembly GCA_038501795.1. NCBI lineage: Eukaryota > Metazoa > Chordata > Actinopteri > Pleuronectiformes > Pleuronectidae > Pseudopleuronectes > Pseudopleuronectes americanus. The sequence continues at coordinate 14,421,991 of CM076717.1, read as the reverse complement.
GCAGCTTTCAGGGTTCTGTGGACTGGGTTCAGCAGTCTGTCTTTACTTCCCGCGGCTCCATTACTACAGGTCACTTTAACAGTATCAGGGAAAAAGCTGCAACCAGAATCACCACAGGCCAACTGATGTCCAGAACACTTACTGTGAGGATGGGACATAGGCCAAAAAAGGACTTATTCAATTTTGGCCCCGATCTGAACAAAGTGGTGGATCCAGGAATCATTTTTGAGCTCTTTCTTTAACATTGGGCCATTTTTACAGATTTCCCAGGGAATGATGAATGGATCTTTATGAAAACAAATCTGGCATATTGAGGGGACTGATAACTATGAGTGTGTGCAGATTGATTGAATTTAAGGGAACTGTTGGGCCTTGGGGGATTTATGATCTCCACTGATTCTAGTGCCATTCTAGTTTATTATCAGGTTAATGCTTTGTTCTGTAGACAAAGATGTAAGATGATCTGTATTAGAAAAACTGACCATTTGATGCCTTGAAAGCGGAGCCTCTGGAGATTTTGTGACTAATGATTTGAGTCATCTAACTTTAAAGGTTCAGTGTGTAAGATACAGGTGACATGGATCTATTTGCAGAAACAAAAAATTAAATAATCCTAGTGATGTTTTCACTATTAAAAACTATAAGAATTGTTGTTTTCTTTACCCTAGATTGAGACCTTTATATTTACATTGGTAGCAGGTCCCCTTTACGCAGGATGTTTTTTACAGCAGCCCAAACTGGACAAACTAAACGTCTTTTTAAAATGTTATGACAACTGAAGGCTGCCTCAGGTTCTCTTTCATGTTTGGAAGGGGAGGGTGGCAGGAGGGGTATTCAGCTGAAACATGGCTCTTCACCACTAGATGTCACTCATTTCCACACCCTGAACCTATAAAGCAGGACTAGAATCCAGAGATCTACTGACATGAAAATAGCTGTGACTGAGAGTTTACCAACAAACTCAAAATCGTACCTCTACTTTACCCTTTTCCAGCGTTTCTCTTGATATATATAAAGCTCTTAATTTCTTCCCTTTAGACATGGCTGTCCAGAACTTTGTTGGTGATGCATTCCGAGGCGCCACATGGGTCGCGCTGCACAACGGTGGTGGGGTTGGCTGGTAAGGCATCCTGGGTTTTCAGTTAATAGTCATTCTTGTGAATTTTCATTATGATTCATCAAAATCATTCACTCATATGTCACCTATAGGGGTGAAGTAATGAATGGAGGCTTTGGCTTGCTGCTGGACGGCTCGGAGGACGCTGCAAAGCGTGCCAGTCTGATGCTGAACTGGGATGTCTCCAATGGGGTGAGAGTGTAGACAGAAGAGAGGCTCTGTTAAATCCAGCCTCACTCATTATTTAGAATCTGCTCAGATTTGCAGATCATTGTTGACTGACTGGCACAAATCTGTGCGTCTCTGTGCAGGTGGCTCGTCGCTGCTGGTCTGGAAACTCCAACGCCTATGAGACCATCCAACGCACCATGGAGGAGAACACTCAGCTGCGTGTCACCATGCCCTTTCCTGTGCAGGATGAGCTCGTGCTGGACCGTGCCCTGCAGGCCTAGCTAACACTTCAGCACAGGATACCAGTCATCGGAAGCCACAGAGCAAAGGAGTACAGCTGTAATCGCAACATCACATGTTTTCATGTGTTTCAATCAGTTTTTTTCTCATACTACAGACAGAATCACCCACAAAAACCGCTCATTTCACTTATAACCTGCAAAATTTTCTGCCAGTCCTAAAGTAGTTAATAACGCAATGAAAAGGTTACACAAGTACCTTGCTGGGAAGACAGATAATGTCAAACAGGCTACAATATTGTGCTAGGCTGTTTTAATCATTTAATGTATAAGGATGTATTCTTTATTATTGTGTGTTGATAATTAAACTTCAAGTCTGTATAAATTATTACTCGTATGTTGTTTGATTCATTTGTGTTTAGATCTACAAAAAATCAATCAAGACAAAATGTGACGGTAGAAAGTTCTGTTTTATTTTGTAATCACGAATTTTATATTATAACAAGAGATTTCAAAATTTGGGGAATTCTGGGGCAAAAGCTAAGATTAGGTCAAAACTTGATGCACCAAACGCACAGTTTGTTTTTTTTTGTACACAAACTTGTTTTCCTCTCTGATACCTGAACTTGGGTTACAACAACATGGGTTAAAAGCTTAATAACGAAAAAAGGACCACACATATTTCTAAAAGTGCAAATGTTTAAAATCAAATATACAAAGTGGAAAAATATTTTTTTTAAATGTTCAGTTCAGAGCAATATTCCTTCAAGGGACCTACTCTCTTTCCTACGCCCCTGGACGTCTTCACAACATTAACTCCTGTGCCCCACCGTGCGTCTTTACGCGTGGTTGTTCCTTTAAGAAATCCGAATCAGCGTCTGTGGCTGAATGGAGGATGAATTTGAGCCGCTCTGCACTGACGTAAGGGAGTTGAGAGGTTGTTATACCCTGCAGGAAGAGACGGATACCCGTGCGGAGGAGGAGGAGGACCAGACCGGGTCGGGACAGAACTTTACTAATTCCTTTTACCTCGGATTTAGTGTGTTTGTCTACGCTTGAAGCCAGTATCCAGTTGGACTCTCCTGTAAGGCTCCATGCCATTATAACGGTACGACTTCAGACCTCCGCCCTTTTCTTTAAACCAAGGAGCTTTTATAGATTATTCAAGATGTTGCGTCTGGAAGCAGGAGAGTCATCAGGACACACGCAGCTGGATTAAGACGTGACTGGATGTTTTCTCAGCCTGAGGCTGGAGACATCTGTTCTGCACCACTGTCAGGTTTTTACTGGAAAGACAAACAAAATGCATCACAACCAGGAGGAGCAGCCGGGAAAACCAATTCCTGCGCAACACGGGACGACGCAGCGCAGCGGTTCCAGCAGCAGCAGCCCGGGGAGCAGCTTCGACAGCGGCCTGTCTGACCCCCTCCTCCCCCAGCAGCAGTCTCCACCACCAGCCTACTCCTCACTGCACTTCAGGAGAAACGCAGTCACAGACGATTATAAAATCACGACTCAAGTTCTCGGTCTGGGAATCAACGGCAAAGTGCTGGAATGTTTCTGCAAGAGGACCGGAGAGAAATGTGCCCTCAAGGTGTGTGTGTGGTCCGAGTATTACTGATGTTGTGGGGTCCTAGACCTGTTTACACAGTCACATTATGGGGACTTTTCTTCCTTGTGGGGAAATAAATCAAGTCCCCATAGTGTAAAGCATTAAACTTTAGATTAAGTTGGGTTCGGGTTCGAGTTTAGGTTAGATTAAAGTGAAAGTTAGCCCTTTAACTCATTAACGTTAGGTTTATTTTTAGGTTAAAGTTAGAGTTAGTAGTTACTATGGTTAGGGTTAGTGTAAGTCCCCTGAAAATCAATGTAAATCATCAGTTTGTGTGTGTGTGTGTGTGTGTGTGTGTGTGTGTGCTCATGTACAGCCATATTTGTAAGGACCACTTTGAGCCAACAACCTACGGAGGACATTTTGGGAAAGTGGGGACATTTTGGCTGGTGCTCACTTTCTGACCACCCTTTAATGGACTGTTTTGGGAGTAAGACTTGGTTTTAGGTTTAGGGCTAGAATAAGGTTTAGCTTAGTGTTAGGGTTAGTTATTTAGTTTGGATGGTTAGGGTAAATGGCTAGGGAATACATTATGCCAATGATTGTCCTCACTAAGATAGAAGTAAAAACATGTGTGTTTCGGTTTGTGTGTGTGTGTGCTCATCTTAATTCTGCATGATCAAACCAGTCCTCTGAAGGCTGCTGTCACTGGAAAGAGAGAAAACATCAATTATTCATCCCTAATCTGTCTTTGTGATTCTCACTGTCTGAGTCTTAGATTGATTTTTATATTTCAATAGATTTTTCCCTGCAGGAAAGTTTTATTTCCAGTGATAGCTCTCAATGAAATGACGCAGATTGAATCTCATGGATGAGGCAGATTCATTTGCTGAGCTAATCTCAGACAGTCTGACAGACAGTTATGATGCTGTCTGGGATATTTTGACATAGTTTCTTCTTTATGTGGACAATGATGTTCTCTGTTAATTCTTCACACAACCGTCCGGTCCTTTGACATTTATCAAAAGTTAAAATTTGCATGTCACCCATCTGCTCAATATTAAGTTTTTGAGCTTGTTACATATTATACAGAGATTTTCATTGGGAAATATGTGTCCTGATAAGCTGGTAAGTCAATAAACAGCCAGAAGAAAAGACAAACAGAAAGTGCAGCCTCCACATGTTTTCTCGTGTGTGTGAGATTGAGGTTTGTCGTTCTATATTGTTTTTTGCATTGATGCTTTGGTTAAAGTCAAACCCTCATGTACATTTATATCTGAGCCTCCTTTCACTTCCAGTGCTCAAAAGGCCTTTTAAATCCCATATGGATTTGGTTCTGTCGTCTGCATTTCTGGTAACATAGAACATCCTCCTCTCGTGTTTATGATTCCACTGCTGCTCTGTGTCTACAGAGATAAATCATGTTGCCAAATGCACTCTCAAAGTATGAACGCTTCTATTTTCTCAGTGGAAATGACTGCTATAACAGCAGTAGATTAACGGCTCTAATAGTGGCCATTAATAGTGAATGACTTCACACTGGAGCATGAGATAACGTCTGTTTGTGATTATAGATTTCTCTGCAAAATATATTTCCAACAGATTTGTAAGAAATCAATGAAGCTTCTCTTTCCTGAACACTGTGATGTGAAAATATACAGTATGTACACAGATGGAAACCTATGCATTTAGACTTCTGATTAATATGATGTTTCTGTTGTTCTTTATTCAGATTCTGTATGATACTCCTAAAGCCAGACGGGAAGTTGAGCTGCACTGGCGAGTGTCCGGTGGTCCCCACATCGTCCCCATCCTCAGCCTGTACGAGAACATGCACCAAGGAAAGAAATGTCTCCTCATTATAATGGAGTGGTGAGTATTACCAGCACCGTGTGATTCACTGTCTACTTATTTTAAGACTGTGAAGGACTTAAAAAGAGTGCAGCAGCCTTTTTTCTTTATTGTAGTTTGGCGTTGTGTTAGTTTGAACGAGAATGACATTCAGTCGAGCATAAACCACATTTAAATTCACTACATCCAGATTTGTATGTGGGTCTGCACCAAGTAACACACACTGATAGATAATGGTCCCACAAAAATGATTTTTTTTTCGTCATCACAGACTTACCATCATGTCCATTTCTTCCCACATCCTTCCATCCAACATCCTTCCAAATTACATGGAAACTCGTGAAGTAGTTCTAGTGTCAACTTGGTAACTAGCAAAAACAAACAGATTCTGAATAGGGCTTGAGGATTGGAATTTACACTTGCATAACATTTTTTGGAAAAAACATAAATCAGTAGAGACAAGGTCTGTTTCTGTTGTGCTTCAATGTAAGACATGGGATCTTATCATTTACACTTTGTTGCAAAGATTCCTCAAAATTTGTATTTAGCAGTTGTGAGTTAAACACATAACCTTAAAGAAAAGCGCTTTGTATTGGATTATTGTAAACTTTTCTTTTGTAGTATAAACTGTACTTTGAAATGAAGCTTGTTTTTCTTGGAACAATAACACCATTACCTCATTTGCATCTTATGTGATTGTATTCAATTTACAGTGTAAAAGTCGCACGATGAAAAAAAAACTTTTCAGGTCATTATTTTCTTTCAATCATCAATGCAATCCTCTGATTGTGCCTTGGTTCAGAACTAACCGGTAGATAATGGGGCATAATGACTTGTTTGTCACAGTGGAGCCATAATTGCAGTGATGAGTTTCCTCCTCGCTGACCCCGTTCTGATCTGTGTTCACCTTGTCTCAGTATGGTGGGAGGGGAGCTGTTCAATCGTATTCAGGCCAGAGGGGACCAGGCGTTCACAGAGAGAGGTGAGATTGAGTTCAGCTGGTACAGATCTCCATGTCTCTGTATGTAATGGTACTTCTGTATGGGCACTCCAGCTGCCAATGGTTTAAATGAAGATATTAGATGTTTATTTTCATTTAACTTCTTCCATCCTGAGTCCTACATGAATCTCTCTCTCTCTCTCTCTCTCTCTCTCTCTCTCTCTCTCTCTCTCTCTCTCCTCTCTCTCTCTCTCTCTCTCTCTCTCTCTCTCTCTATCCATCTCACTATCCATCTTTTTATCTAATTTTGTATATATTTAATATGTGGGCATCTAAGATGGCGACTCTGTAAAAAATAAGAGAGTCTATATGTGCAGATTTTATTCTCTTTCCAAATGTTCTGGGATTACTTTCTTGCTGTGTGTGTTGTTTTCATGTCCACCAGAGGCCTCAGAAATCATGCATGACATTGGCATGGCCATCGAGTTCCTGCACCACATGGACATAGCTCACAGAGACGTGAAGGTACTGCCCCTGTCAAAGTTATTCCTCACAGAAAAATTCACAAACAAATTTCCGAACGTGTGTATGTCATTTAATCGCTAATGGGTTTTTTTTCTGTCATCCCACAGCCTGAAAACCTGCTGTACACCACCAAGGAGAGCAACGCCACACTAAAGCTCACTGACTTTGGCTTTGCTAAGGAGACGACACTGCACAACTCCCTCCAAACTCCCTGCTACACTCCATATTATGTCGGTGAGTGTTTACTTTCATGGGGTTCCTGCCAGTAAAGAAAATGTGTAAATACAGGAATAGTGTTTGGAAATATGGTTACCGTTCTTCACTATGACCATGTCCTTGTGTATGTGCACGTTGACCTGCTTTTTACATGTGTCTTTCATTCTTCACATCACTGTGTTGTTCTCTGCGTTCAGCCCCAGAAGTGCTTGGGCCAGAGAAATATGACAAATCATGTGACATGTGGTCTTTGGGCGTAATCATGTACATTCTGTGAGTATCATGTGCGTCTATTAAACTGTTTCCACTTAAAGAAATATTGATAGTTTCTCTGGTTGAAGACATCAGGGTAACATAGTGTTCTCCCCTCTGTTGTTTAGTCTGTGTGGGTTTCCTCCGTTCTACTCTAACACCGGTCAGGCCATCTCTCCAGGCATGAAGCAGAGGATCAGGCTGGGCCAATACGAGTTCCCCAACCCAGAGTGGGCCGATGTTTCTGAGGAAGGTCAGTCCATGTACATAAAGTATATTTGTCAAACCGCAAAAATATATTACAGTTGTTTGTGTATACTTGTCACTTACCCTCAGAGACAGTGTTTTATTTCCAACAACCCATCCACACTGTTACCCGAATTATTTCAATCTATCAGGTTAAATGCTTGAGGATATTTTATTTCATGTTCTCTGCAGCCAAACAGCTCATCATTCAGTTACTGAAGACCGACCCCAATGAAAGGATGACCATTACACAGTTCATGAATCATCCCTGGATCAGTGTAAGTTTGTAGTTGATACGCTTTGTGGCTACATGCTTGTTATTTCTCCCTCGTGTATATTCATGTACGATCATGTGTCTCACACTGCAGCAGTCAATGGTCGTCCCTCCTACACCCCTGCACACCTCTCGTGTTTTGACAGAAGACAAGGAGCTGTGGGACGATGTGAAGGTGTGAACATGCTCCGATTAAGGCCATGTCCGGCTACCACCACAAGGTGGCAGTAAAATATCAGAATAAAACACAACATTTCTCCTGTCCTCTAACAGGAGGAAATGACCAGTGCTCTGGCCACCATGCGGGTGGACTACGACCAGGTGAAAATCAAAGACCTGGACACGTCCAACAACCCTCTGCTCAACAAGAGACGCAAGAAGCCTGCGGCTGGAGGAGCCGATGGAGCCGGACAAGCGGATGGAGGAGATGGAGATGGAGTAGTGTGTAATAATCACAGAGAGGTGACGTTTTCTGAAAAAGTAGCATAAAAAAGTCAGGGTGAGCAATATTTCCCCATCTACAAGTCCGCCCCATGTTGTATTTCACTCACTTATTTCGCCTTTTTCACATCACTGCTCTCAATAGTCTTATGAATGTTGTTTAAATAGATGGGCACCACTCAAACATTTTAAATAAAACTGAGTTTTTTATGTTTTACAGGCGTGTTGTGTCACTTTTGTACATGAAGATACATATGACTTTGTTCCTTAGTTTGAACCTCTATCTGTGAAGGGTCCCAGTCATCCAGTTCATGGTAGTTCCATCTATTTGGTGATCATTTCTGTTAGTGAGAGAATCAAATGCAGATATTTTGTGGCAGTTTGAGAAACGGGATCCTCTTGCTTTAAATAAAGAAAAAACTATACGTGGAAGTCTTAAAAGAAATGTATTATTCAACAGTACATCCCGCTAATGTGTCCGGTAGGGGACTTTAGTGATGGTTAAATATGTGAGTATTTGGAAAGGCACAATCAAAGCACAATGAAACCATGAGAGGTCAAAGTGTTAACCTGCCTCTTGTGTAGATCTATCAACCCGGCCAGACATTTCCACTCCATTTAATTTCCTGCCTAGAGAGGCTCTGCCAAGACATTAATGCTGCCTGTTGTATTAAAGTAACTCACTGAGCTATTGTCACAAAGCAGGAACCTTTATGTTACCTGTAAATCAACAAATGTATGATTTAATGTTTCAAGGACGTAAAATCTTGGATTCAACATTTTTCTTAAATAAAAAAAACTGCATAAAATGTACGTTTAGTAACAAATCTGAAGATAATCTCAGTTATACTAAGATACCAGCTACCATATTTTTATTTTTGATAAAGGAACGATTTTTAAGTAATATTACTGTTACAGTTAAATGGGCCTGACTCAGAACTGGTTTACAGCAGGTTCCTGTTCTCTACATAAAAGACACGTCAAAAAACAGAACAAAATCAAGACAGGGACATCAATAGAGAAGAGAACAGACACAGCTACACAGACACACAGAGGTGAAGGATATAAGTGATATAAAATAACAAATATTAGCTAAATCAGTGGTTGCAGTCCTGTCGAGCAAAAGTGTTTATATGCCTTTTTTAAATGTGTAACAGAGTCAAGGTGCACTCAAACACATTTAGGCTTTGGGATGGCAAGAGTTTGATTTGACAAAAGAATAGAGTGAGATATGGATAAAGATTTCTTAGGTGGTTGGAAAACAAAAGTAACTTATAGAGTCAATATTTCTCTAAACAAATGTAAGAAAAAAAATTATTATAAAGAAAATGATCATTATTATTGTTTTAGTTTTTTTAGGTTAATGAAAATGCTGCCACACCCAGCAGTGTTATGTGTACGATGTAGCTTTCTACACCTGTACAGTATAATAGTGTGTCATCAGCATAACAGAGAAAAGTATGTGTCAAAGTGAAGCCTTCATAGATGACAAGAATCCTTTGTGTACAACATTCAGGATTCATGGGTGACGATAACTTGCCCGGTGGTGAGCCCTGGAACCAACCTTCTTTCTTAAATTATATTATCAAATGGTTTTGTCTCCTGCAGAGAATATAAGTGGATTATTCCAGAGCAACATCAGCCTCTGAAAACAGGTCACTGGTGTCTCTGAGGAGCAGCCAACCACAATGCCTCACTCACACAGAAAAAAAGCATCTCACCTACTAAAAATGATGCCTGGGACTTGACAGAAAAAGGTTGACTCAAAAAGTTCAGAAATTATAAGCAATGGTGGATAGAACTAACTGGACCACATTCCTCTTAAAGATCATTGTGGGGATTTGACAGTATGTGCACAAGCAGAGAGGAGCAGAGAGACCTCATCACATTAGAAATACTTTTTGGGGAAGCGTTGTTAACAATATCCTGGTATTTAAAATTCAGTTTGTTAAATGATAAAGCAGCCAATCATAGGGTGAAGTGCTGAAGGGAAAATGTTCTACTTTGTGATAGATATGCACAAGCAACATATTTACTATTCTTAAATCCTGCAGAATGTATATTTTGCTTTTATCAACATGACTTCTGGTGTATTTCAGCTGATCAAATCAACAGTATAGCTCAGGTGCTGGAGGCCAAAGAGCCGCAGGGGTGAGAGTCCAGGCTGGCATTGTTCAGGCGTGGTGTGTTTACTCCTTTCTCCTGCGTCTCTGCTGTGTCAAGGTTAGACAAAAAAAATTAAAGATATTCCACCCACACTCATCAGCATGCACATGAGGCATGTATACCACTCCTATCAATGGGGAGACAGAACATTTTGTTAGTTGAGCTGCAGGCATGAGACAGCTGTTTATATATGTAATTATGTCCTTCTTTAACTAAAGGAATTCTTATCATGAAGGGTGTGCCTGTACTTTTCCTCATGATGGCTTGTTGATCTTTAAACCCTTACCTTTCTTCCTTTCATTTCATTTCATCTCTCCCTTTTGTTTTCTTATAAACAGCACGAGAAGCTACTGTGGCAGCAGGAGTTGTACTACCCATGCAAGTCCCCGGCACCTGGCACGTTGTTCCACACTCTCCCTGCAGATGAAAGTGACCCTGTTTGAAACGCATCTGTGCCTATAACATGTTATCACAGTATTTAGAGGATTTGGGTGGATTTGCTGTGTTTGCACAGGGCCACCAGATAGCTGCAACTTTCCAAGGGAAAGAGGCTGATGAATTTTATCAGGCAGTGAAGGCTGCCCAAAGCAAACAAGGTTAGAAGCTATTATTCTGTATCATTTCTGTTCATCATCGTTGGACTCGCTGCGATTGCAGAAATGATGATTGGCATGATTTAGATGGCAAGCGCTGAGCGTCACAAGTGACCCACTGGATTAGGAATAAGAGCATTATGACCACTTTGTTAAGTGGAGGAAAGTGCAGATGATAAAATATTTGGTTTGCTGTTTGTTTTTGTTCTTTGAAGAATCAAACCAGTGGATCATTTGGACGAGGAGGAGCATTTCACTAGTTCAAAACATGCCCTCGAAACACTCTGAATATCAGGTCTAGCCTGTTGGTTGATGCAGGGCAAAGCTCCTAGAAGAAGCCCTGAAAGAAAATGACTGTGCCAATGCTGTTGAGTGCATCATCACAAATCTAGAGGATGCAAGGCTTTGAAAAACCAAGGTACTTTATTTTTTAATTATCCTACAGCCCTTATAAGCTGTTCCTTATATTTAAGGGTAATATGGAATATTTTAAATATATACCAACTCCAAATCCCAGCAGACACTTGATGGCACAAAGAGAATAGACAAGGTTCAGATTCTCTCCACCACCGTCTGCTCCAGTTGTTCCATAGAGGATCAAAAAGAGTGCAAGTTTAAAATGTGTAAGAGGGCAACGATTACCAACATTTCTTCAATATCTATTTAAGCATCTAGTTCATTAAAAAAATTCTCTGTGGTTAGTTGGGGTCTTCAACAGATCCAGATAGTGGCTGACCTCATCCTGACTGCTCTGAAACCAGAGTATTCAATACTATTAATGCAAGACCCAGATTATATAGTATTGTGCTTAATGCAGGTATAATCAACCTATATCAGTGTATCAAAGACAATATGTGAGGGGGTCATGATGACAGATCGATGTGACTCCCATCCCTTGGTTTTTTATTTCGCTTCAACCCATAACTTTTCTGTTTTGGTTCATTCAACAATACCTGCTCAGCAAAGGTGCACGGGTAGAGAAGGAACACGTCGATCTATACAGTTCGGAATTTGGCAGCTAAAAAGACCAGATATCTACCTGTCGGTTGGTGGAGAACAAAAACAGAGCTAAAAGGGGTTTAAAAGGGGATATAGCATGTGGGCCTCCTCATGCAATAGTCCAGCCTTTCAGGCCTTCTTGCGGCTCGAACAAAATGGATGTGAGCCTTTGTTCTACATGCTGTATTGCTATGGCTTCATTCCAGATCTGGCAAACTTGAGCGGACTGCACAAGTGCATTCATTCCAGGCACGTGGTATGTGGGCTGGATGACTATGTGACAGTGTGACAGTGTGACAGTGTGAGCCAAAGCTGGGCCAAAACAATTTTTATCATACAGCCTTTGCCAGGTGGCCAAACCTGACTTCAGATGAATGATAATCGTGCAGTTTAACTGCTGGAAGTAATGTGTGCAAACTTTAGCCAAAGACAAGTCAGGATCGTGTTCCCGGCTTCTAGGTGACCTAAATACCAGTTTAAGTTGAAATGGGAAAACATCTATATCATATTTTGCATTTATGAGATTATCATTTCAACCTGTTGTAGGGTTGGGGGTGGGGGTGTGGCTGCTCTGACTGGTGCAAATGTGACAGATAACGGTGGAAAACCCCTTCAGGTAAAGATAGAGTAGCAGCTAAACTGTGAAGGATGTGAGTGTGCACGCGTGCCTACAGAAAGCCCCGTGCACACCCCCCCCCCTCTCTGTCTCTCTCTCTCTCTCTCTCTCACTTCATTCAATGCTTCACCCTGAGCTGCTGCGGCTCGCTCTCTGTGTCACACTGGGAAGGAACAGCTTTTAAACGGGGACCATGAGGGGCTCCTGCCGCCCGAGGAACACGAGGGACCGGCCAGGTAAGGACGCGAACTCCTGCTGAACACACACTTTTATTTATATTCCGTCAGACTCTCAGGTGTGTGTACAGCGTTTGTTTGTGGGTGTGTGTGTGTGTGTGTGTGAGTGTGTGTGTGGGTACGTGTGTTATGGAGCAGCTGGGTTAGCCGAAGTAAACAAGTCTGTGTCACGTAGGCAGCGGGGCTTCACAGGAGCGGACTGCGACACACAGCTGGAGGAAACACTGCTGGTTTCAGGTTTCATGCGGAGGAGACATAAGTTTGTCACTTTGCTGATAGCAGAGGTGTTTGAGGGAGCTAGCATCGTCTGCTGCTTAGCCTGTGTGCTAATCTGTGCAGGGACAGTGGAGAGGAGGATGTAAACACGGCGATGTGTTTTCCTACATGGCCCCAAACACCCTGTCACTTTGCTGTAGTAGATCCACACAACATGGCTGCTTTGTGTTGTAGATCCACTGTGATTATGTTGCGATTGGTGAAGTCAACTTGACCCTGACCTCCATGCTCATGTCCCTGGAACTTGTGTTTCCCCAGAGATACTGTGCGCATGATCCTTTGGGTAAATGACAGTATGAGGAGCTGCTCTACTTTACTATAGTAAACTAGAGTAGCACCTCGTGTATCTTACTCATTAGTTATAATGTAAATACATCCAGTCTATCTGATGGTCACTAAACGTGTGTCTCTTATTTCAATTTTAACTATGTATATGTTGTGTGTTTCCTACAAGGAAAGTCTGCTTATTATTCACAACATGGAAGACAGATGCCTCAAACCCCTGGTGGAAGAAGTTCTAGTCCCACTACATCTCTATTATTCTTGAAGGTCCTACGGTTCATACATTGAGTACTAAACATGGCATCATGGTCAAACTAATGGCATCTGGACCACTGCTAATACCATGGCCTATATAATCCAAAGACTCAGTTATTATAAGAATAGGCTGTTATGTAATTCTATGGGTCATGTTGCCCACAGGGTAACAATACATTTCCCCGTGCTACCATGTTGTGACAGCTTTGAGGGATTCGCTGCTGTCCTCTGCACGGATGTGTTCGCGGATGTTTTTAGTGTCCGCAGCTGGAGCTGTTGTGGTAGATGTACAGGAGATAAACGTGGCTCGGTGTTTGTGAGGCAGGAGCTGTGTTGTGTTGTGCTGTGCTGTTCTGGCTGTGTGCCTCCACACAGAGAGGTGGGGCAGGGGCTGAGCAGAAAAACAGGAAAAACATACTATAAAGTCACATCTTTGTACGTACGTAGGGACTTTATTTTAAGCATGCTGGGAAACAAATAAACATCAGATCTGTATTTTACTCTTTCTCTATGATGCTGCTGACCATTTCTATGCACATGAATCTGCTGGAAGTGCAATGGAGACTGGTTGTGAAAGCATCAGGATTGCTGTGGCTTGATAGAGCCCCATGTTTTTATTGCTGCAGAGGGAGAGAAATATGCTTCAGTGCATGCAGCAGATCCAGATCATACCCCTAAGTGCATCTCACAGTATCCGTATACCCCCACAGCCCATCATCATCCACAGGCCTCAGAAGCTGCCTCCTGCTTTTTCTCATCCTTTCTTTCAATGTCCTTATTCTCCTCAATATTCGTTTTATCTCCGTCACATCCCTGCTCTAAATATTCTCAAGAAATCATTCCTTCTCCTTATTCGTAGTCTCTCTCTCTCTCTCTCTCTCCTCTCTCTCTCTCTCTCTCTCTCTCTCTCTCATCTCTCACTCTCTCTCTCTCTCTCCTCTCTCTCTCTCTCTCTGCACCTCCCTCGCTCCCTCCCTCCCTCTGTCTACTCTCTATCTGGGGGAAAGTTCACCCGCTCGCTCTGAATCTCATTATAGGCTTCAGGCAGAGCTGTAGCCTCTGTGTGTGTGTGTATGTGATGACGCTACAGTGCGCTTGCTCAGTGCACTGACGGAGCAGCTGTTTTTGCATCTGGGACCATTCAAGGGCAGAGATGATGATGGTGTTATTTTGTACATTTGATGTTCACACATGTAGTGAGGTTTTTTCAGATGTAACTGTTTCTTCTCTCATCGATAACACAAAGGATTCTTATTGATTCTGAGTTACAGTTTATGCAATTTAATGTAATCACGTTTATTCTCTAGCAATAGTGCTGAAATGCTCTGTTTGCTGAGGCCTAATCCACTACAGACCATAGAGGGATAATATAACAGTTTGTTTACCATATGGACTACCCTGTCCTCATGCCAATTCCTTTAGGGTTAGTTCAGTTGAGGACAGCAACTGTTGTGTGGGCAAATCTTTACAGCCTGGGTCCATAAATCTTCGCGGTAGCTGTTATAGCAACAATCAAATATGAGTGTGATGTTCTGCCCTCAATTTACATTTGGCCATGTGGTGTAGACGGTCAGCAGAAACCTAAATTCTAAGGTCTTGATGTCTTGAGGAGAAAACCACTCAATGTGCTATTGTCTGGATCAGTATTAATGTAAGTGTCACCATTGTGTTTTTTGTGGTAACTCTTTTACAGTATATAGTAAATACACAACAGATAAGCCAGTAATGACTCTTTTTGGAACTTTGGTGGTAAACATATTTAGGGTCTAAATAGTGTGAACACTTCATCCGCTGGATTTAATTTACTGGGACTCTTAATCTCAAATCCTACTACCCAGGTGCATCATACTGTTTTCATGTCAATAATTGTCAGTCGCATTAAAGGGATAGTTCACTGAAAAATGTAAATGCACTGGGGGTGGGTGGGTGAAGAGTCCACAAAGTGTGACCTAGACTTCAGACATAATAAAACAATGTAAAAACATATCATGCTTTGTTTATTACTGCATCATGCTAATTATTATGTATTTATTGTTTCGGTTTTGCCGTGATATTAATTGACTTTAACAACAATAAGCTGTTGAGTCAGTGCTTGATGAGTAACTTTGACCAACTCGTTTGCAGAAATATATTTTCTAGTTTTTTTTTGTTTGTGTTGAAGGTTATATAACGTGTGTTAATGGGATTACCGTTACAAACTGTAAGGTTTAGTATCTTGCTGATGGGATTAGTCCTGTTGACCTGCTGACTGACCTCTGGCTGTGTTTACTACTACACTTGATGCTGGACTGATCACAACTCTGCTAACAGAGTAATTCATCCTCTTTAATGCATCTATGTCCTAATGGCTTTGTCTGTTCATCTAAATTCAACTCGTGTGGCCTTTGAAGATACGTGCACAGTGCCACCTGGTGTCAAATGTTTGACACTACATTAGGCTGACAAAAACAAATACAGTGCTGCTCCCGAAGTCATAACAAGTCATCACAAGGCTGCACTCATCTTTGTCTTGTCTTATGTACAGAGAAATGAGTGATAGACAGAAAATAAATGTACGTTTTTATACTTTAATTGAACAAGAAAGCTAAATATAGCAAAAATAAACTCTTTCTGGCAATGAAGGCACTTATTAAATATAAGGATTTGTTTTCTAAATAGCTTGAGGGAATCACTTTTGAATGTCCCAGAAATTCCCTTGTTTTAAAAATTTTTTTATTTATACACTAGATTTTTGAATTGTTTACTGCAGATAATTTTCTTAAGTAGTAATTGATAAAACATTTTTATATAGAACACCAGGAAACACTGAAAATGTCCATTAGAAATAGAGACCAAGTTGACAATTCATAACAAATTTTCATTTGTTCTCTTTGTCAGACCCCAACACCAAAAATATTGAATTTACACGGATAGTAAAGAAAGAAAAAACAATACATCTTCACAGATGAGAAGCTGGAAACACTATTTATGTTGGAAAAATGTCAAAATCAAACCTCATAATTGATTGATTGATTCTGTGAATAGACACTTAGGTTTGTTACATATCCTTCAACTCTTATTCGTGCTAAAGACCATACATGAATCATAATCCGAAAAAATAAGAAGATGTAATATAACCTTTACTGCTAATAATTGCCCAAAAGACAGTTTACTGAATTATTCTCTTTTGGTTGTGTTTCTATGAAATAATAACATTAATGATAATGATAATTATCATAATGAATACATAAATAAGTTAATGCAATAGTAAATTACGTCTAATACCAACAACAAGAGCAGCTGATTAAAATCCTGGATGAAATATTGACATAGTATCAGGAGGTGTTGTGTGTGTGTGCGTTTGTGTGTGTCATAGACCTGTTGATGACTTTTGCCATAAGAAGGATGCGGGTTTGTGACTCGGGGTGGCAGTGGCTGGGTCGTGTCGCTGTTGAGACTGCGATAGTTTTCTTCATAATGCACGCCCTCCGTAGCCCGGGTACTCCTCTCCTATTGGCTGTTGGAGCTGTCGTCTCTTCTCCGATTGGTCCAGTCGCCCGCTGCATTCACTGCCCATGCGTGTTGCGCGTGAACAGAACACTTGTTTTTGTTCATTCATTTCCTTTTTTTCGGCTACAGCTCAGTCCTCTATACGAAGTATTACGGTAACGCGTCATTCCCAGAAACAAAGATCTGGGCTTCTCTGTCTGTACTGGAAATGTGTTTGTGAAAAAGATTCAAGAAGTTCTATTTTTCATATACAAAGACTTTCAGCTAAATGTGAAAAATTAACTAGATGTCAATAAACAGCCACAACAAATTAAAAAAAAGGAAATCCACCAAATTAACACCTATACTCCCAAATACCCATATTTTGTTAATGTAATCATTTAAAAACTAAGTAGCTTATAGGGGAGACATAACATCGATTGGTCATCGTTCTGACTCATCAGATATGATAATTGAAGGACTGGATAGTTATAATTATAGGTATTTAGTTATATATGTATTAGTTAGGAATTTTGACAGTTAATGGTTATTTTACATGGGAATGATTGCATGTTGTGGTTGACAGTTGCAGTGAGTTTGTCAAATACTGACAAGGCACTAAAGTAAGACTGCACTTTTTTGTAAGTTGTTTTTATCTCAGTTTGTGTCAAACTCTGTGAAACTGACACCAAATAATAGGCAAATAAATACACAAATCTTCAAATTACCCCTTCCCAAAGAGAAATAAATTAAGCTGCGGAGATCACATGTTGTTGTTTACAGCACATCGACACTGGGATCAGTCCTTATCATGGCAGTGCTTTTTCATTCTGAGGCTTTTGTATTTTGATGTAGCTGGTTCTCATAAACACGCCCACTCACTTGTATTGAATCAGGCGGAGGAGCTCCTGTTCTGGTTTCACATTTGGCTCCTCAAGACTTTTTGTGGACTTTTTACTCGAGGACTGGAAACATAAACTCCACCGAAAGTCCAGAATCTTTCACTCGGACATTGTCCTTTCACGTACAGCCACTCCGAAAAATGTGTTGAGATTGTCCACAGTTCAGTGCATGTCTGAAAGCAGCTTTTGGCAGTTATCACGATGTAATTGTGATATGATTATCTGGCATTATATAGATTATCACAGAATTGCTCTTGACTAATACTGTATGGGAACAACATGTATGTAACAGTGGTTACAGCGCATCCTGGTCCACGCGCTTTGTTTTGCTCCATCACTTTGGGTTGCGCATGTTCTCCGGTCATTACGGTGACGGGTGGCTGCTGTTCCTCAGCTGATTTGTGACATGCTCCCTCCTCCTGCTGCTGCTGAATCAGTCCGCCGGCTCTGCAGCCCCCCGCCTCACTCCGGCTGTGTGTTCAGGTTAGGAGGGGGACATCCAGCATGTTGGACAACGAGGACTTCGTGTCGGACACTTCCCCGCGGGAGCTCACTCAGAACCCGCTCCGGAAGATCTGGATGCCGTGTAAGAACGGCCACATAGCGCAGCGACGGGGTAAGATGCGGCTGACCGTCAGAGGATGGGACCGGGACGTGGTGCGATGCGTGTCTCCGAGCGGTCCTTCTCGCGTCCGCTCGTTTTCCTGAGCCCATCTGTCCTTTCTCCTCTTTAATATTCGGTCGTATATCATTCTCGCACGGTTGTTTTGGATGTTGCGCACAAACTGCCGAATAGTCCTGCCTCTTGTGTTGCATCATTTTTACCATGAGATCTCACGGACGGAGACAAATCAGAAGAGCACTTAGAAATCATTAGCTTAATTGAATCGGACCAAATGACACACTCATGACCCAAACGCATGGAATTACCCAGGACCACCTCTCTAACATCCCACATGTCTGCTAGTGTGTGTGTGTGTGTGTGTGTGTGTGTGTGTGTGTGTGTGTTGTGTGTTGTGTTGTGTTGTGTTGTGTTGTGTGTGTGTGTGTGTGTGTGTGTGTGGTTGTGTGTTGTGTGTTGTGTGTTGTGTGTTGTGTGTGTGTGTGTGTGTGTGTGTGAGACTGTGAGCATGCTGAGCAGTTTTCAGTCTGGTCTGCTCTCTCTGCAGCTCAGCTGGTTTTTGCTGAGTCAAGCTCTGACTGTTTCAAGCTGTTTTCTTTTTCAAACACTGCAGCCAGCCCAGCCCTGGAGAAGGCACTTGACCCTCTTCAACTTGATCTATAAGTTTGATTTCTTATTGTGTAAAATTCTCACTATATGTGATGAAATGTCATTCTCCATATAATCTGTGACATGAGGAAGATATCGGAAGAAGTGCATTAACTTTAATGGTTTCAGTTCTGTATATGCAACAGTTTTACACTTATAACCAATTTCAACGTATAAAAAAAAGTATCCCAATTTGGAATGGTGACGCCAGAATCTAAAATGCAGTTTATGACAATTTCCATCGAGGTGTCATATTCATTTATTTGTAGTATAAATGCAATAAACAGTCAGTGTAGAGTAATAACTGTTATTTGACTGACTATCATATGTTTCGAGCTCAGCTGTGCCTGCTGTTCATCAGTACAGCATTAATAATGCAGCAAACTGTAGTGAAGTCAAGGCAACAGATTATATCATCATTTGAACCTGTAGCTTTCACCTATTTCATCTGATACAAGAACACCACATCATACAAGCTAACCTACTAGTCCTAACTACATAAGCTGTAAAAGTTCATCTTGTCTACTAATATTATTCTCTTGATATCCATCAAACAAACATGAAACGTGACACCATGAATACAAATCATCTTAAGCCATCTACATACATATGTAAATGGAACAAGTAAGTAATAGCTAGTTGTGCTTTCTTGTTTTTAATGGATGATGCGTCTCCACTTCCTCGCACTGTCCGGAAAAGAAGCTAAAATATCCTGGATACGAATGCTGCCATCTTTTGCATTTGGAGTCTGAGCTGTAGTGGCAGGGGGAGTTGTAGTATCATGGTCCCACTGATACAAACAATCAACCAATCACAAGGTAAAACCAAGGTTCATTGACAGTTGCTGTAATTACAGCACAGTCACTCACATACCACCCTCTGTTGGTTAAAACAAGTATTGCCCTGGTGATGTTCCACTAACCCTCACATTACTCAGCTTGTCCCTCGGAACCCGAAGTAGGTTTTGATAAAAATGAACACCTCACATTCTTCTTCGTCTGAATACCTTAATCAGTAGCTCCCTACCATCCTCAGCTTCTGTTATTTGGCTTATCTTCTGGACATTTCTTCTCATTCTCCTTAAGAACTGGTCTCAAACATGTTATTCACTTTGTCCCTTCTATGGGCCTTTGACCACTTTTATTTACACCTTTGGGATTCATACAGCTGAATAGGATAAAAAAGAGACGGGGCTGCAAGTAAAATCTAATAAAAGTTTTGGTTTGTGTGTCTGCTTCCCTTTCAGTCTGTATGACCAACTGTCCGACGCTCATTGTGACTGTGGGACTTCCAGCCCGAGGGAAGACTTACATTTCAAAGAAGCTCACACGCTACTTGAACTGGATCGGTGTGCCAACCAAAGGTAGAGACTGAACTCTCAGACACACAAACCTTGCAAAGGGCATTTCCTTTTACATTTGTCAAGCGAAAACAAATTTGAACCGCTCCATCATTAAACACAAATTATGTCTGTTTGCAATAGAGTTCAATGTCGGCCAGTATCGGAGGGAGTGTCTGAAGATCTACA
The DNA here is from genome assembly GCA_038501795.1 of Pseudopleuronectes americanus. NCBI lineage: Eukaryota > Metazoa > Chordata > Actinopteri > Pleuronectiformes > Pleuronectidae > Pseudopleuronectes > Pseudopleuronectes americanus. The sequence continues at coordinate 14,401,576 of CM076717.1, read as the reverse complement.
AGTCCTTTGAGTTTTTCCGTCAGGATAATGAAGAAGGTTTAAAAATCAGACGGTGAGTCCACATTGATTTCTCCAACCCTCAACCTGTATCATGCAGGGGAGGTCTGCTGGATACTGGACACCAGCCACTCTGAAGAAATGTGAAATCTGCTGGACTGAAAACCATCGGTCTGGTTATTCAATACAGTAACTACATAATACTGCAGATGCTAATCCTACTGTCCTGTAGGTGTATGATACAGAGCACAGTTATATTAAATCTGGTTATCTTAAGACATAAATTATAGAACAAATTTGAAGTGAGCATAAACCTGAATTGAAAGAAGTCAAAATCACTGATATTGCCAAAATGATCTGTTTACCAATCAGATTTCCATTGTTTCTGATATTTCAGTTACTTTCTAGTGCAAGTTTGATTCATTGCACTTCCCAAAGTTTTGTACACTGTCGTGGTAATTTCTACAATCCCAACCTACCAACGTGGAAACGAGACACAAATCTCTTACAGTATTGTCGCACTTTAATGCTCAGAGCATGGTGCATACGACAAAGGTTAGTTTGTCATATGCACCCCGATGGGAAGCAGTTCTTTGTGTTTATACATCTGTCTCACCCTCCCGTTCTGGTTGGGGTTGTTACAAAGTTAAAGGTTGGGATCTTCTGATGACATGAAAACAGCAATGCCTAGTTAAACTAATCAGGCCAAGATTCTTTCAGTAGTTCAGGATACAGCATGATCAAGGTTACATTGTATTAGATTCAATCATGATCCTTCAAAGGGGAAATAAACATGATCATATTGTGGTCAAACGCTACATTCCCCTTACAACACTCAGTTTTTAGGGCAGTGGATGGTCATGAAAATACTTTCTATTTCATTTTTACTTCTTTAAAATCAAAAAGGATTGTTTGGTCCTCATTTGTCTTCAAATAATTAATATCTTCTTTTCACCATGTCTTCCTTTCTGAACGACTTATTACTGTTCTAAATACTATCATTTTGTAAACCATTGTCAATTTTAACAGTCTCTCATAATTTCCCCCCCCACATACCATAATAAAAGGCCTCAAGAGTATTACAACTTGTCTTAAAACTTCCAAAGTAGTTGCAGCTACTTGGTAAAGAGTGTTGGACATTCAGTGAACTGACTGTGTCTGCTGTGTTTCAACAGTCACTGTGCGATGGCAGCTCTCAATGATGTTCGGCAGTACCTGTGTGTTGAAGGAGGGCAGGTGGCGGTGAGTCCTTGATGCTGTCCCTGAAGTCTGCTTGACATATTATTAATACAATAATTCAGCATAAGTCAGGGCTTCATTAGAAATTCTTTTTTCATGCTGTTTCAGGTCTTTGATGCCACAAATACAACAAGAGAAAGAAGAGGAACCATCGTGAAGTTTGCTGATCAGAATGGGTTCAAGGTATTTTCACCAAGCATTTGAACTGAATCATTAGTCCTCTTGACTTATTGTTCTCTGACTCTAAAGTATTGTTTTGTCAATGCAGGTGTTTTTTGTGGAATCTGTGTGTGAGGACCCAGATGTCATTGCACAAAATATAGTGGTAAGTATTATCTCAATTTATTCAATTCTGTCTCGCTTAAATAGTTGCACACTTAAATGATACTTTCTAATCAAAGTAAATGCAAAGTGAGTGTTGTAGAGGTGATGATAGGTGGAGTTTTTAACATTGAAACAGTTATACAAGCTGCAGTTTAGCTACAATTTTTAATACCTGTTTTACACCAAAATTAGCAGGTTTTTGACATGAGTAAAACCGTTAAAATAGGCGATTGACTCCTCACCTATTGCCAGTTGAGGAGTTTGCCTTTCATTTTTTTCCTCCCTGTTCGTCATTTTCAACATCACAAACGCACCAAAGGCTGGGGCGCTCTCTCACTTCGCTGTCTTGCCAAATTAGCCAAATTAATATTCACCCGGGAATCCCGTTTACAACACTGCCCCATTGAAGCAAGAGCTGATTAACACCTGCTTCTGCTGCTGATGAGCAGGGTCAGAGGGAAGTGAACAGTCGAGCTCTAGTTCAGATTTGAACAAACTCAGCATGTCAAAGTGCTTAAAGCGTCAGGCAGCCGTCACGTTCTTCTCTCTGCTCACATCCTCTCCTTGTGTTTCCTCTCCTGTAGCAAGTGAAGTTGGGAAGCCCAGACTACATTCACTGCAACACAGAGGAGGCCGTCGAGGATTTCATGGAGAGAATCAAATGTTACGAGTCGTCCTACCAGCCTCTGGACGAGGTTCTGGACAGGTGAGGACACACAAAAACAACTGCATGGATTTAAATCAGCTCCAAAAGATCGTAGGTGTGTAACTGACTTTCCTGCTCCAGGGACCTGTCCTACATAAAGATCATTGACGTGGGCCGTCAATACTTGGTGAACCGTGTTGTCGATCACATCCAGAGTCGAATCGTCTACTACCTGATGAACATCCACATTACGCCACGCTCCATCTACCTGTGTCGTCACGGCGAGAGTGACCTCAACATCAAGGGACGCATCGGAGGAGACTCTGGTTTGTCTAACAGAGGAAAAGAGGTGTGTGTTTGGCACTATGGGTGTATTAAAGAACCTCAGTTTTCATCGGATCGATATAATTTATACAATGATCTGGATTTCTAGTTTGCCAGAAGTCTGAGGAACTTCATCCAGGAGCAGGATATCAAAGAACTGAAGGTGTGGACCAGCCAGATGAAGAGGACAATCCAGACTGCAGAGTGCCTCGGAGTGCCATACGAACAGTGGAAGCCTCTCAATGAAATAGATGCTGTACGTTGATTTCTGTATTTGTGAAATGAATACAGCAGCTCATTTTAAGCCTTTATCTTTCTTGAGCTAAACCCATCTTCTGTCTTTCAGGGCGTGTGTGAGGAAATGAAGTACGAAGAGATTCAAGAGCATTACCCCCAGGAGTTCGCTCTGAGAGACCAAGACAAGTACCGCTACCGCTATCCTAAGGGAGAGGTGAGAGTGGGATTCTTCCACATGTCTCATCCTTATTGTTTGGAGGTGTTCCTGTCCTCATGACTGTGTTCGACGTGCCTGTGATTTTCAGTCATATGAAGACCTGGTGCAGCGACTGGAGCCGGTGATCATGGAGTTGGAGAGACAAGAGAACATTCTGGTGATTTGTCACCAAGCAGTGATGCGCTGTCTTCTCGCATATTTCCTGGACAAGTCTGCAGGTATGAAGGACAAAAGCTATTTAGTTTGCCAATTTAGAGTATATATTGTATTAGTTTTATGGTAAACTGACTTGGAATGGGGAGAATTGTGCTGCTTTCATTCTCACGCCTCACACTGAACACATGTTCCTGCTCTATGGAACTTTGGTGAGCCGGTAAGATCTCCTGCAAGGATCAGGTCCAGGGGGTTCAAGAGTGATGCCAAACTGGAGATCACTTCAAAAGACTGAGACGTCATTAAAAACATGCATGCATATATCTCTGATATTCAGAGAGGAAACTTAAACTACAAAGAATTCTTAACAGAGTTTGTGTATTTCTTACCATTTTGTTATTTGTTCAGTTGGGTTTCAGGTCAGTGAGTGGGACTGCGTAGTCAGAGCTTCAGTCAACTCATTGATAGGCTTTGTTTTTCTCCACATGAAAATTTGCATTAGATAGAATAAACACGTTTCGCTGCAGGATGCGCTGTTGCTTATTTCGTTTCGATTTTTAATTTGCAACATTTTGAAAAGTACTTAGTTACATTTGCAGCCTCAAGTGAAAATAAATGTTACATGCTGACATTCAACAAATGAAATGAAGATGTTGACTTCCTGTCTCTGTCTCCACAGATGAGTTGCCTTATCTTAAGTGCCCTTTGCACTCTGTATTAAAGTTGACCCCCATGGCTTACGGTGAGTTATACCATGTTTTTATAAGCTTATATCATGTAGCTGCTGTGTAATATTCTATAGCAGTAACCTCTTGTAGTTCTATGTTGCTTATAACAACGATGTAGAACTCTGGTTTTTATTTTGCAATAATCTTGTTACTACCAAAAGAAAACGTAATAATGAATCATCTCCACTATATAATTTTGCTTTGAAGATTAATTTATAGCACAAAAATAGACAACACAGCATCATATGAATTATTTTTCTATTGTCACATGATATACAGTTGTCAGATAGCGTGCACCTAACTGGATCCTTCTTGTTTTGTTTGCTCTCACTCAGGATGCAAAGTGGAGTCTGTCTATTTAAGCGTGGACGCTGTGAACACCCACAGAGACAGACCAGAGGTAGGTATCCTAGGCAGCACACAAATGTCTGTCAGCCGACAATGTAATCAAGTTGAATCCACCTCAGGGGGTTCACCTCAAGTTACAGACAACATCCTCTGTGATCTACGACTGAATCAGGACGTCATCTCAGAAACCGCTGTGTGTTTAGAAGCAGTGTGAAGCCTGATCTCTGGAGAGGCACAATGTGTCTGCCACACTTTCTCCATCTCCCTCCTGAAGAACGCAGACTAGTCACTGGGGATCCGTCCGGCTCTTCTCATCAAGAATGTAAATCTTTCACAACCAGGAAGCTGCCTTCCGTCCACAGGAGATCCATGGTGGTAACCATGACAACTGTGACATCGCTTAACATTGACAATCCTACCTCCACCATGACCTCTGGTTTCATATTGATCTCTCAGTGGTCCCAGAAAGGAATGTTACAATTCTGTTTGATATTTTTGTTTGTTTGCTTTTTTATGTTGACTGACATAACTAGAATAAACTGTGTGTGTGTGTGTGAGCGCCTAGATTTGAGAGAACGTGTTAGACTTTTAGACCTTTGTGGCTACATTTGACTGGTCCTCACCTTTCATCATACGTACTGTTAGCATGGATGATGCATGTTCTGCTGCTGATTTAGAGGTCATCTGATTTTAGGTTCAAGGACATTTAGTTTAGTTCTTTACGAGTGTAGGAACGACGTTCGGTGGAACAATCTGAATTAAAACATAAGAACAAGAACATTACGTTTTGTTTTTAATTCTGATATAAATTCATTTTTCAAATCATGAATTCTTCCCTGATTGTATTTACATAAATTGTTTCCATGTATGCTTTATAACCTGACTGACAGTTTTTACGTGTGCGTAGTTGAACAAATACATTTAACGTCTACATTAATTTTGCTGCATAGAAATGCACTATATCATTTCCTCTTGTTTTTGAAAAATTAAGGATAATCTGTGATGTCCTGTCCGAATTTTCAGTCACTAGTTCTCCAATCGAATTAGGATTTACCTCATTTATTATGAAGTCAGTAAAAAATGTTACGTCGCTGGCGAAAACAACTTTTATATTATTTGATCAAATGAAACGATTTTCTTTGTTTTTGTCTTTGTCAAGGTTTACTCATCGTGAATATAAATGTACAAATTGAAAAAAAAATCACTCTTCTGTTCATTTTTCTGGTGGAAACATCAGTGTTCATTTTTTTTTATGTCAAACATGAACTGCAACCATGTGATGACTGTGTCTGGAAAGTGCACAATCACAGAACACATTTCAGAAGCAATATGACTTTGATCCTAATTATTCGTCTCTGTAAAACCTTTAAGGACTAGTTTGAAAAAAGGATCACTGGAACAAAAAGGGGTTAAATTAATCATTTTAGACACTGAAACATGATCATTATTCAGCCGTAAACACATTTGTATCCTGTGTCAACAGTATGGTGTCCATGTGAACCATGAAGTGAGTTGAAATCAACATTAAATGATATCCATTGAATTTGTCCAATTCAGGCCAAAATTACCTCCTGATAAACTTTAAATAACATTTTATTCCAACAACTATTTTTTACCATCAGACAGTAAAAGTATGTACAGAAGGAAACCTTTCATGATCATTATTACTGTTTTTAATTAAATCAAGCAGAACCTGTTTCATGGTTCAGTACAGCAACCGACTACTATTGAGACAGATGAATTGCTCCCAAAAGTCAGAATCAGTCAGAATCAGAATTCTTTTTATTGCCCTGTATATTTGCACAGACAGGAAATTGCCTTGGAAACATGCTCAAATGTGTATTGCTTCCCCTGAAAATGTCTGCTCTGTTGATTTGTTATTTACATGATTATGAGGTTGATTTTAAATGTCTAAACTCAAAAAGGTTAAAATTGATTATTATGTATTAAAAAAAGCAACAAAGTACTTTCACTGCTAACACATTGACAATCAGATGAATGAATGAATATCTCAAGCCATTCTTCTCACAATTGCTCTTCATGAAGATAATATAACACCAAGGGATTTCTCTGTGAAAATAATCTTATTTATAAATGTCAGATAAGTATTGTGAGACTATAACTCAGTCCGCTCTTCTGTTATGGCTCTTTCAGAATGTGACTGTGCTCCGCAGCACCGAAGACGCCCTGCTAACAGTCCCAGCTCACTTCTGATCTCCTGCACTCCCTGTTACAGCTGAGACCTCGTCCGACAGCTTCATTGTAACGGTGGTGTTCTCCATCTGTCACTGATCCGGAGAAATGAGCATCTCCCCAGACATCAACTATAAAGCACTTTGAGTAAATACGATCCATTTTTATACATCCGTTTGTTGTGAACTGTAATTGTCCTGTAGCCCGAAAACGCCATATTTTTTTATATGTAGTTGAGTTGTCTTTGTAATATTCCCTTCACTTTCTCCGTCTTTTCTCGTGAATTATATTTAACATCTTCTGTATATTGGGCTCTTTGTGTATCGCCAGGGGCTTTCTGTGTTTGTGATTGTTTTCATTGTATGAAGAACATGTAACATGACCCCAAAAACACCTTTGATCAATGTCCTTAATCCCTGAAGACACAAACAAATATTTACATTTTTGTAAAAGAAGAACATCTTTTTACTGGTTATCAAGCTCATGTGTTGGTTTTGCCTACTTTGATTTTAGATGATAAAAAACATTCCAAAGGTGCTGAAAAAGAAGTCACCTTAAAAATTGGAGCTAGCATTATTAATGCAACCATTTTTTGTCAAATGGGCAGTGAATAGTCCCTTTGTTTGTTTGTCAACAGACAGAATCAAATCAAGGTGTGGAAACATTTCACATGAAACACTTCAAGGGTTATTTCAGTTTTAACTTTTTAGTACATTTGAGTCTAGATTAAAGCAAGAAAATGTTTTTTTATTCAGCATGAGGCTGTGGCAAAACAAAATATGTAGTGAAGGAGTAGTGAACTTTCTGAATTCCCTGCAGCTCCTGCTCTGTAATTCAAACAGACTTCAGAAAAAGGAACCTTATTAGGTTTCAGTCTGTAAGAAATGAGGTAAAACTTATATCAGAAATCTTCAGTCATAAGTGTGAGACTCCACACTGCATGACTGATAATATATAATAATTCTATCATTCAATCAAGTACCTGGTTGTATTTGGAGTATAAAATAAGGTACAGTGCAAACTGTACACGCATGTTTGTTTGATGTAAGTTGTGTGAAAATTAACATGTATTATATTTGTCTTTTTTGAGAACTGTACACTTTCTGTAATATTTTACATTTGATATTGTATATAAAAGAAAAATATTCTCAATGCCTTGTTTGTGGTCAGACGTCACAATCTCAATAAACCAATGATGTTTTGGGAGAGAGACAGAGCTGCTGTTCATAAAACCACAACAGATTAAAAAAAGAAATCACCAAAATACAAAGAATAATGTTTTTATTTATCTTCACCGCCAACATGTCTATTCAGTTAAATGGTCCATCAACAGTAAGGTCTACTCTGTGTACTAACACAAGAAACGTGTACTGTTTGATTGCCTTCATTTTGTAACAAAACAGCAAAATGAAATGTGCATACGTTTTGTGTATGTATAAACATTTAAATACTAATTTCCATATAACCCTGTGCTCATTAATACTGATTCTTGTTTAAGGACCTGACTTCACATATTCCAATGTTCTAAAAGGCTGAAGTTCATGTCGGGTGTAAATATTCATTATGTACAAATTTCAATATTTCTGAGCACAGGTAAGTTTTAAGGTTTATTGGCATAACCTTATTGGCCAGTACATATTTACTGTACATCTTATATTTCTGAACTTCTCTCTGTGTTTTGTCTCGTCTCTGCCCTGTGATGTGAACGCTCCAAAGTGTCGGCCAAGATTGCAAGAAGAATGTATTCCTCAGTTTCAGAACTGCAAGAGCAAAACAAAAACAACGTCTGAGCTAAAAAAACATCTCACAAACAAGAAATACGTTAAGATTTGATATGAATAATACACCATAATAACCCTTTAATAACAAAACATTTTAGTAATGAGTAGTAAACTGAACACAATCAGAAACAATAGTAAATAGATTGTCACCCTAATATGAAATATAATGCCAAAACAAACCACTTATTCAAAATGTAGACAAATATAACTTACGTTTTTGAGGAACTCTTCGGCGACGATACGAGCTCTAGCGTTGACTGACAGCTTCATTTCACTGATCTCTTTGTCAATTTCCTCCATGAAATGAATGACATAGTCCACCAGTTTGTGTTTGTACATCTGCTCTGTGTGGAAGTTGGTGATTAGAAAACTGATGTCGTACCCCTGCAGAGAAAAAGAAAAGAGATGGATGTAAAGACACAAATAATTCAGCACTGGGTTTTTTAACTGGAATATGCAAGAGCTCTAACCAGTCAAGATCATTCAGGGTTTTATGAAGTAAAACTTGATAAAATCATAGAGGAAATGGACAGAAATCAAACTAACCCCTGTAAATGTGTTTGACCCTTTTTCAACGCCCACATACCTCCACTGGTTTCCTCCTGAGGATGAAGAAGTTCTCTGCTCTCATCATCATGAAACGCATGAACTTATGGCACAGAATCTTCTCGATCTCGTCTGCCTAAAGCAGCAGGTTGAGGGAAACAGCTGTCAGTTGTCTAACATCGACATATGATCCTTTTATGTGTTACTATGTGCCCATCAGTTGGGAGGCCGACCGACCTGCTTGACAGCGATGCTGACTCTGACGGAGTTGATGGAGCCCTCGATCAGAACCTTCTCCTTCTCGTTGCGGCTGATGATCACTGGCTGGAGCAGCAGTTCTTTGCTACTTCTGGAAGTGGAACCAAACACATACTCTTAACAACGTTGTTTTTATACTCTCTTACTTCTTTGTTTGAAAGCCATGATGACAGGCTCACCGCACTTCCACTTCTGGCTTGTTGTGTCTCTCCACCACTTGCGATGAGAAGTTCTCCAGACAGAGGGCGGCCTGCAGGGTGGCGCGCACCGCATTGAGGTATGGTCGCAGGGTGGCCGTCTGAGGAGGAGCACAAGGGATCGGTTCGTCAAAGAGAGCTAATCTGAATCCACAGCTCGAGACTGACTGGAGACATGTTTTCGATTACACACTTCCTCCCTGGTTACACTGATAACAATCTGGTTTTGGTGTCAAACCAGAAGAGGCGACTGCTCGTTCACTTAGGATCTGAACATGACAACTAGCATTTCATCTGAAGCTTCTTCATATTTAATAATTATGTGAACGTTTCAACATGTAATTGCTCTTGGCCTCATAAAGCTGAGAGCAGCTGGCCTGGTGGAGATGTGACGCTGAGGAGCAGACCACCGTCCAAGTACATTAAAAAAAACATTGTGTGGCGGTTGTGTGCATCAGTGTCACACTACGACCTGTGGATGACACTGACGCGACTGTGGCTGGTAACATGAATTAGCAGCTGCACAATAAATACATTTAAAACCGGGCCTCGTCATCAGGAGTTCCTGCAGCAGCAGCAGCATCATCATCATCATCTCGTGTCCATCACAGTCTTTGACATTATACTGAACACCAACATCTCACTGTGACTCCACCACCGACCGTGATACGTGTGATCGCCTCTAAGACGCTGAATGATTCTGTTCTCGTTTGTTTCCTCTGAACCTGGACAAGCTAATGCTAGCCTGTTAGCTAGCTTAGCTGGAAAAGATGACAACATTTGGAGGAAGAAATGCGCTGCGCCTCCCAACACGGACGTGACGTTAGTCGAGGAGCTGCAACAGTTTAATGTCGATACGGTTAAATGTTAAAACGTATTCAACGCGGTCGGTGTCTCAGTGTAAATGTGAAGTTTGTCTCACCATTTCTGTGGAGGAGCAGAGCAGCTAAAGGCGGAAGTAGCTTTAATTGTGAGAACACCGGAAGTCCGCCCTGCCTCCTCCGAGCTGCTGCTGATCTATCATCCATCACATTTATAATATCTATAACAAACATATGTTCACAATGAAAATGATCGATGTACATTTAATCAATCTATAATGACATATTACAAGCAACAAGCACAACAGTCCCTGTTTTAAAGCTGAAAGTGAAAACATGTTAAACTTCCTGTAGAAGCATTAATTTAAAAGGTTACTGTAATTTTATTTTGGACATTTTGAACAATCACAGAATGATGATGTGGGAGAAATCAGTCATGGAGGGACGCGTTTTAATTTAGTCCCACATTCTTTTTTATCCTGATTTTGTGTGTGTGTGTTAATTTCTCTAGTTTTGTTCACTGCGGTCAAGCCCACCGACACTCGCGTCTCTGTGGTCAAATCAGCCGACACAGAAATTCTACTGCGCGTATACTGACATTTATGGTAAACGTATCCAAAGCGTTTAAAAAAATTTAATAAAAATACTGCTGGTGCTTGTTTCCATGTGATGTCCTGAGGCTGCCCCCTGCTGGCTGCTGGGTTCCTCTGCACTCCAGCTGTTGTCCTGAATGAGCTTTGCTAATGAAAGAATACTGCATAGTCACATACAGTATGCGTTGAGAGCACAGCATCCTGGTTTAAATGTTACTACCAACACATCTCCTTTGGTACTCTGTGTGCAACAAGCATACTGTGTCAGGGTGAAAATGTTAATTAATTCCACTGCATACAGTACAAGCTACACAAACGTTTTGTGATAACAGGAGTCAGGAGAAAACTTCCTTCTATGTCATACAAAACACAATGTGGATGATGGGTACACAGTTGTAGCGATGCTAGATACTTGTGTATTCAAAACAAATGAGCTGTTAAAAGACCTACCTCTCAGTAACAGTCAAGTAGATAAACTACAGGTCTATTAGAAGAATGTAGATAAAACATTAATATTAGAAGAAGAGAATTTCCTTCTCAAACAGAGAAACTGTCTCTGTTTACACCTTAATCCTAATATAGCTTAAAAACCCCAAAGCAAAGAATTAAATCATTTCAATATGCATCAGTAGAAAATCAATTATCTGAAACAGTTTTAATAAAACATGCACTTGTTTACTTTTCATATTTTTTATTATATATTTTTTAATGAAAATGAAATTGGAATTCCCCAGAATACACCAGAGAAATTTTACATTTATTTGATGGGTAATTCTTACTTATGCCCTCAGTACTGCATCACATCCTGGCTACTGCCCCGACTGTTTGCTCACTGTGCGGTGAGGGAAATGTGTCTGTACACTGGTTGGTGGCTGCTGAACTGTATTTCCATGAAAAGTCATGAGAACAGACCTTTTGCATGGCAGACATTTTTGATTTGTTATGGCTGAGAGAACAGAGGTGTAACAAATTCCCCTGGTTGGAATGCAGCCGGCGTTCTTTATAAAACACATCTGTGCTTTTCCTGCTGTCACTTGTAAAAATGTGGGTTCAACAGAAGTCTACATATTGTGTGATTGGTTATATTTAGGGCCAATTGAAATTGTAAGGATTTTTACTATTATTATTATTTCCCTTTGGTGGGCTTTGGGTGGAAGCCCATTTCCGCCAATCCGGTGAAGAAGAAACAAATCTGTATCTCATTATTATGAATTAGCCTCTCATTATTATGAGATAGTTGCCTAGCTGGGAACCTTGAATATAACAGTTCACTCTCTCAAAGTAGAAAGTGTCAAGACAATATGTTTGCTTTCTTGCTGGAAAGTAAAGTAATTATTGTGTATCAAATTGTGTGAATAGAGCAATGGGTAAGTTTAGACAACATGTGAGTTTGTGATGGTCACCTAATTTAAGAGATGTAAAGTTGTCCTCCACCTTGTGAGATGTCAAATTAGCTAATCTAAGTGAAAACCCCTTTGTGGAAGCATTTACCAGGTTTTTCAAACACTGCAGCTCATCCTAACATTCCATCCGACATAACCCACGTCTCAAATCATACACAAATGCAGAGAAAGTAAGTGCCTCTCATGGAAGGAAAAGCCTGGATGCAGTAAGAAAAAGAAAGAAATTGGCCACAATGACACACAAATTCATACACAGGTATATTCAAGAGTTTTATTATTTGACATCCCAATTTAGTTTGACTACATCATTGGCATCGAAGTGATATTCGTCTATAAGGAGTAATAGCAGGGCAAAACAATGGATTTTTTTTCTTTAAATGGAGAGAGAGAGAACATTGATTTCTGTTCAGTCCATCAGCCTTTTACCTTTATTGTCTATACACCGTAATACACAATCCATTAAAAATATTAAGTACTTAGCCGACCTGAGCTACAAGCAGATAGAGAGAACAGCGAGAACAAAGACATGACAGAGGCAGATGTATGTGTGTCTGTGTGTGTTGGTGACACGTACTGTAATTCCATAGCATTGAAAGATGTCTGATGAAGGACGTAAACACATACATAGAAGCGGCACAAGTAATGTTACATAAAAGGCAAATGTTAATATATTAAGAATTAATCCATGTTTTTCACTGTGACTGCATTAGCTTCAACATGTCTTCTCAGGAATATTTCCGCTCGGTGAGGCCGTTGTAAACCCACAAACCTTGATAGGGCAAAACAATCACCTAACAGATTCTCAGTGTGTATTGGACAAGGAGAATGAACAGGGATCATTTGAAGGTGTGTAGCCGACGTTGCCCAAAATCAGTCATCCCACTATAACATTTAAAAGACAAGAACATAATAGAAAGTGCAAAAAAAAAGAAAAGTATATTTCAGATTGGCTTCAGAAATATTATCAGCCAATTGAGGAAAAACATATATATATATATATATACACACACACAAATATAATTTGTTGAAAGACAGGCAATATAAAGCAAATAGAAAACAGACAGTGAGAATAAGATACTTGGAATGCCGACACTAGCCAACACCGTCTCACACTACAGAGCATCAGCCAGTCCATCCAGAGATCCCAATTGCAGTGTTTAAGCATAGCTCCCCCGGGCCCCTGTGTGTGAGAAACAGGGGCCACAAGCAAACCATTGGAGATCACTTGCTGCCAAGTCAGGGGGGTGTCATTCTTTTCATGTGATCGTTGAGCAATGGATTTTGCAGTGAGTACGCTAGTGTATTAATTTGTGTGCTTAGTGGGCGGTGGGCGTGGGGTACATCCATGTGCAGCGTACTTTGTGTGGGGTTGTGTTGATGGAATGAACAGAGGTGTGAAGAAGGAAGACCAGCAGGGAAGTACTTTCCCTCGGAGCAATGTGCAGGTGATGTGACCGGCGACAGGGTGGTTCAGAAAGCCAAGTGAGAAGATGGTCCGAGTTGTCCTTTAACAGCTGCAGATTTCTGCTGAAGGTTTAGCTCTGTCGTTCCTATCCAGTTTTATGGGCTCTGGGAATTCGTTATACAGCTCCACTTCTGTCTCCTGTGAGGATCAAGAGACGGACATAAGCAGTGTAGAAAAATAAAAGGACATGACACCAACTCATTTATCATTTCCGTTTTTAAGTAGCCGTGACTCACCTGTTTGAGGGCGTTACGTGCAATTGTCTGGAATGCCTGTTCTACATTTATGGCTTCTTTGGCACTGGTCTCAAAGTAGGGGATGTTGTTCTTACTCTGACACCAAGCCTGAGCTCTTTTGGTGGTTACCTGTGTGTATGAAGAGGAAGAGAATTATCAAGATGGAAAGATTAAAATCACTAAACTTGTCATTAAGAGATTCAATAAAAAATATAAATGTTTAATCAAGCCTGTAATGTCAATCTGAATCTTACTATGCATATTTACTTTTTTTCATGCTTAAAATCAAAAAGGGATTGGGAGCATTAAAGGGTTACATTGACAACCTATAACCTAGAAAATGTAATCAAGCATGAAGGAAATTACGGGTGTAAAAAATGACAAAGTGATTCCCTTGGAAAGTAGTCTTCAAAAATACAGTGAAAGAATACCTTAAAGCCTTAAAGCACACGGCACTGAAAGCAACCTAAAATAGTCCACTTTGCTGCCTGTCCAAACAACTGATAAATCGATACATACAAATCTACTAATTAACAAGACGGCGGGTGTCAATGTTTTTATGGAGCAAAATTAAGCTACATTAATCAAACAGCTTTTCATTTCTTGCAGAATTAACAGAAGCCACGGTGTGTAAACGACACAAACTCAACAGCAGCCGACAAACATAGACAAAATACTAGGTTGCTAAGAAACACAACAGTCGTTTTCTATGCTATCATCTATCAAACACATGTGAACCTCACTCTTGAATCTTGTGCACCAGCCTGACTTCTACATTCTTCTGAATTTGATTATTTATTCTAAATGTAAAATCTACCACTCCACTCAGCCACGACAGGAATAATGGACAACATCAGAAAGGTGGAGAACACCTCACTGAGGGTGAAGTGAATGTAGAAGTCCCAGCAGAAGGATCCAACATCAGTAAAACAAAACAAAGACAACAGAAAAGTCAGTCAAGAACAAATAGGCTTTGTTGGCGTTCTGACAGAATGAACAATTTCACAAATAACCATCATTTGATAACCCTACATTTAAAATATGAGCCATGTGACATATCCTGAAGCTGATGTCAATTGAGTTATTTAAGAGCATCAGCCAAATTCACGCTGTGCAGCCAGAAGTGTTTCAAAAGCACTAAAACCCTCAATGTGGCTCAGTATGCCTGTTCACAGCTGAAACACGTCCACAAGGCCAGGGCCTGAGCTCGGAGGTCTGACATATGGAGAATGCAATGGAGGATAGGTCAGGATTTAAAATGGGACCATCATGGATGCACTATCTGCTCATACCAACCTGTCTATTCTCCAGGTCGATCTTGTTTCCTAGCACCACAAAGGGGAAGTTCTCCGGGTCCCTGGGGCTGGCCTGGATCAGGAACTCGTCCCTCCAGCTGTCGAGGGTCTTGAACGTATTGGGTGCGGTCACATCGAACACCAGAACGCAGCAGTCTGCGCCACGGTAGAACGCAACACCCAAGGACTGGAACCTCTCCTGGCCAGCTGTGTCCCATATCTAGACGAAAATAGAAAGACAACAATTCTAATAAATGGAGAGGATGACAGGAGTGAGGACAAGATGGAAACAAATACAGCAATATGATGATAATCTAAAAGGATTGCTGCTGTTTAAATCCTTGAATTATTTAATGATTCATTGCCCCAGTACCCCGCTGACCTCCCCCTGCACTACCCTTCAACAACTCAAAACTAACACAGAGAATATGATGATAACTTCAGAAAAATATATGAAAACAGCTTTTAACAAAGATGATGTCTGTAAATCACGTTTTAATGTGATTTACATCTCAGGGTAGTTTTTAATAACCGGTTTCATAAAATAACTCCTTAAGCTCTCTTCCGGCTTTTGACCAGTAAAGTTTAATTATCCCCAGCTAGAGTTTCCCAAAAATAGTTTTTGTCCTTGTTCTGTTTCATTTTTCAAACTTTGTATATCAGCCTTTGGTATCTTGAAAGGTGCTATAAGAACCCAAGTTATTGTTATTATTAATAGTTGTAACTGTGCCGCACCTGCATTGTAACGAGCCTGTCGTCCACCATCACCTCTTTCGTCAGGAAGTCTGCTCCTATTGTAGCTTTGTACTGGTTACTGAACTTCTTGTTCACGTACTGGTTCATGAGGGAGGTCTTTCCAACACTGAGCAACGAGAGAGTAGACAACAGAATAACAGACACAGTAGGTGGTAGAACAGGAGAAGAAATGATCTGGGGGACACATTGACTGATGAAATAGAGCCATTTCACTTTGGATGTAATCATGTTATGCATGTAGAGCTTTTCAGAGAGCACTTGATCTCAACATAGCCAAACGCAACCAAAATGCATGTTGCTTAGACAACCCAGTAGCATTATAAATACATAAGTATTGTAATGGAAGTGATCATGTCTGGTTAATTCTGCAAATGGTTGAAAAACGGTAAAGCTGCATTGGTGAAGCGTGGAGGCCTCATTCTGCCTGGATACAGTTTGTGTCACAATCATAAATCCTGCCAACAAGGAAGTCATCTTAATACAGACTGATTTAAACAGAGCAGTCAACTCCAAACTTAAATGACAGCCTGGCATTTAGGTGTTTTCCCACCAATCTATTTTAGAACATTAATAACCGATGATTGACATCAAATATGACACGTTGGGACTCACCCAGAATCTCCCAGGATGATGACTTTCAGGAGCACTTTCTTCCTGGATGTCATTTTTCAGCAACTGCAGAAAAAAAAACATAAAATGTTTAGTAAGTTCCACTTTACACTAATATGTATCGTCACAAACTAATGACCACATAAAGATATGTCTCAGAGCAGAGAAATGCCATTGGAAAACATTAGTCTTCAAATTTGCGTGTGGAGCTTCTTGCCCATGGACCAATCAGGTTAGAATACCATTCATTCCAGTCATGTGCTTTCTAAGCTGCTGGGCAAATCACGAGAACCACATCATTCTTTCTCTTTCCCCTCTTACACACCACAGGAAGTCACCTCCTTAAGAATGGGCTCTTCCAAACCGACTGACACATCTGTCATTTTCTGCTGATCTCCCCTTCACTGTGCAGACCAGCTACTCAAATTACATTTGAGTGAATGAAAATCTAAAATTGTACTGATGGGTTCTCACAATGTCAAACCTTCAAAAGAATGAGGAACAACTTTGGCATCTTCATGTGTAGAACATGAAGCAACAATATACATTTTGTGTCAGTGTTCGATTCATAATTGTAGGAAATCATCATTACGAAATCTGTGTAATTTATGAAAACTCGAATGCAGCAGTGAAAAGTTATTTGAATAATTTCCTTTTATCAAGTAAGATCAGACTTTTTGTCAAATGCACAAATGAGCAAATCACATTACAATTCTTTAAAATTGCATTCAACCATGTTTCCACAAGAAGTTGTTGGTAGTAGTGCACATACGATATGGATATTTGTATAAATATAGAAGTTACATAAACCTACTCTGCATTGTTTATTCTTTTAAGTTTGCATATTGGTGAAACTGATTTGCTTAACCACTGTCCCGTTGAAGACTCATTTTTAAACCCTCCTAATATTAGTTTTCATTCTTTATTGACACAATGTCAGGCCTTTTCGAGACTACTACTCATTACACAACAAAGTGTAGAACAGTAAAATAAGCAAGTCTATGTTCCCGTCCTGAGGGATTTTCAGAAATAAACCTTGATTAGATAGCAGTCTGCATTATCCTTAGTTAACATGCGAGCGCACTGATTTTGATAACAAATAAAACCTTTAAAAGTCGACTGTAGATGTGCATGCTGTCAGCAAGTGTGGCTGCAGTAGTGAATGTCTGAAGGACATAAGATGCAGTGTTTCCCAACTACAATGTAGTTGTAATTAACAATAACGTGTTAATTACTAAGGGCTGCGATAAATAAACATTTTTCATTGATGATTATTCTCCAATACTTTTATTGATTAACAGGCTTACTCTTTTGTCCCGAAAAGGTCAAAACGTTGTGAAAAATACCTTGCTAAATATCCCAAACAGACATTTTGTCCAAGACCCAAGCATATTCAGTTTGTATGAAAAGGATAATGATACAACTATTGAGAAGTGGACGCAAAGAAATATTTTGCTCTAAAAAATACTGGAACTGTCGAAGAAATCAATGTGTAGCTTCCCTTTTGTCTATACTTCTTTTCTTTAATCACAAGTTCTGTGACTGGTTTTAAGGAAATTAAATGATTACTTCCATCTGTTTTTGTGAAGCGCAGTAACCTATTACACAACAGTCTAAAGAAAACTTGACCACTTCCTATATGAACATCTCGTAAGTTTGGGTGTTCCCTGACATTATGAGACGTGAGACCTCGGCACCTTAGCTGAATGTGCAGAAAAAACCCAGAGAAACTTAAGCCTATGAAGCACAAACACTTCTTCAGTTCCCATCAGGAGCTGTAAAGTACACTTGCATCCTTTCTGGGTGGAATAAGCACAGCACTCCAGTGACTACCATACTGTGAAGAAGAGCTGACAGGAGCAAGAGCAGCAGCACATCACTGAAGTCTGGGCCTGCTCACACCACAGTCACATGACAACAGAGCTAACTCATCGCACAACTTGATCGTCTCACAGACAACAGAGTGTTAGACACAGAATCCTGGACAAGATTATAGTCTGTGACAGGAGACTCAGTTTGGAATCTTGTGGCGGTCTCTCACCAAACTGACTGACTCATATTATTATCATTGCTACATCAATGTTAACTGGAAAATGTGACTGATATAAGTATGATCATTTTGTGACAAACTGAATACAAATGAAGAATATGCACAGTATTTGCAAGTTAATAGAAATACTAAGTGAATGTGTTTACTTTGATCCTGCACAAAGAAATAGGTGCTAGGTTTACAGTTACTTGTTTACTCAATTTCAGCCGATAAACAACTGTAAATGATACATTGTGTATGATGCAAGCACACAAACCGTCAAAAACAAACCAGGGACTAAATATAGATTGGGACAGCTGAGTTCAGTTGTTGCTCAATGCTCTGTCAACCTCCACATGTTAATAGAATAACTCATTAGAGCACTAACAGTTTCTAGTATGTTGTGAAGCCAAATGTTTCTATAAACCCACAACATCACACAACTCTGCCTTCATATTACAGAGCTGTATTAAGATACAGAAAGAGCTTACACAAAAACCTGCTAATTCGACTGTAAACATTGGAGTGCACCACTACCAGAACCAACTGGAGGTAGATGGTGTAATGCAGCCGCCAGTGCGACATGTTTAACTGTGGAAAAATTAAAAACAGAGACACACTGACCATGCCAGCAGGAACATCATGAGAATATAAATAACATACTGATAATATTAAGAATCAGACATGTCACCTCATGGGATATGGGAAGAGCTCAAACTGAAGCTGATCCAAACAAGCAGACAGGTAATTCAGACTCAAACTATTTCAATGTCATTAACTCGAGGTGAATAGTTGTCACCTAACGCAATTGGTTAAAATCTAAATTACTGAGCAGGGACCCCTCTCACTATTTATACACTGCATCCCAGGAAAGAGGTGCAAGAGACAAGAGGGAGGGGTTAGGACATTAGGACTACTCAGTTTGGACGTCAACAACACCGGTGTCATGTCAACCCAACACGCTGGTACAGGTAATAGGCGTTGAAGCCACTCATCAAATACCTTCGATTAAACAAAGTGAAAACATGTAGCTGCATGAGTCACAACCGAAACTAGAAGTCCCGTGTTCCTGGAAACACAACGACAGACACACAACGCTGCCCACAACAACATGTCGCAAAAAAGGAAAAAACACCTATGACCATGACGAGCACAGAAACTTGGGAGTTTTCAGTGGCAGGACAGAACGCGTCCAGCAGCTTCTAACTTTGAGCATGAGGGCTACGTGGAAACTTTAATATTTCAAACTTTCAAGATTTGACAGAGGACACATCTTCACGGAGCTGTGTTGCATCGACGTCGTCTCCGCCAGAGGAGCCACAGGCCTCGTTTTTGCAATCCAGCTTCTCGAAAAACACCGCAGCACCATTAACATTAGCCGCAGCTGCATTAACAGGAACCTGAGTGCATAACGAGAGGGTTCACGTTAACCACGGGATCAGACTGACGTTACCTGGAAGTGAGAACTTACTTTGGGGCTGTACCACAGCGGAGAGGACACTTGAGCACCGGAGCAGGCTGTTGTTGTTCAGAGGGCAGCTAGCGTCGGAGGCTAACTAGGCGTTACGGCTGTTAGCTAGCTAGCTTCCTCGCTGGTCCTCAACTCGTTAGCTCGCGTTAGTTTGGCAACACCTCGGTTCGGATGCTAGTAAAAAACAGAGTCGCCCTTTGTGTGAACACTTAAAAAACTAGGTGTCGTAAACGGAGGAGGCAGATTGAGATGATTCAATTTGGCACTTTGTTAGAAGGCTGTTCTGCCTGGAGACCTGGAGACCTTCTGCTGCTGCTGCTGCTGCTGCTGCTCTCTTCCCCTTTCACTTCCTCCTCCAACAATACGTCTGCGTCCTACGTAACACGCAGCTGCTTTAATGTTCCCCGCCCACCAGCACTTCAGAAAACAACATCTGACTCAGAACAGTCTGCTCCTCTGAATAAGGTTAAATGATCACAGGAACAGGAAGATCAACAAAAACAACAACAGCAAATTTTATTTATGTAAATAAAAAATATAAATTATACAAACAAGTGATAACAAAGAAACAGAAAAGAGTATTATTTACTAACAGTGATGAGAGCAAAAACATCGGGAGCAGGTCCTCTCTAAGGGGGCCGCCATTTGTATTTACAGTAGATCAAACTGGACAAACCAAACACCTTCTGTGGTCTCTTTTATTTTCTGAAGCGGAGGGTGAGGTGAGGGGTATAGGACGGTGGCCCTGAGAGCTCAACGAACAGAAACTTAAGAAAACACATGCTAGTGGACTGTGGACAAAACACAAGCAAAGAAAGAAAAATTCTTCATCAATTTCACAACACAACTCATTACAAAAATGCGCAGCAAATGGCTATACCGTATGAATTCTGTATAATTCAGACTAGAGAAGTGCAGATTAATATTTTACACATTTTGTATCCAACTGTTTATACTTCTACAAAAATGTTGATATTGAAATTAATCCAATAGCCATTAAAGAACTCATTATGTTGTGTAAAGGGGTGTGAATCTCAAACAGCCAAAATATAAGACCTCTCCCCGTTACGCCTTTTCATCTTCATATGAACAACAGCACGTTATGATTGTGACGCTTCATTGTGCTTAATCACAGTCAAAAGGAAAAGATGCAATAGTTCACCACTAGAGAGCACTGCCAGCTTATTTTAAATGAGTGGACTAAGCAAAGCAGTTGTCCCAAACGTTGTCCTATACCTTCATGTTTTGCAGCTTTGGTAAAGGGAGGCCGCACTGTGTGATGATAGCATTGTACTGAGAGAGTGGTCAAGAATAGATGAGTCATCTTCTTAAATAAATGAAAGATCAACGATTACTGTATTTATGTATTTTTGTGCGATCGGAAAAAATCTTAACTATTATTGATAACACCGCTGTTATTACTGCTCCTTTCCTATCTGTCGGACATTTTCTTTGTTACAAAATTACTTTAAACATTGATATACTTCTCCATTTATATAACACACTGTTTCTCTCCTCAGTATTGTAAATACTGTTATTTTGTTGAAGTGCTCAGCTATACGCAACATCTATTGCTATTCTGTCCACACTAGGTGAGGGATCCTCATTCGAGGCTGGGACACACCTGAGACCTGTGTGTGTGTGTACTTGTACTAATGTATTTGTGAGGAACATTGTGAGCATAGACATTACAACATTTTCGGAAAGTGAGGACATTTTTGATGGTCCTCACTTTTTCAAAGGTTTGTTTGAGGGTTAAGACTTAGTTTTAGGTTCAGGGTTAAAATTAGGTTAGGGTAAAGGTTAGATATTTAGTTGTGATGTTTAAGGTTAGGGTAAGGGGCTACAGAATACATGGTGCCTATAAGTGTCTGTATGTGTGTGTGTGTGTGTGTGTGTGTGTGTGTGTGTGTGTGTGTGTGTTTATGACCATATGAAGAGATCAAAACCTTCATGTTGGAGAAAATATCTGGTGATGCTGCTCATCAGTTTGCGTCTGTAGTCAGAGTCTGTGCTGATGACTGTTTCCATTTTAATCCTCATCACTGACAGTCTGATGTGAATGGGAAGGAGAGAATAATGAAAGGTAAGGTGATGAGATTGAAAATGCTGATCAGGCAGACTCCATTTCTCAAATCAAAGGATTATCTAATCTGATTATACCTACCAACACAAACACACATGAAAGAAACGAACCGGAAGCCAGACAACGCTGCAAATCGTAATCCACAGCAAGTACCAGGAGAGGGTTTGACAATTAACACACAGACACAGTAAATACAAGAGATAGGTGTGTTTGCATGTACTCATTTTTGTTGCCTCATTAGGACTTTTTCCAGCACGTACACTGACTTTGTCAGGACCAGTAGATCTCATGGGGACCACAGTGCCAATGAAGCAAATACTCATTAAGTCTGGAGGTAAGACGTGTGTTGTTGTTAGGTTAAAGTTAAGATTTTGGTCATAGCTGCTCAAACCTTTCACTTCCACCCCTGAACCATTATGTGAAAATAAGAACATTAAAATTGGCTCCCATCCCTTCCTTTAAATCTTCAATCTTTAAATAACAAAGCTGAGCTGCCATTGACCTCGTATTAGGAAATTATCTGAACCTAACGGAGTTCTCATCTTGATTTCCTTCTTCTACATGTTCACATGTGTCTATATGTTTGTCCTCCTTGTTACTGGGAGTGTGCCAGTGCAGAGCCCTTATGACTGGGACGACTCCGGTGTTTATGGAGGAATTCCTTCTGTCTCGCACCTATTGAATGTCAAGTCTTTATGGCCTCTTCGGAACTCAGTTTGTAAACACAAATACTGGCGTTACAAAAGGACGTGAAAACGGCACAAGGGGAGGAAGGAAGGAGCCACATATTTGAAGCATCTGCTGCATTTTCATCTCTGCAAACACTGTCACTGATGCACCTTGATGGTTGAAGCTATGAGGTGTTCAGTGTCTGTACGGGATCAGTTCATGCTTCTGGAGAGGAATAAAACATTAATGCAGAAATACACTGTGTTAATCTGTGAAGGGCATTCATACTTTTAGATGAAGACAAATTGCAACAGTTCTGTCCACACTTGAGGTGTGCATGTGTTTGTGTGTGTTGTGTGACCTAGTGGCAATATTGGAGTCAAAGGAGATGAGTTGAAGAGATGGACAGATTGTTTGCCAATGTGTGTTTATATGTGTGTGTACTCATACAGATATCTTTGTGAGGACCATTTGCATCCTACAACCTACAAAGTGAGGACATTTTGGCTGGTTGTCACTTTCTGACCCACTTTTAATGAGCTGTTGGAGGGTTAAGACTTGGTTTTAGGGAAGGTTGAGAATTAGGTTCAGGTCAGGATTAGGCATTTAGTTTTGATGGTTAAAGGTTAAAGTTAAGGGTAAAGGGGCTTGAGAAAACATTATGCCAATGAGTGTCCTCACTAATATAGATGTACAAACGTGTGTGTGTGTGTGTGTGTGTGTGTGTGTGTGTGTGTGTGTGTGTGTGAGTGTATGTCTGTGTGTGTGCGTGCGTGCATCAGGGGGTGGGTGCATTGGTCCGTGTCAGACAGCAAAGAGTGCCGCAGTTATCTAGGAATCTGAGCCAAAGCAACCTCACTAACAGAGAGGAGCAGGAGAAAGAGGAGGACGAGCAGTGAGGAAGAAAGGAAAGCAATAGAAAGAAGACGGCAATAGAAAGATCTGGAACCAAAAGAAGAGGACACACTTTCCACCTGAAGAGGCACTTACTGAGATTGAAAGAAAAGCAGAGAATCTACAACAACGAAAGGACAAACAGCTTGGAGAGAGGCGGCAGGACTACTGCTCCAAAGATTAAAACAAAGTTTGGGAAAAGCCTCCATTTTCCCATGATTCCATTTGGTTCTCTTGGTATGCTATCACTGTATGTGGGCACCCTGCTGTCTTTAGATGCATCCCCGGCCTGCACACACCCTCCCTGCAGGGACAGTCTGGTGGCTGCACCCATGCCACCTGGGACAGGGGCAGGAGTGGGCAGTGGGGCCTGTGAGGGTCAGACTGGGACAGCAGGCTGTCGCATGGGGGTTGCACTTCCAGCTATCTCAGACGCTCCACGGCAGTCAGAGCACAGGCCCGAGTCCCCCCAGGTTCAGCCTAAGGTAAGTGGCATCAAACCTTGGGAGGTCTGGATATGCAATTTTCTCAATTCTAGAATATTTTTCAAAGTGATAAGAAAAGTGAGATGATGCAATTTTCAATCAGATGTTTCTCAGTCATTTAAGAGTGACATGGGTCTCATAGACAAGACAAGGCAGAGAGCCGAGCTGACCCTCCGCTCTGTTCATTCATGTGTGCCAACAACGACTTAGCGGCGGACTATCAGGCACAGGCCAGCAGGTCCTCTCTCGTGGGACAGGCGGCACACTAAACTTGGCAGCAACTAACAGCCATGGAGCAATGACAGTCAGCAATGACAGTCACAGAAGGGATAAAATTAGGTCTACTTTAAAAATGTCCTCATCATATGGTTGTGCTGAGCTCATGCAGCAACAGGTGCGGGAGGGACACGATCACAATGGCTGATGTAAGTGTAAAGAGACGGATTAGGAGTGACACAGAACAGGCCTCTCAGCTGTAAGCCTCTGACATGTCAATGATGCACAACCATGCAAATGCACAGTTGAACCTCTCTGTAACTTTTTCCCTCAACACTTATAGATATTACATTTCACTGAAGAATAAGGAGGAAAAGACAATATTTAACCCTCCGGACGTTGTCTTTGCAGACTGGAGGTGTCAAAGAGCGTCTGGTTCAGCTGCAGCGCTGCATGCACTCTCTCCAGGAAACAGGAGGGGCCTGGAGCCACGGGGGCCAGGAGAGCAACTCACTAGGAGCCATTCTGGCTCTAATGGCAGCTGTGCTGACAGAGTGTGACCTCCACTGTCACCGCCAGGCCCTTGGGGTGATGGCCAAACGACTAGGTGAGTCGTACACATTTATAATCCCCACCTCTGCACACAAACGCACACACACACACACACATTCACACACAAATGCCAGCATGCTCACTCCCCCACGCATAGTAAACAGAACCTCAATGAGGCCTGCTAAGTGTCGGTCATAGGTGAGTGCATAGGAATTTAACTGCACAGAAAGGGATGAGAAAAACTCACAATGTGAAAAAAGCTTTAAAGAGTTATCAAACAAACAGGGAGCTCCCTCCACAGTAAATAAAGATAAAGCATTTGTTTCCTGAGCCTGACGACAGCGTGATGTGTCTCACTGAAAAACCTGATCTCTCTCTGGACTCACAGAAAGTGCAGCAGTGGGGAGAGAGGGGGAGAAAGACCTGCTGCTGTTCCTGAAGAGCATCACACAGCACCCACCAACAGGTACGGGCTGGAGGTGTGGTCACATGATCCAGTTAATTTGGATGAATACGTTTGGATAGAAAATGTCCTGTGTGTGTTTCTCAGTTTCCCCTTTGGAGAGGTTACATCCTCAGGACTGTGCAGAGATTTACAGGCTCGGCATCAAAGACAATGGAATCTACACCATTCAGCCTGACCTGCACAGGCCGGCACTGGAGGTATTTCAGATACACTCATAAACAAACACACACAGCCCCCCCCACCCACCACATACACACGTCTACTGCCCTGCTTCTTTTAGAGATGTCTAAGCCATCTGTGGATCAGCAAAATCTAGGCTTTATAATATCAAAGTCTTTGTTATGGCTCAGGCTAAATGTGACATGGAGACGGCGGGCGGTGGTTGGACGGTGATCCAGAATCGGCGGGACGGTTCGCTGAACTTCAACAGGACATGGCAGGAATACCGCGAGGGCTTTGGGAGTCCACAGGGAGAGCACTGGCTGGGGAACGCAGCGCTGACCGCCCTCACCTCCGTCGGCCAACACCAGCTCCGGATTGAGCTGGAGGACTGGCACCAACAGAAACGTCAAGCTACCTACAACAACTTCAAAGTGGCCTCAGAGGCACAGAGGTGACGCACACTGCACCAACACACACTTATAGACAGGTGGAAGGAATTAACTCAAAGCCATGAAACTGTGTCTTTATGTCTTAAACACTTCTTAAGAACCATCATGACTAAATCAGTCAAACTAATCCAGGAAGTTTTTTCTCATTTTATAATTTTTTATTGACAAAGTGTCTCCACTTCCAGCTCATTGTAAATAAAAATAAATCCAAACTATCCCAGATACGGGTGCTGCCAACTTGCATTTGTTACTTTTAAATCTGCACAGTCGTGACCATGGTGCAAAGCTGCGGTAACATGGTCCTGCCGATACATGCACTCAACCAATAATTCTCGGCTGTCAATCACAATGTTCAACCCATTTTTAATGCATCAAAAAACTTACTTAACCAAACTTACGGGAAATATGAACAGTTGGACATTCATCAGTGCAAGATATAAAATTACAGAAACAGTTTTTGAGAAAAATCTATTTTACGTGTATACAGAGTTTTTAGTTTGGTACATGTACCATTCACTAACACAGAGGAGGCAGGACTTATGACCTGCACTGCAGCCAGCCACCAGGGGGCAACAGTGGCGTTAGGGCTTCACTTCTGGGAGCAGTCATGTTGTCATGTTGTAAGGTTTTAGTTTGACTGTGTTTGTCATGTAAGCACAAAAATACCAAAAGTGCTTTAACTTTAGAAAAATGTGATGTTCTTGCAGTATCCATTTGACAACATTTGGTTTCATCACATTATTAGTAAAACATGCAGCTTCATAGTCCTATAAAAATGTAATCTTTTATTGCATTGCAAAATCAAAACTAGCTTAACCAAACCTTTTTCACACCCTAACCCTAATTGAATGTGATATTACACCACTAGAGTTGGTTGTGTATAGGTTAAGTATGTCTTTGTCCACTTGGTTCAACAGTACACTCAGGAAGACAAATGTGTCATGTGTTACTTTCTTTTCATCTAGGTATCGTCTGACAGCTCGTGAATATACTGGAGATGCAGGTAACGCCTTGAGTTACAGCAAACGCTACAACCACGACGGCAGATCCTTCAGCACCGCTGACCGGGATCATGACCGCTACGCAGCAGGAAACTGTGGTCAGTACTACGGCACAGGCTGGTGGTTCGATGCCTGCCTGGCGGCCAACCTGAATGGACGGTACTACCGTGGCCGCTACAGTGGGGTGACCAACGGTATCTACTGGGGGACGTGGTACATCCTGACAGACGGACGGACTGGAGAACGCTACTCCTTCAAGAGGGTGGAGATGAAAACGAGACCTAGGAACTTTGTGGGGAGGTCCTAAATCTAACATGACTCGATTGAAAACCAACTGTAATGATCATGTCAGTCAGAGTTGAGGAACAGATGTGAAAAATAGAGTTGAAGCGTGGACATCACTGTGTTTAGAGCAGCTTTCGTGTCGCTTATGAAATCTATGCAGACGGCAGCTAATAGATTCAAGAAAAATGTTTAAACAATATTTCATATTCACTTACAGACAGTTTAAGGCGAAACCCCACATTGCATTACATTACTGTTAATTATGGGGTTACTCCATAGACTGTACATAAAGATGGACGATATGACTGCTCCCCCAAAGTGAAGCCAAAGTCTCTCAATCGCCACCTGGTGGTTGGCTGCATTAGAGGTCATAAACAAATTTCTCTTAAAGATGTTTTCTGTCATTTTAGGTAGTTCTTATCACACTGATGATTGTTAGGGTGCTAGAGTTATTTAATGATACAAAAACGGGGGGGGGGACACGACAGGGTTGAAACCTGATGATTGACAGCAGAGACTCACGCACGATTGGTCTAACGCATCCTCGAACTCCAGTCCCTGATCCACATGTGCATGATGGCAGCGTTTGAATCTGGGATATTTTGGAAATATATTTCTGGACAGCGGTAGGAAGTGGAGTCAATTTGTCCATCTTTTAGAACAGTCTGTGATAACACCATGTCAGAGAAATAAAGAAATATGTATTGAAATAACTGTAGCTGTTACTGTTGTTGTTCTGCATTTACCGATTCCTTATTGCATATAAAAAATAACCGTGTGACTCAATCAGTGCCCAGTGAGGCCCGTATATACATACAGATGTTGTTTACATATAGAGGATGAATTTATTGCAATGCTGCACAGGCACATACATCACAATAAAGGAAATAAAACATATTTATGTAAATGGATGGATTTATGGAATGTGTTTATGCCACCCCCTGCCAAGTCAATGTATTTTAGTCATATTTACTTCCTGAGGTCAAGAGGTCATTGTGATGCTGCAGAGGGACACTGACAAGGGGGTTGTTCCCTCACTGTGTCATTCATGCAACAGACAGGGGCTTATGGTTTGACAGTCAACAGATAGAAGGAGAAACCACGTACCTCACCCCACCACTTTCCCAGGAGCTGAGACACACGGATGCTGAGACAAACTGTTGCTCAGACACACTGATGCTGACCCCTTCGAGGTTCATCCTATTAACATTTATACTAAGGACCCGCCCTCTGCACACTATCAAGTCAGAAACACACACACACACACACACACACACACACACACACACACACACACACACACACACACACACACACAGCCCACCCCTGCTTTTTCACTTCTGCAGGCAGCTCCCCCTGGCTTCACAAAGGCTTTCAGGGAGTTTAGTGTTGGTGTGTGACTGCTGATTTTGGCTCGTGCAGAAGTGCTGTGTGTGTAATTGTGTGTGTGTTAGTGTGTGTGTGGGTGTAAATGGCTGCACCTATTTTAGCAGTGTACATCATACATCAGTCGCTCCAACAAGCAGTGTTTCTAATATTAACCAGTGGCCTAAACACACAGACACACACACACAGTGAAAAGACTCTCGAGCAGCTACGGTATTTCACATACACCACTTATACACACACTATGACATCCTTGTATTCATGTGCATGCACACACACATACACACACACACACTATCACACAGGAGACTGAAGGGCTTCTGTCAGCACATAGAAGTGCAGGATCTGCTTGACTTCATTAAAACAATTTTGGAATAAAATGGCTGTTTGATGGTGCCGCCTTAATTATTGTTATGCAACCACAATCTCCTTTAACCCTTTCCCTGTTCACACACACAACCACACACACACACACACACACACACACAACCAAAATTAATCAAGATCAGTCACCCATATATGCTATTATACATATCAGATTTCCCTTTTGATTTTGAATGTGTTACCTTGTGTGTGTTTTGTTGTATTGCTGGGGAAAACAACGCAAGGTTAAAAGGTGAAAGGCTCCATATTCTGCCCCCTGGTGGGTACTGATCATATTGCAGAGGCTGAGCATGAAGCCTCTAGTCAGCTTTTTAGTTTTCTTACTAGTTGCCTTCAGCTGACATAAACCTGAAGATAACTTTAATTTAGATCCTGGCAAAGGTCCTGTTGGTCCATATAAAGGTTTGGTCCTTGATAGATAATGAAGTGAGTTGTATATTCAACCTTTCAAATGCCTAAAAGAAGATTTGCACCTTATGTTATCACTGATTACTGAAATAAATCACTTTTGACTCTGTTCCTGACTGTTTCTTTATTTTCACTGATTCTCTAATTCATTCTCTTTAATTCACGCCCTCATTATCAAATTATCTCCCAGAATGCTCTTCAAACTCTGAACTGTTGTCTATTTAAATATCAATTAGTCGTCATGTCCTCTTCTTCTCTCCTCTCCTCCTCCTCCTCACTGCTTCCATCAGTCTTGTTGACAAGGGAGGAACAGAGGCACAGGGTTGTGTCACCACAGTATCCTGGCACAATGTCTGGAGTGGGTGATAGTGGTGCTGCTGCAGGGTGTGAGGGGTACCGGTAGCCGCTGCTGCCCCAGGGCCGGAAGCCCCAGCCTGGCCAGCGGTTAGCTGTGCACATCCCTCTGAGGAGCACAGTGAAGGCTCCTCGGAGGGAGGTTCCTCTGAGCCCTCTGTCATTTATTTCTTCATGCCATAGGATTGAAAACATAAACCTACATATTTTTGCATTATAAAACTGTGTTGAACCGCATACAGACAATTACATGCCAGCAACCTCTTCACCCTCAGAGACACACATGAAATAAGTCTTATCCGGTTTGAAAGGTTATGATAAAACATAGTTCTTACAGATTTACACAGTTCACAGAAGTCCATACCTCCAACAAGGCCCTTTATGAAACCACAATTTAATTAAATATCAGACCCTAAATATCTCTGATTCTTTTGTCATCAAAATAAATTCTTGTGAAGTTCAGGAACATGTTGAATAACGCCTTATCTCACAATGATGCACCGACATTCAATGGCTTCTTCCCTGAGCCGTCTTTCATCCTTCCACCAATATTAAGGATAATCTGTACATATGTATATGTATGAACAGATCTCCAAATGGCAACTGAAACCAAGTTTTTAAATAATCTACTCTGGCATTATCCATCCTTTTTTTTTAATTATGATTAGCTATACTATTCAATTATCTGGGTCTGGGTATATAGGGCAGTATTATGTGTAGATGGAGAGTAAGACTCTATTGTCATTTTAGTATAGAATACTTCCGGGATTTAGCTGCGATACAAACTGAACCTGTGTAAAAAAAAATAGGGAAAGTGCAGGATTTTTATTTGACTGCACAAGTTTGCTGCTCAAAGCTTCTTAGAACAAATGAAACTGTGGCTCAGAGATTTATCTGATTAACAGCAGGGGGCAATGTTGTTTAGCAAAGAGTAAACTTTCCCTTGCTGGCTCTTCCTTCCCCATGAGAAACTTTGATTCAGTCTCAAAAAATAAAAGTCCAGTAAAAAAAGGTATAGAAATGACCGAACAATAGATATTGTGTTCTGTGAGAAAATAAACAGTCCGAGACAATAAATGGGTCAAACACAGAGTTTAAACCTGCTGTGTTAATGATGTCATACGTCTGTGTTTTAGTACAATGTGATTTCTGTTGGTGGCTGTGATGTCTAACCCTGATATGTGCACTTTCTTTAAAACCAAATCAAGGAGCCACTGAAAACATGAAGGGTTTAATATACTTGATGTCAAATCAATAAACCTAAAACAAAAAGACCATTGATTGCAGTGTGTCTCTTTCCACACTAGGGGCACAACTGTTGAGGTTAGAGGTCAAAGGGCAGAAACCATCTACAGTGAGAACAGTTTGAACATTTTTAAAGACTGTGTTTATAATATTAAAATAAAGTTTTAAAGTGGGATTGTAACAAACAACATGTGAGGCTCAACAGTGGTGTGTCAGCAGAAGAAATTGATTTGATCATGTGACAGTGAGAAGAAGGCGAGAGTACGTGATGAACTCAGCGGTTTGCAGTGGAAAGAACCTTTCAATCATTAATCTGCTCTGATGGTGATAAGGCCGTGAACTGGGGGACTGTCAGGGGTGAGGAAGGCCCAGGGGGAGGAAGCAGGAGCCGGTGATGGTTTTAAAGGTGTGCGAGTATAACGGGCCGTTGGAGGCTCCCCCTGCCTGACCGCAGGGCCACTGAGAGACAGCATGTGCCTGTTCTTAATACTGGCACCGCTGAAAAGCAGAGCAGACGCAGCGTTCCGTTTGAAACCGGAATTCACCAAGAACAAGTGTATCCTGATGTGGTGAGGAGCTGGGGGGAGGAGGGGAGGGAGGACACAGAGGCCATGTGGCAGGCCTCGCTCCATCTCTCATCATTTCTAAACCTGCACAAGATGGCGGAGGTTTCGCAGGGAGGGGGGAGGAAGCACCCGGGGCTGTGCTTTGTGTGACCCTGAATGAATTTATTCTCATTCTATTGAATCTATAGAATCTATTACAGCTGATATTCTCCTCTTTCAGCTCCTATACCTAAAGTGAGACATCAAATCAGACTGCACACTTGGACTGAGCAGCAACATTACAGGCGTGACCCTGAATGACCTCTCACATCTGAGGTGAGGATGGTGAAGAGAAGGCCCAGGGAAACGACTACAGGCTCAGGACTGTTTTCACTGCAGCCGCCACCTTTCTCTGGAAAAACTGAAGCCTTCAATATGATAAAGAACTAAAGAGAAAAGGTTTTTAACCCAGAACTTCCATCTCTTTTTGTAAATTTCCTAATATATCACATGCATCACAGTTTAAATGAAAGTATATATATATATTTTTTTAACAATAAACAGTGCATCAAGTCTATATTTTCGATGTTATTGATTACCTCAGCCAAGGAGGTCATCTTTACACAAAGAAGAACCCATTTCATTTTGGACTAGCTCTGGATAAACAGGTGGATGAGTGTGTGGCCTCTGGGCGCCCTTCCAGCTCGTTTCTTAATCACGTAGTTGTGGTTCTGTTAAAAGTAGCTGTGGAGAAAACATACAGGGAACATCTGACCACCACCCGGAGAGAACCAGGATTCGAGTTAGGAACCATCCTGCATCTTGTAACGGTGCTGCCCCCAGTTAAAATTATGGGGCTGAATTTCTTACGGTAGCTTTGTGTCTCTTTGTAGCAGTTTTGAGTCTCTCTGTAGTGTGGTCCTTTTGTGTGACTTTGAAGTTGTAATTGTTTCAGTTGCATTTCTTTGTGGTGGTTTGTTTCTGGTTTTTCTTGGCATTTCCCTTTCTCTTTGTCGTTGTTTGAATGACTTTACAATGAGGAGAGTTAACAGTCACATCGGCGTCTCTGCTGTTGACTGTTTCCGCTCTAATCCTCCACGCTGTCAGTCTGATAGCGATAGGAAAGGAATTTCTCAAATAAGAAGAATTATCTAAACTGATAATACCTACCCACATATGAAAGAAACCAGCCAGAGGCCAGAAGCAGCTCATAGTAATCCACAGAAAATACCAGGAGAGGTTTTGACAATTAATTAACCCACAGACACAGTAAATACAGTTATGAAACATGAGGAGAGAAGAGTGTGTTTTTCATGCATGTGAGGGTGGAGCACAGAGGATGTGGTAAAGCAGACTGATGGTCAGCTGTGTTTCTCTTCTCCTCTGTCTTGCACCTGCAGAGAGTTGTGGCAGAGTGACAAAACCGACACACACACAATTCCTCTACGAATGGGATGCTGTTTCATGTGTGTGTGTGTGTGTGTGTGTGTGTGTGTGTGTGTGTGTGTGTGTGTGTTGTGTGTGTGTGTGTGTGTGTGTGTGTGTGTGTGTGTGGCAGGATCAGCCTTACGTAAAGCAGCAGGGTATTCAAACATTCACAGTCACTGAGGATCAGACACAGATTGAGCAGAGAGACACACAAAAACATGACACAAATGTGTACACACCTAGGTACACACTCTAACATACAGAACACTATGAAGCACACAGACTTTGTTTTTATAAACTCTTTGCAATCTGAGGTGTGAATGTGTCTGGAGGCTGGGGTCATCGCTGTCACCCAGCCTCCCCTGTGACGCCCCGATGAAACTTCCTGAATGACTGAGATAAATAAGAGACGTTATCCATCTAAACTCATTTTCTTTTTACTTTAAATAGGCTTGGGGCCATCCAGTGATGAATGTCAGTCAGTCAGTCCAACACTTTTATCCTGACTTAAATGTCTGAACAACTATTGAAATTCATGTCATGTCAGTGCAGACCTGCACACACACTTGCACACAGGAACTGGAACTTCAAGCAAAGACTAAATAAAAGCAGTTTGTGGTGGCGGTGTTTGA
The DNA here is from genome assembly GCA_038501795.1 of Pseudopleuronectes americanus. Lineage (NCBI taxonomy): Eukaryota > Metazoa > Chordata > Actinopteri > Pleuronectiformes > Pleuronectidae > Pseudopleuronectes > Pseudopleuronectes americanus. The sequence continues at coordinate 14,368,063 of CM076717.1, read as the reverse complement.
AATTCTGAAACTCCCTTGACAGCTCCAGTGTCACAGAGTTTGATGGACAGGTTGTCATTGACAACATGTAAACTTTCACTTCCTGCTACTCTCCAGACAGGAAGTCAGATAATGAACCCCTGACCTCTAATGGCTGAAAAAGCCTTGTCCAGACGATACACTGGGAAAGTAGAGCTCAAGTCAACTCCAGGGAGATGTGTGTAAACCACCTGTATCAGGAAGCTGATGCACCAGAGTCTAAACAATGTATTTGTCCTGTTTAATTTGACTTTTCATAATAAAAGAAATGTATTTGAAATCTTACTTTGGTAAAAGTACAAAGTATTAGCATCAAACATAACAGAGGAAATGAAGGACATATTGTGTGGAAGGGCACCTTTCAGAGGAATATATACTTACTCATCTAATGATTCAATTGGTGAATCAATAAGCTCTTATGCTTTGTTATTTCCACAAATCATAATACATCATAGTTATATATATATTATATTGTGTATTGATTTGAATGTGAATCTGAAATTTTCGAATGAATGTCCTGGAGTAAAAGTAAAATATTTGCCTGTAAATAGTGATTCAGACTTATTAAGGAGCAGAAAAACGTCAGTATTGTGAAGTGCAAGTCTCACATTAGAGCCAAAGCAGGTTGTTCATTTCGAGTTGCATGAATCAAACGTGATTTAAACAGGAAATTAACATACTTGTAAAGGGACGAAGAAGAACGAAGAGACCTGTTCTCCTCCACCAGGTGTCGCTGTCCGTCTGTTTATTCCAACATCCAGCGACATGTCTCGTTTCCCCCTCAGTGGTCCTAAATGGAGCAAAAGGTAACAAAAAACTAGATTGTGATAGTTTAACTTAAATAATACTAATAATACTAGATGAAAAGGGGAAATTAAAGATTACAATTTAAATTAAATGAAATCAAAACAGAAATTGACTTACATTTGAATAGCATTTAGAATTTTTCAAAATAGTTTAAAAATGTATTAAATCTCATTTAAATAAAACTGAGTTAACTCAAGACTTATATTAAACTGAATAAAAAGTTGTGGATTAGTTTAATTTAAATAAAAATTAAGTAAATTCAAATGAAAAACCATTTAAAAACGAATTAAATCAAGTGAAAATTAAATTAGATTAAAAGTTTTGTTTGAATATTATGTAATCTACAATAAATAAAATTGCTTTTTATGAGTTCATTATTGTTGGATCTTTTACAAAACACTGATGTGATGAGCATCAATAGAGAATCCAACTAACAACAGGTCTCAGTGACTGACGAGCACACAGTTCTAACTTCTGTGTAACTTAAGTGCTTTGTGAATTTGCCTTGAAGTGAAAAAATGAGTCTTAAAGGTCTTGCTTTAAAGGCTAACATGTGTCTCCTAAATCAAGCAGTAAGATGCTACACTTGACTTTATAGGATATTTTGTGAATAAGGCCGCTGAAAATCCCTGACTCTCTAAAATGATTTGAAATGCACCACGGCCTGAGGTACTGTACATCCCTACATGTGCTACTGATGTGACTCCGTATCATCTTATCTTTGTTTTTGTGTCTTGAGTCAAGAGAAAGCAATATTTGGGTCATGGCGGACAAAAGAGATGATATGATTTTAGATGGATAATACAAACACAGCGAATACTCAGCAGAGGAGATAACACCAGAGGAAATCAATGTTGAAGTCGCACACAGAGGTCCACATGAGAATATTAAAGGCGATGCAGGGACGTCTGTTGTCTGCTGTGGGGAGGTTTGCATCTATCAAAGCATCGTGTCAGCAAAGGTCATCACACTGGTTTTAATAGATAATGGGAAAAAATGGGAAATGCTCTGTCAGTGTAGGAGGAAGGTGGATGAGGAGGTGGAGGAGGAGAAGGAGGAGGAGCACTCCTGGCTGGCTTGACTTTATGTTTGACCTTTTCGGGGAAGGAGAACTAATCCTTGAATATAATAGACTGTAAGATATGGAAAATGACTGCGCTGTTATCTGTGTTACCCTGGAGACCATCAGCAGCACTGAGGGCTGCTGCAGCTGCCAAGTTATTAAGAATCCAGTTTGTGTATATTGGAAAAATACCTTTTCTGCCATTACTGGTCCCCACACACACCACACCCCCCCACCCACCACACACACACACACACACATCCTATCAGTCACTTTAACAATTCTCCTCTGTTCTCTGTGCTTATACTTGGAAAAGGTTTTATTTTATATTAGTTTATTCTATACAATATATTGAACTACAGCTTTTGAGATGGGGATTACTTTATATTTTTATCTTATTTGTAATAATTACTTTTCAATCCTTGTGTTTGGACAAACCAAAATGGAATAAATGTAAAACAGATTTCTTGTTTTAACTCTTCAAAATTGGGTTTGTAAGTCTTTGAGTGAAATTATGAAATAGTTATATAAGCTATATATCTCTAACTATTATGCTGACGTTATATGAATATGGTGCACTAAGCCTATATAGCATGTGACTCATAACAACATGTATAGGATTAATCAAATTACCTTCAGTGCTCTCAAGCAGAACTATCCAAGATTGTAATTACATTTTTTTAGGATTGAAATTCAAGATAAGAAAATTAAATAAGAAAACAAAATCCAACAGCTTGAGTTTCATTTCTGCAGTAAATCTAAGCAGGCCTGTGTGGAACCAGCTCGTGTCGCATCTGTACACGTGGCTCATTTCAGGCTAAATGTGCAGCAGATGAAAACAGATATATATATAAATTCACATCTATCTCTGTTTCCCTGCGTGAGGCGGCTGAGTCTGTTTAACTCTTATCCAGTCAAATCCAACATGAAAGAAATAAGATCCCAACAAAGAACCGGAACCTCAGATGGCTCCTTCAGATAACCTCAAAAATCAGGGCGAAAAAAGGGCGAGTGTGCATAATGCGGCCTAAATACACAGAATAAAGACTTCGCACATGCAGAACATTAAACTTGTAAATAAAAGCCAACACCACGCTACCCCTCCATCCTCCACATATCTATCCATCAATCTATCAATCATTCTCACTGATCTGCTCCCAGCACATGATGCATTCCCCGCATTAGATGCGTGTGTTGTGCGGGGTTTGAAAAGGCGGCGATTATCTGGTGGAGGGAGATAAGAAATGGCATTTATTCCGCGGCACTTTGGAGCCTATTTCCCCGGGCCGATCAGCCCCATTCTCCGCGACACCTCCAGCAGCTCGCTGATAACGATTAGGCTATTTATTATCTTCACAAAGAACAAAGATTAGCCAGCACCGGTGAGAAATTACCCCGGGATGGGTTATAATCAGTGGGAGCCGAGGATCCTGCATTGGATTCCCCCCTCGCCCTCTTTAAAGCTGCGACTGAACACACAAGCATCAATGTGACGTGCTCTTAATGTGCAGAAAATAATTATGTTTGTATACAAAAGAGTCACGTGATATAAATAAATGGAAAGAAAACAAAAAAATAAAGATCTTAGAAATAAATCTATAAATAAATAAATAATAGGCTACTTGTTATTAAATTAAAATAACACGTGTAAATAGATGAAAGATAATACTTATACAAATAAAATTACCCCCAAAACAAATACAAATTTGTAAATGTGTCGTATGATTATTGTTGTTGTTCTTCTTATTATCATCATCATCATCATCATCATCATGGAGCTTTTGATAATGAACTAATAATAATAAACTAAAGGCTATACTAACAAACTAGAGGATGAATGCAATTATTATGATTATTATTCGAGGGTTTTTTATTAAACCAACAATAATACATTGTATTAGCTTTATTATGTTTACTTGCCTGTTGTCATTTTTTACATGGCTATATTACCACTATACTATTACTAGTATACTACAACTTTATTATAACAAAGTGACATTCAGTTTTCATTGAGCTTTATGGTTGGAGCCTCTTCTTTTTCACTGGTGCTTCTTATATATAATGAGATTCTTAGAGGTGCGACCTCGCTTTCTCCAGGGCTCCAGTGAGAGAAAGAGCAGCAGACTATAAAAACGAGATAGAAAAATAAGCAGGGGAAAAAGCGGATTGAATTAATGTCAAATCCTAAAATGGAAGTGGATGTTCTCCGACGATAAGGTTTTATCGCCACGCCAGATCAAAAGGGCTCACTCTCAAAGCATGTGTATTTCCACATTATCATGCTGATGAGCTCTAATACTGCAACACTTGTCCCCCCGGTGCGATCTGCTCTCTGCACCACTGTACCCTGGATTTCCTCCTCATGCAGGGACACGAGAGGTTTAATAATCACACTCAGCTCTTTGTGGTAAAGCCTTAATCAAACTGGCCCAGATTTATCTACACTGTTGGGCACGAGTCATATGTAAAGTTTCTGTTATCTGAAATCATTTTAGTGGTGCTGCATGTTACAGCTACAGCAGCAAATACAAATACAAAAAGAGATTTTCGAATTAAAGATAGATAGATGGATGGATAGATAGATAGATAGATAGATAGATAGATAGATAGATAGATAGATAGATAGATAGATAGATAGATAGATAGATAGATAGATAGATAGATAGATAGATAGATAGATAGATAGATAGATAGATAGATAGATAGATAGATAGATAGATAGATAGATAGATAGATAGATAGATAGATAGATAGATAGATAGATAGATAGATAGATAGATAAATTTGTTGTTTTAAATCCTAGTTTTTCGGTTTAAATGAGATCACATTAAGTGTGTCTCATAATTAGTGGCCCCATTGTAATTGGCTAGATAGAAGAAATCATTGTGGACCATATAAATGCTAATATGTGAAATAGCAATCTTTCGGAAATTAATAACCTTTATTTTTAGATGGCTCGATGCAAGTGACCAAAATGCAGAGAGATGAAAAACGACACAAATCTGAATCTCTGGATCTGTTGCGTCCAAACTCTAACTACGTTTCACACAAACCCCAAACACATGATGTTCTTATCAAATTCATCCATAGAGTTTCTTCACGGAAACACTGTTTCACTTGATCAATTATGAGCCAATAAAACTTGTTGGTGGGTGTGATTCTGCCAAAGAAAATTATAAAAATAATAGATCTCTAATCTGTGTAGTTAATCTACTTTGCCAGTAGCGTGTCGTGCAGTGATAGTGGGCCTGCTCTTGGAAATCACAGTCTGAATGAAGTACTTGATGTATTATTAATGTGGCCGCAGTGTAAATATCAGTTGCAGTGTCCTTCCTCGAGTTCATCCGCTGGGACCGCAGCAGCAGACTGCAGGCAACCCCCGCCTGTGTGTGTGTGTGTGTGTGTGTGTGTGTGTGTGTGTGTGTGTGTGTGTGTGTGTGTGTGTGTGTGTGTGTGTGTGTGTGTGTGCGTGTGTTTGCCTTGAAAAAGTTCATGTCCTGAATCTTTTTCCTTTTTTCCCTCTTCTTCTTCTCCAAGATGCACATGACGTCAGGAAGCGGCGTCAAGCAGGCGGCAGTGTTGGCTGGCCGGGGCAGCACGCGCTCCCTCTCCAATTATTGTCTGTCAATCATGTGCGCGAGGAGGGAAGGAGAAATGGAGAGAGGGAGGGAGGGAGAGAGAGACATGAAATGTGTAATAAATAATGAAACAATAACTATATTTTCTTCTTTTACATGTCAAGCAAACACCTATATAAAACACTAATCACAAATCACTCACATGGGGGAAATTATAGACTTCTTAAAAAAGATTTCAACTTTATTTCACCGATATTAAAAAGATACCTACAGACTGCAGATTAACTGGAGTGTTGTGATAAGTTGTGTTGTTTATAGAAATTAAAACCCAAAAGATGCTGCAAGAAAAGACGTAGAGAATAAAACCATAATCTAGACCGACCTCTGCTGTTGGCAGATTTCTAATTTTTTGTACCAGCAATAATGAATGACCACAAGTAAAATAGACGATCATAAAATAATGGTGACATAACAGATGGATTTATTGTTTTCCTGATGAAACATTAGTCACATAAAAGTAACATGAAATGCCAAATAAAAATCCTATTATAAGTCTGGGCTTATAATATGATATATGATTATAATATAATATATATAATGTAATATATAGCGGCACAGACTTATAATAGGATTTTTATATGAACTCTGTGTTAGCGATGTTCTGGTGACTGGAGTTTGTGTGTGAGGTTTTTTAGAGGTGCTGTGCAATTGGCTGAGTCAAAGCTTTATTGGAGGCTCCTCCCACGGGCTTGACAAGCTTGGCCCCGCGCTGTCAGCCGCACTCAGCCTCAGTCAGACGTGTTGCTCTCAGTCCCAGTGGACGGAGTTTACTTTACGCCGACAACCAGCCACCACAGACAGCTGGAGAAGGACCTGCAGCACCGACACAGACACCGGCGACCGTTCTCCAAGGAGGAGTGAGCTGGTCGGATCCTGTGGATGAAACAACAACCGACAAAGAGGTACGACATGTTTGTCTTTTAACACCAAGCCTGCGCGTATGGACTGGATGTAAACGGTGTTGTGTGCGTAAATGTTGTGGCTGGATATGTTTTTTATAATTATTATTATTATGAAGTTGCATCGCACCATGTACAGCAGTGTGTGTCTGTGTGTGTTTGTATTGTGAGGCTTACAAACAGAGAGCACGCTTCATAACACCATCTACACTTGTGCCTTTCAAATATTAACATGTGATGTTTGCTTATTGAAGGTTTCCAGTTTCAAACTCGACTCCCTGTCCTGGACCAGAGCGGGATTAAACTCCGAGGAGAGAACAACACAAAGTATTAATGATCTGCTGTGAATGGACACGGTGAAGATCTCATAAAGGACTAATTTCAAACCTGTGTCCTCGCCCTGGACATTATTTGACTCTCTAAATCGCAGCACACACACACGCACACACACAGAGCCATGGATGTGACGGCCGAGCAGCCGCGCTGGATGCACCACCACGCCGTGCTGAACGGACAACACCCGGACTCTCACCACCCCGGCCTGGGTCACAACTACATGGAGCCCACGGCGCAGCTGCTGCCTCCGGACGAGGTGGATGTTTTCTTTAATCACCTGGACTCGCAGGGGAACCCGTACTACCACAACTCCGCCCGGGCCAGGGTGTCCTACAGCCAAGCGCACGGTAAGACGGAGCCATTACGCAGGGGTGCTACTTTAATAATACATAAAACACACCTAAGACTAAATATCATCTAGCTACTAAAATATGAGTGATACAACATTTTATTTATAAAAACAAAACACCCTCAAATCATGAATTTATATTTAGTATTTATTTTAAATTGAACGCCAAACATGTGATAGGTTTCTATTAGACTTGTGAATAATCTGTGTGTGATAAACAATTTTATGCAGGCTATTTCAGTAATATATTCCAGATGTAAAACATCATATAAAATGGTTAACGCAACTTTGAATTTAATGTTTTTTTATTGTCACCACTTTATTTACAACCAATTGAATCCAGTGAATCAACAAGTCTTGTTGTTATTTAGTTATGTCTGCATCATGCCACAGAAAGCCACTGATAAAAGAGTCTGTGATCTTTGTGCGTAATAGACACTCTGTTGTTTCCTGATTTCACAGCTCGACTGACGGGGACTCAGGTCTGCCGGCCTCATCTCATCCACAGCCCGGGGATCTCATGGCTGGACGGGGGCAAAGCAGCCCTGTCCGCCCACCACCACAACGCCTGGGCGGTCAGTCCCTTCAGCAAACCCAGCCTGCACCACCCGGGCTCCGCGTCCCCCGGCGGCCTCTCCGCGGTCTACCCGTGCAGCAGCAACTCAAACACGGTCTCCGCCCCGTCGTTAACGCCGCCGTCCCACGGCAGCTCGCACCTGTACGCCTTCCCCCCGACGCCGCCAAAGGACGTATCGCCGGACCCGGGGGCCGTGTCCCCCTCGTCGCTCACCAGGATGGACGAGAAGGACTCTATGAAATACCAGGTGTCGCTGGCGGAGGGGATGAAGATGGAGGGTTCCAGTCCGCTGAGGAGCAGCCTGGCCTCCATGGGTGCCCAGACGCCCTCCACCCACCACCCCATACCCACGTACCCCACCTACTCTCTACCGGCGGCACACGAGTACGGCGGCAGCCTGTTCCACCCGGGCAGCCTGCTGGGAGCATCTTCCGGCTTCATGCACAAAAACAAGGGCAAGGCCCGTTCCTGCACCGGTGAGTCCACCGCAAACACCACACTGACTATGTGCACCACAATCCAAACACATACAATTCATACAGAGACTGTCTTTACTCTTTCCATCTTCTTCAGTCAGTGGTAACTAAACTAAATCTCAAAAGAAGGTAGCAAAGGAATACACACTTTAAAGAACCTCCTGTGACACATTATATGAGAGATTATTCTTTTTAGAGTGCAGCTTTATATCGTGTTGCTCTGTTTTTACACGCATTGTGTAAAGTCATTGTGTAATGTCCCTGTAAAAGGATTAGTATCAGATCTCATTACATATGAACAGACTCAAACATAAACAAATAAAACGCCCATTAAAATCCCAGTCGTTTATTGATGTTATGTCAAGCAAATATACAAGATTATTCTCACACAAAGCCTCATGAGCTGTTATGATTATCAAAGAAAATAAAATACTTTATATTAGTTGGATGAAATAAAAGATTTTTGATTAGTGCAGTTTGAAAGATGATCTCCATTTTTATTAAATCCTCCATAAATAAAAAAAGCCACGTTAAAGTCATTTAATTTATACCATAGGCAATGTTGTAATGCCAGTATATTTATTTATTTTTGTGATATTCTGTTAAGTATATTAAATCCAGCCTATGTGTTGTGATTTTAGCATCATAAAGCTTTATTTATTTATAGTTGGAAATTTAAACAAGGAGAAAATAATTGAAATAAAATATAAGTAGCAGTCATAGGCCTAAGCCTGCCCTGCCCTATTCTCAATCACAGAGACTGTGATAATCTTCTTTTGTTAACCGTGACTCTGTGATTAAACGTGTCATGTGGCTGCAGCACCAACACTGAGCTGGATCCAGCCCAGAGGTGTGAAAGGAAGATCCTCAGGTGCTCTGAGGCAAAACCTCAGTTTATAGGCTATAGGCTTCTCTGTTACAGAAGACTACATTGGCCTGATTGTTATTTGATTACAGACCAGGAGGCTTCCACCCTCAAACCTAATCGTGTTTAACTAGCGTGTTAGCACGGTGGGTAACCTGACCTCAGTTTAAATAACACGTCTTTGAATGAATTATGAGCTGACATCTTAACGGACTGTACAATTTATCTTGTTAACTTTCAAACAAATATAAAATTAACTTATTTCCACTAATCTATTTTATAATTTTATAAAGAGGGAATGTATGGCCCTGCTGATGTGCATATGCATCCTCGGACTGTTTCATTCTGTTAACATTCTTTAAAAAGAGAATAAGCTTAAGAAATTGGGGGTGAAAGCACAGAGAACTTACTGCAGATGGTAAAGCAAACTCTCTTATGCAAACTAAAGGAGTCATTTTAATATCCAGCACATGCAGATGCTTTAGTACGTGGTATAGAAGCGGAAGTGCATGCTGTGATCTAAAGAAATGGTGCATGCACACTGTGTACAAGAACACATCAATTCTTGTCAAAGCTGCTGATAAAGTCATGCGTTTATAAATGTAACTCCTAGTTAGTAATGCCTATTAAAAAAATGTCCTATGTGTGTTTTCTCTCCAGAGGGCCGTGAGTGTGTAAACTGTGGAGCCACCTCCACGCCTCTGTGGAGACGTGACAGCACTGGACACTACCTGTGCAACGCCTGCGGGCTGTACCACAAGATGAACGGCCAGAACAGACCACTCATCAAACCCAAACGCAGGCTGGTGAGTTTCACTTGTTGTGCATGTGTGAATGTTGGATGTGGCAGTAAATAAAAAAGAAAAAAAGAGGGTAAGGTGGAGGGGGAGAGAGGGTGGGGGGGTGCGTACAATGCCAGGAAAGTTATATTTTCCCAATCAGTTTCCGGGCATTGTATTTGTGGCTCACCTCGTGCTCTTTCAGCTCAGGCCGTTAGCAGAGTGGGACTATCTGTGTTGTTTCTGTTATCATTATCACTGCTACTTCTGATGCTGTCATTGATAGCAGGGCCGAAGCACCATCACCTTAAACTCATAGTGAAATTTGTTGTGTGAGGTGCTTAAGTGAGGGCTGTTTTTTTTTACACGTGGGAAAAAGAGAAAATGTCGCAAAATGTTGTGATTTTAGGGATTGCTGTTCCTTTTCAGTGGTTGAGAAATGTCTCCTATTAACAAACCATGTGAAAGCTTTGTGAAAATGCATTGTCACAAAGCTGTTGTCCTTGTGTAAGCTTTTTTTAAGATTCACAATTTTCAATGGACACTAATGTGTGGGGAGTATCAAAGCAATTTTGAAATGATTAAAGGCAAATATTTCCCACCATGCCCTGCTTCAAACATCAGTGTTGCCCAGATATAACTTCATATAACACTCATCCAGCTGCACGATTGAAGGAGACTTCAAAAATTAAACACCAATTAAAGTACATTTGAAATATGTGATCTAATTTTAGGAAAATGCTTTGAAGCCGGGAAACAATAAAACAACAAATACTTTATAACTGTAATTCAACTACACGGTTATTGTCGTTTCAGCAGCAGCTGTGTTCAAAAATATTTTATTCCTATAGATTCCAGAGATAACAATTTAAAAGGGAGGTCTCTGCAGCCTGAATGCATCCATGCAACACTGTGCATCAGTTGTGTTTGCAGCAGGAGGCAGCTGTGGGATGAAGACAGTATTTGCAGAGTAAACAGAAGCTGCTCATTAAATCAGTAGAGGCCTAATTAACAGTGAACGACAGTGAGCTGCTACACTTTTAAACCTGGTAGTGATGGAACTGTGTTTAAAAGCTTTTATTTTGAAGAAACTACATCAGTATGACGGGATGGTTTGAGACAGAAGCGGGACAAGAGATGTAAAAACGGCACTTGCTCTACATATTTATGCAATAAAAGATTAGTTATTTTAATTTATGCAAAAGGAAAGATAATTGCGCAACTTGAAGGGTAAAAAGAAGCGCACAGTGATAAAAAACGGGATCATTTAACGATCATAACTTGAGGTTAGAGATTAGCTTCTGCTCTTATTATGAAGCCCGGTTCATACAATAGGCTATAGGCTGCCGGAGTGTTTATTCCAGTGCCTTTTAGTGCAGGTTATAAATGCATATGCGGCCGTATATCAGGCCTGGCTTCCGTATTGCTGGGCCGGGGCTCGCTGCAGAGCTCCACAGTGGCAGCAGCCCTCCACCAGCTTCCTATCCGGATGCCTGACCGGTCCAGATAAAGCAGCGGGGCGGGCAGCCTGCTTCCTCCTGCAGCCTCCTGGCTACACACTCCCCGCTCGGGCTGTGGTGGTCAAGCTGCTCCGCTGCTGACCGAGAAGCGCACCGAGCAGCGAGAAACAGAAAAGGCCACTGGGAGAAGTTACGGAGGCTGAGGAGTGACTGACTAGCAACAACTCGCTCATGTTATCACTATATTTATATTGGAAATACGGCTCGTTAAAAATATATATTCAGTATTATTTTATTCAGGTGTGAAAAATGTACCAGAACTGAGATGAAGCTGCTCACTCATCAGTTTAAGCATTAGAGGTTCGAATGTGAATTTTAGAAAACTAAATTCATTGAATGAAACTCATCTGGCATTGTGGCATTTAAATTCAATTCAAATAAACGTTGTGCTTTGATTTTAAACATGTTTTTTTGAAGATAAATAGATAGAAAGGTAGATATAGATAGATAATAGAAGCCTGAAATGTGTGTGTGTGTGTGTGTGTGTGTGTGTGTGTGTGTGTGTGTGTGTGTGTGTGTGTGTGTGTGTGTGTGTGTGTGTGTGTGTGTGTGTGTAAAGTAAAATACAATAATCTTCACTGACAGTCAGACAAAACAACACAATGGACAATGGACACCTATCTTCAACATTTCCAATTTACCTTGATTTATAATAGTTAGTTGAGGCCCTAATGTCCATACTGAACTATATTCTTTAAGTTAAATGCATTCTCCAACTTGCCTTTGCTGTGTCTGCTTGTGCTGTGGACCTCTCATTAAAGTCAGTCCTCATTTTCTCCCCAGTCCGCTGCCAGACGAGCAGGCACCTGCTGTGCTAACTGTCAGACGACCACCACCACACTCTGGCGGCGCAATGCAAATGGCGACCCCGTGTGCAACGCCTGTGGCCTCTACTACAAACTGCATAACGTAAGTCTTTGGTTGATGTTCTCCCTCACCGGAATAGGCAGGCTGATTGTAGAAGGATAAGTGGCATGAGAGAGAAAAAGCCAGAGAAAGGAGAAGAGGAAGAAGAGTGAAGATTGTTTTACTCTCGGGCTCTGTTGGACTCGTTGGGGTTTTCTTTCTTTGTGCTTTATTGTTTCCATAGCAGGCGTAATCCCCTGAGAGTCACGAAGGTTGGACTGCTGATAAGTGGGACTGCCATAAGTCTAGACTCCAAAAATATTAAGCCTGAAGGAATAATATTAACAAGCTAAAAATGTACATTGCGATGGATAAGTCTGGTCCTATTTTCAACAAATCCAATGAAAAGACCGAAACCAACAATTAACTAATTCCAGTGTTACAGTGCTGTCTGTGTTAAGGTCTGATATAGCTGCCACATTGTTGCACTTGTTGACATGTGACTTTGGTTTACTTGAAGTCATTTGCACATTCACAGTCCTGCTGCTGTCAATGCTCAGAGAACCATTAACACTGAACTCCTATTTGAGTTACGGTTGTTGAGAACTACAGTGGCTTCGAGGAAGCTGTTTTCAAAGATTTGCATTCTCAGTAGGAACGAGTGTGAATAGGGCCACACATTGGATAGGGTAATTGGATATTGGGCGATGAATGAATGTGTTTTGGTCTCTTCCAAAAATATGTTGACAATAACAGGTAGATGGAATATTGTAAACTTAACAAAAGAACTGTCATGATCCATATTTGAAAATGTATTTGACTGCTAGTTCATGAAATTCATAACTTGTGGGTTTGATCACATCACTTATCTCATCACTTTTCCCTCTGCACACAGGTGAACCGGCCTCTGACCATGAAGAAGGAGGGGATACAGACACGCAACCGGAAAATGTCCAACAAATCTAAAAAGAACAAGCGGTGCGGAGACAGCTACGAGGAGTTTACCAAGTGTCTGCACGACAAGAGCTCCCCGTTCAGCGCCTCCTCTCTGGCCGGACACATGTCCATGGGCCACTTGCCACATTTCAGCCACCATGGACACATGCTCCCCACACCCACCCCGATACACCCGTCATTTGGCCACCCGCACCACTCAAACATGGTGACGGCCATGGGCTGAGGAGGCGAAGACGGGGGTTAGCTTCGAGCTACTTTGAGAACCTAGAACAGTTTGATGAAGGGGGTATGAGGGTCTCACTAGAGGACAGGGAGGACAATGTTTGACATACGGTTGGCGCGTCTACATCTTGACTGTCTCGTGATTGGTTATGCCATTGGTATGTCGGCGAAAAGATGTATCATGGGAGGAGAGGACCTTTTTTACTTCTTATCTATCTAGGTACCTATTTTGATGGAGGAGTCTGAAACGTCATCACATCTCGTAGATCTCCTCTAACAGTCCCCACTGACGCCCTGAGTGTCTGCAGTGAGGTTCAGTGTGTGCTGAGCAGGTTTATATAACTGTGAATATTGTAAATGTGTTCGACAGAGAGGGGGGGGTCCAAGACAGAGTAATCCCCTTCACAACATTTAACGAAAAAGATGCTGGATTTTTTTCTCTATTGACAATTTTAAAAATGAATTTTCACAAAAGAAACTAGCAAACAACAATGGTTTATGGATCCTAATTTGACACTGTTTATTATCATTATTGTTATTATAATTATTATTGTTATTCAGATAATTTATTTTTACTGCCTTCTTTTCTTTGAATATATCATTTGAATCATAACATGGATACTGTTATCCCAGTTATGAATATATTTCTAGCTGAAGTGCTTTGTCTGAGCTGTCAACATTTATACTCATAAGAAATAAAGAGATCAAGTTCATTATCCAGTCTGTTCCTTCTATTCAATATCAAACATGTTGATGGATTGATGGATGATCTGAATTTCCCTCGGGATTAATAAAGTATCCATCTATCTATCTATCTATCTATGTAAGTCTCTGAAATAAGAACAGATTCAGTGGTGTTCACATTGATTATTGTAGGAGGGATAACTTATCAACAAAGTACAGTGTTGAATTTGATTTTAGAGACACAAGAGGTGAATGTATGTTACAAAGTCATTCTTCATGAGGACACTATTGCAAGATCACCTAACTGAAAGATATAGTAATAACTTTTAAATTCAGTACATGGATAATGATCTTATGGTAAACATATGCATCAGATGCTCTGTATCTTTTCCTGTGTCATTGTTTTTCTCTGGATCGAGCGATTCATAGTTTTTTGTGTGTGAACCATTTAATCCTGATATTGCTCCACAATATCTCTGCATCCCCCTACTGTGTAAATTCACCCACCCTGCCAATCAGAAAGCACAGGTTTGTAATTGTAAAAATATGCTGGCTAATGTTTATTAAAAACATGTAATTAGCATTAATGACTGGGAATAATTATTTTTCTTGCAGGATTCTACAAACATAAAGAAGTTATACCCAATAATCGTATATTAACATCAGATCATGCATATGTATGTTACTTTTAGTTTCTTCTCAGCTCCTCTGACCCGGTTGTACCATCAGCTTGTTTCAGTTTTATGGGGCACAGCATTATGCTCTCAGAGCATTGTAGTTATCTGCAGCTGTTTTTAGTGGAAAAGCTTTAAAACTCAACTCTACACTATCGGCTCAACAGCAAACAGCAGACAGACAAACTTAGCCACACTTTAAACATACTGTACTGGAACAACCACCCTGTATGTTGGTGGAGACTAAAAACAGGTCAAATGGAATGAATATTGGACAGGAGCACGACTGCAAATGAACACTAATGGTGCTCCCTGTCTGACTAATAAGTAAATATGCAACCTCTTGCAAACAAGTTTGTCATATCAACAAGGAGGGTGACATGCAGTTGTTAGTTTTACAGCTTATTTCAGTTTACCTCCCAAAATGGTTTATTACAGACAAGAACAGAAAAAGAAGAGCAGTGCAACATTTTTAATGGATAAAGTTTCCTTCCCATTTTTACATAATTTCTTCACAGTTTGTTTACTAGATCCAAGTTCTTATTTGACTTCACACCAAATTTAACACACTTTAAATATCAGTCTCATAAATGTATGAGCTTTTTCGTCGAGATCTTTATTCTCTGGAATATATTGTGGAACCGTCCATTTGTACAGATTTGACCCAAACCAGAATGAGTTATCCTCAGCCCATGGCCCATCATTTCACCAACTTTTGTGGAAATCTCTCCAGTAGTTTTTTTGTAATACTGCTCACAATCAACCTAACAAAACGATGGACAGAGGCAAAAAGATGAACCTCCTTGTTTATTTCCTTTACTTTCAGAACAGCCTTTGCAGAATAGATGTCAAAAGTGTACAGTATCAGTGGAGTTAAATAACCCCTCACCCTTGTTGACATGAACTCCCACTTTCTAACAAATAGGTTACTTCACCGGTCAGGGGAGATTAGTGCTGTTGACAGAAATTGAGCCAGTTGAGCCATATGTTCCTGTTACTTAACCAGTTGCATCTGCTCGTTGGATAATACTCTTACGATATAGTCCCTCTCATTGTCAGCCTGGTGCATGAGGCTTATCCCACAGTTAAATGAGACTTATCTTAAAAGACCAGAAGAGCTTATTTTTTCACAATTAAACCTGTTGCTTCAAATTGTGTAACTAACACTTGTGTTATATATTTCTTATATTGTCTGTTTAAAAATCAATGATCAGACCTGATCTGGCTTGAGGTAGATGATTCATCGCTGCAAGCATCCCATCTGCTTTAAGTTTGAAGAAACATTGTGATTGAGTGATTATTGTCACTGTGACATTGTCTATTACCTATTTCAAGTTGATGTAAAACCTGTGGATGTGGATTTTAGGGGATGGAAGGATAACGGTAAGTTTGGTATTATTATTATTATTAATATTAAAAAGAGCTTGAAAGCCACACACTCATTATTTCAACTACTAAAGATCAAAGTTAGGGAAACGGTTAAGGTTATTTGTTTAGCAGTCTGTGACACAGATTAAAGTTGTACAGAGTTTGTCTGTGAGTGCAGGAGTTCCTCAGAAAGCTAAGGGATGACACACTTTTCAGGGTCAATCCAAGTGCAGCCTGCAGCCTCCTCTCAAGACTTCGCTGACCTCTCACCCTGGAAGCACTTACTCTGTCATTCTCCCAGGCCCTCCCACAGACTTATTCACAGACCCTTTTAAAATGTCACCTTCTCCACCGAAATATGACAGGATGAAAGAACAAGAGATTCCCTAATGAGGAGATAAAAAGCAAGCGAGTCTCTTTTGCGAGGTGAACCTCTCTGTGGAGGAAGGGTTTGGGGACTAGGTGGGCATCTTAAATCAGCTCTCGAGTGAGATTTACGGCTTTCACCTTTGCATAAGTACCTTCTCCTTGGAGCTTTTGTTTTTCTACCAAACTCAATTAATGTAATCAAAACAAAGTCTGAATGGACTAGAGGGATGAGTTAGCAGAGAGATGGTGATCGAGGAGATGAGAGAGGAAAGGAAAGGGGAGATGTTACGTAATAATGATGATGAGCGAGGTCATCCATATAAAGTGGAAACGTGGAAGAATAAAACAATTTTTTTTTGCGTCGTTTTATGACAAAATTGCAACTATTGAGGCTTTCCAATAAATTAAAGGCTTAATGCCCCCAAATATCCCAAATATAGGAAGATGAAAAATGTGTGTTGACAATCCTCACAAAGTTAACTGGGACAGTTACCTTATGTTATCAAAGACATTAAATTTGGCAGAAATGTTTGAAATGGCCCAGTTGTCATTTGTTTGAATACAACATATATATAAAAAAGTAGAATGATACAACCAATCAAGCTTTTGTCCACGGCTATATTCTGGAAAAACATATGCTGTTTTGCGGAGAACAATGTAAATCTTTGTCCCTTGGTAACTAAGAGACAAATAAACCTATGGCATAGTTTCTCAACAACATGGCTTCTCACTGCACTCTTGAAGCACCAGGGGAATTGAGATGTGTCACATCTGCACCCATGGGATCCGGTGCTCTGTAACAATCTGGGGCGAGCTTCTGTGAGATCTGGGTTGGTTCAAAGTCTCTGCTGTGATCCCAAGAAGACCAGAATACAAACAAAGAGTAAGAGGGGAGAGAAGCACAGGCCTCCTATCACTGATCCCCAAAATAAATGAAAGAATTTGTTGTGTGTCAGAGACATAACTTTCAGAGACAGTGAACACACTGGCATAAACACGAGTGTGGATATTAACATCTTCTAGTTTCAACATAGATTATTAAACACCTGTCAGTGCACACTCCAGCAGATGCACACACTTCACAGTCACACACACTGTGAATGTAGAGCGGGCACTCCAGAAAAGCTAGAATATGCCGACACATGGTGCATTCTTTCAAAAAGTGAGACACCAAAGAAAAGTGGGACACCCTCCAACCACCCGATCCACAACCAAGTACAAGTCTCTTTCAAACTGTCTTTCTTCTCCTGTCTGAGGCAGACAAATTCATCCCTCTTGTCTCCAAACAATCACCTCTTTTCTTCTGCCTGTTGCACCAATGAAAGAAGGAGGGAGGGTCCAAGAGAGAGAGAGAGGGAGGGAGAAATGCATCTGCTCCACAGAGCTATACTGTAAGCACCAGGCTAATGTCCTGTGTGTTAGGGCCCCAGGGACTGGGCGTCTGGGTCCCACTATCTTATAACACAGTTGACAAAAAGCCCAGGGCTCTGCCCTCAGGAAATCTGAGAGGCGGGGTATCTAGGCCGGGAGGGAAGAACTAGGGAAGGAGGGACAAAACATCCAGGTACGTTGCACCTACGCTGGCCCATATACTCTCAGTTGACATCTCACTGGGTCGATCTAGCCAGTAGTGTCTCAAAAATAACTCCTCCATGAAGGTTGAAAAAGATGTTGATTCAACTGTGTTGAGTGCAACTATATGATCATATGCAGTAGTTGAATTAACACCTCTTTAACACAGTTTTAATAAAACTGAACATTATATAACTTTATTGAAGTATGAGTTTTAGGAGAAATACCATATTCGATTGCATTTGTTTTAGCTAATAGGCTAACAACTAGGTGTAGGTGTAAAGTCCAGAGTAAGGATGCAACAACTCCTGTGTACATGTTGTTCAACATCAGATGAATGTGTTTGTAGTTGTTTCAAAAGGCCACTCTCCAAGATGCTGCTAACTCATAACTTAAGGTTGCATTATGTGACAGAATGAAGCAGAAGATTCTCAGGTGTATTGTTGCAGCTTGGGAAGTTAAGGAGGGTGTGTCCCGGATAATTGTAGTGGAGAGCGACC
Source organism: Pseudopleuronectes americanus (assembly GCA_038501795.1). NCBI lineage: Eukaryota > Metazoa > Chordata > Actinopteri > Pleuronectiformes > Pleuronectidae > Pseudopleuronectes > Pseudopleuronectes americanus. Next base: position 14,349,544 of record CM076717.1, on the reverse strand, counting down.
CAAAAGGCAAAGGTTTTGATTTACAAGTTGATTTATGTTTTGACTCTCACCTATGGTCATGAGTTTTGGGTAGTAACCAACTTAACGAATTTGCAGACACAAGAGGACAGAATTAGTTTTCCTCTGCTGGGAAGCTACACTCCCTCACAGAGATAGGGCAAGGAGCTCTAATATCTAGGTGGAGGTCAGAGTAGGGTTACTGCTCTTTTGCAACATAAGGAGTCAGTTGAGTTGGTTCGGGGACCTCCTAGGCAACTTCCATTGGCGGTTTTAACACAATCATAAAACATTACAGTAAAGCTTTTAGCCGAACATGCTAATGTTTCCAGGGTTATATGCTCACAGTGACAATGCTATCATGGTGATATACAATCAATTTTACCATGTTTGTTTGTGTGTTAGCGTGCTAAAATTGGCTGATTAGCAAAAAGCAGATGTTGAAACTTTTTTAAACATTCCCTAAGAGTGAACCAAATTGTTGTGCCAAAGAAATAATCCAGGAGGCTCCAAAGTCATACAAAGACTGCTTGAAATTAGTGACTCGTCAGATTGTAGGTTTCAAAAGGTTGTCAGACTCAGAAATATCTACAACGCAGTCTACATGCATAAACACACACACACACAAAACAACAATGCACTTACTGTAGACTTATTATGTTTTGGTATGATGAGATTCAAAACAACACAACGTTGTGACACTAGTGTGCACACAGTTAGCAAAAGGTCCCTGGACACCTCTGTTTCATCTCGCTGTGGGACTTAACCATTTTATTTTGCTGTATTATCACATCAGCTGTAAGTGAAGCTTTCACTTGGGCCCACACCCTTCCACTAGTTACACACAGTTATGTTTCACTTTCACTACAGTGCCATAAAAATGCAATTTTTCTACATCCAGCCGAATCAAATTGAGACTCTACTTTTCTTTGCTTTCAACACTGATTTGCGACTTGTGCCTCGAACGAATTGCAGTGTCCTGTGATTGCCATGAGCAGGGCTGCTTGAGAGAGTGGAGATAATAATTTCTAGGGATTTATGCTGTATGCCAAGTGTCTCCGTTGTTAATGTTGCCTCTCAGCTGACCTTACAGTGACCTGCAGAGCATAAAAACAGCCCAAAGCAGGGGCCCCTTTGGCTGGAGACCAAACACTGGAGAGAAACAAATGCAGAACGAGAGAACAAGAAGAAGAGAGAAACAAGACGGTTACTGCAGCGCAAAAATAACAATAAAGAGACAGAAAAAGAAAAAAACCTGTCTGAAAGAAAAGCAGAGAATCTGTAAAAGAAGCAAAGAGTGTGTTGTGGCTCGTGTTTGCTGATGTCCAGGAGAGAGATCAGGTCATCTTCAGCAGATCTGAAAAGTGTTAGAGGCTCAGTATCAAATCCCAGCAATGACGTACTCCTCATATGAAGCAATTGCAGCCATTTTTTACAGCACAAACCTCCCCAGGCAGATCACAGCTCGATATCACACTCAGAACACTGGAAATGACTGCAGTCAGAACTGATAATGAGCTAAATATGCTAAACCTGACACACACACATACACAGGCAGGACGACATGCGCAAACTTCTAAAGCTTTGATTCTCCCTCATAATCACAAAGGTATCCTGATGTGACATGTGTGTCGCTATCTGTCTCTTTTCTCTCCTTCATCCCACTTTTTTTTATTTGAGCTGATTGTCTTTTTGACAAGTGCACCTCTTATCACCATTCACCATCAAGCTGCTCTTCATTTCCTCTCCTTTTTATTGCCTTTTTCTTCTAAAAAAAAACTGTGTGTGTATGTGTCTCTTTAACCCTTCCACCATCCTGCTGAGCTGTATCAGACATGGGCCAACTTATTTATTCCGCTCAGTCACCAATAATTGTAAAAGTATTTTTTTTTAAACCTCTCACATTTCAGAGTGAGAAACACACAAACAATCTCATATTGCCTCAAAAGAACTGCAGTTTTCCGAGAAACACAACAATTACAGTGGCTTTCACACACTCAGGTGGGGCGAGGGATGGAAATCGGGCCAAGAGAAACTGGAGACATGGATGTGAAGAGAGAAAGAGGGGAAGTGAAAAAAAGAAAGAGAGTGACGGACATGGATCTGCCTCACCTGTAGCTTCTGCAGCAGCTTAAGTGTACATAACCCAACTGAGCCCCCCCCCCAGCACAATCGCACCTCTGTAACCATTTCTACCCAGCCTCCGCCAGCTTCTTCACATCTTTTATTTCACTGCTATTGTAGTAGTGGCCTAAACACCCTGTTGTATTGTATTTATACAGCCCCAGTATAATGGGGCTGTTTTGTCACCTCCAGAAGAGACGTTTTATGCAGACAGAAATCACTGCAGGCGATTGCAGCTGCTACAACTCAATGAGCCCACAGACAATGTGTGTTTCCTAAACAGTTTAACGTCATTGAGGGCCACACACACACAAAAACAAACACACACACACATGCACACACACACACACACACACCATATTAGACTTTTTAATAAAAAAATGGAAAACTCTATATTTGTGTCTCACGATCTATAAAGATTTGCACAGATAAAGATTTTTGGGGAATTACATTTTGTATAGTATGTAGTGGTGAAAAAAATGCTCCATGTAAATTTTAATACAGGTCTTCTAATATTGCATTTTGGCTCAAATACTCTGTTGTAATAGAGAAATCATTGTTACACAAATAATTATTTAGTTTGAGAATTATCTCTGTAATCAATAAACGTATGTGTTAGTTTGCCTTTGTCCGGAAAACCTTGTAAAATTTATCACAGTATCAAACCTAGTCAAATTTAGTTATGCTCCTGAAGACAGTAACCAAATACACCGTTATTCAATAAAATACCTAAACAAATATAAATACTCCTCTAGGACACAAATAGACAGAAACCATGCATGTTCTTAGTTACACATATATGGGCATTTTAGATTTAACTAACTAACATATCGTGCATATTTGGTTCAAGATGAAAAACTGATATGTTTGTGTATTTGGGTCAATTCACATCTCCCTGGGCCAATTCAGAATCTATTTGTTCTATTGATTTTAATGCTTTTTCTTTTATTTATGTCTAAATTCGCTTCATGTTCGTTCGAAACATAAAGTAACTCTATGGTGTTCTATAAGGAACACATTGGTCTCAGCTACTACTATGGCTGGCTTGGTTAAGAGTAAACGTCACAGAAAAACTGAGCTGAAAAATTATAAATAAATAATCAACTTTAATAAATAGACACAAAATGCCCCAACAAACGTATTTGAGGAGTCAATGCTTCCTTGGTCACACCTCCAAAAAGAATGCTGATATTTCCATTTCCCAACTATTGCTTTGCTACTACCGCTGTTACAGTTGGCCTGGCTAGAATGCTCCTTAAGTGCAATGTGAAACCAAAACTCACAGAATCAAATGATAGCAATCTAACAAAGACATGAACGTTGGTACAGACCGTCAAGTGTGAAAATACTATAATTCAACATGGACTTTTTTTTTCCGCCAAATTCCGGGCAACTTGAAATAACAAGAAAACTATAAAAAACATTCTATACAATAAGAGCAGAAACTGCGGAATTGATCTAGAATTATAATGATTTCTAAATCAAGTCCTTCTTTGGATTTGTTCTCTTGACCGAGTCAGATAGCATCTGAGCAGCCTCCCTCTGTGCTGCGCCACCGCATCATGAGCGGAGACGTGAGGGGGCTAGGAGACTGGTTTTAGTACAACGTTTTCACTGTGTAGCAGACAGACCTCCACCATTGTGAGGGCCCAGGAGTCAGTGTGGGCCAGAGCCCAGCCAGTTACATCAGTCTAACACACTAATCTTTACGATCAAAGTCAATCACATGCACAAAATCCAATGGCAAAGACAGATAAGACAATAAGAAATAGCTTTTACAGAAAAGCAGACGCACTCATGTGAGTTACGGTCACACATGTGAACACAGATATTCACTCTGAGATTTTCACACAGTGATCTTGCTCCTACCTGAGTGTCCAGAGTGTAAGGAAATCCACCTGTCTCCTCTAAACTGGATCTTTTGTGAAATAAATATGATCAAAGTGCTCGCTTACACCCTCTTATTGTGCTTTTTATTGTCATTTAAGAAAATACTTCCTTCATGAGCCACTGCCCCAGGCCATTTTTTAGGACAATGCTGCTCAGGTTGCTGTGACAACGCAGCCATGGAGATTCGGCACCTCAATGTGGATTGAGTGACACTGTGAGGTTATTAGTCCATGTTCTGAAACCTCAACCTGCTCACCCTCTCCGCTCCACTCGGACTATAAATTACACCTTCTACTGTGCTGCGCTCCTGTTACCTTCATGACTGTCAGTACTGTATGTAACTGTGTCATAATAACAAATTTACTTCTTTTCATTTCAGCACAAGCACTTTGCATTTAAACACTAATTGAAGATAGAACTCAATAGCTGCCAAATATAAGATGCAGAACCTTATTGTCTATAACCACTGTTATTAATTCATATGAATTACTGCTTTTCTCTAGAGTAAGAATTCATGGCTTATCGTAATTCTGGGGATTCTTCATGTAAAAATGTGCAATTCACACTTTATTCAATAAGATTATTGTTACTCTCAAAGGCAAAATCAGGAGGATATTCAGTTTAACTTTGAAGACTGCGCATGTAAGAATTGATGGATGTTACTTGATATGGAATATCAGCGAACTGAACAACTTAGCTTTTACGGAATTTATACTTTTGTGCCTTTACTTTGATATTAAAAGATTACCGAACAATGTTCAAAACACAGTTCACTGGGCCACAATTGAGAAAAAATTGTATGGTCTATGTAAGGCCGAGCAAACATGCGTTCAAATCACATATTGCCAAACACAAGAGGGCTATTCATCATAAAGTAGACTAGGAGCAAATCATGCCTCGACTGCATCTCTCAGATTTTGGAGCACTGCGAAAATCTCTCCCTCCCATAGAGAAGATAACATGGTCTTGAAATTGTCAAATATATATATTTTGGGGGATGTTCAGATAAAAAGACTACTGTTTGTCCCAAACAGAGTAATTCATGTTGTTTTTTATGACACTGATTGTAACCTGTATCTCTTTTTCATATAATGATTAAAATTTACTTCAGCTTCCCAATTCACAAAGTAACTTCCTTTGTAGAATGACTGCCATCATGATAGGGACTTATTGATGAATTACCAACCACTTCTATTAACAGATGAAAGGCTGATCTCTGCAGACAGGGCATATTTAATTTCTTGTGTGTCATTGTTGTTTGACCCGAAAGAAGACACAGTGAACACTGAAATGTTAATATTTTGCAACTTTTCAATAGATCACCTCAGTGAATAGTGTACTACTGGCTCCAGCACCCCTGAAACCCTTAAAAAGCAGTTTAGATAAAAGATGGAAGGATACATAGAAATGTATGTTCTAGGATCTAACATGGTTCAATTGTTCTGAGGTAGTTCATTAAACCGTTTTCATTATATTGTCTTATTCTGAGCACCACTCTCCCTTCGAAACCGTAAAAGTAAAAACTTTTAAATAATTTTTTTTTGGGCTAGTTGATGTCATTGCAACAAGTAAACAACATCCTACATATTATTTATATGGCAAACCCAGCGAACAGATAATTGGCAAATGTATTCATAGAAGCAACATTATCATTCATTTGGATTCATGTGTCTGGCTACCTGTCGAATGAAAGTCCAATGTTCTGGTCTGTCTTAGCTCTGCATGTTAACCTCAACAGTAAGGTTATGTTAAAACCAAAACAATGTCCTGCTAAAACAAACATTTGAGGATGGAAAATAACAAGTGATTGGTAGGATATTGTTGTTCTTTTCTTCCCCTGACTTGGCATTGTTTTTCATTGACAGAGCTAACCTGATATGTCAATTAAAAACTGTTAAATTCACATATAGAAGTATACCCACCTCAACAGGGGATTTATTACATTACATTACAATATGCATTCTGAAGTATAATTGCAGACATGTTTTTGACAGCCTGAAGCACCACGCACATGCGCGTGTCATGACATCACACCACCGGTTCACCTTTCATTCTGCAGTTTGGCTGATCTTGTTCTTTCTTTCATACAGACTCTATTGTGTGGGCAAGCAGCACTCATACAGTATACCTCGCAAACACAGACACACATAATAATCCAACTACAGATGGCTGCAGGGCTTCTGAGGAGTGTGTGTGTGTGTATGTATGTGTGTATCTGCATGCATGTGTGTGTACGTGTGTGTGTGTTAATGTGTGTGTGTATCTGCATGCATGTGTGTGTATTGTGTGTGTTATTGTGTGTGTGTGTGTGTGCATCTGCTTATGTGGGGGACACGGTTCCGTGAATTTCTATAACAGGAAGCTGGGCTGGAGTCAGCTGGCCCACTAAGGATGCTGGGACGCTGGAGGCCTTGGGTCCCAACAGTGGGAGAGATGTGGAGAAGTAAGAGGAAGTCAGCATCAGCACATTTAACAGTTTATTAACTTATATCAACCAGGCAAGGAAATTGCTATTACAAAACTAAAAATGTTGGCATTGACTAGGTACCAAGTATGGGTTTTAGAGTTTTTTAGAGCAGCTTAAAACATTTGAAAACGCTGTTGGCCAAGTTTATATTTGAAAACTCTGCTGCATTTTAGCCTTGACAAGCTGAAACTGAGATGTTTGGAAATTCTGATGTAGACACTGCTTGTTGATTAGGTCATTTCTGTCATGACGTAGCCTTAGCTGATTCAGGCTCCTATCACATAACCCGCAACAGGCATCAGCCTTGGCTACCGGTGACAAAATCAACTTGTATAATCAATTTAGAAAATTATAGAAAAAAGCCAGCACTTCCCACAATGAGCAAGCACTCTGGCAACTGTGGAGATAAAAACCTCCAGCAGAACCAGACTCAATGTGGATTGCCATCTGCCAAAACCAGTAGGGGTGAGCGGAGAAAAATGGGGAAAAGAGGTGCGGTGGGTAGAAAAGTGGGGTGAGAAGAGAAAGAGAAGAGAGAGACCAGGAAGAGCTGTGTAACCCTTATGTTTCAGTTCTGACAGACTAGTATTCTAGGGGGTCACATGATCTGCGTTTTCAGGCATTTTAGTTTGGACGGGGAGTAAAACTGATACGGAGCCAAACCCTCACGTGGACAGAGATAGTAGTAGGATGGAGGCAGGCTAAAACACTGCAGATTCTGGATTCAAATTAGGCGAAATGGTGGCGAGACATGACTGAATGACGGCACACGTCCTCTGTTGAAACGAAAACAAGCTCCACCTCAGGTCACTTCATCTCCCTCACACCCTACTAATCCCTTAATGACAAACCAGTGAGAGCGAGAGTCAACACACAGGATGAGAGAGAGAGTGTTGACAACAGGGGGCAACAGACTGGGTCAAAACCTGGGATGAGGGCTGGACCATGTACGGGTGGTAACTGAAAAGGTCTATGGAAAGTAAATGGTAATGGTTTTGTATTTAGATAGCACTTTTTTAGTCTTGATGACCACTCAAAGTGCTTTACAGTACAGTTTTACATGCACCCATTCACACACACATTCATACAGTGCATCTTTTCGCAGCACTTTGTTATTCTATGGGGGGCCATTCGGGGTTCAGCATCTTGCCCAAGGACACTTCGGCATGCAGATGGGTCAGACTGGGGATCGAACTGCCGACCTTCAGTTTGGAGGACGACCGATCTACCCCTCAGCCACAGCCGCCCAAAAGTCATTGAGCTCTCTTCTGCTCACTCTGCTCACATATACAGTAACACAGCTGACATCAAAGAATGCACCAGAGAGAAATAGACAGACATCCATTCACTTGGCAAAACTAGCGACTCACTTCTACATTGAGGTTATGAGTTTTCTGGACCAAATAGAAAACACAGCGTCAAATATTGATTATTCTCCATATTGCTACAGCTTCAGTTAAATACAGCATATGGAACAAAGAAAGCGTTTATTTGAGTGTGATTTGTTTTTGCATCTGCGCGACTGTTTGAGCGTGTCTGTTGCGTGTGTGGTTGCGTGTGTGTGTGTGTGTAGTGTTCAGATTAATACTCCATTGTGACTAGAGAGGGAGAGCAGCGGAGGATCATGTGACGAGAGTCAGACTGAACCCGGCGCCTACACACTTCTCAGGGGTCATGCAGGGGTCGTCATGTGGCTACTGTCCCCACTGCCAAATGTACATACACACACACACACACACACACACACACACACACACACACACACACACACACACACACACAGAATGCATACAAAAGCACTCAAGCACATGGAATACAGTTACAGTTAACAAGCATACTGTACATGGACGCAAATGCACAAATTAGGATCACAAATGTGATGAAAGAACAACCCAGGGCTTATTTCCACATGATGTCAAGCCCGTAATTTATATATAAGACACGTGTCTTATTATCACCATTACATGTATTCTCGTTATTTGAGCCACAAGTAACTCATTTACTCTTTTGTCCATTTCCACTTCTACGACTACGACCAATACTTTTTTTCCCCCTCTCTCCTCTTTTTCCTAAATCGTGTAACCAGATATTCCCATGTTCCGCCTTCCTGTGTGCAGCATTATACCGAGCCATTAGTCATATCAACTCAGTTCAGACTGCGGGATGGGGAGATCAGTGGAAGGAGACATCAGGGAAATGACGGAGAACAAGTGAGACCGGCGGAAAAATATTTAGCATGGAGTAAAGAGAGACATTATTAAGGGAGAGAGGAGAGAGGTGGTGGATCAGGTTTCGGTGTGTTTTCATGTTCATCCCCCCCATTACAGTAATGTGCCGGGGCCACTTAACTAATGCATGAAAGCACTGATACCCACAATAAACAGCATCACACAATGAATTAAGAGTATGAGAGGCAGAGAGAGGGGCAGTGAAAACTGTAGACTGTGCATACTTAACCCCTCTCCTCTCTTCCTCTCTCTAAACACACAGTAAGATGACTAACTTCATTACCCTCCCCATTCCTCTTAGTGAGTGCAGCGAATTGAAACCTAATTACCACAACAGAGACAAATTAAAAGCTTTTCCTCTCAATGGCTGCAATCCATCTCCTGACAAATGAACAGCGCCGCTTCCACTGTGCTCATGCTTGCCGTCTCCCTCGCTGCATTCAGACGTCTTCATTCATGCTTTGCACACGTCTTATATAACTCAAATGAAGCTACAGTTTTGATAGCAGCGGCACACTATCCCAGTTCTCTACATAGAAATCAAGATTTATACAGTATCTGGGATTTAAGAAGATAAACAATTCAGCCAGATCTGATATGTTATTTAATAGACTTGGTGAAACAATTTGTAACTTTCTAACACCTAAAGAAGAGATTACACTCGTCTATTGCTTCCCATCTCTAGTCCTCCAGTCATATGTCAGGCAATCACACAGCAGCTTAAGTTGTGTTATGTTATGTATAGACAAGCTAATAGTAAATGGTCTGTATTACATAGCTTATTTTTGATGACCACTCAAAGCGCTTTGCAGCAGTGTTTTTGCCATTCACTTATACAGACACACACACAGACACACAGGTACGTTTCTCTCTAGTTGTGAGGACACTCATTGACATAACCCTTGTTCTAACCTTAACCATCACAAGTAAATGCCTTGCCTTAACCTTAACCTTAAACTAAACCTAATTCTAACCATGACACTAAAACCAAGTCTTAACTCTCAAACAAGCCTTTAAAATTGCGAGGACCAGCCAAAAATGTCTTATCAATGATGGTATAGAAGAAAATTGGCCCTCAGAACTATAGAAAGACGTGCACATACACACAAAAATTCATACCTTGCATCTTTGTGCAGTACTTTCTCTATGAGAAGGAGCCATTTTGACATGCCAACGTATAGTTAGAAAAATCTGAGGTGCACGAAAAGCTCTCTGAGATGCTTGGAGAGGACGTTCCAGGTCGGCGAAGGCGTTCCCATGTGTCTTTCTCCGTCAAAACGGAGAAGCATATATCAGCCTTTAGTCAGTGTGTTTCCTCGAGTCTGTTTCGTTCCTTTGAGTCGTGCGTAAACTCTTTCCTCTTCTAATTCGAAGACATTTAACCTGATCATTTTCTCACCTTTGTCTGTTGGACTGTGGACTAGTGGCAGAAACTTGGACTATGAGCAGAAAAGGTCTCTGGTTCGACTCTGGTTCGACTCCATGGAGTGAAAACAAAAGACGAACCTGGATTGATCTGTCCAAAAATCCAAGAGGATTCTCCCTACCCTGTCTAGTGCCCCTGAGCAAGGCATCTTACTCCCTCAACATCTGCTCCCCGGGCGCTGTACATGGCTGCTCACTGCTCTGTGTGTCCTGCACCAGATGGGTTAAAGCAGTGGATACATTTCCTAAAACTGCATGAGTGTGTCTGTGCATGTGTTTGGGACAATAAATGTATCTTAATCTTAATCTTTGGTACCGAGCTTTTGCCTCTGTTAAAGACACTCACTTAATTCAAGCCTGTATCTATGAGTCAAGCGTTTGAGCCAAGAGTTTTCAGACATTGACATCAGATTAATAGTTCTAACAATCATCAGCTCATCCATGAATGTCCATCACAGCAAAGTTGTATCTATCAGTGAGAACTCAGGTACCAAGCGGCCTTTTTCCAAAACAAATCTCTAGTTAAGTTTAAAAAAAAATGATGAAAGTGCAGGTTAGTGTTAGACTTGGACAGGGCTCTAGTGTAATCACCATTTTACCATCTGTCCGGCTGTAATTGCACTCAGTAATTAATAATGGCATGTATCAGTTGGAGATCAGATGTTTTGGGTTGTGGGAGGGTATCCTTAATCCAATGATGTCTTCTTATAACAGATAGCACAGGCTCCCAGACAGCAAGGTTATCAGACCGGCTCTCTGCTCACGACAACCTAATGGAGATCGCACAAGATTGTGGCTCACAAATTCACTATTACCGCTATATTCTCCTATCTTTTCTTGTCTGTGGTATTTCTACTTTTTTACAGAGGGATTTCTCACTGACTTATAGGAAACAGCCACTGTCACCGATGATTCCCGGAAACAAAGACACAAAGCGCGCTCTTAACCCAACACATTCCAGTCAGTCAGTCCTCATTGTGCGGCACAAAACAAAGATGGTCAATGGAAAGCTGGTTTACGACGAGATTCCATCTGATTGATTTACAATGACTCAAACCATTAAAAACAACCATTGCTAATACATGCAAAGTGTTTTCCTCTGTGAGATTGCAAATGCCCCATCCTAAAATGTATGGTTATCACATGGAGGGCAAAGTGCTCTTCATTTAAAACTCTTTATCACTAGTCAATCACCGCAGAACGGGTTTGGATTGACGACAGATCACTAGTGCTCGGTCTGCAGGTACTAATGCCATTACTCTCCTGCTGGTTCCATCTCTGTCTGTCCATCCTAATCCATTTAGACACAATGAAACAGGCCCAGAGGAACTCAGCAGTGGAGCCCTTATAAAGCATATTTACTACTTTCGCCTTAGTCTCTGTCACAAAAGTCTTTCTATTTCTTTATAGTATGTGCTATTATAAACTCAGAAAAGTAACAGCGAGTCATATTTAGTTGGCATGGCTTGTGTTTGATTGTAGCAGATATGGTATCTTCCACTGACCTTGTGCATCCCATTACTCCTCCTTCCTGCAGCATCCGGCTCTCTTATCTGCTTGCTCCCCTGGGAGATGCTTGTAACGGCACTTTCTAGCATCTGTCACACGGTGAATGAGTGATGGTGCCTGCATTTAAATGACTCTCAAAGACCTCAAACAGGTCCCAAAAATAGTGTTGAGTTAGCATGTTTTAGCACAAAATCCAAAAGACGACTGGAAGTATCTGGATTAGGGGGTGGATCCACTCTCTTTAATGATGCGAGATTGCAAGAAGCAAGGCATTTTTGATTCTTTTTTGTTTTCATCGAGGATTACTCTTGGATCTTGATTAAAAGAAAAACTAGGAAATGTTGCATGGCAAAAAGTATGAATCCAAAAATCAAAAGTCAGGTGATCTTTCACCGTTGTCAGGAATGTTTTTCACTTACTTTAACACTGACAGATAGGGCATTTTTCCAAATAATTTATTTTTCAGAGAATAATAACCCTAACCCTAACCCATAGATCTTGATCAAATTTATCAGACATGTTTAGGAGGTATTTTTGAGTGTGTCACATTTAGTATGGATTCAAAATAAAATCTAGATCCAGTGAATTTGAATGCGATTTCATAAGTGAGTTGGGCCTTCTCGCTGCTGAGTGCCATTCTAGTTCTAACATGTGACAATATATCATATTGAGGGAAGCTTGTATATGAAATATACAGCTCAGACAGTGCCAAACAGATCATAGCAAACTCTTCTATCTAACCTACAGAAGCAATAAAAAAGATACAGGTTGACGAGTAATAACATGATGGTGTCAGTGCACAGAGGACAGTATAATGCATAACATGTCAAGAATATGACAACAGGCAAAGAAGAATAAGAGCCAAACAGCGCGTCCAGAACAAAGACAGATTTATAGTGGGTGCGTTACATGTCTTTTGTGATTGCATATAAGTGCTGGATGTTTTATGCAACTTCATAGTTTGTCATTTGAATGCTCGCTCTGCTCTTTGTCATGCCAACAAAGCGGCAGGGGTACGGTGGGTAATCTTAGATTCGGCTGCTTGTTAGACTGAGTACAGATGAGGAGTAATGGGGGGAAGGTAGTAGAGAAAAAAAGGAAATAGAGCTGAAAAAAACTACAGTGTAGGCATCTTAAAGCTGTGTCAGCTCAGTACATACAGAATAGCAGCTGTGAACATTGTAATTCATCCAATTTTATTCCTATTAAAGCTAAATTTGATTTGTAACCTTGAAAAGATGTTTTGCCGTCAGCTTAATGATTCTATAACAAGACAAACAGTGATAATATGTGAGAGACAATGGACGACTCCAAGGAGAAGTGTTCCTGCAACAGTTACAGAAAGTCACATGAAAACTTTTACCCTGTGGATATTTATTCTAAACAGACACAGTTGTTTGACAAATCAACCACAACAAGCACTTACATACCAGTATTTAACATGTGAGCTCAGCAACTCCGATTTCACCCATACTTATCGTTCAGGCTGGCTGGAAGTTTGACTGAGAAAAACTGTTAATGGCTGAGTGATAAGGGTTAAAGCCTTGGAAAAAGTGTGTGGATGTGTGTCCTTAAGGTTTAACAAGCATGTTGATAGTATTGTCTTCCTTCTAAAACATGACGTTGGCAATTGTTAATCAAATCTTTTGAATTATTTAAAATCTTGCATCTAACATCTGTCTGTCCACTACTATGAATTAATGAAAAAGTGTGGAATTCAGGAACAACTGACGTCCTGCACATTGAATATATTGAAAGCACAATATAACTTGCTTGTATGGGCTACATCCGTCTGACGTTGTGTTAGTGCTATCCAGAGGAGAAACTCAAAGCAAAAATTAAAATAAAAGTTTCAGGTTTGACCCTGTGAGTTAAGTACAAATCCAGCTTTACTGGGACATGAAGAGAATGCTACCAGTACCCTGAAACTGAAACAACTAAACGGAATTCCGCTATCTTTGATTTAGTAAGTCTTACCTTTTAGCAGGAAAGTGTTACCCTTTCAAAGGTACATCTGAACATATGCTCTATTATAACACTAGAATAGAACTCAGATGCATTCATTCCTCCAACAAGGCCCAACAGTCCCCTCAGAAATCCAAATTTACATTCACTAGATCCAGACCTTTATTTGGATCAGGAACAAATTGTACACACCCCTCAATATCAGTCCCTAAAACATGCCTTATTCTTTATTTCATCAAGATCCATGAATAATTCTCAAGAAATCGATGGAAATGTTGAAATTCAATAGTTATTTTTGCATAATCCTTCTGACAAACATACATTGGCGGAAGTAAGAGCCAAACAAACTTCACAGCTCCACTTCTAGTCCAAAATAGATCGTACACACTCTATGCTGCTCTTACGGACGCATAACTTCTCTGGGATGAGATGAAGTGATGGTGGAAGAGAATAAAAGAGATGCTAAGAGATGATAATTATATTTCACTACACAGGGAGATCAGTCACCAGCAGAGATCCTGGTCTTATATGGAGCTGCAGGCCTCATCTCCCCTGCGTTGACGAACAAGCTCCAAACACTAAATCACTCTCCCTCCTTCCTTCTCTCCCCTCTCTCCACTGTAACCTTCATTCTGTTTGAGATAAGCACTCCTCTGCTTTGAATACTCTTCTGCTTTCCTTTCTCCTACTGCCCCCTCTCACTTTCAGCTCTCCATCTCTCCATTTCTTCTTTTATCTCAGTCATTCTCTCACTCTGTCCATCCTGCTCCCCCACTGGGACCGGCGCCGCATCTGCGCTGCCACCTTTTAACCGTCAAGCCGTCACCACAACACCACATGATGCTGTACGCCTGAGTCTGAGTCCAGCCGCAGCCGTGCTGCAGGCTGTAGAGGGTAAACAGTAAATACTCAAAGAGAGGGAAGAGTGTGTAGAGGGTGTGTGAATCAGGTCTTTGTGCCTGACTATACACAGAGGTGTAAAAGGAGGAGGGAATAGCATGGCTTTGTCCAGGCAACATGATACAGCCAGCACAGCAAAAAGGAAAGAGGCCTCACTTCAGAAATTTATTCTGTCTTCTATGTATGTGCCGAGCCCAAGACGGAGGAGTTCATGACAAAAATCATATCATTTGAAACTATGACTTTTTTTTTAGGCTGTTTGAATGGAAGCAAAAAGACACAGACTATAGATTGGAACTGTGGACTTGGTTGTGCTTTACTCTGATCAGCTGATGTTAAAAGCCCAGGTGGAGGTCTGAGGTCCCCCTTTCATGGACAGCCACCTGAGACGCCCCAACACAGCAGGATTCACACTGTAAAAAAGTTTTAATTATTCAATTATATAGGTTTTAGATCCTGGGTGACATTCATAAAAAATAAGACACTGAATACTTGAAATATTGAATTACTTATACGATTACAGTTTGTTTTAGTCATTCCAGTCAATTGCAGAATATGAACAGCCAAAAGATAATTCTACACAACTTTCATTATATCTGTTTAAAACAAAACTTGTAGGCTTCTCATAAAATGTCATTGAATAAAGGAAAATTCATTCATTCAGATTTCAAGTGCTTTAACAGTTGAGGAAATCATCACCTTGACGGTTGTTGATCCTTTAAAGCTCAAACTCTCCACTTCACCTGAGTCGTTTGTGTTCATGAGTTGGGCTCATTTTTTAACAGTGCACTTCACCTCATCTCGGTTAACCACACACGATCTGGAACAAATCCTCAGCGCACACTTAACACTTGACCTTTAACTCAGCGAGAGGTACCACACACTACGAGTCACAGGCTATTACAGAGGGATATAAATACTGAGAGGCAAGAAAGAGAGCAAGAGGAGAAAAAAGGAAGAGGGTAGCGAACATGTCCCTCCGCCTAATTCTTCTAACATTCAATCAGAGTTCTCTCTCTTTTATCACACTATGGTAATTATGACAGTGATTATCTGCCAAAGATCGCGCCTTGCTTTGTGCTCTCCGTTCTCTCGAGCCCACTGCCTGCACATTACCCGTTATAGACTTTCTGAATCAGATCATAAATTGGCATTAGTGCCTATAAGAAGCCACAGTAGAGGAGAGATGAAAGCTCCTTCTGCTCTGTCTTTGTCATCTCCATTCATAGAGCCATGACCTTGCTATAACAAGTTGTCAATACAAATGAACTGGGAGAGGAGAAAAAGCAATTACAATCTCCCTTTAATCCCCAGCAGTTCCAAAAGTCACAGATTTAGCCTCACCTCACCTACTCAGTGAGTGTGTGTGTGTGTGTGTGTGTGTGTGTGTGTGTGTGTGTGTGTGTGTGTGTGTGTGTGTGTGTGTGTGTGTGTGTGAGAGAGAGAGAGAGACAGTAAGTGTGTGTGCTAGTCCTAATCAGGATATAGTGAACAGGGATCAAGTCTCTCTTTCACTGATCAGGATAACATGTCTAATTAATCCAATCTCTTACTCTTAAATCTCCATTCATACTCGATGTGAGGAAGAGGAATCTTTGAAAAGCCTCAATTATTTTTCATTTTCTTTTAAAGGGGGGACAAAACAGGTAGCGTGAGAGCGATTCAGCAGAGGAGAGAGAGGTGGTGAGCGGATGTGTGGAGTGACAGGACGGGAGAGGAGAGGAGAGGTGGCGGCAGGTGGAGGGGTGGATTAGTTTCTACCTATCCCCAACCCTCAGCCAGAGGAATTAGGCTGGGAGGAGGGGAGGAGGGTGAGGAGGAAGAGGGCCGATAGTTTAAACAATCTGAAAGGAGCCCAGATAAGGAGCAGAGAGAGTGAGGAGCTGGGCGTGGAGGGGGATCGAGATGGGAGGGAGAAGTTAATTACCTGAGCAGAGGCCATGGAGGGAGAGGTGATTGGAATGAGGGAGAGAGAGAGATATCTCACATGGCTACCCTCCAGAGTCCCTGATGCATACAGAAACAGATTTTAAGGGGGAGGAGAGGGATGGGGAGGTTGTTTAAGTGGCCTCACAGTTCCTCCGAGACCACAGACAACACTGGAATATTAAACAGGAATCAAAGGGGCGACACTCGCCTCCCACAGAGAATCAGACATGCAGCAATAAACTGCATGAAGGAATGTTTTAAGCAGGAGCAGATCCAGGGCAGGGTCCAGGGGGGCTCTTGCCCCAGCTGATATCTAATTGGGCTGGAAAGTGCATTTGTCTTTAAAAAACATAAATATATTAAGATAGGGACTTACTAACAATACTTACAAGTATGTGACAATTTGGTAAGACTTCTAATTTCTAGTCTCTTTTTAAAGTTCACAATGTGCCTGAAAGAGGAACAATTTTCAAACTATATTCATTGAGGTTAACCCAACCTCACACTGTTGTTGTTGAGTAAATCATGGAGAAGGAAAGCCACACTCTATGCCTGACTTAACTGAATCAGGAATTGTACATTGTTGCTGGGAATATAATTGTCCCCTCTGTGTAGATTGTGGCCCCTTCATGGCCCTTGTTTTAGAAAAATCCTAGATCTGCCACTGGTTTAAGTAAAGGTTGTTTTGACTTGAAGCCAGGTATTACCGTATAATAGATGTACTCTATGCACTTGAATAAACTTTTTTATATCTAGAAATATATGAAATATTCCTGATGTATTTGTTATGATCATATCAACCCTACTATAAACAGTGTGATCTCTTAAAGACTGGAGGAACAAGAGCCTCCGAGAGGAATGCAGGGATGGGGAGCATTAAAGGATACAAGAGGGAAAAAGTAAAAGCAGAGTCCCATTAATAGAGCAAACTTCAGAGCCAAATTACTGAGGCGCCGCAGAGATAGTGATCAGAGTAGGGCTGTGCACCCTGGGTCTGTTAACGCAGCACTCAGTGCATTTACATCACCATCATTACCGTCCTTATCATGAAAATCACTCAAAACTTCTCATGAAGCCCATATTAAAGCTGTAATGGAGTGCATTAGTTCACATGGTTAGAGGTGAGCGTTTGGTCGGGTCTAACGTCGTCTCACAGAAAGGGGGGGACTCAAAAAGAATCTGCATTTTGGAACTACTATGCCTTTCAAACAAGGAAGTGGTAGAGCCTTGGCCCTCTATGATTGGTCCCTGCAGACCAGCCCCGCGGCTCATTCGCTGGCTGGACTGTAATTTTGTTAAGGGCATGGGTTGCTTCCTGTGCTGGCTAAATATATCTGTGTAAATGAGGTTTGGGATGCCTGGGGGGAGCGGTTTGGAGAGTTGGAGGATGAGGGGGGGTCCTAGTAATGGAGCCAGTTGAACAGAGCACCGCAGGGAGACGGAAGGGGGGTGGTGGAGGAGGCTGAATAGGGAGGACAGGGACGTGGATTGAGGAAGCCAGGCAAGAGGTAATGGAGGTTAAATGAAGTGGAGATAGAGGGAGAAATACAGCGGCATCAAACTTGCATTAGCTTTGATTAACGGACCTGGTTTGAGTTACCGCTCTAACATTTCCAGACGTCAAACAAAGTTGACCTGGCGAGCCGAGAGCCGTGTTCCTCGCTGACCTCCAGGGTCACCACCAGCCTAATGTCCCTCACAAAGCAGAACAAAAACAAACACAAGGCTCAAACTGCTTTGACTCAAAGGGGTGTAACGTGTCCTTAACCTTAGCAGTGCTCAATAAAACCTTCAATCAAAACCTCTTCTCGTCCTTCAGTTGGAATAAGGCCTGGTGCTGCTCGAGTAGATTTGATGTTCTTTCAGGTTAAACTGTAGACTAGTTTCTGAGACACTGCTGAACCCTGAGCGTTTTTATGTTTGCTCACACAGCTGATCACATCACATCTCCTGCTCAAGTCTGAATTGCAGGGGCAACTCTACCCCATGGTCCACTCCAAATCCAATTACAGCCAAAACAGTGACAGTTAGCGGCCCAGGAGCCAGGTACCCTCCACTCCCCCAGTCCCCTGGGGCCAACACGCCCCTCTCTACATCCCATCCGTCCCTCCCCAGGCTCCATTGAGTCCCTCACAGGCCTGTAATTGGATTGGTCAGCAGTTAACTCCATTACAGCTGAGCAGTCAGGCACTTGATGTTTTCAAGTTGTTGGCAGTAATTTGCTCCTATTAGCAGCTTTTACTGAGAATAGGGGTCGCGGTGTAAACAGTGGACTAAGTATGGTTTCAATGTCCAGCATGTGTGTGTTTCTGTGTATGCTCATGTGCATAAAAGGGTGTTTGTTTCAGAGGGAGATTCAATTTGAGGAATCAAATCTAATCAGAGGACACAGAAGTCTTAGGACAGCGTGTTGAAGTGGGTGTCGGAGGGGCCTGAGTGGCTCGGATTACCCCAGATGTGATGCAGTAATGGGAACCTCGGAGGCTGATGTCTGGTGCATTGTAGTCAGGGAGGAAGGAGAGGAGGATGTAGATATGGGATATTTGAATAATGTGAGTATAACTGCCACCCACAGTTTTATGTGACCGACTGTTGGAGAACTTTTGCTGTTGAATGTACAGCAAAAGTCTGTGTACATAAAAACATCAGGGGAAATGAAGCTGAGATAATTAAAACTGATGGATATACCATACATGACCGTTCCAGGAGAGTCCTGTGTTTTTTCGAGGGCTGTTGCACTGTTACCTCCAACAATGAGGTTATGTTTTCACTCCAGTCTATTTGTTTGATTGATTGTTATCAGTATTACGCAAAAAACTAATAAACGGCTTTCCATCAAACTCTTTGGAAGAATGGAACATGGGCCAAGAAAGAACCCATCAAAAGTTGGCGCAGATCTAACCAAAGGGACAGATCAAGGCTTTTTTTTTCTCGAGTGTTAAGATTGCGAGATAGGGCTTGATTTACATTTTCACCAATTTCCCTGTGAATGATGAAAAAATCTGGCATATTTAGGGGACTGATATCTATAAGTGTGTCAAATTTGTTGCAGGTTGATATAATTTTAGGGACCTTGGCAAAGGTTCTGAATGTCATTCTAATACCTCCTTTTTAAATAAGTAGTACGCATGTTTTTTTAAACGTGGGTAAACCTGCTTAAAAAGCAGATCGACTTCTTTCCTATGGCGGGTAGAGGAACAGCATCCGTGTTAAGTAAAGATAGAGGTTACGTAGGATCAAAAACTACAATCGCCAAAATGAGCATCTGCTGTGGAACTGATATATTACACTGCTTCAGTTATAGCTTGATACACCAAATTACCTGGGAAGAGAGTGTTTACATCTCAAAACGTGTTTATTATTCGTTTTAAACATATCGTAAAGTGTAAACTGGATCTTTTATAATTTGGTCCAACATTATATTCAGGAAGATGGGGAACATAAAGCTGAGAGAGGAGGCAGCTACAGGTCTCCACAGGAAGCAATAATCTCACTGACGATAACAATCTGAGAGAGGGGAAGAGAGTGGATGGGGGGATGAGGGAAGCTGACAGTAGAAGATTCTTTTTCTTTTTTTTATCTAGCTCCACTCGAGGAAGGTTATTTTTCCGACTTAACCTGGAGTCTAAACTTCTTGGATAGACCAGGGCTGGGAACAAGAAGCCTCTTTTCCTGAAACGTCCTTGTGGTCCATCTGCGGAAGAATAGGAATATCTCTCTGAATATGGCAACAATGGTGAAAAAACGCAATCAATCAGACAGAGGAAGAAAATTGCAGAGAGAAAGAAAAATAAAAGGAAATGCCTGGACTCCTGTTCTCATGTCAAATCAACCTTTTCCGTCCAATTTGTCTACCTCCCTTTCTTGTCTGCTCACCATTTACAAGGGAAAAAGGGGAGAGCTGTTTCCTGACATTCTTTCTTCAGACACAGAGTGTGGGGAAACGTGACGGAGAAGGACCAGGCAGCGCCAAGTGGAGAATGGCTGAGGGGGCCGAGGAGGGAAGGGGGCTTTTTGGGACTGTGTCTTAGCATCTGTCTCTGAAGGGGACCTCTCCACCTGTCCGAGCTCACATTCCTGCACATTCCTGGGATCTCATGGACAAAGCGTGGTGAGAGGGCCAGGAACTGACCTTGGCTCTGCCTGTCAACAGCAGATCGCTCTGATAGAAACGGCAAGGAACCCATACTCATTGATACAAGAAGATGCAAGAAAACCACGCTTATGACCAGACGAATGCATGTGCACACGCGCACACACACACACACACACATAGACCATTGTTTCCATTTTCAATTCAATGTAGAAACTAATTGTGGAATCCTTGGTTGAATGCAGCATCTTTTTTATATTTTTTTCCTTTTTGACCAACAGCAACTAGAGATTGATTCCACTCTCGTACATTTGGTTCTGTCCAAATGTACACGTAATTTTTTTTATTTGGTTTTAGACAAGAGCTTTAGTTAAATTGAGTTTCCCTGCCATTTCCAGTCTATTTTTTACAGATATATTTACTAATTGGCCTTATACGTTAGAGTAAGCATGAAATAGTGACAGAGAATTCAGGACGTGTTGGAACCGAAGCTGTGCACTCTGAAGGAGGAGAGTAGCCTTAGTTTCTGCTGAACTGCTCAAGTCATCCTTTGGGCATAATGTGTGTAATGGGTGTTTTACAGCTGAAACAATTAATCCATTAAGTTGAATAATTGTTAATCTATCTTCAATTATTTTAAATAAAAGACATCCCAAATATTTTTTTATTTCCGTCCTCTTCTCTTGTGAGATATAGAGCATTTGCCTTCTGTACTTATCTTGGATCGTTGAAGGTTTAATCTTTGGCTCAAGGAGATTGTTATACGCCTTTTAATGACTTTCTGTTTTCTAAATCAAACCATTAACAGATAAATTGCCAGAAATAATCAGTTGTTAAAAAAAGAAAATTGTAGCTCTAACATGGTAATTGGATGATTGATACACTGATTAGCCAGATTTAACAATGGCCATATTTGTACAGACCGTACAGTGTACTCAATTCAGAGGAGCAGGAAACTAAAAGCACAACAGGGTGCCCCTCCACTCTGTTGAATTTCCTGGGGCTGTCTATCATATTGCTGTCTGCCCACCACGGTTTCATACCACTGTGAGCACTGAGCCGTGTAGCATTTCAGCTGTTAACAGAGTGGAGGGGCAGCAGTGAGAGGTGGGGCCGAGCGTGTGGAGGATGCAGCAGCTCATGAATGGAGCTCATTCTCCCTGACTGGACTTCAAACAGGCCCTGCATCAATCAGTCAGGTGGAGCGCTGCGGCTGAGCCATGCCCGCAGGCCGTCAGCCCGGAGGTTTCAGATGCACCGAGCATGCCCTCTCACACACGACAGACTGACTGACACACTGACCAGGAGTGAGCCAATTTCACTGCAGGCACACACACAGACATAGAGGAGAGCGCCTGTCTCTCACACACACACACACACACACATACATACACTCCTATGCCCAGGTCTTCTGTGATCCTGACACTCTGCAACAGCTTGTACGGGCCAACGCTGGATTCACTGCGAGGCACACACACACACACACAAAAATCTCCACCTCATCTCGTCTCAACTTTGCGTCAACCAGTTCTATATTTTCATGTGACTCCGCCAGCATACCTTTGTATGATTAAGCGCTTAAAAATTTGTATTTATCTAGATCTGCCTGTCATGCAGCCCCTCAGCTGAGCCTCTGACTGAAACAGGCCCAGGCCTCCTTAAGAGGCCTCCTCCGGAGCTCACTTTCTCCTGATTGGCCGAACTTCCTGAGGCCTGTGGAGGGGCAGCGTACCGGCGCCTGTGAGCATTGTGGAGGTTCTGAATGCAAACTGAAAACCAAAGTAAGGAACTAAATAACAAGCAACTACTCTTAAATAACAGGAAATTGTTGAAGGTTCAAAACTCTGCAACACGGACATGATTTGGACTTCCATAGGAACATTGGGTTTTTATTAGTTATTTATGTAAATTTTTATTATCACTATAAATTGTCATTAAATGTTTTTTCAGGAAACACATACACATGCACACACTTCTGGAGCCTTCAGGCAGGGGTGGTATCTGGCTAGAGCGTGCAGGAGGAACAACATTGACGCATACATTCTTCCTGATATATTTAGGTTCTTCCAGTTTTGTGTCTGTAGCATGTTATCATCATTCGCTTGCAGTTAAATAACTGTATATTTTCCTGCTTTCTCCTCATAAGACATCACACAGAGATTTTCCGGGAATCTTAATTCTGGCCGTCGGGAGAAGTCCTGGAAAATGTCCAGAGCACCTGACTTGAACATTTGCATTCTCACATACAGCCCATGTTTAAAAGGATCTACTGCGAACTTTCTTGTATTTAAGCAGATCAGAACTCAAGTACAGTGCTTCTATCAATCTTTTTTCTACCTTCCTTTTTCCTTCAATGCTAAACAATGCTGCCAATTCATCAGCAACAATATTCATAAGAACTCATATACATCTCCACACACATATGACAGAGTGGACAAACATACTACTGTATATCTGTGGATCAGGAAGCATCCTGGTAACCAGCCGTCCGCTCAGCCATGGCTGGCAGCTTGTTTGAGGTTGAGCTGACACAGTGGCAGAGCCTCGCAGTGGGCTCGTCTTTCTGTTTGTGCGGAAATTATGCGCTCTCTCTCTCTCTCTCGCAACCACCCTGCTCGCCCTGTGACCTCACTCCAGAGGTCATAGGGTCAGGTGCAAGATGTCGCCTCTGACACACACACACACACACACACACACACACACACAATGGACCTCCATTCATAAGCCAAGGGAGGAGAGAAAGAAGAAGAACTGGACGAGCGTTCTCTCAGACATACGTTTCACTATCGCTCCATCTCTCCATCATTTCCCCTCTTGTGTGTGAGCAGCGGAGACAGAACGGATTCTTCCCACATCCTCCTGCAGCTTTGAGGCCCACTGTCAAAAATACCCACTCAGCCCACATCCCCCTGCTCTACGTAACCAGGTGGAATGTTGTCGAAGAACAGTTTGCGGCCCAAAATATGTTGAACAAACTCTGCCAGACTGCAATACACTCTTACGTCATGACAACACACAACATTTTCCTGAACAGCAGCTGATTCCAAAGCATCAATGTGTCACCTGCTGCCCTGTGTGAATTCAGCCTGATGCCACCGTCAGACTGAGGGAGGGGTTTGGGTGAGGGTGGTGGTGACGGGGGGAAAAGCAAACCCTCAGGCTGAGGGGGTGAGATGAGGGGAGTAGAGGACGGCGGTGGAGGGTGGTGGGTGTACAGGACTGGTGTTGATGGGAGGGCGGGACACAGCGAGGATTTAAATGGAGATTGACGCCCCAGGGGTAACCTGGCAACAGGCAGGAGCTGCTGTCAGATTAGGATCTGAAAGAGAGAGATAACCACTTTACTGCCTCCTGGACTCAGGAGGGCTGGAGGGCTGCAGCGTTCATCTATGTGTGTGTGTGTGTGTGTGTGTATGTGTGTGTGTGTGTGTGTGTGTGTGTATGTGTGTGTGTGTGTGTGTGTGTGTGTGTGTGTGTGTGTGTGCTTAACCCACAGTGCCATGCAGCAAGAGGCAGCTGCAGAGTTGCTTTGTAAAGACCTGGTTAAAATGCCACACAGCAAAGCACATTCATCCATCACTGACTGCATCACTTCAGTCTCTGAGACATTATGTATGAAGAAGACACCAACACAATATAAACATCTCATTTACAACCAGCAACAACAGAAACACTAATCATACAATTGATGATGTCTGCATATTTTCATTAGATGTATATTTATTTTTCACGAGCGATCTCTGTTGAGAATTTGAATTTCATCATAGGCAACAGACCACCAGCAGTCTGTATTTACATGACAATAGTCTGTCAGCGTCCTAACAACAGAGAAGACAAACAGCAACCTCTTCACACAGTGTGAAGGGGCAAAGATCATACTTGAAAAGACTGGTTGAAAAAATAAATACTTTCTGAATAGAGACGAGCCTCTGAGCACAATGATATGCAGTTATATAAACGACGGTGATTAATGTTCAGGCATTGGATTTCACTTGTTTAGACAGACAGCCAGACATTACTATCAATATCCATGTGGTACGTGAGTTTGGTGGTACAGCGTTTTGGTCCGAACAATTATTTTGACAACTAGTGCACAGATTTCCAAAACAGTTTGTACATTCTTGCACCCCAGAGGATCAAGCTTGTATTTTTCTGAACTTTCATGTCGCAGTGGAACAGATATCCACAGTGCAAAGAAATTCAAAAACGAATACAACTGCTGATCACCTGACTTAACAAAATTGATCCATCCGGTTGTGATTATTGAACAGCAACTAAATCGATAGGTCTGATGATGTATGAATGCAACAGGCTGATACAAAACAAACTTACATCTGATGCCCAATACACTCACTAACTCTCTAAGTGAATCATAATATAGTGTGGCTATGTTTCTCTTTCTCAAACCAGAGGATGAACAGCATTAAAATAATCATAAATAATTATTAAGGAGGGAAAAAACAGTAACACAGACATCATGACAGACAGACTCATAAAATATAAATAAACAGATACACAAACCCCAAAGCTGAGGACAGTTTCAAAGACACACACAAGCCCTGCACTCAGGGCCTGCTGCCTGGCAGATTGAAAGGGATTTGTTGGACGGCACGCGACTGTGTCATGGCAGCGCCTCCACCTCCTGTCAGCTGTGTTTGTGCAGTGACTGTGTGGAGCGTGGGGTGGTGGTGGGGGGTGTCTACAGAGGGGGACGGTCTCTGCATTGAAGAGCCAGAAGAAAAAAGAGCATGTAAATCTTTTCGACAAGGAAGAGGGCTGGAGAGAGAGAAAAGAGGGGGCACGGGCGAAAGTTGAAACAATCACTTTTTCTTTTGTGCAGGTGTTTTTGTGTGTGCACGTGTGTAAAAGAGAGCGGAGAGAATGGATGTGTTGTGTGGGGGGTGAATGACACAGACAGACTTAATGGCATTAACCAAATAAGCCGAGTTCAGATCTGCTTTCTCTTCTGGTTTAACTTTCAGATGATTTGCATTTGCCGTTTAGTGATTGCAAACCCTGAACAAGGTTTAATGTGTGTGTGAAGGAGATTGAGAGAGAGAGAGAGAGAGAGAGAGAGAGAGAGAGAGAGAGAGAGAGAGAGAGAGAGAGAGAGAGAGAGTCTGAGGTGCATATTTTATTGGCCTCATTTAATTCAGAATAGTTGCATTTTTTGAGTGATTTGAAATGTATGTAAAACATCTATATGTCTACATATTACATCTTTGTTATCGCACAATAAAAACCATATCAGAGTTTTTATCAGAGCCAAGAATAATCTTCACTACAACAAAAAAATCAAGTCAGCTGCGTATGGTCAGTACAGAGTGTTTTATTGTGGAACTTGAAAACCTAATTTATGTTTCGACTATAATCGGAGCTGTGAGTGTGGTCTCATGTCTTAAAAGCACATATAGCAGTAGTGAATGACAGTTTTATCTCAGTGTATATGTGTGTTTGTTTCTCTGTGTATCTGTGTATGTGTACCCTGTTGCTATTAAATATTTAGTTATAAAGGCATTTATGTGATGAAATAGGTTTCACAATTCCACCGGGCAATTTTTTAAAAAAGGTCAAAGGTCCTGCTGATATTTCTCAAAGGACACTGTAAATATCTATTATCTGATTCACAGGCTCTATAATAACAGATACAAAGTATTCGTTTGTTGTATTTTATTGACACCCTCTGTGGTGTTGTAAATCCAACGCTTTAAATTTACTGTAAAAACTTGCCAGCATCAAAGAAAACATGTACCCATTTTCTTGCTCACTTGCCTTCAATATATCCACAGTTGTTCTTTCATGATTTGTATTGAAGAATGAATTATTAAATTGTTCTTAACACAGAAACTCTTTTGTCTCAGCTGCACTTAAAAGTTGACAAGAAAAAAATCACAAAGCGAAAAAGCTACAACTGCTTAAATGTAAAGTGCATTGTCTAAAAATACAGCTTAGAGGTTTAGTTCTGTTGGAGATAACTGTATCAGTATATTTTTAAGACATTGAAAAAATATATAAAATTAACAATAAGAAGGTAAGTTATAATGATTTGACTTATAAATGTATTAAATGATTTACAAATTTTAGAAAATGCTGACACATTAAAGACAATAATATTTTATATTAATTTTGCTTCTGGATAATTATTTATATTTTGAGATTTCAACAGAAAAGCACAAATACCCGGTATCATTAAGGTATTTGATGGTGAATTATTCAACACGAGCCAGGTAAGGAAGGTGCGGGCACGAAGAAGAGAGGATAAAAGAAAAAGACAGAGCCATCTCTGGTTCTCATTTCCAGTCTGTGGACATTACCGCTTCATTAGCAGGCAGCATGTGCTAAATATTATTCTGACTCTGATTGCTATCACACTCCTATGTAATGAGATACAGGCCCCCTGAACACACATATCTCAGACGTTTTCTCTTCCCCTACGACACCTCCTGACCCTCCTTTTACCTCTGGGCAAGTGCAACGTTGATGTGTCTGTGAGGGTGCACACGCAGCAGTACACTTGTGAAGGCTGAAGCGCAAACACCAGAGAAACAAAGTGAAAAGAACAGGAGAAGGGGAGGGAAAAACGAGGGGGGAGAGAACGATACAGATCCCTAAAACTTGAATGCATATCATGGGCTGGGCTACTACGTCTCCCTCCCTGCGATAGTCAGATCTCATTTCAGTTCCAGGACTTTAGGACCTCACTCTCCACTCTCATCTCCCTCCGGCCGATTTAGAGAATTATTCAAATGAAGAAGAAACTTTGTCCGATAAAGACCCTCAGATGTTCTTTTAAGGACCTTTGAAGGTTGCAGATGGAAAGGGGATTCCTCTAGAGTCGTTCCCTCATTAAGAATGATAATTGAGATCTGGATGTGTTTGATATACACCATTAAACTAAAGGTCTGAGCCGGTTACAGAGGGAGAGAACAGTCGAGTTCAGGGCAATGGAAATTTTCCACTGTGGAAAACCTCCTGCGTATTTTAAATAATTCGTCACACGGTTCAGGCTCAACTCTGCTGCTATACAACAAAGCAAGACCATATACAGTAAATCTGTGTCGTTACTAAAGCACACACACACACACACAAATACACACACACGCACACAAACACACACACACACACACACACACACACACACACACACACACACACACACACACACAAAGACTAACCAATCTTAATTACTACTACCCCCTAGAGGTACACAGCTCAGTATAGGAATATCTTCAAGACAAATAGCAGGAAACGTTGATAAATTAGAATTACATTTTTTTAATTTATGGGACTCCAAACAATATGTGAATAAAAAGAAAGACCTGAAAAAAAATGTATTGAATCTAACAGTTTGAAGTTGAGACAGCAGCGACAACGCAGGTAATTTCTTGATTAAAAATCATATTTATAAACTGCGGTGTCCACATGTTATTGTTGAAGTTATACATGAAAAACATGGTGGTATTGCAATTGTATGGAGAAGGGGAGGATCTGGTGCTAATAGGATGAGGGTCACAATATAATGTTGAGTATTATGAGCGCTTTGGAGCTGAACTCTGGTTTCAGTGCATTATCAGGCTATTTATGGGATATAGCAGTTAGGTGTTATGACTTCCCAATCGCATCCTGGGTTAGAGATAAAAGCCAATCAGAGCTCAGAGGGCTGATAAAAGCCAATCAGAGCAGTACAAAGAGATAAGAGAAGCAGAACGGGCCCTGCAGGTGATGAGCTGGGGCCTCAGAGCCACGCAAACCACACGCAAAATACACACTCTCATAAATGCACACACACATACACAGTCTTGTGTCCACTACATGAGGAGATAATGTTGAATTACATTAATTGTAAACCTAACCTTAACCATAACAAACTTTTAAAACAATCTTAGCCTTAAAATACTGATTTGCATTATGTGGTGCTTTTCGTCCCAATATAGAAAATAATTTGACTGTGTTCACTTAAGCAGATATAGGTCCACACAACCTGCGTAATAACTTGACCACACATGTGTAGCATACGCACAAGGTGCTTAATAATTGAGGTCTGTATATTCAAATTTATCAAGATGATTTTTAATATTATTTGTTATTTTTAATTACAAGATGAAAGTATGCATGAGTGTAACATTTGTTTTCTCTCCAGTTCAGTGCTTTTTCTGTAATTGATTTATTGTGTACTTTGCCATTGAGGTACATCTATGGCCTAGAGTCGTATCTGTTCTTTTCAACTTTTAATTAAGGTTTTATGCAGCTACCAAGAGCAGCACTCTTAATTTTGTGTTGTACAATGACAATAACAGTATTCTATTCTATCGTCATTATAAATGTTTTTCAATTGTTTTATTTAGAATATAAAAGTTCTGTTGAAAATCAGTGTTGGTCTGGTAAAGTTTTTAAATAATTTCTGAACATTAGAACATACCAAGACACATCATTTGGAAACTATTATAATACCCACAGGTTTGGGATTTAATTGTCTTTCAACAGTTTTCTTAATATTCATTCTCGCAGCACACATAAGAAGTTGTTGTGAAAATAATCACTTAAACTGTGTTATCCCAAACTCATTAAACTAGTTGTCTTTCATCTTTTAATCTGATTCAAGGTCCTACCATGCAAAGTCCTGATGGCCTTAATCTGGATAGAGAATATTGATGTTCAGATTTTAAATATTGTTGTTGTTGATTGTCCATCAAATTTTGTGACCACTGTTGTATGTGTTTGGAAAAGCAGCAACAACAAAATCCTCACACTTATATCATGACTTTGCCAAATGCAGTTTCTCATACAGTTTCTATTCCACTGCCTGATGCTGGAGCAAAGTGACAGAAAAACATGTTTTCTTTGGAAAATGTTTTATATATTCATACCTCATACTGCGAAATCCATCTCTTTTAAAACTTTTGTCAGTCAACTGAAAAATGCAAGTAGGGTATAATAGGCTGGTTACCTATTGTGTGTGAAGTTTACAATACATGTAATTCAAACACACACATGGCAATGTTCAGTAATCTCTCTTTCTTTCTTTCTTGCTAAGTACAGTACATCTGAAGAGAATGGACTGAAGGGCGACAGTAGGGTGGAGGAGAATACTTGAAAGACCTTCAAAACTCTCCTCTGAGGAAAATGAAAGTTCGTCCAGAAAGAGATCACAGGCTGCAATTACAACAGCGTGTAGTGGTGATGGAGGCGATAACGCGTACTCTCGGGCGAACACAGAGCTGGCACTCTGAACCTCAGCTCACCCCGTCCTCCTCCACCTCGAGCCCAAAGCGGCTGAGCAGAGGACTTTGACTCCTTCCCGCGGGTCAGGCCAAGGTCAAGTACAGGAAGGAGCTGGGAAGTGCACGACACAATCAGAACTTCTCATCTAATGGTAAGCCCGCTTCACTTTTCAGGGTGTGTTTTTTTGTCTTTTCCATTTTAGTTGATTTTTGCTGCATTTTTTGTGGCTGAGACTTTTGGCAGACGTTTTTCATGCAGGCCTGTACTGCACGATAAGTCACCCCTGTCGAAGGAAAACTTTGTAGCATGAGGAGAAGCATCTGGGTTGCTTTAAAATACAAAACGGAGATCTGTGAAAACTAGATGTTGCAAAAGAAGATATAGTTATAGTTAGTTATAATGTCCACTCTACACGGCAAAGTTCCCTATAACTTTACACCCTTCATGTTGAAAAATGCACAACAAAGAAGAATTATTTAAATTTTGATATGAAAAAATAAATAAAGTTGTGTGTCTAATGCAGTGCAAAGATAAAATAAAAAAACTCCTAGTTATTTATTGATGAAAAGTTATGTTTAGTTTCAGTTACATTAGAGTCCATCATGGCAAGATTGTTTTTTTAAATATCATTTGCATATAAGATATATGTGTATATGTTTATATTATTATTCTTCCCTGCCTTTGTTTGCACGTCACTATGTTTTTTTAATGTTTTGACAGGACAGTGTATCAAATGGTCCTTGTATGTCTTTAAGCACAAGCTTGATATAAACAAAACAGGGATGTACTGCTACTAGTGTTCACACATGATACTTTGAAATAAAGCATCTCACCTCATACATCACAATACATACTGTATAAACAGTATTCCTGCCTGTGCACACACACACACACACAAACACATCCATGTACACACATTCACAATTCACCTCCCTCTCACCCCTCTTCCCTGGGTGGGAATCCATTTCCGTCTCCTGATACATAAATAAATAAAGGGGTATATAGTGCCCCAGGACTGGGATGGAAGAGACAGAGTGTTAAAGCCAGAGAGAGAGCGAGAGAGAGAGAGAGACAGAGAGAGAGAGTGAGAGAGAGAGAGAGAGAGAGAGAGAGAGAGAGAGAGCGAGAGAGAGAGAGAGAGAGAGAGCGAGAGAGAGAGAGAGAGAGAGAGAGAGAGAGAGAGAGAGAGAGAGAGAGAGAGAGAGAGAGAGAGAGAGAGAGAGAGAGAGAGAGAGAGAGAGAGAAAAGAATGGTGGTGAAGAGATGAAGGAGTAAGAGGAGGATGAGGAGGAGGAGGACGGGGGGTTGTAATTGTTTCCTAGCACAGGGAAGTTCAGTCCCGATGCAACGATTCCGTCTCTCCCAGTGGAGTCCACCTTCCCCTCTCTCCCAGACACAAGAGGGAGGCCTCAATCAACCACATGAGCCACAGAACATGACCTGGCAAGTTCAGCAGGAAAAGAGGGGAGGAGGAGAGAGTTGGTGTGAATTGATTGAATTACACCCGGCCAAAAAACACCATGTGTGGGGATGAAAGTCGAGAAACTGTCAGACTTTGGTTAATAATGACTCCAAACACTGTTATGACTGCTTAGTTACCATTTAAGTGACACTATTAACATTATTAAACCAGAGTCTGAGAAAGTTCTACATATCTGCATTTTGGAAAGAGAGAATTAAGAGGGTGAAATAAGGTTAATTGAGTTTGTTTTGTTTGTTATCTAATGATGGGAGAGCAAAATAAAGTTATGCCTCTCAGGTAGTGAAGGAGAGAAGTGAAGTGAAGGAAAAGAGAGATTTTCAGCAACAACATCTGCATTTGTCTTCTGGGGATCATATATCCTTTTCTCTCAGCCCCACCCCTCACTTCTCCATAGAGGAGACTAATAGCTCAAAGCACCAAAAATAATTAAGCTTCCAAATTTATTCATCTAATTTAAAATGGCCATCCGCGCACAAGCATTGTGCATACGAGGGGTTCCTCGCGCTAATTCTAGCTGTAAGTGTTGTTTATTGTCGTATCTTTCACAGTCGTATCAGTGTGGGCAACAGAGGCTTCACCTGCCAATCATAAACAAGCCGTCAGCTACATTAATTACCCAAGACACATACTACGACTGTACAAAACCAGCAGCCAGACAGCAGGATTTCCACACATGTACTGTTCAACTGTTTTTCACGTGAATACACATGAAGTCAAGACATTTTGGTTTCACTTTTGGGGAGCAGTCATGCAGTTCATCTTTATACAGAGTCCAAGATGCTAACAGAGGCAAGCTAGGCTAACCAGTTTCTAACTTCTACTTGAAAATGAAGGGTATGATGGGTCATCCTGAATAGCCAACGCTAAGTGGAGTGGAAAAAACAAAAAAGTATCGCTGACTTTACAAGGCTATGACGTGAATGTGAATAATGACGGAGGATGACAGTGTCTCACCTTTCAACAGTCGCTTGGGCAATACAGAGTTGCATTGCTCATCATCTAATTTGGCACATTAAAAACTCTTAATATAAATCTATTGTTGAGTGTCTTCTTCTATTCTTCTATTTGAGGTAATTGAGACCACCAGTCAAACCAGTTCTGATCACAACCAAGTGCCAACAGGCAACACACTCACACACATGGTGCATTTGCTTGAGGCCTACTTTTATACAGGAGCATCAAGACCTCATGAAGGATCCTCTTATTAAAACTGCAGCATCGAACACCTCCAAGTTCTCCACAGGATAACACCACGGTACCATCTAAGAGGTCAGTAAAGTAAAATGGATGTATACAGCATGTCATATCACTGACTACTGAAAGGACAAACTTTGCCACGGAGTTAAATCTGCAGTGCCAGGCAACATTAGTGGGGGAGTGAACCAGTCCTGTCAAAAAGTGGGCCATTCAAAAAAATGTTTGTCATGTAAGATTTGAGAAAATCCAGAGCACAAGTCATCCCCAAATCTACAGCATCAGTGGGATATTGGGGTTTGAATGTAATTACTCTTTGACCACTCAGTTCAGGCTGTCACTGCTAAGGTCACATGAATAAGGCTCCATATTTGTCTCCAATCGAGCCACTAATCTGAAAGATCTAAGAGCCTGAATCAATCCTCCATTCTGCTTCTATTGATCTCATCTCCTCCGTCTACCAGTTTCACTGCCGCTTTTTCCATCTCTGTCTCCTCCCCAGCATGCTCTTTGCAGTAATGGATACTGAAGATGTCAGGCAGATTTAACACTTATTGCTTATTTAAAACAGCCTCTGACCCACACACAATACCCTCCACCATATCCCTCCAGACATGCCTAAAAAAAGAAAGAGCAGTGCGTCTCACTGGGCACAGTGAGCGTTAAAGGGCTGTCACTCTTATTGTTGCAGTAGCCATGAAATGATCAAGCCGGGCTAATGGCTGCCTTATCTCTGCAGCAGGCTTAATAAAGGCTGTTCAAAGCCTGCTTCTCCAGGTGGGAGTTATGTCATTAAGCTTCAATATTACACCTAAACTAACCATATGGCCTGAGCAGAGAGTGAGATACTGAAATGTTTTCAAAGCCTGGAGGCCTGGACCAGCGGATCAAAGCAGAAAAAACCTGATTGTAAATGTCTGCATGTGTCCGTTCCTCCTGTTTTAGCAATTATGAGCACACTTACTTATAATGTGTACAGTCATTTAAGCTCACGTTGATTCATACCTCGCCTGCAGTTATTTTCACAAGTAGTGGAATTGCTTCAATTTCTTTAAGCATATTCTAATTGTTAAAATTGCACACAGCCAAACTGCCGTGTTTTATTCATATTCATAGAGAATAAACACAACTCTCTCGGTGATGGGGCCGTCCGTGCTAAATGAACGGGGGTAGCAAAAGGGAAGTGAACCGAGTGTTAGCTGACGACATCACTAACACAGTCCGAGACTATACAAGAGGGATGTAAGGGGTAAGATAGATTAAGGAGTAGGAAATAAATAGTGGGTGGATATAGATTCTAAATAAGATTGTTTCTTAAAAAGGGCTTATGGGTAGGGAGAAGGGGTGAAATGGGATTGGGCCTTAGGTGATACCTTCAGATTGTTAAATTAAAAATGAATCCAGCTCATAGTCAAGAACTATAATTTGTCACCTGATATTTAAGACGTGTTGCCTCTAAAGTTCGAGACAAACAATCCCTGAAATCTACAAAAGGAAAATCTATAAATCTATAAAAACCACAGAGTTGAGAGTCAGCAAGGAGCATCAAGCGTATGAGTAAATACACTAAACAACACATTGATTGACACAGTACAGGGAGATTTGAGTCACGGCTGGAGATCTGACATTATGTGATGGGTGAGTTCCTGGAAAGAGAGCCATGCCTACAGAGATGACAATGAATTTGGACAGAGGTAAACTTCAGGTAAATATATTTATTTACCAGAGTTTTGTCCCGAGTTTTAACCTAACCCAAATCTGTATGGCTTTAGACTGTGGGAGATATCCGGAGAAAACCCACAAAGACACAGGGAGAACATACACACTCCACACAGAGAGACTCTTGCCAAACCAGGATTCTAACAAAAATAGGATTTGAGCGCAGCAGCGTTCAACACTGCTCCACCATGTCATTACTTCTATTTGTTAGCTGGATCAGTGTGTAAAGACTCTTAGGCCCAATCCCATTTCACCCCTGCTCCCTAGTCCTTGTTTTCGAGGGTTATCTTGTCCCCTTAATCTGAGTTACAATGGTTAGTGGTTAAAATCTTCCCCTAAGAATTGGGACAGCAGTTCGTGGGGTGTGACATGAAATAATGAGAAACGATATTAAACTAAGATATTACAATTTTTATCGTTTTTTATACACAATTCGTGGGCCTCTCTACCATCTTGCCAGTGATTCACAAGGCATTCTGGGAAATTCTCTGAGCCCCCGGGTTTGAAGTGTGGGTCTGAAAAATCTCAGTTTCGAGGGCTGAAGAGCCCCGAATACTTGGCCCTACCCCTAGGGACACACTACTCCTACTCTAAAACGGGCAAAACAGAGGGGAAGGGCTAAGGGGTAGGGAGTAGGGGCGAAATGGGATAGGGCCTTAGGTGTTACATTCAGATTGCTATGGTCATAATGAATCAAGCAAATAGTAAAGAGCTATAATTTGTCACCTGATATTTAAGATTTAAATAACGAGTTACCAAATGTGAGGAAAACCAGGGAAGAGGAGGCGGGTGAGGAACGACTCCCCTGAGAAGAGGAGGAAGATTAGAGGAAAAGAGGAACCACATTCGTGTTTGAAAACAGTTTTGGTTCATTAGGATGAAGAGGAAAGAAAATGATTAACAAAAGGAAGATAATAAATAAGTGAACCAAGATGTGCTTTCAATCAGCTAATCCTTTCCATATGAAATGATGAAATCTGTTCACTGAGGCTTCAAATCAACCACATATTCAAACAAACACTGTGATGATGAAGATTAAAGCAGAAACTATAGAGGAGTGGTTGGTTCATACCAGACAACGACCAGGTATTAACGTGATGCTTCAAAAACACACACTGCAAAATGAAAACATTCAACACAGAAGGGTTAAATATAATTGTGGTGACGTGTAATCTCCAAAATGGAGGATGAGGGACAAGCTTCAGAGTCAGTGCGGGTGTTTACAGTAAACTCACACAGTGACAAAAAGCATGTCTGTTGTGTTTTCAAATACATAAATGTTGCACAAGAGTCACTCATCATGAACGTTAGTGTTCATGGATCAGATCCAGATATGGGGGTTTCGGTGAACTCCCTATTCTCTCTTTTATCGCTTTCTGCTGAACGTTGACTGAGATCATTTTATTAAATTATATTTAATTTACACAACTTAATTCGACAGTTAGGGGGCAAATCCAGGAATATTTTCCCTCTTCACTTAACGTGTGGAGATTTTCAATGATTTCTCCGGAAAAATGCATGGATATTGAAGAAAAAATATATATATGCAGACATATTTAAGGGACTAATATTTATGAGTTTGTGTAATTTGGTACAGATCCAGATAAAAATCCAGAACTCGTGAATTTAAATGTGGTTTCATAGGGGAACTGTTGGGCCTTGGTGGAGGCATGAACTCTACTGAGTAAAATTTGACTTTATTATGCGGTCTAAAAATACAATCATCGATCAACTTAAGGTTGCAAGTTATGAATTATCACCCAAAAAAAAGTATTTTCTTCAGATTTATTTTGCTGTGTGACCTGGTGGATTTGCTTGTTGTGGTCTGAGTTTGTTTCAGAGTTTCTCTGTTGCCTCTTTTCATCACCCCTCAGTATTGCAGTGCGATAACTCTCCTCCTCGCTGTCTGGATCGCAGATCAAATCAAAGCTCTGCTCAGCACGCCAATGATAAAGCACTGCGTCCTCCGTAACTTCAACAACATCCCTCACCTCTGTGCTATCTTCCTTTAGTTGCTTGTCACCAGCTTATACTTGTATGTTTGGAACATATTTTATAGAAAAAACTGGAGCAGAAAAGAGGAGGCCAGTGACAAGAAGAGATCCAGTTACACGCTTGTACTACTGTCTGGGCGAATCGGAAGCATTCAAGACATATAACCCCTGTCCAGATATCGCTGATTAAATAATGCAGTCATAATAATCGAAGCAGCATTTCCATTTATGAAATCTAACACACACACACACACACACACAGGGTCTCTCCGTCCTCTCCCCCCATTTCCTAAACAGCCTGCCTGACTTCTTCGCCCCCATGCCAAATGCAGAGACGGAAAAGGAAAAGGGGAAAAATAAATAAATCTTCAATTTTAATGGCTCATTTCCGTGGGACACTACCCCTTAAGCCTTGGGCCTGACATCAGTAAAGAGACAACCCCTCAACCCCCATCCCTGCATTAAATCTTCCCATCCAGCCACTCTGTGTGCAGGACTAGGAACCGGCAGTATGTCTAATCAGATTTCTCAGTTTGGTCATCCTCTCCAGAGAGCAGACAGACAGTCGGACATGCTGGTGGCAGAGCAGGTGAAACCTCCGACCCAGACAGACTGAATTCATGATTAGTTTTCTGTTTGTCTGCTCATGTGTTTATTTTTATTTGTGTTAGTGCAAAAAATTAACTGTGAGATTATAAACAATGCATTTGTTGAAACATAGAAAACTTGCAGAGAGTCAGTAAGAGACGGTGCATTAGTAAAAGTAAAAGTTGTATTTTCAGAATTGTATCTGTAATTTCCGTCAGATTAAAACTAGTGTAGGCATAATTGGACATAGAATTAAAAAGTTTAAAAATAACTTTGCATGTTTGTTAACTAATTACTAATAATAACAAATAATGAACCAATAAAGAATGGAAGGTGAAAAAAGCTGAGTTTTGTATACAAATAAATCTTCTTTTCATGTTGACATATATTTAATAGAACAGCTGATTACACATCATAAAACGACTAATCACTGTATAAAAAAAAGTCCCATTTATTCATCTATTGTATCTTTAAATGAAATAATTCTTTGTTGTTACAGCTTAAACAAATATTGTAATTTGGAAACAGTTACTGATACTCATAGTTGAGTTTGGAAAAAATAAATAACAACACTAGATCAGCCAATCAAAACACAATGTAGAGGGGAATCACTTAATTATAAAAAAAAATATTGGAACCAAGATACCTGAGCAGGTGAAACTCCAGTGTAAATATTACGTTTTGCTGTATTATGGTCAATTTACCACCAGTTGTTTCCTCAAGTTATACATACCAATAACATTAAATATGCAATTAACTAAAATCGATTGATATATTATTTTAGCCATTTGATCAGCTGAGCCCTTACTTTTGTCTTACTTTTATAATATTTTTCTGGATATTTGTTACTCTCTGTATTAAATGACCCTCGAAGGCCACAAGGTGCAGTTTAAATCTCATGAAAAACCTTGTAAGGGGACCTTGGGTTGAGACTCTTTAGTCAATGTACTGTTTCCAAAATCAACCACTTGTATAAATCATAAATAACAAAGGACGTGTTTGTTTGTAATAATGTATCATAAATATGATTGCTGTTACTTAGAATTGTATCAGTGCCTTTTGCATCAATGGTATTTGTGTATATGCCCATGAATCGACACGACTGAGGAGCACTGGTACGTCCTATGGAGTTGTAATATAATGTACCGGTAATTTAATGCCCTAAATACAGATGTGACATCACATTGAGAAAGAGGAAAAGAGGATTTTTATGTTTTGCGTTATCAGTCACTGCATCTGCCATTCACTGGGTCACCCTCCACTGGTCCCCGCTCCTCTGTTGTCTCTTCGCAGCTCTGTGCCTCCAATGATCTTATGTACACACACCTGATGATTACTATGCAGCGATGAAGCCATGAAAAAGAGAAGCAAGGCACAGAACAAAAACAGCAGGAGAGAAAGGGCTGATGGGAATCTTCTCGGCACAGTAAACACCACATGCAATAATCTATCAGACCTTTGACAACATGAGGCAAGAGCGGAAACAAATGAAGAGAGGGGGAGACGACAGAGAAGATATAACCTATACTGATAATATTGTCAATGAAAACATGTTAATAAAAGCAATAAAGCTTTACATAAATTGTACATTTTATTTTAAATTAATTTAACTGCAGGCGATTCTTTACTGTTACTGGTGTGACACCAGCTAAAGGTGTAATATTGTTTCACAGAATGCTTATGCATGCATGTGTGTATACGTCAGTCAAGCTGGTTTCTAATTAAGAGTTGCTGTGCAAGGTTAGCGATTGTCGCTAAGGAGGAAAATCCCTATCAGCCGGCCCATTTTCATATGAATGAGCTCCTTTAATTAAACCGAAGAGCTAATGAGAGCCTATATCAAA
Organism: Pseudopleuronectes americanus; assembly: GCA_038501795.1. NCBI lineage: Eukaryota > Metazoa > Chordata > Actinopteri > Pleuronectiformes > Pleuronectidae > Pseudopleuronectes > Pseudopleuronectes americanus. The sequence goes on along the minus strand of CM076717.1, from coordinate 14,310,973 downwards.
ATAATAGAATGTCTTACCAGCGTTGTACGAAGTGAACAAAAAAAACTAAAAGATGACATATAGGACGAAAAAGAGCTGAGGAGTGAGAGAGAGAGACGAGCGCCGTGAAAGGCAGGGAGATTAACTGGTTCTGAGCAGAAAACAGATATCTGTTGTCTTTGAACCTGTAATGTTATTTCTGTGCCGACAGAAGTTCAAAGGATCTCAGAGCCGAGATTGAGTTAGACTTTGGTGCACAAAAGGAACGAGCGGGAGGAAGAGAGAATAAATGTCGACTTGCATGTTCTAAGTCTGGTGTGTGTGTGTGTGTGTGTGTGTGTGTGTGTGTGTGTGTGTGTGTGTAAGAGAGCGAGAAAGACGCAAGAAGCAGATCTCAGATGAAAAGCAGAAAAAGAACTCCATTGTTGGGAGTCTGTGTATTTGTGTGTGTGTGTGTGTTTGTCAGACGTGCACCACATATCGTTGTGTGCTTGCTATAATTTCTCCATTTGAAGGTTAATTAACGCTTGGAGTGAAAGCTACAGGACTGCGAATCAAAGACAGTAAACAGTCTTCCAGCTGCCTCAGGGGATTATTAGAAAAATAAATGAAAGCTGCACAAAACAATTAAAAATTATTTGAAATGTGAACTTTGAGAAGTATTTTTCCCTCCACTTTTCTGTGATTCCGTTACAGCGATCTGGAACATGTGAAAAAAACTTTGAACAAAAGAGCGTTAGCGGACCACCGCGGAAAAATCACAGCCCACAAACATGGAAGCTTCAACTGCAGTAAAGTATAAATTATGTTTTGTTTGCATTTACATGATGAATCCATATGGTTGGTACAAACCAAATGAGGATATAACATGGACTACATTTGTCACTTTAAACAGCAAACAAAAGATTATTGCAGCAGCCAGTGGCAAACGACAATAACAGTTAAAGCTCCTTGAAAGAAGCAGAGGAGGTTGGAAAGTGTGTGTGTGAGTGTGAGTGTGTGTGTGAGTATGTGTGTGTGTGTTGTTAGTGGTTTGCGAGGGCTCTGTATGTATTTGATTTGGGGCTGTGCCGTGTGCATGTCTTCACCCTCAATCTGGCAAACCAGAGGGATATGAGCTAATTAAGGAGGAAGACAACCAAAGGGGTAAGACAGGGAAGAAATCAAATTAAAGGCAGGAGGGGATTAGAGGCAGAGGCAAAGTACTTTCTGCTTTCTGCTGGAGTTCAGCTCAAACATTTGGAAAGAGAGAGGACGAAAAACAAAGTGAAGAGAATAAAAAGTTCATGAGACATAAGCCAAAACTGATTTGGTTATTTCAGACTGTGATTGCATCAAATGACCCCCCCCCCTCCCCACCACCACATTTTCATGTGTTCATTTTTTGTCTTTCTGTCCATTTCTCTCCGTCTTTGTCTCTTTTCCTTCTCCCTTCAGTTCCCTCAGAGGACCTGTCCCTGTCCCAGCACTGCAGTTCCTATCTGATGGGCATCGCGCCACTGTTTTCATAAACACAGTTTTTGGAGGGCCAGCATACATACATAAACAGCAGCACCACAGGCTGCAGTGTCAGATCTCCTCTAAACCTCCGTCACTCACTCTGCTCTTCTAAAAGCCCCATCAGCCAGTGTTTGGGCCAGTCTGACAGTGCTGGGCTTTTCAGACGTGTCCCAGACAGAACCAGAGCCATGTTTGGGTCCCTCCCCCCCACAGGCACACAGCCCCGTGGCCCGTCAGAACGCCATTGTACCCGCCTGTCAGTCCAGGATTAACTCTGTATACACACTGACCCATTACAGAACACACAGAGTCGACCTCAGGGCACAATAAATATCCCTTTAATCTGATAACCTCTCGCTTGCTTAAAAAAGTAAGTTATTTAGAGGCTTTTGAGGGTTTGAAATGCTACGTTAGCGGATTATTAAATCTGTAAACAGTTTTCACTGAGAGTTCAAGAGCCGTTAGTGGTTTCCTCAAACTAAGATTTTTTGTTTCTTAATGTGTTTTTGTTTTTTTCTTTCGTACACAAAAATCCTCAACATGGAAGAGCAGTAGCAGTCGAAAACATTTAAAGAAGTCCTATCCACAGTCTTAACAATAACAGCCTACAATAATAGCAGTTCAGACTCCAGGGATACATGTTGTCGGATGACTGGGGCTGTATGTTTCACCTAATGGATTTTATTAAATATGATTAAATAAATAAACTCTGAAAGAGGTCATTTTACATGTGTCTTTTTGTTTGTTATTTACCGCTCAAATTTGACTTTTTTGGTTCAATCTCACCTCCTTCAAACCCTCCTGTGCTTCTGAGTAACAAACGGTCTAAAGGTTTGGCAGGACTTGTTTTACCAAAAAAAGTATTCTTAAGATTATAATAATAATAATATTTTAAACAATAAGTAGAGCAGAAAACTTGACAACACCTTCACCAGCTTCAACAACAAAATACTACTATTATGCATAAGTATCAATAACCTAATGAAAAGCATATATTTATATAGTTAATAGAGAGTACTTTTAATTTCAATACTTTTAAGTAACTTCTGTTCATACTACTTGTGTACCTGTATTCTTGCACATTTTCAGTGCAATCAATCAATCAATCAATCAAAATTAATTTTTATAGCACTTATTCACAAATCACAATTTGTCTCATAGGACTTTGACTTGGTGCAAAAATATAACTTTTTAAGAAAAAGCTGAGACATTTTACTGTTACACAGCTCCAAATCATCAACAACACTTTTTGGGCTAATGTGGACCGAAAAATCGAACGGCTTTCAGACTGCGTGACACATAAGGAGTGAGTTAGGACTGGTCTCTTTGTTTAGTCCCATCATGTTTGGTGACTGATACAATAAACATCACATCTACCTCTAGGTCTCAGCGGGTCAAACGGACTCCCCAAGGCCCCCCCCTTTTAGACATTTCATGAGATGGTATAACAAGCATGACGTCCCAAGAATAGATGACATGTTTTTGACATCTTTCACAAGGTTATGCAGAGTGGAAGTGGGTTTTCACATGACCCCAGACATCACGGACCCCACTGGGCGAGACGTTAGCTGATGAACTGGACCACCAGCTTTTATCCCTCCTCCCTGAAGCTTTAAGTCTCAGAAGTAACACAATGCTCAAAAGGGGAAAAGCTTCAGGCCTTTCCTTCAAATTCATTACTGTGTTGTTTTAACATAATCAATGGGGACATTTATGTGCCTACACAAGAGCTCAAACCAAAAAACTGGTTTAAAAACTGTTTTGATTATGGCAACAGTGGTGGCACAATATATAATGAGAGTTTGCTTGACAAATATGCTGATTAGGAGAGAGAGGTACCCTGGTTCCATCCCCCTGGCACCCTCGAAGGATAAGTGATATCTTATTTATATTTTATATAATAAAGTCAACATTTCACTTTACTGAATAAGAGAACATATAATAATAACTTAATTCAAACTTATGGTTTATTTAGTTGCTGAAGTATATTGGTTGTTTGTTGTTTGGCTCTAAACGTACATGAACAGAATAGAGGAGACTTTAATGTAATTTAAAAAGATGCATGTAAGAAGGATGAATAATGAAGGGGAGGGGTATTGGAGAAAAGTAATTTTTTTCCTTTATTAACTTGTGTTTTAACCGCAGTCCGGATGTGTTGATGAGCACCTCTGCCCCCCCCCTCTCCTCTGTATGTAAGGTGAATGAGAGACAACATGACTCGGGCAGGTGCACAGACTACTGGCTGACATATTTCAAGGTGACGCTGCAGGTGACCTCTGACCCCGGACGACTTGGACTCTGCACAGCTCAGCTTTAAATATCGACTGTTATTCTTCTGCCGTCAACCTTTCAATAACGTCCCTTCGTCCTGAGGTGACGCGGGAGGAGAGACGAGAGGATGACAGCGGCAGTAAAAACAGAGTGTCAGGGTATGGAAACAGTATATCAATAGGTTGCCTTGTTGAGGTGCCAGCCCTCATTTGCATGTTTTTTTGACTGTGTAAATTAGACAGGAATAGATATGCAAACAACGCAGTGGTGATGGGAGAACAACGGTGGTTTTAAAAGCTTGAATTTCATTAGGAAGTACTGCTTAACCCTTGCAAAATGTTTCAGACGGATCAGCTCATATCCTGTTTTATTTGCAAATAATGAAATTTCGTTTTTAGCTGTGACAGTAAAAAAAAGAAGTCACCAAGACTGAACAGTACATCAATTAAAATGGCTGTTATCTTTACATAAATATACTCAAGGTCTATATGAATTAGATGGGAAATGTTAACAGGGACCTTGCAGAAGAGAAGTCAATGTGGAATATAAAGCATAATGGTAAAAATGGCGCTTAGTAGAGCTTTACGTACCAACCACTGTTGCAGATGGAGTACAACCCCATACGGTAACGGTATTCCCTGACGGCAGAAGTCTCTTTCAGAAGTTGTGCTGCTGCCGCACAGCAAATATTGTTCAGGAATGGTTTTAGGAACGTGGAAAAGAGTTCAAGGTGTTGACCTGGCCCCCAAATTCCCAAGATCTCAATCTGATGGAGCATCAGTGGGATGTGCTGTAATAAGAGTTTGATCCACCGAGGCCCCCACGTCGCAACTTACAGGACTTAAAAAGATCTGATACTAACGTCTTGTGCCTGATAACACAGGACACGTTCAGAGGTCTTGTGGAGTCCATGTCTACACAATATTAGACAGATGGTTTGAATGCTGTGGCTTATTGTTGCAGTATAAAAGCTGAGAGTATACTGTCTTCTTTTATGTTAAATTGATCTGATATATTCGAAATAACGCTTGCACACAAAAAACAGGTAACGCAAAACAATTTAGAGGTACGAGTACTGATGCACAATCCCGCAAACTACCAGACAAATTAACAACAAACAAACACAGACAAAAACCTGATGTCTTTGGCAGAGGTAATTAAACTAGTTTCTGGTATTGCTCTAAAAAGAGGACATTTTGTTCTTTCATATCACAATTACTTGTACCTTGATGGGTTTGCGTTATGATACCAAAATTCAAGCTGTTGTAGGAGAAGTGAAAGTGTTTGTAACCATACATTTACCAAAGCAGGCATAAATCATTTACAAAGGTTTCGAGACAAAATCAAAGCAACTGCAAAAGACGTCCGCAGCTGATGGGGGATGGGGGCGGGGGGGGAAGAGGGGGAAAAGCTGCTTCGGAAATGGACACGTTTAATGAAAGCAGCTTCGGTTGTATTAATTAAACAATGCCCATTTTAATCATGACTAATTACATTTGTAGGCAAGGTTTGAGAGGATGGAGGCGGGGAGGGAGGGTGATGGTATCTGTGTCTGTGCTCATTAGTGCTGTGGAGGCAACATACGACTTCTGTCATCAAACCATCAGTAATAAACATAACCTCTGTCAGGGTGATATACTGTAACTACTGCGATCCCGGGACAGGTTGAAGCAAAACCTGAAAAAAAGCAGCTTCATCATTTTGAAAATTATAAATACATCGTCAAACAATTAGAAATAGTCTGGAGCGAGCTATGAATATATTTCAGCGCGTTAGCAGCCTAACCACCTCCCCACTGGTTAAACAGTTAATTAATGTTGCAGCCATTTATCAGTCAAATGGCTGCTAATTAGTCTTTTCAATCTCTTCTGCTTTGAACCACATTTTAAACTCCGCTCTCTCTCCCTCCTCTTTTCGCCTCGTCAATAATCCAGCCACCATATTCCCTTCCCTCTGTGTTGTCCTGTTATCTCTGCTCATCAGCCACTGTTTCCCATCCATAAACATTCAGGAGCGGAGACGCTGACCCTCGACTCTCGGCTGACCCGGAGGCCATCAGCAAAAAATAGAAAAGAGCGGTATTGAAGGGAAATCATCAGGATGAGAGATTTAAAAGGAGAAATATGTATGAGGGAGTCATATGTGGAACTACTATATAAGCGCCAGGGCGAGAAATACTGCATATCAAAATGTCTCGGGAAGACAAGTTGGTTTGAATTCTTTCCCATGTCCGGTATTATTCCTGGTTCTAGACTGATGCTGATGATGATGATGATTTATGAGTGTGTGTGATAAGCTGAGGTGAGAACACACTCCCAGCTGCAGTCACATAGCCTCCCTGTCTCCTCTTCTCGCCACAATCAGCTACGGCCCTAAAAGAGGATTATTCTGTCCATCCAAACCTCCTCACCTAAGCTCAGAGGGGACTCTACGCACGCACACACACACAACAGGATTAGCATGCATGTTAAAATATAGTAGGGGAAACGTGCTGCAGATACACTCCTGAGTCTGTATTAGTGGAACGTGAGACGATCTTTATCAAGACAAGGAGGATGTGGGAAATCATCTTCTAAGAAGAAATAAAAGTGATTCAGCATTTTACAATTATAATTGAGGCATAATGCATTGTATTTTTTTAATGGTTTAAAAAGCTTTTGGCTTTTGACTTAGGTTTAGTTATACATTAGTTTATATGGTTTCTATTTAATTTATATATATATATATTTTAAATTATTATATTTATGAAAATGTAAATTATCTCTCAAATTTGAAAATAAGAAACTTAGTGTTTATACTTTCCAAAAACCGCTCACATCCATCTCAGCGGTGACACAAATCTGGGCCTAATCATGACCTGCCTGTGTAATTATAACATTATGGCATATATTGAGAACTCTAAAAGATGATTTCCATTAGTGTCTAATTAGGAGACATCCGTGCAGTAACGAGAAAAAGGTTTTCAATAAAAACTAGAATGGATGGGGAATGAAAAGGGGGTGGGGCGAGAAAGAGAAACTGGAGAGACTCAGGAGTAAAAAGCGACACAGAGATTTTTTTTCTTGTCTGGTTTTCTATAAGAGGAAGGAGAGGAGATAAGACTAAAAGGACTGTCACTCAGAGGAACAATCCCTCCAGTGTCCCCTCTTGCTCCTGCTGCTCCTCCCTCCCTTTCTCTGTCCAATTTCCACAGATTCCTGCTGAGATAGTCGCTGTTCACAGGGACAGTTTGCTGACATCATCTGCTACATACCGAGTATCCTGCACTCTCACTGCACCGCCCCACCACACGTCTGTGACAGGACGGACACGCATCTGCACAGACGCCCACTGACAAACCCTTTTCAGAGTTCAATTATTATAAAACATTATATTTATCAATGCCATTAATACCCTTAGGTAATAGGGGGTTATGTTTTCACCCCTGTCCATTTGTTTGTTGGTTCATTGACTGTCATTAGCTTACACGAAAAAATATTGAGCAGATTTCCACAAAACTTGGTGGAAGGTAAAGAACCCATTTAATTTTGGGACAGATCCGGATGAGGGAGCAAATCTCTTGACATTTTGTGCCAGGGCATTTTGTGAGGACATTGATCTTGATGAGAAAAACAAATCAGGTATATATTTAAGTGAGCTGGTGGGACTGTTGAGCCATGGCTAAGGTATGCACTCTACTGAGTGTCATTTAAAATGTATTTAAAAATACAATTTCTGTAACTTAAACCCTAAAGTAGAAGGTACACTTCTTATGGATTTTAGTAACTGCTGGGATCGTATATTTTGATCGAATTGGTTTTGAGCAAAGCAAAAGGAAATGATATGGTATAATATGTCAATTATACTGTATAGAATAATCGTCAGCAGAGCAAAACAACCAGAGAAACCTGCAGTTAGGGTCAGTATGCAAATGTGATGTATAGTAATTGTAATATACGTTTGCAAGGTCCCTTTCAATAAATATCTGCAGCTTCATGTTCTGCTCTAATTTGGTTCGGGCCCATATTGTCAGAAAAAATGTTTTAATCAACTAATTATATTTATTTATCAGTTATGAAACAAAATGCATATTTTGTTCTGTGCAACATCTGAAGAGTTAAAATGTTCACCACAGTTCTGTACAGCTGAGGTCATCATTACGTTTGAGGAACTTAACTAAGACAATGTTTGTTAATTGTTTAATAATAGTTTAGTGATGATCAAAATGTTTAATTGTCTGTTAATCAATTAACTGATAACACAACTAACGGTTGCTGTAAAAAAAACTACTACATAATTTGTGATTCCTAAGGACAAGACCAATTGTAGGTTCAGGATAGATCTGTTTATTTGTCAATGATTAGGATTCAATTCAACTCAAGCAATCGCTGATGTAATTGCTATTCGGGCTAAAATGCAGCTCTACAAAATCAGCAAAAGAAAATAAATTGAAATATGGAAACATTGTGAAATCACAGAGCAGTAGCCAATGCATCCAAACCTGAAACAGGACATGATCTGGAGTGATGCAGGCACTTAGGACATAGATTTGAACGAAGCTATGATGCCAGAAAATATGTTTAGGACAATTAGGACTCAGCTAAAGTGGAAACATCCAGGAAAAAAAAAGTTAGGTGTTAATGAAAGGAATCGATTGAGACTCGTTCAACAAATAGGAAAAGAAAAGTGATTTTGTGATACAAATCAAAAGCATCAGGTACAGAAGCTTCCACCCTTGTGATGGAAGCAAACTGGATTAAGTCCATCTCCATAAAGGAAGATAAAAACCACCACTGTTTCAAATGCACTCAGCATTCCACAATCATTGCATTTCAGCAGACTGTCGGCAACTGCAGAAAATAGGCTAATTGAAGAAAGTTACGCAGTCCTGATATCAAGGCCAGTATTCCCCTCACCTCTACTTGACCTCTAAGGCCATCTCTATCTCTCCGTCTCTAGCACTGTCACTGAGTCAGGCACAAGTGTTCGCAACAGAAATCAGGACTGCACCATCTTTTTGTGGGGATCAAAGATATAACGTTTAAAATGTAAGTGGATGCCGACAGGCTGAGAATCTGCTTTGGACTCCTCTTCATTTCCTGGACAACCTTTGCTTCCACCTTTTCCTTTCTTCTTAGAGGTGGAGGATAACAGCTGCTTGGTTTCCGGGTGAAGACCCTCTGAGGAAAGGATAAACAAACGGTTCAAACAAAAGGGTAAAACATCTAAAAGAAAAACTTTATATAAATAGATCCCTTTATGTAATAAATCCAGAGTATAGTGTATGCTGTCCTACACTGTGTGCAGCACTAAGTCATCTCAAGGTGGGTGTATCTAATGCATGATAGAGATCTTTTCTTCCCCGTTATGTGTACGGTATTAGTGCTGGAGCCTGTTTGGTGCTCTGACCTCGAGATCAACTGATGTCTTCATCCTCCTGATGTAACTGATCAAAATATCTCAGTTCCTTGTCGAGTCTCTGTCTTATGGTTCGTGGCTTCTTCTGGTTCATCCTGACACGTGCACACCAACACCGTGTCTCCTCTATCTGCTTAAACTTCATTCTCAGTCCTACTGAGCTGCTTCCTGTGAACGCTGAGTTTCTGTTCACTGCACTTCATGCATGCACTATAAATTCTTCTGTGCCGTCATATCTGCACCTCTTTTGTATGTGCATGTTTTCAAGGATGAAATACTGTCTGGCTTTCACACACGGAAGGTAAGAAATGTTCTGCGTTCACTGCTTTACATGCTGCCTGTCTGACCTCACGTACAACGGCGCCAGCATTATTCTCGTTATCTCTATGCCAATGTGAGGGTTGTTATGGTTGCAGCGCAGCCAGAAATTTCCTTGTGTTATCTGCGATCAGCTGAAAAATGTCCATTTACCACCACAAAGCACATTCATACACCCGAACTTAAATGTTTTGTGTTTGCATGCAAGCGGCACTTTTCTCATGTTTTTCTTCAAATGCATTTGTAGGTATTTGACTCTGAAAACATCTACCACATCTACTATACAATAAAAACACTTCACAGACCTAATGGGACAGGGCTATAACTGAGGTCTAAGAATCAAGATAAGTGCACATGAAGCATTAGGGAATTGACTGGTGGCCTCCTTACCAGACGAGGTGAAAAGTTTTCACCAAACTAAAACCAAACACGAGTTAGGGGCAAAAGAAATTGGGTCAGCAGTTGGAGGGTGTATATTTTGGGGGGTGAATTATAACACAAGGTTTCCGACCACTTTAGAGTTTTTAGTGCTTAGACCAGATAAGAGTTTGTAGTAATATAATCTTGTTTCCTTCTGCACCCACAGAAAGATCAAAATACACTGAATGCGAGTTAATGAAATTCTAGACACAGTGACTGGCTGCTGTGCTGCAGAGTTTTTTTAACATCAGTTACTATCACAAAGCTGTAAGTTGTTACTTATGTGATTGCACATACAGAGAGAGAGACAGTATATGTTGGGAATTGGTAAAACATCACAATAGATTAACATTAGACAAATTAATTAGTCAGTTGCAATTATCTTGATGATCAATTCATTGTGTACTTTTTTATCTTAATAAAATACTGACTACTCAACTACTACAGTTTTGTAAATGTCAATATTTGTTGCTTTTAAGTGATTCAAATAAATTGATGAATTTGTGACGGCCCGCTACAATATCGACATCGACAACAACGTACTTGTTTTCAATTTATTTACAATTTACAATGGGTAAAATATGATTTCACTATAGAGCTATGGGCATTGCAATGATTCACTCAGCCCCTACTTGCCCCATTCTCTCTCTCAGTCTTACAAATACAAATGACAACAGGAAAATTTTGAACATGGCAGCTGGCCATGGTCAAAATAATGAATGGGGAGCTCAGCGTGCACGTATGAGTGTGCAAGTGTGAGGCAGTGAAGAGGATGTAGGTGAGGTTCTCTTTCTTAATGTTTTTGTTTTCTCATTCCCTCCCGGTGTGGAGCCATGGGTTTGGAGCAACAGAAGGTAAAATAAACAGAGAACAGACTTCCCCCGGAACACGGGCAATCCCCAGAGGAATCCTGGGAATGCGGCTCAGGATTACCACATCCTGAAAACTGTCTGTAGAACCCCGAAAGACAAGGAGACGTATTCTGTGTTCTAGATGTGTGTGCTGATGAAGAGGGATACTTCTCTACACCTTCCAGTGTCAAGTTAAGGTCAGTGTCTACTTTTGAGATGCACCTGGGACTCCTTACCTTGTATCCGAATCTTGTACTTCCCGCTCTGTCCAAACCCACCCTCGATAACGCCGCTCTCGCCCGTCGACAGTGTGACCTTCAACCCCACAAAGAGCTGGAGGTTGGTTTCCTTCTTGAACAGGTTGCGGCCAATCACAGTGTAGTCATCACTCACCTGAGCACAAGAGTGTGGGAAAGATGCTTATGAGCAAGGGACTTAATAAAAGACACAATAAAAACTACAGAAGTGAGAGAGGTTATATTTATTTGTTTGTTGACTGATTTGTTTGGTTTGTCAGCGGGATTTCACAAAAACTACCGAACAAAGTACCACAAAACTTGGTGGAAGGACAAAGGCCAAGAAAGAACCCGTAACATTTCAGATTAAGGATTTTTGGACACTGTAAACAAAATGTGTTGAATTTCAGAGTTTAATTATTATTCTGCACAAGTATTCCGATAAATTCACACAATCATTGATGGATCTTGATGAAAAAAAAATTCAGGTTTATTTAGGGAGCTGATATTCTTGAGTGAAAGCAATTTTGGTGGTTATCCAAACAAAAGAGGACTGCTTTGCCTTTGTGTCAGAATACACACCATTGAGTGTCATTCTAGTTGAGTGTACCCACATCAGGATGTCTTTTAATTCAATCGGCTGGTTCCTTCCTGCGATGTCTATGTGTTGTGGGCTGCCATGATTTCACTTTACTATCTTGGCTGGTTGAGGGAGAAGAGTTGATCATCTGTCCTGCGTCACACTGATCATCGGCGGTCATGTTATTTAAGAATCGCCGTCAAGCTGTCGCGCACGCTCCCCTTCATCCTCCTGCACATTTTACGTCATGTTTGTTTGTATTTCTTGCTTATCATCCATCACTAAGTTGATCTAACATGCCACTAATATGATAAGAGGAGGGCACCACTCTGTCTCCTGCTCACCCCCCCCACCGCCAGCCCTTTCACTGTCTTCGTCCTTTCCCTCATTCATTCTTGAACGTTTGACCCTGACTTCTCTCAAGCGTGACTGATGCTCTGATAAAGACAAAAATTACAGTTGCTATACACATCCAATAGACCGTATGAATTGTGACTGGATGAGGCTGTCATATCTCAGCAATGCCAGTAATGTGTTCTTTTACCAAAGAGAATACTTAAGTCTTGAAACATAACTGCCTTTTTCTGGAACGTCACATGACCATGATCAGACCTCTCGCACGCTCTATTTTACTCCTGAGGCAGCGACTGGAGCTGTCAACAGCCTGAGGTGCTAACAGCAGGAAACTAGTTCACACTCTTGACCCCTAACCTGAATCTAACCCTGCATGAGGGTGCACACAGTTTAACTGTAGCACGCCAAAGGACATGAGTCATACCATCTTCTGGGCACACACAACCTAAAATACATAAGGCTAGAGTTTTGGGATGGTGGTAACCTATAATTTTCTTTATTTAATCCGATGTTGAAGTCAATAAGAGAACGCTAGATATCGGTTTGAACTGGAATTAGGGATTTAGGGAAGAACATAACAGTTATAACACAAATACTAAAATCAAGATGGCATGTTAGTGAAAGAGAGGAGTGGAGATAGAGAGGGAAAGATGCTGATCCAGAGAGAGAGAGACAGAGTCAGGTTAACACAGTCATGTGGGTATTCCTGTGCCACTCAGGTGTGTCCAAACAGCGCCAGCCACTGACAGCTAGACAGGGCTACTGGCGTCAGGCGGCCACCCACACACACCTCAGTGTCTCAACACATGCAAAGGCATGAGTACGCAGCCTACCTCAAACGCTGCTCATCAGGGCTGCATATACATGCTTGTTTGTGTGTACGTGTCTGTTTATGAATATACAATAGGGGCTCTGTCTGACAGGCACGCTCCAGTGCCACCAGCAATGAGAAACATCCAAAGAACCAGAGGCAGAAGAAGAACAGGGTGATAGAGAGGGCAGAGGGGCCAAGAACAACAATCAAGGGTGAGAGGAGAGGTTGATAATCATGAAACAGAACATTTTAGATATCAAACCACAGAGTATCCACTTACCCTCTCCACCTGTCCCTCCTTGTGTTTGGTCTTGTAGATGTGCAGATGAGGCAGGGCAGTCTCTGCATAGCTTTTATCTTCAAACCCCTGTAACAGACGGCCCTGGAAGGCTAACCGACATGCATTGGCATTGATGTCTCTGTCCAGCTTGGAGCCAATCACAAGGCAGAGGGAGGGACATGTGACAGGCCGCTCAAACTCTAACAAGGCCCATTGCTCTGGGTCAGTTCCTGAACTCGACTCTCCCTGACCTGTGACATACTCATCCTGGTAGAGGTACTGCTTGTCACAGGTGAAAGGAGTTTCAAGAGAGTAGGGCAGTGATGGAGGTGGTTTAGTTTCTGCTGGGGAGTCGGAAGCTCCTACAGGTGGCAAGCCAAAAAAGGTAACCTTCGCCATGACTGTCTCGTGACCCATGGTGATGTGGAACTTGGCCCGGGTGGCAAGAGAACCCTTGAAGTAGCCTATCTTCCTGACAGAGATGACAGCTGCATAGAGTGTGTGCAGGGACCCTTGGGTGCACACCACACCCCGCTCCAACAGTTTAGGGTCAAACTGTGTCACACACACGCCCACTCGATCCCCCTGCATTGCCCCGGACACTGGCTTCCGAAACATCTGTACCGATTTGATCTTCTTGGTCACCTGATATCAGAATGTAGACATAAAGAAAATAACAATTGTAAAAAATTGACACAAATAACATATTTTTAAAACTAAATTTAACAGTCTGCTAAAACTACACACAGATGCAAAAGGAAGTAAACACTTTATGAATTCAGGGACTGGGCTGCTTCAAGTTTGTATTTATATCTTTTCATGAAATAAAAAATATGGGTGAATTTGCAGGTCTCTTACTTTCACATTTAAAAGATGGACATTGAACCTGGAATACAGCATTACATTAAATACAGATTAAAACATTACTTATCATTTCCACAGACATAAATTTAGGAAATAAAGGTCCAAATCTTCTCTTTAAAATATGCACATAAGTAAACAACTCCTCAACTTGCAGTTCTTATTAAAGCATAACAGAGGCGCTTTGTCAAAATATTGCATTTGTCATTATTGATGAATACAATCCCCTTTGAGGAGGTCAATTACTTTAAATGAATCAATGAATAATCAGAGAAATTAAAATGATTCTAAATTGATTATTTCTTGGGGATACAAATTTGTTGGGTTTCTTCAAGTGAAAACTCACATTTACATGTCTTTGTTTAATAAATAAAATTTAACACAGTTTTTACTTTTTTTGTTTTTACATCATAGTTGTTTCAGTAACTTGTAGTGTAAATTAATTGGTATAAATGTATCTGTCTGCCTAATAGTCAATCTATCTTTCTTTATATTTACTTCATCCTTGTGTCTGAGGTTTTCTTCAACCGCTCATAGAGCAAATCAACAGAATTAGACCAGGCAGAGTCTTTGTCTTCCAACATTAAGACATTTGCTGCCCCCAAGAGGTGAACAGGACAACTGCAGACAAAACTGCTGCGAGTTTCTGAAAGTTTCCATCTGTTCTATATTACCCACCCCCGGTCCCCTCATCCTCCTCTCACATTAAACTGACACATCCTCTGGACCCGCTCAGCCGTCCCTCCCTCCGTCTGCCCACTTCCACTCAACTGAACTTCCGAACTTCTGTGGTTTCTACCAAAGCATTACCGGCTCTCAGGAATGTTCCTTTCTTTGTAAATATCAGAGGTTCTGAATTCCTGCCCATCTAAAAGGATACCTTCAGTGCTGGGATTTCCACAGTGTCGTTGATGGCCAATGACCCTTGCAGGATAGTGCCGGTCATGATGGTTCCCTGACCACGGATGGAGAAGCAATGGTCCACAGCCATCAGAAGGTCCCCTGCAGGGTCTCTCTTAGGGAGGTACGTCTGTTTCTTCAGGAGCTGAGACAGACAAGCAAAAAAAGAGAAGCAGACATTTTCACACACAATAATATGACTGCTGTCATAATATTGTAAGGACACAATTACTAAAACATGAAACCAAATAAGAGAAGAGGTGATTATCATATCCATATTTATCCTGTGCCAAGTCTGACTTTATTGCTGCTTCACAAACAACACCTAGTACACATTTCCTTCTGTTATACACCCAGTTATTTGAACACCCAAGGGAAATAAGAATAATAATTCTCCTACAGCAGTTTACTGTTTGATGACATCAGTTAATTTTTGTGATTTGTCTGTTCTTAACTAGCAGATAATGAAAAAATGTACAAGAAAACACTGACTGATAAATCAGCCAGGATTAATGTGCAAGTATATTGACATCAACAATTAAAAAACATTACAGTTATGCCAAAGATAACTGAGACAGTTTGTGTTTATTATCACATCCAACAGATAGAACTGACAAGTTTAGTGTTTTAATCGCAAATGTGTAAGTCTCGTTTTTATAGAACAAAAAAGGTGATCAACAAATTGCATTATATTCAAGTGCGTTTCCAGACCTTACCTCTATTAACTGGGGCAATCCCTGTGGCTCCTCTGTGTCAGGGGCCTCTGGGCCCCCGGGCTTTGCTGCTACAGCAATCACTGGACATTCCTTAAATCTGGCCAACAACAAAAAATACATGAAGCTCCAATTACTTAATTCTTTGATGTTGAAATAATGATTTAAGTTGCTTAAAGTAAAATAAATTCAGAAATATAAAAAGATAAAAGGTGTGCCTAACAGACAGAGATGAGTCAGAGAGTGAGTTGAATGAGTTAATTTTGAAGCAGGTGAGTAGCTGTGGCTCAGAAGGTTGAGCGGGTCATACATTAATTTAAAGGTCAATAGTTTGATCCCTGGATCCTTATGTCTGAGTGTCCTGCGGCAAAAATTCCAAATTTCTACCAAAGCATCACCGGTGTGTGATTGTTTGTGTGTTAGTAAAGCACCATGTATAGAACAAGCGCTGTATTTTTATACATATATATTATTATACGTGATCAAATGCAGACCTTGTGGTCTCCAGTGTTTTGTGCAGTCTCTTGGTCATCTTCTCAATGGCGCTCTGTCTTTTGTTGGGTGGCAGGAGGTCAACCTTGTTCAGGACGACCACCATGCGAGGGCAGGTAAGCTCTCCTATCAGGAGACACTCTGCCGTCTGAGTTTGTATCCCCTTCACCACATCCACCACCAGCATCATCAGGTCAATGATTTGGGCACCTGGAGAAGACAGATAATAATTGAGAATATACTTGATTTTACTTTATTGGAAAAAACAGTCATCTGAAGCACAATAAAACAGTTATTTTATATTAGAGACATTCATGCTTTTCTGTTGTGCTTCTACAAAAAGACATCAAACTCTACAGTTTCAGTGAATAGGCCATGAAGACTGCCATAGCAACACAAACAGGAACGGACACAGTCGCCCAAGAATAACAGTAGAACAAGAAGAGAAATCAGGAGAGGGGTGCATGGAGGCATAGAGAGAGTAAAGGGCTAGAGGGTTGAAACCCGAGCTGAAGCTCACTTGGTTGTCTTTCCTTTCCCTAACTTTGGCTGTCTCTCTTTCCTGTGCTCCCCACTTTTCTCTCCTTCTATTTGGCTCTCTCCTTCCTGTGCTCTCCCCACTTGAGACAGGAGGGGAAGTTTAACACATACCCCCATCCAAACACTTTCCTTCCTCCCTAATCTACAGCATGTGCCACCCCACTGGCTCATATTTAGTGTGATGGTTACATGACACAGCAGCATTTAGTCTGCTTTAATATCAGGACCATTACTCCGATCAAAGTCTGCCCCCTGCACAGACTTAAGTTTTTAAAAAGTGGGATCTTGTTGTTTTTTTTGTTTCATTTCCTCTGGAACCCCACTACTCTTAACTCGTACTTCCACCGTCCTCATCAATATGAAATGATGAAGCAAGATGCCTTCAGAGAGAGGACGCCCTCTGCTGGAGAGGTCAAAGTTGTGTGTAGTAGTAGTTACAATAACGTATAAAGCTTCTTGTCAAGATCACAAGGTTTCAATGAATCATTTTCAATTCTGAAGTGTAATCAACATTCTGCTACGACAGAAACTTGGACTCAAGGTCGTTGGAAGATTGTGGTGAGTTCAAAATTCTTTGGCTCTCTTCAGGAACGTTTTCTGCAGCTGATTTCATCAATAAAAAACATTGTTCCAAAACATTCTACAACTTTGTTTACGCTCAATCGTTGTCATAGAAATTTGACATATTTTATACTTCCTTTGATTGAAGAAATAGCTCTAAGGAAGTACAACGTATGTCAATATTTACCTTTGATGCCATTTGGCAACAGAAATATTATTATGTGGTGCGCTACATTACTTCAACTATCAGCATATCAGCTATTACTACTTGGGTACCTGGAGGAAACCTGTGTAACAAGCGGGTAACAGTTCAATATATTTATTCATATTAATTAATAGTTAGTGGTAAAAATTAACTAGGTGTGTGTGGGTTGGCTCAATTGGCTGTAGATGATACAAACATAAGAATAATAAGTACATTCTCATGCATACCCCATTAAGTATAGATAAAGGACCAATCATCCATTATCTATACTTATTATCTATACTTTTGAGGGTCACAGAGGGAATGGAGCCAGCTGACATTGGGCAAGAGGCAGGGTACGCACTGAACAGGTCTTCAGATTATGACAGGGCCAACAAAAAGATAAATAACTATTCACATTCACACCTACTCTCAATTTAGAGTCTTAAGTTTATCTAAACTCAATCTGCATGTCTTTGGAGCTCTCAATGGTCTAAAGTTCAAAGGTGACAGCACTTTCTCTGAACTATTGTCCTGACTGTCCTGTCCACTCATTATTGTCCTATTGATCATTTTAAATCTTATTCAAAATGCTTTCGTCTTTTAATTCACCCTGATCCTGTTAATATCCCTTTTTTCTTTATCATTTTATTTTCTTGCACAGTTTTTACTTTCTTTATATACACACTTTATGTTGTTTGCAATGTTTGTAAAGCACTTTGGCCTAACTGGTTTATGAATAAATCTGACTAGGCCTCCTCCTGTATCATCATCCAGCGTTATAGTGAACACAATACCTGCCTGTGTGTGCCCCCAAGATAAGTTCACGTCCCTTTGATCTACTGTTATTTCAGTGACATGTGGAAACGAACACACTTGCAGACAATTCACGGCGCTCACCTCCAATGATGGTGCGGATGAGAGAGGCGTGTCCCGGACAGTCCACCAGGGTGAACTGCAGGCTGTCGTACTGCTGCTGTCCGGCGCTGGCCCGCAGCTGATCAGGTAGATCCACCGTGAATGAGGAGAAGCCGAGGTCCAGCGTGATGCCCCTCTCGCGGGACTGCGGGTTCTTGTCGAAGGCGGCCGTGGAGGCGGTGCTGCTCAGCGCCCGGGCCAGCGACGTCTTCCCGCTGTCGACATGTCCGAGCACCCCGACGTTAAAATTCAACGTTTTAACGCGGCTGTCGCCCCCGGACTCTGACATGTTAACCCGAGGCTCGCGCTGTTAGCTGAAGTGTCGTGTTTATGTTTTTTCCTCAACTCTGACCTGGACCTTGAACTCAGCTCCGACGGAAGCAGAAGGCGATGCTGGCTAGCTGTCAGCTAACTTTTCCCTCGTCAGCTACCGTCAGTTCAAACAGAAAACACACCAAGCAACAGGCTATGCTAACTAGCTTAACTAGTGTATGGCTAACTAAATAATTCGACTTAACTATGATGTGAACTACTTCCCTGTTGTCCGTCACTTCATCCCCAGGACAGCATGATGAGGCGGCTCCTGTTTTTAGCAGTTAGCATAAGTTTTAAAAGAAAAGGAGAAAAGCCGTGTCTGTCAAAATGTCTCCCAGGTTAAAACTTAACAGCAGCGTGTTGTAGTGATAAGTAAAGAAATATGTCCTTAGGTTCCTCATTCATTCAGCGACATCTCCTCGCTGTCAAGTTTCCAGCAGTTTCTACTACGACAAAGCGATTCAAAGCACAACCGGAAGTGAGGACGCTGGTGTACATGATTGACACAAGCCTTAGCCAATGGACGTGTTGTACGGCTTCGCATGGTCCAATCATTTTGTCGGACGGGCTAAATGGGCGGTGCATCAGGGTATCACTTCCGTTTATGTTCCCTAGTAACCCCACATGGAAACCGACTTCCCTGTGTTTTGAGTTTCGGCGCCGAGGTGTTGCTGTGAGAAGTGATCTGAGAAACACGAGCATTTCACCCACTTTAACCCCGTGTTGCATTTCTGACACCACAGCTTTGAACAAGCGACACCACAATGAAGATCGAGGAGGTGAAGAGCACCACGAAGACTCAGCGGATCGCCTCCCACAGTCATGTCAAAGGACTCGGGCTAGATGAGGCCGGGAATGCTAAACCGACCGCGTGTGGTCTGGTCGGCCAGGAGGCTGCCAGAGAGGTACGGTCCATCTTTCAATGCAGCCGCGCTACTCTTGTACTGTTTCAGAAATGTCTCAATGAGGTGAAGCGGGCTTTGCGTGGAAGTTCTAGCTCCATTCGGGGGGTACAATGCTAAAGCATGCTAGCTTAGTTAGCACAGTGGTGTCGCTGTTTCCTGCTGAGGTCTGAGGTGAGTTAAAGGAAAAGTTCACCCCGAACAGAAATCACTTCTATTCAGTGTTTACCAATACACTGTATATACTGGATTTCTGAGTTTTTACCAGTCTGGGTTTGAGGCTAAAATGTAAAATTGAATACAGAGACTAATGGATCTGTTTTTAAACATATTCACCAGTTGTCATTTCATTTAAACATGGGAATATTATAATTTTTTTTTCTCTTCCAACTAGTTAATAAGTACTTTCCAAAGTAGTAAGGGAAAGGGCCAAATTAACATTCATCTAAAAATCCTATACTTAGTAAATCTTATATATTTAAAAAGGAGATTAGATTTAGTGTTTGTTCTTTGTCAATACTTGACATGTAAATACTAGCCAGGGGTTGCTTTAGTCGTCAAGACGTTCACATTTACTCTGAGTTTGGAGCTCCTGCCACTCTCAAGCTTATTGATAACTTCACCAGAGCTGAAATATTGTGTCAATTAATTAATTAACTATTTTGATAATTATTTTGTGATGTTTACAGCAAAGAATCCTAAAAACTGCTGTGCATTTTCTAACTAGTTTAAGGTTAGTGAAAACGTTTAATCATCCAAATCAACCGAAATCATTCATCATCAAAAAATAATTTAGTTAATCAGTAATGAAAGTATTTATTAGTTGCAGCCCTAGTTTCATTGACATGCATGGCTGCCATAATGTTGTCGTGGACCAGGTCAGCCCCAACTTTGACATTATATTCCACAGTTCTAATAGCGATCTACAAATCATAGTGGATTTGTTAAAAGCTGTGCTCAAGTTTCCCGTACCTACAGTTTATTAATAAAATCATGATAGGAACTTGCTTTGAATACATTTTTCCCAACATAGCATTCAGCTCAGTTTCATCACTGTTTCTAGACTTCCTCAGCTACTTGAATTAAAATAGGTTCCTTATGAACTTTGTGACTATATATCAATATATAATATCAATACAATTTTTTTTTGGTCCCTCCCCAGGCTTGTGGCATCATTGTTGACCTCATTCGCTCAAAAAAGATGGCAGGACGGGCAGTTTTACTGGCGGGCCCACCCGGTACAGGAAAGGTAAGTGTTGATTAACTAACAGGTCAGAGGTAAAAGCCTCTTTTTGTGCCTTTTGATTATGCATTTTTAAATACATTTTCTTCCTCCCCTCCCTTCAGACTGCTCTGGCTCTGGCTATAGCGCAGGACCTGGGAAACAAGGTGCCCTTCTGTCCTATGGTCGGCAGTGAGGTCTACTCATTTGAAATTAAGAAAACAGAAGTGCTGATGGAAAACTTCAGGAGGGCCATTGGTGAGTGTCGCTTAGCTTATCAATTTGACAGCAAATTTTGATTCCTAGTCCCCAAACAATGCACTTTAACTGAGCTTTGTATGGTTTTGATGGGTCCTGATTCATTTGAGGTTTAGAAAAGTGTAATGGGTACAGTGTCTATGAAAAACAAAACAAATGAATGTTCTCCTTTTTATGTTCTATTGGCAGAATACATTTTAGCCCATTAGCTTCCTCTGAATTTCTTGGGTTCTTGCATCTTTTTGGAGTAACACATCCTAATGTGTTCAGCTCCTGAGGAGAAGTCATTGAGCAGGAAGTTGTGTCCTGATTGCACCATCTTCATGAGCGGAAAGGCAACACTATTTTGGATTTGAGAAGGAAGGAAAGGGGGGAGGGCTTTGCTGATGGCACCTGTCGCAGGGGAGGAAATGGAGCTTAGCCAGAGGGAGACGTGGTCATCAGCACCTTCACTCCTCCCCTAGAACACGATCTGCAGGCGGAGTGGCTTTCATTTGAAGCTTGTCATCACCTGTTCGATAAAGAGCACCGTGACGGACAGACCTTGCCTTAAGCAGCGCTGCCTGACCCCCACCACAAACGACCGTCCACCTGCGTGCTGCTTGTACTCGGCCAGTTCGAAAGAGGATAGAATGTGATCGTGTTACACATAACGATGCCCAGAAATGTCATGGGCACGCGCACACGTGTTCGCTCCCTTTTAATAAAATAGACAGAGGGATGTGGCGGCTTAGTTGACACAGGAATATAAAGGCCCAATAGAGTTATCACTCGATACACTGCTTGTGTGTGTGACTGTAATGTCGCCCGCCCCTAGGACTGCGTATCAAAGAGACCAAGGAGGTATATGAGGGGGAGGTGACG
Source organism: Pseudopleuronectes americanus (assembly GCA_038501795.1). NCBI lineage: Eukaryota > Metazoa > Chordata > Actinopteri > Pleuronectiformes > Pleuronectidae > Pseudopleuronectes > Pseudopleuronectes americanus. The sequence goes on along the minus strand of CM076717.1, from coordinate 14,289,243 downwards.
GAGCTGAGCCCCTGTGAGACTGAGAACCCCATGGGCGGCTACGGGAAAACCATCAGCCACGTCATCATCGGTCTGAAGACGGGCAAAGGCACAAAGCAGCTCAAGGTCAGATTGAGAAATATGTATTATTTTTAATCTGCTTCATTAGATCATGTTTAACTGCTGTTTGTAAAGCACCTTGATCTATGTTGTTTATTTTCACAGTGTAGTAAAAATATAATTATGTAAAAACCGGTAAACATGTTTATTCACTATGAATCAAATAATCTAGGTGCAAAAACACATTCTCTCTTCTTCCTCTTCTAGTACTTTTATTTATCCCACGTCCCATTTCTCTACCACTTGTTTGATTAGCCTGTGCTTTATCACAGAATGAGTATAACAGCTGATTTCTAGTTATGTTTTTTTTGTTGTTGATGATCAAGATGAGGATCTGTAAGTGCCTTAAAGTCTCTTGTCTTATTTCCTCAGCTGGATCCTAGTATTTATGAGAGTCTACAGAAAGAGCGTGTGGAAGTTGGAGACGTCATCTACATTGAATCAAACAGTGGAGCTGTCAAGGTATCACTATATCACTTCCACTTGTTACTATCGCACAGTTGTGGTTTCTTTATCATAAATTGTAGTTCATAAATTAAATATTTCACAAAAATCTTGAAAGTCTTGGTTATGCCATGGTTGAGTGATTTCTGTCCTGCCTGTCCTCTTCTGTCCTTCACTGCCCCGTTCTTTCATCTCTCTCAGTTCTGCATGAAAGCTCTGTTGCATTTTCGGCTGTGCTCTGAAATTAGCGTCTCTCATTCCTACCCCCCTCATGCCCCCTCTATCTCATCATCTCCCACAATGCCCCTTTACCAGCGGCGGGGCTTGTGGGCTATGTTGACAGGCTGCGATGACGGTTCCTTTAATCAGTGCAGGTGGGCTGAGGTGGAGGAGGCGGACAGGGCGACACATTTGTTACTGTTGACAGCATCTCATGACCCGCCGCCTCAAAACCCTTTCATCCCTCAGCAGGCTCTCCGTGCTGGCCTGGCACCAGGTTCACTCGTACACCTGCTCTCCCTCCGCTCGTGTGTTGTCTTTGTTTCACTGCCGTTAAACAGTGGGTATTTTGTCTCATTTTAAATTAGTAACATACTTGGCTATTGCACTCTTGTCCTGCAGAGACAAGGTCGTTGTGACACATTTGCGACAGAGTTTGATCTGGAGGCAGAGGAGTACGTGCCGCTGCCCAAAGGTGACGTCCACAAAAAGAAGGAGATAGTCCAAGACGTGACTCTGCACGACCTGGACATCGCAAATGCTCGACCCCAGGTACATAAACACTAATGTTGTGTAGCGTCAAGTTAAAATCAGTGCAGCTGTTTATGTCCCACTGAGTTGTTCCTCTATATATTGACAATAACTGTTCATTATTTGATCTAAGGGAGGACAGGACATTCTTTCCATGATGGGACAACTGATGAAGCCCAAAAAGACCGAAATCACAGGTAGGAAAAAAAACATTAGTCACACACAATAGTTGGCAGAATCACACATTAACTAATTAATCAATTTCCACTGAGCGATTAAGAGAGATGGGGCCCGAGGATAAAACCATTAAATTTTTGTTATTTTAAGACGTTATTTATTCTTTACCATAAAGATCCATTGGAACATGTGGAAAAGAGCCACTTCTCACAATGTTAAGTAAAGTGAATAAAAACCCTGCATCCACCTTAAAAAGTAACTCGATTCACTAGTTTTTGCATTATCCTGCTAAGTGACAAGTAACTGCAGAACAAAACAAACTCCTTGGAGAAGGTATTAAATATATTATGTTATCAGACCATTTCATTTTTTCCTTAATATTTCTACTGTTCGAACTTGACAACCATGTGGAGAATTGTATGGCCATGGTGGGGGTATGTGCTCTGAGTGCCTCTTTTTTTAAATGAATGCTTGTCTATCTATTTTCCTGTTTTTAGATAAGCTGCGTACTGAGATCAACAAGGTGGTGAATCGCTACATTGACCAGGGCGTAGCTGAGCTCGTACCTGGTGTGCTGTTCGTGGACGAGGTTCACATGCTGGACATCGAATGCTTCACCTACCTCCATCGGGCGCTCGAGAGCACCATCGCGCCCATAGTTGTGTTTGCCTCGAACAGGGGAAACTGTTTAATCAGGTAAGATGATGAGAAATCCACCTTCAACAGGAGAGGAGAAAAGAGAAGTTTACTACGATGTTAGATTTGTAGTATTAACAACCACGTGTTGTCCACCAGAGGGACAGAGGACATCAGCTCTCCACATGGGATCCCTCTGGACTTACTGGACAGAGTCATGATAATCCGCACCATGCTGTACACACCACAGGAGCTGAAGCAGGTGAGTCTGAGAGTCAGAGTTTCTCCACGTGTGAGGTCATGACTGTGTGTGTGTCACTAATGCTGCTGTGGTTTGTAGATCGTCAAGATCCGTGCGCAGACTGAGGGCATCACCATTAGTGAGGAAGCACTTTCACACCTGGCAGAGATCGGCACAAAGACTACGCTCAGGTACAGACTGACATGTTGTCTGTGTAGGTGTCAGTGAAGCAAGTCCCTTAAACATGAGAGATTATTTTCCATCAGGATCCATCAATTATTCTCTGAGGAATAATGGAAAATTGTTTATATATACATTTTTGAATAATTCAGCAACCGGTGAAATGTTTAATTTCTGTTGTTTTCCTCATAGGAAAAGTTTTGTCTCACAAATTGTATTACCATTTATTAACAAAGGGAGAAAGACTTTTGCTTTTTAACATTACCCTGTGCTTTGTAACTCACCAGTGTAACTGTGGTTGAAGTGATTAATGTGCAGTACACGGATAATCATTTTAGGACCTGAACATACTGAGTGTGTTTCCCTGCAGGTACGCTGTGCAGCTGCTGACACCAGCCAGTCTGCTGGGACGTGTTCAGGGGAAAGAGAGCGTGGAGAGGGAGCAGGTGGAGGAGATCAACGAGCTGTTCTACGACGCCAAGTCCTCCGCCAAAATCCTCCAAGACCAACATCTCAAGTTTATGAAATAAAACTGGATTTCTTCTTCTTTTTGTCCTCCTTCAACACAGAGCTGGTTCTATCATTGTTCACTCTATTTTTCGTTTTCCCATGGATCTCCACGTTTCATTAACTGTTGTAACATTAGTTCTGTTCTAATACATTTTATCCATTGTTTGTTGATGGAAACATTTTTTGAATAAAAAGTAAAAACACACATTGACTTTCTTTCAGATTTACTTTGATTGGTACCTTTTTTTTATTTATTATTAATGAATGCTCAAACGGATAAATAACAATATAGCACATGGCAGGTGTTGGCCTATTATCCTATGCTCTTATACACTAGGTGAAAAACAGGAAACCACAAAAAATTATAACAGGGTGTTGTCATCTCATGGTCAGAAAGTCCCTCAGCTACTTTCTGACCGGTCGAGCTGAACGTGTGTTCAAAACCGTCTCTGCTCCGGACCTCGCGCCACTGAACACAGAGGGAGCAGCTTTACCCACTTTGGCTGTGAAGGAGAGAGAAATAAACAATCATCATACTTCACTGTTAATGAGGCAGAGAGGGAGAGAGGTTGAGTCAGTGGGAGGATCTGCTCTTTCTAAACACACACACTTCATTTCTCATACCACCGCCTGAGACAGAGTGTGGTCTCTATATGGAGTGGAAACATCATGAGAAACGCCCCACACACAGACACACTGACAAGATTTAAGCCTAAAGCTCAACCATGCATGATATAAGTTAGACTTTCCTTTGGCATCCATCTACAAGAGTAGTGTCAAATTATTTGTGTGCGTGTGTCCTCACCGCACTCCTCCATGACTTCAAACGTCTTGCTCTTTGCTGGCCCTTCACTGCCCAGTTTGCCCTTTGCCTCAGTCAGATCGTCTTCACTCACTTCAGGACGCTGCATTTGTTCATCCTCTTCCTGTCCTGGCTGGAGAAACAAGTCATGAACACATCAGAGGTTTCCATGTCAATTTCTGCATCAAATCCACAAGGACTGATCTCCTCAAACAGTGACTTACCTGAGACATGATGGTTGAGAAGTTGAAAATATCCTGTTAAGTAAGGTTCCTCTCCCGTGTCAGCCGTTGCTTTTTTCCTCCTGTACGTCCAGCTCGCATATACACACACAACCAGGAAGAGATTCTCCAGAGGACAATAAATCTGTTCCGAACACTAACAAATGACGTAACGACTGTTCAGAGTCCTCCTCCTCTCATTCGCTCTGCTTTGCTGTCTCCCCTGCTGCTACATGAGAAAATGACGAGCTCACTTCTGAGAGTGGTGGCCAAACACCCCACCACCACCCCAGAGAACATCCCAGGGATGCAACAACGTGACACACGTCTCTGTCTGTGTAACCTCGTCCTCCCTCCTGCTGTCAAACCACTTTCTAATTGCACTGGGGACCTGAAAGCGACTTAGCCAGGACTCAATGTTTAAAAGATATGACTTTGTCCTAAAACTTCCTTAAAAGAGCAGAGAGAGGAAAAGTATATCCTTAAAATAAAGCCGCTCCCATGCTTTCCTGCTTGTTTCCTATAATTATGTAATGACTCGCCCGTAGGGACGAACAGAACTGAGGAAAGAACAACAAATAACCAGTGTTTCTCAGCAACATGTCAGTAAAGTGGTCACATTAAAACCAGTCAGGTTCTCATAGACTAAAAAGTTATCACAAACATTGTGTTAAACCTGTGCATCACAAATTGTGTTCCTGTGTGAAAATATTTATATGAAAGGGACATTTTTTACCAGGAAAATGAACATTTACGAGACAAAGAAAATAATAATAGTTTTAGAATGAATTAAGTTTTTATGCAGTCCTTAGTTGTTTTTTAAATACAAGTAATCAAATATTTATCAATTTATCAGTTGACATAAGACTTTTTAAGTCTTTGTCAAGTGGGACAGATATGAAGGAATATCTGAGTCCTAGAATTACTAACAGTTCCCCATAATTGAAGATACAGTGAAGTAGTTAAGATAGAGGTACCCTTGTCTCAGTGACAGTATCCACAGTCTTTCCCACAGCCAAGCCAAGTGAACTGAGATAGACTATGACCAAGGCCTTTATAGATTCCATGTTGGTCTTGTTTGTAGATTCATTACAACATAGGAATATCTGTATATTTGAGAAAGAGCTACAACACAGAGTCTTCACAAACTACGCAGGCCGCCAAAACATTTCTCTATGACTAAAACTCACAATGCAAGTAGCATCAAATGAATGTTAACCTAATTAAAACCTACCTACACAAATGTATGACCTAGTGTGTAAAATGTTTAGACTTTTTAAGGCCTAAAATTCAGAATATAAAATTTGAGACCCTGTGGAAACCCTGATTTTAGAGAAGATGTATTGTCTTGTGCTGTGTCGCGTAAATTAGTCCGATTTTATTGAAACCTGAAATTTACCTAAATAACAACAGGAACCTTCAAAATAGTGAAATTAAATATGAAAAATGGTCATCATTTGGTGTCGCAAAATTTCATACTGTTTAATTATAACATTGAAAATATGAAAAACTTTATTGTTATGTTTGGTTGGGACAAACTATCCCTGTAACAAATTCACATTTTCAGAAAATACATTCATCTGCTTAATTCCCAAACAACAGGTTTCTTCATACGACACAGGAATGTTTCAGAGAAAATATCTCACGCACACACAAAGACGTCCGTTTCCTGGTTGGGTTTCATTCACACAACTGATGATAATAGTTAGTAGCTTTTGATCCACTGTTTGTATCGGTGCAAACGTTTCCTTCCATTTTCAGTCAAGTTTACGAGTGTTTTTTTCGGTACTGGGGAAACAGCTGAGTCCTCACAAACTGAATCATCCGACTCTCCGTGAGAAGAACAGCTACAACCACACAGAGGAGACTCACTGCACCAACTCCAATGTGGACCATCCTCAGTAACCAGCCGCTGTCACAGCAGAAAACACTCTGGAAGCAGAGAGCAAGAGAAGCTCAAGTTAGGGCCACTGATATCGGATCAGGTTTTTACAGGAACATTAAAAAAAAAGAAAGCAACTAAATAATCACATCGCTCAGATACCTCAGAAAATGCTGTGACACCTCCACTGACGGCCAGCGCCAGCAGCAGGACTGGGGAGGGCAGGAGGCCTCGCAGTGGTTTCCACTGACTGGACTGGAAGTAGCGGTGTATGTAAAGCAGGCTGTGTAAGATGCGGAGGCCCATGTTGAGGCAGTTTGCAAGTATGAATCCGACAGCGCCGGCCCACCAGGTCAGCCAGTAGGACAAGAGGAGGAAAGACACAGACAGAGCCAGCATCACCAGGTTGTACCTGAGAACAAAACAAACTGTGTTAACCGACAAGTGATAAACTCTGTGACGCCTGTATCTGTGTGTATTTTTACAGTCTTACTTGTCAACCTCTTTTTGGCTCATGGCAGCAAATACAAAACTCTCTGTTATGCCGTTCACAGCCAGCAGGAGGACGTAGGAGCTGTAGCACCGCAGCAAAGTAGGCCCTTCAACAAATTCACATATGAGACAACTTAGGATACCAAACAATATAGAGCTTCATACCTTGTTCTGGGTTTTATCTTATGGAAGAATAATACATTTAAATAAATTCTACTCTGTTTTTCTAAAATAATGGGAGGGGAGGATGAGGAGAGGGGTATTCAGCTGCAATATGAATCTCCACCACTAGATGTCACTAAATTCTACACACCAACAGTTTAAAGGGGATGGTAATCCTCCTCATCTCATACAGATCCCCTCCTGGTTTTTAGACATTGAAAGATGCTTGTGTCTATAAGAAATATAGATGGCATTGTTGTCAGTTAGTTGGCTTGCCTCAGGAATTGTTCAGATGGGAAGTACATGGAATTTTAACTATCCACTTAATTCAGAAACACAAATTTTGTCTTGTGAATGTATTTCCATAATATCTGGGTTTCTCCTGGTGTCACAGTGTTAGTTCACTGACCTGCTCCACTGCTCAGGAGAGAGCCGCCATATATGTCCAGGGCCAAGTGAGAGAATGCGTAGCCAAACACTGTGATAATCAGACCGATCACCAACACCAGCTTCAGCAGACACTCCAGGACATCTGCTGCTATGGCAACGTCTTCCTGAGGAGGCAAGATGGAGTCAAATTTGACAACCAGTTTCTCAGAAGAAGATACCTTTGTTTATTTCCAAAATTCCAACCTGTTTCTGACTTCTGACGTCACGACCTCTCTCCAGCACTTTGGCAAAGAAGATGTAGAAGCTTTCCTCTATGGGCAAGAAGATGAAGCGCGCCACCATGGAGCCCAGATTGTTGACAATATCATAAACACCCTGGTCACCGAAGCTGAGGACGTTTAAAAAGGTCATGACGTAGCGCTCGCCCTCCGTCAGGATCTGCTTCAGGAAGGACTGTTTGAAGAAGCTCCATGTGAGCCGGGCGAGAGTCCAGTCAACCAGCGCCTGCAAAAACATCATCAGTCTGTTATGATCAAGAGAGCAGCTGGAAACTTTTGAAAATCTGTTTGATAAACTACCTCTCCCTTTGCTCTACAGGGCAGGAGATCTCCGACACAGCTCAAAGGAAAACTCTTCTTCTCTGCTTCTTTAGAGCCCAGGAAACGAATAAAGTAAACCCCATAGCACAGCACCAGGAATCCTGTGTACACCAACTGACAAAAGATTCAAATGATTACACGTGAAAGACCTACTGACTGTTACAATGAGAGAAACTTCAGCTGATTTCTTACATGAGCAGCAGAGAAGATGTAAAGCCCCCATTCAGGGGCCGACACCACCAGCGCCACGGTTACGCTGCACTTAGCGATCATCGCTAAACTCTCGGCAACCACCTTCAGGCGGACAAACATGTGAGCTTGAGCCAGGACCCAGAGCGGCTCAGCCAGCAGCTCCTGCACGCCGGACAGGGCAAACAGCACCACAGCAGGGCCGTAGTACGGGACGGTCTGGGGATCTGGGACCTCCAGGAGCCAGAGCCACACGCAGACCAGCAGGGAGGCCCATAACACACCGAGCGGCAGCCTGAGCCGTGAGAGAGGTAAGGACACACAGACAAACATCCAAGCTGAATACACAAGATGAATCAACGTCCATAACAGATGAAGACTCTCAAGCTGAATACATTAATGACCATTCCATAACATCAGGCTTGGTGGAATGAGGGACAACAAAAAGTCATTTTAGGGAACATTTAGGAAAATGCACAAAAACCTGCGCTCGCCTGAGTTCCATTCCTTCTGGATCCAACATCTTAATGAATAACCGTCTCGTTTCTTGAGAAACTATGAAACCTCAATTAATATCCCACAGATGTACCAAAAGATAGACTCATACTTTGAGTCATTCACCATTTGGTCCTCCATTTAAGATCCAACTTCCTCCAATAATAATTCCTCGTCTTTCGTCTTCTTTTCAAAGAACTGATGCTTATGATAACGGGCAATATTACGACTTCGTTCTCATAATGGTCCAACGCTATTATCATAATATTCCAACCTTATTCTTGCAGGGATAAGGATAAGTGTACGGATTAGTTTTTGTAAGATGCTTTATAAACTGAACTCACGTCAGCCACAGCAGGTTGATCACTTGTCTCCAGCTGTGGTTGGTCCCTGATCCTCCACTCAGACATGCTCTCCTGAAGGCTTCTCTGGACAGAAACACTAATGTGGAGTACAGCAGTGTCAGCCTACACACACACGCACACATGCAAGCACGCACGAACACGCACACACACACACACACACGCGCGTTAGAACAGCAGAGGCAGTGACATGTGGCTGTGCTTCTGGTCATGTTTCTCTTCACCTGACATTAACGACCCCGATCAGCTCTTTGGACACGAAGCGCAGGGTGAACGCGTTCAGCAGGAAGGTGAGCACACGGAACATAACCTGAGACCGAAGGAACGAGAGAACACAACGTCAGCCATCACCTGACAGAGCTGAGTCAGCAGGGGGCTGCAGCTCGGGCTCCATGTACCTGTAGCAACACATTATAAGACGCCAGCCGCGACGCGTTCTTCAGCACGTCCTCAGAGCTCATCGTGGACTTTCTACTGTGACTCTTACAGAGAGTTAATCAGACAAGATGGCCGCTGCATTCTACGAAGTAACATCATCATTGAGACAAACTGAGAAAACTGTCTTATTCTACTTTAAACTCTTCGTCTTCTTCTTTCTTCTTCCAGACAACAGCGTGACAGCAGTGCTTCCACTTCCGTACACACTGAATGGAGCCACGTTACGAGCTGACGTCACAGAGCGTTATGGCTGTCCTGCGTGAAGCCGCTAGAGGTCGCAGTCATCCTTCTAATAAGATTAACTAATAATAATAATAATTAGAAATGAGGAGACTCAGTGATGATAATTGGAAATACATTTTCCAGGACTACAAAGCAGCACTGAGCGGGCCCGAGCACATGCATTCTGAAGCGTTGAATGCGTTTTGCCTGAAAAAAATTAAAATGACTTCACGTCGAGAAGCTGTCCAGTCTGGTGTTGCCCAGCGAGGTGATCATTGCGCAGAGCTCCATCCCCGGAGAAGGTCTGGGCATCTTCTCATCGCCGTTATATGCGCTTCAGCTAAAGTTCATCGCAGAGGAAGGGAATAGGGCACCAAGACTCACCCTTTTGTTGAAGGACACTGTGGACGCAATGAAGAGAGCAGGCTCCATCCCCCTCTAACATTTCAATGAAAACTCATCTGGAATATATAACTTGACATCTCCCCTTTTCCCAATAATCAATGAAAAGCACCGAGGACTGGAGAGTTTCTGGGAAAACTTTTGACAAAGTACTACACTGAACTGTTTTAGATCGAATCTAGATGAGAATTCAAGTAAAATAACATATTGGATCTCCTTACAGATTCAGGTTGTTGTGTAAGATAGTTTTCATTCAAGCTGTGAGCATATTCAATATAAGCCTTTGGAGTGATATTTATAATGCAACAGCATGGGGTTATTTGACTAGGAAAGAAAAAATTCAGCTCTATCTTTATATCTATCGATCGATCTCTAGTAGTATTTTCTTCCACATGATGGCGCCAGATACTCAGCAAAAGAGTGTCTCAGAGGAGGACCTCTGCTGGAGGGAGTACAGTCACAGATAAAGAGATGAACTCAGAAGCCATTTGTTTAATTCATTGGATTATTATATCACATTATAGGTGTAGTTAGTAAACACGTGTCTATGTCGTCGCTGCAGCTGCTGCACTTGTCAGCTCTCAGACTTTATCCGGCTTCCCAACAGGGAGTTTACAGACAAATCATCATTAGAACAACTGCACAGCAACACGGACACACATGCTGCATGATTACAAACTTCACTGATGGATGGCCGGGCTTAGAAACGAGGGCATCTCCTCAGTCCACCCTGCTGGGAGGACTCTGCTACTTTAAATTGGGGGTCGAGATTCAGGTTTGGACTCTGATCATGAGACAGAAGTTTGGTAGTGACGTATGTCCGCGATACATAACATCGTGTTTTAATGGCGTTTAATCAAGCTTTGACGCCACGCCAAGGACACAACGTGTGACGAAAAGTCGATCTTTAAGTTAGTTTGAATCTCCATCCTTTGATGACACTCATCTCAATTTGAAGTTGATCTGATTAAAGCCCTGGTACAAGTACCTCAAAGTAAAAATGTGGAATATGGCCAAAATGGACACTGAATACAAACTAGCAGGCTTCCTGTTGCGTTCTTCAAATTGCACCTTTTTTGTTTGTTTGGTCATGATACACATGTGTATCGATCTTTGTGAAGATCGGTCAATGTGAACATGTTCCGGGGGGGCACCGTTTAGCCCTTTTCAATGGGCGTGAGAATTTGAGCATGTTAAGGACCTCAAAAAGCCAATTAATTTGCCTGAAATTGTTTTATAATAATCCTCAAAATCTCAATAGGGCGTCACTATCTGTCAGTGCCTGTCAGTGCTCGGCCTTACTAAATTGTAAAATCAGGCTTACTTCCTGTTGCCAACACACGTGTGTCTCTATAGAAACCTATGACGTGACGACTGACACTGATGACTCTGACACTGAATACGTCAATTCTGGATTAATAATAAGAAAAACAAGCAGCGAAAATTAAGCAGGAAAGATCCAGGGATTTGTTGTTGTTGTTAAATCATCCAGTATCTAAAATGTAAAAATATAAAGTAACTTTAAAGTAAGGCTGTAAAATATATGTAGTAAAGTAGAAAATACTATGGTACCACTACTATAATACCACTCATCTGCATGCCGAAATTACCTTGGCAAGATATTCAATCCCTAAAAATTGCAAGACTACAACCACCTTTTTATTGCACAATATCTTACACTATGTAGAATAAAAAATTAATATAGAAATTAAATTAAATTAAATGAATCCTGCGCAGTCCAGTTCTGCGCAGGATGTGCGTCATAACAGCATATATATTTAAATGTATGTTGCCTCAGCACTAACCAAATATTGATACTAAAACATTAATACAGGAGTAATAAGTAAACATCTAACTCAAGGAACCTGTCATTGATAATGTGAGAACTTCCACCACAATAAATCCTGCTCTGACCTTGAAACGTACAGTTCTTTCATGGACTCAGGAAGAAGAACAGACAAGTGAAGGAGTTTAAGAAGAAATACATCCGAGTTGTTGGGAGTTGATGATTTTTTGTTTAATCAGATGTAAAAGATGGAGACAGTAAAAAAAGTACATCCTCAGTGAACCAATATACATGTTACAACAACATACTGTACATTTACATATTTCTTTATATACAGCCGTTTTCGTGACCTCCTGCTCATTGTTTACAGTCACGTACCATTACAAAATGTTCTGCACCCGCTCAGTCTCCATCCACAGATGAGACATTTCCAAACAACAGAGAGCAGATGAGGCTTTGTTTACATTTGATCTTTACATGGCACTGTCAACCAGACAACCACAAGCTCTTTATCAAGACACGATTCATCCAGCAAGAAGTCAAGAAGGTGTTTCGGAGACAGGTAACATTCATTATTCAGCTAAAACAAACATGGACAAGGTTTTTGTTGATCTGAGATTTCTTTACATGCAGTCGCCTCATTCACACGTTCTACATTTGAAGTATACAGTACAATTTATTCGTATGCATTTCTTTCCCTCTTCATTATTTTTCAATCCCAGTCGAATTGAACTGAGCAGTACCAGAAGGGAAACAGAATGGCTCCAGTCGGTAGCAGTGATGTCAAGTGGAATGTAAGGATTTCCAGCCTCCCGCCCTAATATTATTATTATCATTATTTGAATTATTCGCAGAGGCCTTCACAACCTAGACAAATAATAAGCATGCACACAAATACCTTGACATCAACATACACAGTACGAGGGCCTATTTCTACTCTTATTATTTCTAAATGTACCTAAATGTAAAGGAGAATAGTTCGTGCTTAAAATAAGGTCTCACGCACACTGACTGTGGAACATCTGATTAATCTGTGACAGAACAAGTGAACTGTCCCAGAAACCAGGAGAGATGTGACCGGAGTCTGACTTTAAAAGGGTCACTTTTCTAAAAGGTGCTCCATCTTGGCGTTGATGAATGAAAACCCAGCGAACGCCGACTGGTCCATGGAGTCGATGAAGTTCTTATCGCTGTGAGAGAGACGAGGCTTCTCACTGAGGAACTCCCGGTCAAAGTTGCTGCAGTCATTTGGGGCTTTCTGTAATCAACCACGTACAAGTGTCGGTTAAAAAGGGGAAACAGGTCCTCACAGGATTGTAGTCGTATGCAAACAAAACCCAATATGTTCATGAAGTGATTTGTGTGTTAGAGACGTACTATTTTGGGTTTGAAGGGGGGTTCAATCTCCCTACTCTCCAATGCCTGCCAGGCAAAGGCCTTGAAGAAGGGGTGTAAACGAATATCACCCACAATTCCGAGTCTGCGGGTGGGGTCTCTCTCGAACAACTGCAAGGAAACAGTACCAGTAAGTAAGGCCTGCATGGGCTCGATTACAACATAAACACAGGACAGAATTAACCCTGTCCAAAAGAAAAAAAGTTAAATTCAAGAATCACACCAAAGCATAGGATTCTTAAATTTTAACCATAAAATGATCAAAAATGGAAATATGCAAGAGTCAGTGTCATACGAAAGATAGGAGAGATGGTACAAACCTGCTCCATTAGGTCCTTGGCCTCCTTGTCGATCCAGCGGGGGTAGTGGGGAGTATCCATGCGGATGGATTCAAACAACTCATCCTCATCGTCTCCGTGGAAAGGCGACTGGCCGACCAGCATCTCATACAGCAGCACCCCGAACGACCACCAGTCAACAGAGAAGGAGTATTTCTGTCCCAACAGGATCTGTTGAAACATAATATTATGAATAAGAATCATGACACTAGTTTTTTTGGAATAGTTTTATTTCAGAAGAGCATCTCTAAATTGTAAAAAAAACTGTACCTCTGGAGCAATGTAGTCAGGAGTGCCACAGAACGTTGTGGCGCGATTCTCTCCGAACACATTCTCCTTGCACATCCCGAAGTCAGCGATCTTAATGTGTCCCTCATAGTCCAGCATCACATTGTCTAACTTTAGGTCTCTGGAAACAAAACAATCTACTGAGATTAACTAGAAAAGAAACAAGCATGATTTTGAACACAACAATAATTTGTGTCGGATCGGACTATTTTGTGTTTATCACAATAATTCAAAAGCCAAAACGCGTTTCTAGATAATTAAATGTCTTTCGAAACCTAAAAAGTAACAAACTCAAAAGTCATGACAAATAATTTTCAGGACCATATCAATTATTTTCCATGATTTTTGACATTCGTTTCAAATGTCTTCAACCTAATCATAAGTTACATTTTTTACTTCTGGTAATCTTGCCTACAATAAATCATAATCATCAAAGTGAATATTCATACACCTAGGTAGATTTTCCAAAAATGTGAAAAATTATACGTGTCTTACACTTGGATATGCAACTATAAACACTGTTCCTGAGTTTTCAGAGACAGATATATTTAATGCCATTTGTCTTTACAGAATCCATGTTTCATGGATTATTGGACTACATCCACAGAGTTTTCTAACAGTCAGCCGCATTATGACACAATCATAATGACATTTTCAGGAAAAAAGTGTTAAAATGTGTGGGATTATCTAACATAGCAAGTTTAGAAGCTCTGTAGGTTTGTTTTCACTTCGTGCTAGTAAATAAACTGAAATCAAAGGTCTTGTTGAAGATAGGAAAATAATTCAAACTAGTCAGTTGTGGTGTAAGTAGGAAAAAGTATTTCTAGTTTGTGTGTTAAACATGAAGAATTGGTAGTACTGTGATTTATGTGTACTGTATGTACAGCCCATCCTGATGTAGTTAGTATTTTGTTCTGACCTGTAGATGATCCCTTTGGAGTGTAAGAACTGGAGACCACAAATGATCTCAGCCGAGTAGAACCTGGGAAAACAAAGATGGAGGGGACAGCATTGATATAAACTAAACATCATCTTCGGAGGAAAGACACAGCTCCTGCTCTGCAGCGATCTCACAACAGAGCTGGCCGCTAAACACTGGTGTCACTGCAGACTAATTTCAATGTAGAGCTGAATTATTGAGGGGGACATTTGTATGGAGTAGGAGACAGATGAATAACACTTTCATGATGTGAAACCTGAGAGCTGCTCAGGGCTGAAGGATTAGCCTATCACTGCCCAGCTCCTCTGGTCATCTGTCTCAGGTGAAACAACAGAGTCCAAAGGGTAGATAAGAGAAACCTCCGCTCTCACCCACTCACTGGTTATTCTCTGTAAATGACCAACCGCCAAGGACCATATAGACTGTCAGGTTTTATCTACTCATTATCTCTCACACATATACATGGACATGTCTCAATGTGCTCTACAAACAACCCTACAAACACTTAAAAAATGTAAAAATGAAGTCTAAATATTGATTGTGTGGGGGAAGAATAAGACATTTGGTCCAGCTGCATGTATATGCATGCAGTTTGTGAGGAAGTAGACTATGTTACAGGGTCAACAGGTTAGCCGCATCTACTGGGCGAACAAGGCCTCTGTGCTCACAAAGTGGCCACTCGCCCAAGAAAAACTGAATTCAGCAGTGTTTCCATTCCTCTGCAGCAGCTTGTGCAGCAAAACACAAATGTATTCATTAGATTCAAACATGTGGACAAACAAACATCTGAGATGTTAAATAAGCCCACACTCGCGGAGGGTAAATTATCCACCCAGGCTGAATACAAGTCACTGGGTGATTAGGGAGGCCGACCTCAGATCAGGTGTCAGTCAGTGTTTGCCAGGTAGAGAATTACTCCTGTCATTTCATGGATCCAGGAGGTGGACAGCAGCGTAACTAAAGGAGATGTAACTGCACACTGCACAACAAGATCAGTGCCTGACCATAACATACACTAAGCAGTGATTAGAGCAATGCAGTCCCAGTCTCAATAATATAAAGTAATTTCCCACTGCACTTTCCCTTCACAGTCACAGTCACTCAAAAAGAAATCTTGCTTCCCTTTCAAAGTAATTTTCTGCTCTGAGTGAGGGTGGTATCTGCACATAGCAAAATAAAAGACTACTTAAGTAGACTGTTCATAAAGATGGACGACATGATGGCTCCATATAGTGAAGCAAAGTCATCTTGTTATGTCCCTGGTGGCTGGCTGCAGTACATATCGTAAACCCTGCCTCCTCCATGTTAGTGGATGGGACATGAACCCAAAAAAGTGCATGTCAAATTAATTTTGCGGGTTTATCCCACTGATGTTTGTTCAAGAGCAAATTTTCTAGGTTAATTTGGTTTTAATTAGTTGTAAGCGTAGAGTAAAATAAGCTGATTGACAGCTGAGAGAAGCTGCTGATTGGTCGAGCGCATGTATTAGTCTATATACAGTTTCGGATTAATATAATTGGGCAAATCAGCTTTTGTAAATTTGCTTTCAAAATTGGCTCATTTCCAAACAAAACAATTTATATTTGTTTTATTGGCCTCAAGCATGATTTATGTATCTAAGAGCACCTGTTAAGAAGTGTTCCTAAGCATTCACCCATGTGTTGGTAAACGAGGGAATTTTAAAAATTTCAGTTGGCGGTTATAGAGTCGCCAACAAGATTTCTACATAATTGCACTTTCTTCAACTAGTGTGGTATTGTCTTTTTCCTGGAGGTTTTCCACAGAGTGATGAGGGGAATGGTGGGTGGCGATAACTGATACAGCTACGCACAAGGAATACACTAAGAGCTGCTCAGTCCTTACAAGGCCAGTTGGCTAGTGAGCAGCAGCTAATGGACGATATCCCAGCTCAAAGCCATCAGGGCTCAGTATATAATGTACAAGGGGAAAAAAAAGGAATGGGAGAGAGACAAAGAGAGGGACAAAGGGAGAGAGTAAACATAGGCTCCTCTTTACGAGTTTCTGCTTTCCATCAGCTCATTGATTCTGTATGTGAGTCTCTACACAGCAACATTGACATGTAAGTGTTGAATAACGATGGCAGGTTGTGTGTGTTCTCCTCAGAGATTGTGTATCATCAAATCTGTCGGGACAGGTGTTACTCACGAGGCTCTGTAGAGCTCAAAGCGCCCTTTCTCCTGAATGTGAAACATCAAGTCTC
The DNA here is from genome assembly GCA_038501795.1 of Pseudopleuronectes americanus. Lineage (NCBI taxonomy): Eukaryota > Metazoa > Chordata > Actinopteri > Pleuronectiformes > Pleuronectidae > Pseudopleuronectes > Pseudopleuronectes americanus. The sequence continues at coordinate 14,272,582 of CM076717.1, read as the reverse complement.
CTCCGTTCAGGTACTCCATCACAAAGAACAGATGCTCCTGTGGACAAGTTTCACTTCAGTATTGATTACATGATCACAACTAATTATGTTGAGAGAAATTTGACCTGAGGAGTTAAGACTACCTTTGTCTGGAAGGTGGAGTAGAGGTGGGTGAGGAAGGGGTTGTCCCAGGCTAAAGCCAAGACTCTCTTCTCCACCATAGTGCACTCCACATCATCATCCATCAGCACTACGTCTTTCTTCAGGGCCTTCACAGCAAAGTACTCTCCACGTCCCTTCAGCTCTGCTAGGAGAACCTGAGAGGAGAGTAGGGTAGTTAATAAATTATGTAATCATACTTGAGGTCTTTAGACAGTTTTATTGTTTTCTGCAGAAATATAAATTCATCTTTAAAGTACAGAGACAAATGATTGTATTTTATATTTGTTTATATTGAATTTTAGTAAATTATAATGATGTTGCTGCTCTTTCCAGTACAACTGCTTGTTAATTGATAAGGTTAATGGATAGCTCTCAACTACTGCTAACTGTGTTTATCTTTTCACTGTGTTAAGGTCTGTTCAGGTGAACAGCAATTTTGGTTGGGTGTAATTACTGGGTAGCTGCTGTCATCAGGTAGTTGTTGTTTTTGTTTCTATTTTGTATATACTACAAAACAAACCCCTTCAATTTAATCTACTTAGCAGAACAAAAGTACAATAGAATACAAAACATAAAGCAACAAGCAATCAAATCAAATTCAATATGTTAAATGCAGCCATGACATGCAGCCATTGTTCTGGCTGACAGGACTCACTTCTGTGTGACTCACTTACTCGCCCAGACTCACCATTTGTCTACCTGATCTCACAATTACATTCACACTGCCATGGTACGATACAGTGCCATAACAATAAAGGCTTCATATGTGTATTTCCATTTCCGGTACCTTGCCAAAGCTGCCTTTTCCCAAAACCTTGTGGAAGATGAAGTTGTCCACGTTGATGTGTGTCAGGTGGGTGATACGAGACTGAGAACGAGGACTAGACCCCTCCCACAGTCTGCCATAGGGAGATGGGTCTAATGGACAAACAAATTAACAAACACTGAATTTTCTCATTCACATAATCATCCTAAAAATTTAACTTTTTCACATATTATTCTGTGAGTGTTATAATCAGGACCAAGCTTATAGTGCTTACATGCACATACACTCACTAACCATTGATATCCAGTCCAGAAAGTTTGTTAACTTCATCATAGATTCCAATATCTGGCTGATCAGCCAGGTTTGGATCCGAACGACGAGTGGACGATTTCTGATGGAACAAAGACAAAAAATAAGCATGAAACAGACTGACATTTTCCAACCATCATTACCCATCTAGCTGTGTTTTTTTCGATGCAATGAAAGCACATTCTGTCAGATTCTTCTTTTCAACATTAATTATGTGACTGTCCCACAAACTACAGACATTTGCTCTTTAAACCAGGGGCCTGTAAACAGAGAGGAGAGCTGGAAGTTGCACAAAGAGCTGGTCCTTAAACACACCAGGACAGCAGGCTCAGGTTCCCGTCGTGGTCAGGTGTCACACCGAACAATTCGGGAGTGGGTGTTTTCAGGTGATACTCAGTGTGATGATTACAATGTGTGTCCGTCTCCAGGAACTCACCTGGCTGACTTGTGTTAGAGCTTCAGCTAGTAGTTTCTGGTTGATACCACAAAGGTTGGCAACTTTATCCTGACACTTGTGATGAACATTCATGCCACAATCTGCAAAAACAATAAAAAAGAAAGTCAGTTACAGGACCAAACTAAACAGCTAACATCCCGATGATCAAAATCACATCTGCAATTTACCTTCACACTTCAGGCCTTGTTTGACAATACCCCACAGCAGGCTTCCACAATGGTCGCAGAATGTGGGACTCATGTAGTTGTGGTTCTTGAAACGGTGCGGCATATCAATTTTGAAACGCTCCTTCTGGAACTGCGTGAGAAAAAAGAAATCATCCTCACGATGAATGATCGGCAAGATAATCCTTATCACTGTGAAAACCTCTCAGTTCTTCTCATCTGTTTTCCTTTTTGTGTTCTTCTTCCCTCTTTGAGTTTACACTGCCACACTGCTGAATGTAAAGTTACTTGTTTTCTTTTCTCCCAGGTTCGACCCCACTCTTTTTAAAACTGCCTCTCCCACTATGTGGATGTGAGCACTCAATCATTCAGTTGGTCTAAGATTGCTTTTATCCTCCAATATTGATGATCATTGAAAATAGAGTGGACCCTAACTGTTATCTCCCTATCAGACTCTGACCGAGCAGCAAATGCCATTTAATTTAAATAACCATTGTATATGTTGTTGCGGAAAGATTCTTTACAGCATCACAGACTGGAGTGAGAAAAGCCCACACACTAAAGTGACATATGGACAACGCTAACAGAACATGGTGTGCTGCAGAAATGTGTGTTACGTACCATAGTATCCCGACTGTTGGCAGCAGTGCCGGTACATCTGCCGATAATTTTGTCTATGCATTTCTTGTGGATGGCTGCATTGCATTCTGATAAAGAAAAAAGATTTGTATAGTTAGATTCTGTATCTGAGCCTATCTTGTACACTAGCAATGATAATAAAAATAACCAAAAGGTATTTTTGAAGCAAATATTAGTAATGTTACACTTCAATTACAGCAAGATGTACCAGAGTTTGTAAATTATTGCACACTTACGTCTGCATTTGTAGCCTTGTTTGTTGAGTCCCCTGTGGGAGACAGAGACACAACTCATTCTTTGATCTTGTTAATGGTTTTCTGATTAATCCTTATGATTATGAACAGCTGGAGGACAACCATGCAGATTTGTGTATAAGTTTTCTTTCCTGTGAGATCTTCAAAGCACATTAGTGGATATATGCAGCCCTCCAGGGAGAACTAAATATATCATTGGCACAGACAAACATTGCAACTTAAAGGAAAAGTTGAACTATTTGGTCAAATAGGTCATCTAGGTTAAATAGGTCATCAAACTCACTTCAAAATATCTGCCTTTTCACAGAGTTTGAAACACCTTCTAATCTCTCATCTAATGTTTGAGCTTATCTGATCAGTGGTTTGTGATTTCTCCTTTAGCTGCCCTGAACATTTGTTGATGGGGCTGAAAGGTGGGACTCACTAACCAGACAAACTCTCTGCACACGGAGCAGAAAGTGGGCTGCCTGAAGAATGTGGCGATGAACTCGTGGTTCTTGATGAAGTGGATCTTGGCCTGCTTGATGGCCCCACGTCTGCGGTTCAGAGTAGGAACGTCTTCCTCCTTCCCAGCCTGTTGACCCTCTTCAAGATACACAGAGAAACACAGCTCATTAATCCCACAATACTGCAAAGAAAAAAATATATAAATGAATAGTCTCAATGTTAATCTATGGGGATAAACAATTGCTGATGTGAATGGCTGCGGTGATTGGAAGGAAAAACACTGGTTGGACAGCCTGTGAATATATGGGGTGGGGTTACAATGAAAGGAAGGAAAACTACAGACTATACATCAGACTAGTTGCGGACCTTCTGATAATGTTTAATCAATAATAAAGTTAAGTTACAGAACAAGAACATATTCTTCCCCATATGCACTCACACTTCTTCTATTTTAACAATCACTGGTGGTAGTTTTCCTTTTGGATTAGACATTTTGACATTTGACATTTTCACTACACAAGTGTAGTTTCAGTAGTGAATCAAAAGATGCCAAGTCACTGTGAAACAATCAGAATTCAGAGAAAACCTTTGTGTGCCGTGTGGTGGTTTGACTGTTTTCATGGAACTGGCAATTTAACTGACACCCACACAGAGTTGATGAAGTAGACCAGCCGAGTTTATGATAAACTCTTTAAGATACTATTTTTTTTTCAAACTCTAACCTCTTCTAACTCTTTGTCATGAATATAAACCGGAAGTGACTTGAAAACCACAGTCTTTTTTACAGTATGTACTTAGTACATGAAAGTAGTAGCTATGGAAAATCATATAGATATAGATTAAAGAAAGAAGTCCAAGAAAGAAAGAGAAAAGAATAGAAGAAAGAGGATTTTTTTTTCATTTTGTTATTTCACCTGATTCCATTCCCTCCAGAAAATACTGCACTGCCATCATCACTTTCCCAGAAGGATGGAGGTCCACCTGAGTAAAACACACAGACAGTTACAAACAGACAGTCTGAGATATTGATCTGTAAAAACAGATAATAATTAGTAATGTCATACCCAGAATTCAGCACGGCCGTTGGCTTTCTTGCAGCGCTCGGCGAGGACGGACACGCCGACGGAGACCTCAGCCAGGGGCTCCTCTGCTGTCTTCATCAGCAGCACCTCCAGCACACGACCCTCGTAGATGTGTGCATCAAAACTGGCCTTCCAAGCCGGGTACATTGTGGGTTTCCGCTGAACCAGGGTCTTACCTCGCTCTAGGAAAAGAGAGAGAGAAAGAGAGACAAAAAGAAAAATGTTTAGTCCAGTGGATTATTATTAATATTAATATTAGAATTCATACAGTTTAGGAATGAAAACTTGTGTGAAACACAGAGCTGTGTAGCCTGTGAAGGAGTTTCTCACCAGTTGTTACGGCTTCCTTCATCTTGATTGCACAGAACGGAGGGTCTGCCAGAGGAGGCAGGACGCCCAAATCGTACGAGTTAAAGGTGACCCTCAAGAAAGGAGCCATGGTGACGGGTCCTAGGATCACCTGCTCTCAGAGACAGACAAACCCAGTGTTACCATGGGGACTTTTATCTATTATAATATGTCATTTGCACACATAGATATCAGAATATCCATTGTTATATTAAATACATACACACATATTTGTATATTCTCACGCAGCTGGCTCATATTTACGCGGAAAGAAATTTGACTCCGGCTCCACCATGGCACTGTGTTTACTTTCATACTTTGCGCTCTCACTTTGGCCCTGTTCATAACTGACATGAACATACGTGATCTGAGCACAAGAGCAGTCAGTATACACCTGACATTAGATAGAATCTCAAGTGGCCACTTATAATCTCACTTCGCTGCTCGATACAGAGACGGGGAGAGGGAGAGGGAGAGGGAGAGAGAGAGAGAGAGAGAGAGAGAGAGAGAGAGAGAGAGAGACCAAAATCAATGCATTGTGCACAGCTCTACACTGGCACACGGTTTTACTCTTTCGAGATAACAAAAAAAACAATAAAGAAAATCAATAGCCTGTGAGGCACTCAGTGTTAACATTGTTGCGGGTTGCTAATAAAAAATCAATACATCGGAAAGATAGGTGTTTAAAAATATTTTTGGTCCATTATGAAACTTGACCAGGCCTGAGGACGTCAGCTGAGTATGTGATCCAGGACACACGAGTGTTCAAACAGCTAAAAGGATGAAGCCGCATTCGTCCCAAACAACCTCCAAATGTTCCGGATCTGAAATGTGTCCTTGGTGCATTCACACATGTGCTCAAAGCTGTCCACTTGTGATCAGGTCCAAATGACAGACTTTAAGATTAGGTATGAACAGGACATTTAAATAAGTCACTCCCACATGGAGCATTTTTACACCTCTGACAACAACACCTGTTTTTGTATGGAGGGCAGGTTTCTGGTATCTGATTCCAAAGCTGGTTGTTCGGAGTAAAAGATAGTATCTTTAAAATTTTCCACATGTATGTTGTATTTCATGTTTTTGCTGTATGACAAATTACATAACTGTGTTGTGTTCATGCAGCACACTAGTTTCTGTGAGTTAGTGCCAGCAAGCTTATGTACAGGCAGAGCCACAATCTTAACACCAGTTTCTACATTGTATGCAAGAGGTGACGCCTGTCAGTTCCATGAGTTGGCAGAAGCTTCAGTCACACCCATGCTGCTCTACGAGTTCCTCACATCTATGTATAAAATACAAACACAAAAGTGCCAACCTCATTCTTGTGGCTTGCCGAATTGCTTGGTTCCCTGTCACTGTGTATTTATTTGTTTCACAGTATAGATTCTGTGAGGTTGCAGCAGCAACAGCAGAAGTGTTTGCCTGTACCGATGAGAGCAGAGCGAGTCTCGACATGTCTGTTCACCAGATACAAGCATGTAGGGCTCTGCGGTAGGCCTGGCTGCTTTTTAGAATCCTTAACCCAATACTATCCACTGAGGCCATAAGAGTAAAACACACAGAGAACAAACAGGGAGGGAAAAAATATGAATAATAATGTTCCCTCACTTGATGCTTGTGGGAGCTGTGGTCCAGGGTTTTAGGAGTAAATCAATAGCAAGCACACTGTGTGATAGAGGGCGGTGGTGATTGATTTCCTAGCAAACTGTTCATGTGCAGTTTCGATTGGTCGCAACTGTAAATTCAGTAGATATGTCTCTTGCACCAGTACTAACAGACTTCATTTTTATACCCCACTTCCTCTATTAATGAGCAACACATTGTGTGTTTGTTAGCTGTAGTAGCAAGTACCTTTACTAAGGCTAATTAAATATACTATACTATTACACCTGCAATCTGGGCGAAGACTAGGTGCAATGAACAGCTCTGTATCTGCATGTTTGAGATCGTGTTTGAATACCATATTATAAATTATGAGATAAGCCACTGAAATATACATTTTGCATGAAAAACTATAGTACAGTGGCATTAGTGGCATCAGTAGCTTGAGTACAATTTAAAATCATTACAAAATGAGGAGAGTGAGACCTCACACCAGGACAGGAAGAAAAAGAGTGGAAATGTTCAGATAAGATCCTAATTTCTTCCGATACTGCTTAAAATGCAGGGTTGACTAACGACAAGTACACAAATCTGTGGACCAAGTTAATACTACGTCTTATTTCACCCGGGTAAAACTGCAAGTTCCTTTTTTACGAAATCACTTCTTCTTCTTTGCCAAGTATAGTTTTTATACTAAGATGTTTCCGGTTGTGCAGTAGCCAGAGCTCGTCAACAAGTCAGGTATCAGGCAATTCTGATCGCTGACTTCCAATTCAAGCGATATAAAAGGAAGTAATTGTTCTGTATATTCTGATTTATATATTTGTATTCCTTTTTCCATTGTGATTGTCAAACTATTTAATAAATTAAATGCATGTAAAACCACTTCAGACTGATTTGAAGCAGCCTGTCTGCATTGAACTACACTTTTAAGGCAGATTGACACAACAATTACACACACAAGGTCACAGCTATTAACACTCTAACTAGGTTTGAAAGGATCAGTCAGTGCATTTGATTTCTCTTTCTCTCTCTGAAGGATGTGGTCGACTGTCAGTTGGCGGATGCGCAGATGTCACAGACTCAGACCACAGTGAGCAACCACACTCTCTCTCTCTCTCTTTGTCTCACACACACACACACACACACACACACACACGTACATGTCTAACGCTTTTTACCATTAATATCAGAAAACCCGACTCCCCTCTGTTAGCTGCCCGGACCTGCCCACATTCCTGCCGCTGCCGCTTTACTCTCGGTGTAACAACCTACTTCGTCACCCGGGGGATTCTGCGACCTGAGCTGGAATTCCACAGCGCGACCACAGCCCCACAACTACTGTCACACGCCCGCAGTGTTCACACACAGGATCCGTGGAGGCTGTCGTTGCATAAAGCTGGTGGCCATTAAAGAACTATTGTCTTCCCGCAGTGGTGACAGGTCACAGATTCCGCCGCACCATTTGTAATTCACGTGCCTTTAAAAACGAGCCAGCGGTGTTTTCAAAAAAAGTTGCTATGGTTGTTTATGTAAAGCGACGAATGTGCTTTTAATTAACACGTAAACGTTGCTAATGTAAGTCAACGAACATGTTTGAGTTATATTTAGCTTACATTAGCGCCGCTGGTGGCGTAAAACAACACACAAGTTACAGTGTGTTCATAAAAGAAGAAGAAGATGGTTTGGCGGAAAACTTTACAACCTTTTTAGCAACTTTCTGCAAACTCCAACGTGAGAATTCAGCATTCAAACACAGATAGAAACAGTAATGACAGCCTCACCTCGTCCAGCAGCTGCGGTGCGAGGTGTTTGATCACCGCAGCTCGAAGGAAAAGTTGCTCTTTAGCTTCCCCTCCTTTCCTTCGCTCATTTATTCCGACGATTGAGGAAGTGAGGTGCCTCCCTCTCTCTCTCTCTCTCTCTCTCTCTCTCTCTCTCTCTCTCTCTCTCTCTCTCTCTCTCCCTCTCTCTCTATGATGATCTCTGTCGCTGAGGTTTTCTCTCACTCACACACAAACACACTGAGCCTCCCCCCCCCTCTCTCTCTCTCTCTCTCTCTTTCGCACACACACTGAGGCTCTCTCTCTCTCTCTCTCTCTCTCTCTGAGGATCTCACTCACACACACACACACACACACACACATTCACACGCTGAGTCTCTCTCTCTCTCTCTCTCTCTCTCTCTCTCTCTCTCTCTCTCTCTTAACAGGCTGTGACGTTTACCTAGTGTACACACACTGACACACACACACATACACACACACCAGCTGTCCTATTTTGCAAAGAGAGCCTGCCAATTTTCATAATGCACGATCTGGACAGTTGTCCACTTGTTATGCACACACACACGCTGCAGCCTCCATTCACATGTCAGTGTGTGTTAATCACTTCAGACCTGTTTATCACCTGAGGTGAGAGGGAAACTACCGAGATGGTTGAATGAATACATGTACACGTGTTACAATAAAAACCATACAGCAGTGTTGTGAGTCACAACTGCTTTGATATCAAATCAGACTCCATTGCTAGTTCCTCTCATCAGGGGTGTATCTACATTTCTGCTGGGGGGTGGGGGGCACACACTTAGGAAAAGGTGGAACATTTAAATAAAGCCTGATCTTAAAATCCAAATTGTCAAAATCAACTTGGGGGTGGCCACTTCGATTCCAGGGGTGGCCTGATCCTGTGAAACATTTCCTTTCATTCATGTTTTGGTATGTTAGCCTCTCTGTTAAGTTGACTTGTTAGTTGAAAGTCATAGCGACATATGGTGACCTATATTTCTGGTGTTTGATTTGTGTATCCTAGCTCCACAAATGTCCAAATTGACAGGAGTTGTTTTATCAGAAGATACAGTGATCGTCTCCAAAGCGATTCACTGTCGCTCCATCATATAAATCCCAACGCAGACATCACCGGACTCCACCAGTTACACATGGGTATCTGCATTGCTGCTGAGAGTGCCCTAGATTGCTGTAGCTTAGTCTCATATGTGGGGGAAGATTTTCTTTTCTTTTTTTTTCCACATTTGTGTGGAAGGGGGGTGGGGTCACGTGGCTGGAAGGCTGCGGGGGCAGTTTTGAGGTTTGAGCTAAGGTTTGCTGCCGGTGAGGAGGTGGCAGATTTTTCCTCTGTTCTTCTGAGGATCTGTTCTTGTTCTAAACTCAGCACAAGGACCTTAAACTTTTCTTTATAATACATGCCTGTATTCACACACCCCCATACCCCACCCCCTCACTCACACACGTGCACACACACTCATACACAGTCGTGTCTCCATGACTTCGGAGGACTTAGCATTGATTTCCTTGAGACTTTCTCTAACCTTAAACTTAACCTTACATTTTGTGATTTAGGTTATGTCCCCATAAGGAAAACAAGTCCCCATAATTTGACTGTGTTTAAACTAATTTTGGTCCTGGCAACATGAGTAATACCTGGGCCATAGATTTGCGCAGATATCCTCATTAGGATCCCTAACCGTAACCTTACCACAATTCACATCTCACCCCTAAACATATCCAGGACCTCAGGAATGATGCTTCGCCTCATTAGGGCCTAGCTTTGGTCCCCATGTGGTCTAATGGTCCTAACAAGGTCAGTGTTTATGCTAGAAAAGGTCTTTAAGAGGTAGAAAATACAAGTATACACACACACACACACACACACACACACACACACATATACAGACATCCGTGTGCAGTCCTCATTCATGCCAACTGAGCTATTTTCATCTTGATGGCACAAATGAAATATTGACTGAAGTGAACAAAGCTCTAAATAAAGAAAGCAGCAGAGAATTGCAGGGTGAGTCATAATTTAGTGTTTAGTTGAAGTTTACAAAATCGATGAAACTGCATGTGCTGCTGTGAGTTCAAGTTAAGTAAAACTTGCCAGGAGCAGAAGGACAGGGCACAGGTGTGTCAGTGTTCTCCCTCTCTGCCGAGGACTTGCATAACAGGCAGATTGTGAGTCATGGCAGACACAGGAAGTCTATAGCATAAACCAGGCTCATGTGAGCATGTGGGTCTATGTGTGCGTGCACTAGAGACCTCATTGCTCACTGACTCCTCTCTGACTCGGACAGACACACATTCAAGGTCCGAGCAAGCCTCCCCTTCTGTTCTTCCTGGAGCAAACAGCCCCACCCACACACATACATCCTGTCATTATCCACCTGAGGGATGCATAGGTTGTAGAAAAGGCGGATGTTAAATTTAGCAAGAAAAAGGAGAGCAACGCAGAAACCTACTTGCATGGAGTCGAAGCATTCAGCTGTATGTCTCTGCTATGGTACGGTCGGAGAAAGTGAAAACATTTGAAGGTGAAATTGTAGTGAATTGATGCCATCTGTGAATTTCATGAAGGTTGTGACCACGACCAAGTTTCCCAAGATAAATCAAAAAACATAGCAATGATTAAAAAGTAAGAAAAATACCTTAACTGTGAAATATTGGATTTTTTAAATATTATCTTGGCCCCTAAAGATAATGTAAATTAGCCGAACGTTAAGGCTTCAAACGTTCAGGCAAAAATAGGCAAATTAAGGAACCTGAATGTTACCGAACAATAGCAGCTATGGAAGAGGGTAAGATATAGGTGAGAAAATTCATGTTGCTCTAATGTCTAAACCAGCACGTTAGCTCAAAGGCATAAAAATCCACCATCACATCTTAACCTAATTGTAAAGTTATATCTGGATACAAAAACAACAGTGTTAAAACCAGAAATGCGTATTTAATGTGTTTATATGTTTGGTTTAAGTTAATTTCCCATACTGGAGTCTTCACTGGTTGCTTGGCAACTGCTGCCAGACAAAAGAATTGGGCCTTCAAGCCATAATGCGCTATATATAAATGAAGGCCTTTTTTTTTACTTTTTAATTTATGTCTGGATTATGTATTTTACTTAGAAGTAGATGTGGGGTGCATGTTGTCAATGATTGCTGTTTATCCCCTTTTTCATGCTAAGCTAAGCTAACTGGCTCCTGGTTACAGATTTATTGTAATCATCATATTTTAAGCTTGGCAGGATAACAAAAAAGCATACTCTATACTTTTCTATTCTATTCTTTACCTTTGAGTTTAAAAGAACAAATAAAACAACATTTTGACTGTTTTGACTAAAAGAGTTTGACAGAGTTTGGCTCCCCTGGTGACAAGTACCAGGCCTGTGGACCTACATTTCTCCTTGTTTCTCTGCAGACATGTGTTGCAGGAGAATGGAAAACACGATGTAGACTCCATGTTAAGGCAAGGGAGATAATAAATGTTCAGTCAGGTGCATGGTGTGCTTAAGGCTGTGTGTTTTTTTCCTTCCCGCTGAGGGAGAGTGGGCTATTTAAAGCTTTAGGGGAGGTGGAATAGGTGTGACATTGACTTGGCAGTGTGGGCTGCAAAGAGTTTGCAAAGTGGGACATTAGAGTGTGTCCTGCTATTCTTCCACCCTCTCCACAACATATTTTTCCATCTCCCTCTCCCCATCTTAGAGGGGTGCAGGGAATCAGGAGAAAAGGCACAGACCCAGAACTGTCGAGCCAATGTCAAGTTGACACACCTATTTTCGCAGCTCTCTCTCTCTCACTCTCTCTCTCTCTTTCTCTCTCATGTTTTTTGGTATGTTTATTTAAATCTCCAGGTATTATGTAATGAAATCTTCCCATTTTTCTTGAGGATCTGCTGCCCACACAACACTGCAAAAAGATGAGAAGCCTCGCTGTTGTTACTCACGACATTGTGCATTGGCTTCTCGTGCTGAAAGTGTGAGTCAGTCATTAAAAAGTTCACTCAACTCTGCTGTCAGAGCATCTTGGGTAAAAGAAAAAGAAAAGGCCACAGGTGAGCTCAGGTAATGCTTCACCTCCTCAGTCGTTAATGATTCTCGAGGCTGTGCACATGTAACACTGCTGAATGCATTCGACCTTATTGAGTAGGCTGGGTGTTTATGATTGATTATTTGCTTTCTCTCTGCATTGCTCCTGCCCGCGGCAATATGGAAGTAAGCTCTGATTATGACACTGTTGCTGCCCCACTGTAAAGAAGAACAAAAAGCCTCCACCATTTATCCCACTGCAAGCGCTCATTGCATTTCATTACTTGTTGTTTTAAGTAATTAGCACAGAGCATCAATAAAAGTGTGACTGGACGTTCCTGTTTTAGCCCGGTTTCTTCTTCAGCGATCCTGTTTCTTGCTTCATCGGTGAAAAGAGAATAACAAGCACAAGAAAATACAATTAGAAATAAATATAAACTTGGTACTTGAAGTGATTGAAGACAAAATGAAGTCATAAAATAAGGTTAATCCAGTGGAAGTTTGCAGTATATACAGGAAGTGTGTGGTGATAAATGCTGTAATTGGGTTTTAAGCAACAGCAGTAAAGGCAAAGAAAACACAACATAGATGGTACACGCAACAGAGGGAGAGAGAGCAGAGAATTGGGGCTGGAGGGGGAGAAGAGAGTGATGGATGTTCTGGCCTCTATGTAGGACGAAACGTCTGCAACTTTTCAGGAGCCCCAGAAAGAAAACTTCTCCGCCTGATATTATTCTGGGTCAGGATAACCCGGGGGGAGATAAGAAGCAGAACAGTCCTGGCCTTTCTCTGGCCACACTGGGCTGCGTATCACTGCATCCCTGGTGTCTTCCAGAGCATCTCAGAGTGTGCTCTAATACGCTCGCCAGCAGTTTCATCAGCACAGGCCACACATGCACTACATGCCAACATAGACAGCATGAGCTCACAAGCGGAGTGCAAACAGTTTGGCTGCATAGTGGGGGAGTTATCCTATTTTAATGTATAAGCACCGAGCTCCATTGGCAAGGACACATGCGACAGGAAGTCAATTACAGCCTCCTGTCATTTGGTGTTAAGTTCACCTGCCATCTAGAGGACACGAGGAGGATCAAGAGAAAACACAGGCACAGACGGCTTCCATCAGTACAGCTTCCTTTACTTGATTTTAAAATAATAGTGTTAGAAATATACAGTACAAAGTCCAGGACACAGATTCTGCACATCAGTGAAACCAGTGATCAGGGCAACAGATCTTTGCACAACAGGACACAGCATCTTTATACAAATATGAATTTATGATATACTTGTTATAGGATAAATTTATAAAGATATATATATAACCGTGTAATACTGTACTACCCAACAGAAGAGCATGTTAAGTAAATTAAGTAATTTAAGAACAATGGCTCTAGTTTTTGGCCTCTATCACTTTTCCAGGTTCATTCCTCTTCATGTAAGTGCAAAAAAAGCATAGAAACTATTCACTGGCAGCACCGTCTCCAACAATACAGAGCTACACACACTTCTATACATATAAAAACCTAGTAGTTCTTTGATTAAGCCTGTGTTTCAAATAATTAGTCATAGAAATGCATACAAGAACGAAAAAAATGAAACAAAGGCATAACTAATACATTTTTTGAATCTGTAAACCAGGATGTTCCAGATTCAGGCATTTCTGAGTGAGGTTGAAAATATTTGTTGTTATTTTAACACATCCCTGAAAACAACAGCTAACTGACTGTAAATCTTACTGAAAACATTTGTTTGTACAATGTCTTGGAATATTGGATATCTTGAAAAACAGTGGAGATCATAGAATATATATAATTCATTTTCCAAAATCCCCAATCCATTGATTTGGGGGAATGTTGGTGATGACGTACAGGTCCCATGGATGTAATGTTCCACACTGGCAGGTATCTGGGCCATCGGCTCTCGTGGCTCTCAGCATCACACCTGCTGTAACAGCAGCTGACAAAGTAGGTGAACGTGTACCCGCACAAAGAACAAAATGTCTTCCTTTCATCAGTCAAGCCAAAAAGTTACAGCTTCCAGACATAATCACTTTTTTTATTCCCTGTCCGGCAATTTTGGTTTCACCGTCGTGACGGAGTATGTAGCAGAAGAAAGATGTTCATTTCAAGTGACCTGCCAGAGTAGCTGATCCTATAAAACTGTGGCCTCCTCCATGGCATTGACCCACCTGTATGAGGAGCAGAGTCTAAATTAGGAACAAGTTACAGCAGCAGCCTCAAGTTTTATAAACGTGTCATTTCAGTCTGCTTCACCTTAAAACTACCAATCCTGTGCCTGTTACCACAGCATACAACTACATCCTCAGGCATTTGGTCATTATCGACAGGACATTAAGTGGGAATTGGGGAGAGAGGATTTGGGACTAACAGACGGTGCCAGGTGAACTACAGCGGGTGTACCACCATCATCAACTGAGCTATTATTATATATATTATTCCCAAACTTGTTTTAAATGAGTATATAATGTCCAGGGGGATTAAGTTACACAGTGCAGTGGTTAGCACTGACGCCTCATAGCAAGATGGTAAGTGGGTCGAATCCTGGTTCACTCTCTTCCTGTGTGGAATTTGCCTGCTCCCCATTATCTCCACCGCACCATATGTGTGTGAGTGATGGAGTCTGTGCCTGGACGTCAAACTCTATCTGTGTTCTGCTGCTGTAATAAACATTTAAAACATAATTTGTATGACTACATTGCAACAATCATACTGTTAGAGTGAGACAGTGTTTCCCAAATGAAGTTCCACTAATGCCTTGAAATTGTCATTGATAAACATGTTGTAATGAGCTCTCAGTCAGGCGGGCGTCTCACCTCTGTGCTGTGTAGTTGTCCTCAGCTTTAAAGGTGTAGTACAAAGTGTTTTTGTGGTAAAGCCGGAAGACGTTGGCCTCCTCTTCGTGTCTGTCAGGCAGCTTCACTGTAAAACCCAGCAGAGGCAAACTCTCTGAGGCTACTCTCTCCTGCAGATACAAAAAATCAAATTAGGAAAAATGAGGTGTATTAAAAGATATAAGGATGTAACAGTTTTTGCTGTTTTACTTATTTTTTGTCGAGTGGTGGCCACAACTAAAACTACAGCTGATGTCTCCCCACTATGTTTAGTGTGTTTGAGTGACCTAGAATGAACTGGTATGAACTGTTTTCAGACAAGAACTTCAGAAAATCCCACAAAAACTGGGTCCTGACATTTTCCAGAGTTTGCCTTTCACATATGAAGAACACAGCAGGATAGTGTTTGGGTCAGATGCCTTCAAAATGACAGGAACATTTCCGGAACATTCATGAGAGGGCTGGCGTCTTGGTCGAACATGTAGGAAGCAGGACATGACATCTGCCAGAAAGCAAGTGTTACTAAAAAGATAATTAGTAACAGCTCTAGGATCTCATTGTTTTTCTAAAGATGTAAAACTGTATGCCTCCTCTTTTTAATCCTGACATATTCGTTTTCTTCAAGTTTTGCAATTGCCACATGTTAGAAACATCAACACATCAAATGGAATTTCCAGACATTTTCCTGCTCATTCCTGGACATTTGCGTTCTCACATACAGTCTCAGGAAAATGTCCAGATTTCAGTGCATGTGTGAAAGCAGAGTAGGTTAAAGGGGAGTGCATGTTTCCCCTCACCTCTTGAGCTCGATAGGTGTAAAGCACCTTGTCTTTTAGAAGGAACCACAGTCTCTTCCAGTTCCTCTTGCTCTTCTTGCTGCGATGCAGAGTGCCACTAACGGAGCCTTCCTCTGACACTGTCACCTGCACAACAGGAGCACTGTTACTCACCGAAACACAACAGAGTGGACATTCACATCACAGCATCAACTGTTCATTAATCTGCAGTCTGCGGTGAACACAGCTCCTTCACAGAGAGCGAAGGTTGTACCTGGTTGAAGGAGACGGTGCCTTTGCGATGCCTCCAGATGTTGGGTGGATGAATGTTTTGGAACACAGCAGAGATAGGACGACTGGAGCGGTTTGCACGAGGGCTGCCTTTAGCTGTCAGTGCAGACACATCTACACCTGCAGAGGCAGACAACTTCATATCAGCCGAAACACAGGACAGGTACAAAAGTACAGCACCCACACTGACAGACTCTATCCATTTTTGTTACGTGATGGTAACAGTATAAAGGAAAAAGTATGAGTTCATGAACATCCATCCATCCATTCATTATCTGAATCGTTATAATACTTGAAGGGTCACAGGAAGCATCAAGACTAGAAAAACGCTGTATAAAGATACACATTCACACTTATGGTCAATTGAGAGTCACCAATTAATTTAACCCCAATGTGCATGTCTCTGGACTGTGGGAGGAAGCTGGAGAAAACCCATGCAGGAACATGCAGGCACATACAAACTGAGATTTCAAACAAGAACGTTCTTGCTGTACAGTACTAAACACTGCACCAATTAAAGAATAGAATGGACTTGAGCTTCATTTTTGCTGGTTTTATAAATTAAACATATGGTTTTAGACAGATTACTGTGAGTAATCACAGTGAAAACACTTAATTAGGGCCCGAGCACCGAATGGTGAGAGGCCCTATTGATTCTGTAAGTTTTTTTATTATGTATATTTTTGTGTGATCATACAATTGATACAATCCTCATCCTACCACAATGTGCCTTGAACTATAAAAAGTAGATGACACTACTTTGTTGTGGTATTAGCATGAATTTCTACTGTTATTTCTACTTTTCCAAATGTACTTCTTCCTGTATTTTAACTGTTAATAGTGTTTAAACTCCACCTGTATTTAGAACTGATGCCACTATGTAAGATGATTGATTCAGTTACCATGAAGTGGGGAACCATACTCCCTCTTTTGGTTATAAGAAGAATAGCAACATTAAAATGTGGGCGTTCACATGGAGACTGGGTGTCAAAACGATTGATAAAAGTTCAAAAGAGTTTCCTGTTTCTCGCTATGTGTCTGGACCTAGTTTTAGTGAGTTTGGATTTCCTGATTTAAATGACAATAGCATTTTTTATCACAAAAATAGACGCATTTCCCCACCTCTCTTCTTTAGCTCGTTGTAGCAGTGGTCACACACTTTAGCCATGCGGTCCTTCATGTATTTCAGTGGATATCTGTTCCTGGAGCAGCTTCGACAAACAATCTGCAAAATCCAGGCACCACAGTAACAATGAAAACATCCAGCACACTCAAGGCAAATTTACTGTATCCTGACTATATATAATATAATAAGTAATAATAATAATAATATCAAAGTATCAGAGACGCTTTGTTGTAATTGCGTGTGACTCACTCTCCCACAGCCGTGACAGTGATGTCTACGAAGGGTGAGGCTGAAATCTGCCGTGCAGTTCATACACATCATCACTTGAGAGACTGGAACAAGTGTGGGAGCTTTCTCTCCGAGAGACAGATGCAGACGATCTCTGGCCTGAAACACACATTTAGCTATTTGAAACCACTGCACCTAGTTTCTCATATCGCTGTGAAATGAATGAGAACCAGTGGCTGCACAGACTGAGGGAACCATTCAAAGAAGCATCATGTTGATTATAGGGTTGCATCATGTGACATCAGTTAGCATTAGAATACAATGTTGATGAGTCAGTGTGCACCATATTGACATGTTTTGCATCATTGCCGATGCAGCCACACTTCTCTAGAGGAACACATGGTCTAACATGTGGTCGGCACAATGTTTTTGTAGAAGTGCAATCGTTTTAACCACCTGTATTAAATGTGTTGGTTAAAGCTAGATATCCATGGAGAATGTGGTGTCATAAAGCCAACAGGCATATTTCAGGCATAAAGAGTTAACTCACTTCTCCTGAGCAGCTGTGGAAGGCTGCAGATCCTCTGGTGTGTTCGCTGACAGTGCGGCTCAGTGTGTAAAACCAGTCCTCTCTTTCAATGAAAGAACTGCACAATACACAAACAAATTCAATATAATAACATTACAGAGTTGATTTTACATATTATTAACACCAAATATGCTAACAAAACATCACTGATGATGAGAAATCTTGCACCTTACTAGTTATTACCCGTCATTTAAACAGGGACCCACCTTGCAGCCAAGGTGATGGAGATGTCTGTTCCTTCAATCTTCAGTGCATTTTGGACACTCTCTATGATGGGTTTACTGACCTGGGTAAGTAATCAGTTTATTATCACATCAAAAGTCAGAAAGACAAAATAAGAGAGAGAGAGAGAGAGAGAGAGAGAGAGAGAGAGAGAGCAAAAAGCAAAGGACGTAACTGAGGAACAAACTATTCTATTCTATTGTCTGTTAATTGTAGTAAGGACCATTTCACCATATCCACAAAAACAGGAAATACAACCTTCATGATTCACTGATACAAATATTTTCAGTATGTGTATCTGCTGTAAATACATGTTCACCCCCTGAGATCCCACTGTTAGAAATCAGAGAGATGACGACATGGGGTGATTTAATGAAAGACTCTGACCTTTAACCCGGTGAGAGGCAGCGTGTTCTTCAGTCTGTATTTCCCATCCTGCTGAGGGTAGGTGTACAGCAACACGTCGTTCATCTGACAACAGATTTAACCTGAATCACTCACTGTGCATCTGATGAATATTCAAGTCATTGTTAAAAGCAGATGGGTGGATCTATTTAAAGTATAAAATAGATCAGCTGCCCAGATTTCCTCATTCACGTATGTACAGCTTTTCTCCAGTAGATGGCAGCCTAGGCACGCGCACACACACACTCACTAACACTTAAGAGGTTAGCACAAAGTTCAAATTTAAAATGTATTTTTTACTGTTGTTTGTTTGTCAGCATTAATACACAAAAACCACTGAGCGGCTTTTTCCATAAAACTTGGAGGAAGGATGTGATATGAGCCAAGAAATAATCCATTAAAGTTTGGCACAGACCCGGACAAAGGGGACGAGCAGACCTTTCTTTTTTTCTTCTGCTATGCAGTTGGCTTTTCTATGAGGCTGGATTTAATTTAAGGGGACTGTTAGACTTTGGTGGAGGTACAGTGTGTGCTATACAGTGTCAGTCTAGCTGATGCTTCACTTGGATGTTTGAGCTTCTCGTTGCAGGATGATGTAGAGTGAAGTAGAGTTTGATGCAAGAAGGCTGTTTGGATCAGGGAAAGTCTTTCATGTGGGATTAACATGTATACGTTCAAGTGTTATCTTGTAGAAGTTGTATATGTGTAGCAGGATATTGCATGTATTTAACCTTTGTGGTTCTGTAGCTATGTTGAGAGTCATGTTATAACACATCCACATACACACATGTTCACTTGTACAGCTCCTGAAGATACCATGACTTGGATGAACAGATTCAAGTGGGATCCATGACATCACAGCTAGTTGCCAGTCATCACCAATAGGCAACTTCGATAACAAGTGTTGCTGTGGAAACCTGCAGCCTCTAAGTGTGTGTCCACTGGGGACAGACATTTTACTGAAGTAGGAGATTACATAAAATCAGTGGTTGCCCTTTTTTATTATTAATCCATGCAGATCATTTGTACATGTCTTAAAATGTGACTGGAGGGGAACTACACAGTTTAAACCCCTGCCTCCAATTTTCATACATGACTGAGATACTTGAGTAAATAGATATTAAATTGCATTATTAACCTCTGTATTATCTTTTTCCCAGTGTATCATTTTACTCACTGTCCCTGTGTGTTTTAGTACCTGCTTCAGGAGACAGCCAGCTCACGCAGACTTGTTTTACTATGCCGTCTCCAACATTAATAACAGATAAAAACACGTGATCAGCAGCTGGTTGGATAAACTTGCAGGATAAAAAGTTACGCAGCGATGATAACCGACGTTCCTCCAGCAGAGACATTTACGAGCATTTTTAGTGTCAAGCTCAGATCACAAATTTCAAAGACGCCACAGGAGGGAGAGGCGGTGTGCTTTGATGATGCTCTATGGGTAATTTGCAAAGGCGTTTAATCTTTCCAATTTTTTTTTAATCTCTCTCGATAACAATATTTTAGTGGCATCTCTTATCTTAAACAGTCTGTTGCTTTGGTTCACTCGTTATCAACTGTCGCTTTGGTGAAATTCCTTACGTGGTGTTGACCTGGCGGTGAAATATGACCTAAATTATCCTCCGATTGTTACTTAGTTTTCATTTACAACTATATTTAGACTTTATTTATAAGATAAGTCATTTTATATTATTCCAGGTGGACTTGTAAGGATTACCAACTGAAAATGATCCGATACAGTGAGTCCTGGGTCATTTACAGTATTTACGCTGTTGATTGTTGACCACTATGCACACTGTCCAATCTTGCGTCTCCTTCCTCTACATGTGCACCCGGTATTAACATCTGTCTCAGGTGAGCCGTTCATAATAGGTCACAATAGAAAACTCTCTGTTTTCAGCTTACACCTGGAAATAGTGTCTCCACGTGTCCACTTGTGACCAGATCTCACTTCGCCGCTCTATATGCCAATAAACACGTCTATAATTTCTCTTTGCAAAGGCTATAGAAACTATAGAAATGGGTCTGATGTGTGTGTGTGTGTGTGTGTGTATGTGTGTGTATGTGTGTGTGTGTATGTGTGTGTGTGTGTGTGTGTGTGTGTGTGTGTGTGTGTGTGTGTGTGTGTGTGTGTGTGTGTGTGTGTATGTATGTATGAAAAGGAAAGGGAGAGAGAGAGCTGGAGGTCAGGAGGAGTCGTGTGCAATTCTACGAGATAAGATTTTGGTCATCATGAGGAGAACAACCAAGAGGGATGTTGATGCCACGTCTGAACGGGCCCTTAAATTCAAATGCTCTTAGTGAGCTGAAAGCATTGTGCATAGATGCTGAAGATACATTGGACTAATATTAGCTGACAGATGTACATGACTGTATAGTTTACAAGGAGCTGCTGTTGACCTTCACTGTGCTGTCAGTAGAGACCTGGCTCAGGAAGTGAGCATTCACAAACATCCTGTGAGGAACCTCTGCTCTAAACAGCTCCGTCTGAACCCAGAAACATTAAAAATAATCTAACAGGTATCTCTTAACATAAGTAATAAAAACAGGAAGAAGCATTTACCAAAAACAGATGCCTGGGCTGTTGACACTTCCTGCTGACCTTCATCAGAGTGCCCTCCTTCACAAAGACCTGACACCAACAAGAACGAAAACACAGGGTTAAATCAAACTGTACATTTCAGGTTGTCTGATCATGACACATACAGGACGTCTGCAGTTATTAACGTTGTTTTTATTCCGAGCCGGGTGGGGATTCCCGGCTGAGCGACTGAGTAAAGGCCAACACAGGGTGGTGCAGGGCAGACAGGGTGGGCTGGCGAGCTTCAGACAGAAACAATGCTGTTATCAGAGTCGTACCCTGCCAGGCTGCAGCAGGTCGCGCTGGCCGTGAACACTGTACTCGATGTTGACCAGACGCAACAAGTTCTCCTGTGGAACAAAGAGAGAAAAGAAGAGGAAGACAGGGAAGAGGATTAGGATGCCGAGATAACAGAAATGATGAAAAGGCATAAGCAGTCAGACTTTTTTTTTCTGCTTGGCTGTTTACATTCATCATGCAGGCATGTAACTCTAAATACTTTAACAGTGGCCACCCAATAACAAAGATAAAGCACTGGTGTGGAGACATAAAAAGTCAGAGAACACCAATTTCATCAGGGTTCATCCTCTGAGGACCATGCCTGTGAGCACCAACTGATTTACTTCAGTCTTGACAAGAGGTGAAATATAATGTAATGGTAAATGCTGTAACTACTAATTTCTTTCATGAAAAGAGAAAAGACTATAACTGAATTTAAGGTGACTTTGGGCAAAGAAGATCCAAGTTGAAGAAATATACAGAATTAGACTCTTGAGACAGAAACAACTCATACCATTGAAAGGTAGGTTTTGTGGATTTTGCAGATATGTTATATTTCCTTTCTGGATTCAAGGCTTACAAATGGCAACACATGAAACTTACCCCATGTTTTAAACTGTCGTTTACTTGATCCTCAATGTCCGACACAATCGCCACAGCCGCTGAACAAGAGAAACACAGACAGAGAAATCAGTTCATGTTACACAAGGGGACAGAGTCACAATGAATATCCATAATTCATAAGATGGTTCTTATTCCTCACGTCTGTGTCGAAAGTCACCAAACCTAAAAGTCAGACTGAGCCATGAGTGTGGATGTGACTGCATGTCTGGACTCGGGTGGCTCTCTAATCAAAGATACAGTCAGAGATAGTGCTGCTGCAACTTGCCTTCTCATGAATTACACATTGCAGCCTTCACACAGAAGAGGGCTGGAATAGCTTCCTGGTGGGTTACCACCACAGACAAAGAAATCTAAATTGGCTCTCTCATGGCCATCTCTCCATGCCAAATGAGCACATATAAATTCCCTGTAAACACACAGCGACAAACAGAGGCCGGTAATGCTCTCCTGTGGCGACACAGAGCAGCTGAGGCTGCTGTTTGTTTATGGTACCTTGGGTGTCTTCATACTCCTTGGAATCAGGGGAGAGGTTGTTCAGGTAATCTGTGAGAGGGGTGAAATAAATTAATTCCTCCTAAGAGACAAGAATCAAACCACTATAGGAGAACTATAATCTTATTCAGAGGAGACCTGCGCAGCTCATTAATCCTCACCAGTGAGGAGCATCCGATACTGAGCAACTCGCACGATGACCTGCAGGAGCTGCTGTTTGAGAGAAACCTTCTCCCCAACTGGACTCTGCTGCTGAGACATAAAGAAAAAAACAATTCAGCCTTTTCGCTGTTCATTCAGGACTCATTCACTGTAGAAGTTCTCATGAATGGAAACAAATCCACATCTGAGTCACAAAAAAGTCAAGGGTTGATTAAATGTTTACAGAGAAAATCAAAGTTCTACTGAGAAGTAAATTATACATCACTGGACTATTGAGCACCACCACCAATCATATTCATGAACGAGGCTGCTGGTCAGCACAGTGCTTTTCAGAATGAGTGTTTCTGTGTGTGTGGGCGTGTGTTACTTTTACTACTGTTGTGCAGACACAGTCACATTGATTGATTAACATAAGATGTAGATATAAGGGTTTTCCCCCCAAGTGATTAAAGTTCATCCTGAGGGACTTCTGCAGCTGATCTTTGTATAACAATGGATATCCATCGTGTATACAAACTTATACATTAACAATAAATAGGATGAAGGCTTATGGCACGGCTGGATTTCCTTCCACAATCCAAATAGATTATTAAAAAAAGAGCTGCACCACTGATCTTTGCCAGGCCCTGTATTTAGCAGCTGGCTGGGTACTGTTGATAGCATATAAAGTATTGAACCGATGCAGAAATCTCCCTGTTGAATGAGCATTTCATATAATAATATCCCGTTTTTTTTCTTCTCTAAGAACGTCTGAGGCAGACTGGTTTGAAAAACTGTAAATTTAATTGAGGCTAATTATAACTCCTCACTAAAGTGCTAAGAAAAGCTGCTGGGAAAATAATTCATTTTAATATTCCCCTGTTTTTAAAAACATGTTCAGTGGGGTTTCATTGTTGTTCCGAGTTGCTCATGCCAAACATATTTGTTCCTCACAAAAAAATACATAAAGCTTATATTTTTCCTTTGAGGGTCATGACTGTTACACTTAACATCCAAGAACGCAGTGTAGTCCTTCCATTAAATTAAATTACTACTTCATTTAGTCTCACACGTGACCTTTTGTTAAGGTTTGGATCTCTTGATTTAAGTGTCCCCGTCTCACAGACACACACATATACACACATACACCAAAGACAATTTGCCATTATCATCCCAGCTCCTGCAAAACATGCACTTCATCTTTGTCAGTGCACATAACAAACACACACACAAAAACCCACTGAACCCTGCAGATTTAAAATAATGTGAAGAGATAAGAAAGATAAAGATCAAATATCAAAGGTTGGCTCTGAATGTTGTCTCTGTTATTTTTTATTTGAAGCATCTAGGTTTATGTTGAACTACTCTCATTATCCAAACGTTCCCATTGGGCATGTTTTCTTCTTTTCATGCAGGCTCATTCCAAATTGTATTATCTTACAGACTACCAATCAAGGGCAACAGTGCAATGAGAGGAAGAGGAGGAGAAGAGCTGAAGAGGACCAAGATGTAAAAATACTTTGTATATGTATATACAGACCTTTAACATTAATTGATACATAAGTCCATGTTGTTAAAAATTCATAACTGTGAATTTGCTTGCATCAGAGAACTTTTCATTCTCAAAAAGACTACTGTGATACATGTGTGAATATTTAAATTAGAATTTACATTAGACTTGTTTTTAAATATAGACTTTTGAGTGTTAGAGGGTTGCCATCAGTCTGACCTCAAACTGGTGAACAATCGCAGCAAAGCAAGGAGAAGTCCGGCAGCTGTCCTCCAACAGGTTCATACTCCGGTCGTAGTGTCCGATGTAGGTGGTAAAAACCAAGAACTCTGCTTTTCTGGACAGGAAGATGTCAGCGATCCTCTGGCTCTCCTCCCTGAGCGGAGAAACAGTCATAGCAGTCAAAGCAGAATATAGCAATTATATATATGTGTGCTCCCTACAGAACCATGAAATAAGGATTGGAGGGGGGTCTGTACGTGGGGCATATGGCTGCATGAATGTGAGCCAGTATTCCTTATTTCAGCACCAGTGTTCATGTGACGTCTTACCAGTGTCGGATTCGATTCTCCAGCTCGGTGAGGATTCGGCGGTGCAGGGTGTAAACGTCCGGCAGCTCGTTGAGAATCTCTCGAAGTCTCTCCTCCTCCACCACAGGTTCGCCCTCGTCCCCGACAGCCGCCCCCACCGCTTCCCGAAAGTCCTGGCACATAGGACGGGAAGGTCACCTCTTATCGCCAACGTTAAAATCTTACTAAACTTACTGTTTCACTTAAGTCTGCATTTTCTTTCCTCCCACTGCAACTGAACAACGAGATAATATCTGATATCTGACAGCAGGGTGTACATGAGCTATTGTATCAAGGAATCTCTTTGAGCTGACACTGGTTTAATCCACACACCAGACTGAGAATGACTTTAGATAGGGAAGTGAAAGAGCAGCACTGGTTCCTGTCCTCATTACCTGTGATAAGGTGCCCTTGAGCAAGGCATTGACTGCTACAGTAGAGCTGCTCAGGGGCCAAAAGATCAGACTATGTTTGTTTTCTCTGCAACTTAGCACTTGCACTTTGCATTCAAGCTATGAACATGAACATAAGTGGACATGCTTAATGAGCAGAAAAACAACATAAACAGCATTTGATAAAAGTTTAAATTAAGAATAGCAAATGATAAATGTAATATGCATTAACTAAACAGATGTTAACATGTAAGGGAATTCAAGACGTATAAAGCTTAATCCTTTTTACAGTAGTCTGACATCTTACTGTTTGGAGCCTCACATAGAAACTAAGAAAATATCTGGACACACATATTACCTGGGTAAATCAAAATAGAATAATAACTCACTTCCTGAAGTAGCTTGAGGGCTTTCACGTGCCTGTGGACAGAAACATTTCCACTATTCATCAGGAACAATATTATTTTTGACAGGGAGATACATATGTTTGAAAGGGGAATGAGTTAACTTACAATCTCTCTGTATCCACCAGTTCTTTCGCTACGTAAAAGGCTCTGGATCGCCCGTCAGCCTGTAAACCATCGCATTATTAATTTGTAATAAGCCCAGGGTCAGGAGGAGCTGAAGCTGGCAGTCTCCACATCTTCTCTAAGCAGCAATCAAACTTCTAAATAACGAGGACAGTGTTGTAGTCGCGCATTAACCTCCATTAACCCACATTCAAATCTTTGCCTGTGAAACACTTTTTATTTGGTTGAATTCTGGTCTTTAAATATGTCTTAATTTCTAGCATAATGAAAAAGGTGATACCATGTCTTCATAAGTGCTGCTACAAAACAAAATAGAGATTAAAGTGCATTTTAAAGGATGGAGAGGGAGTATAGAAGACTTAAGGCAGAGATATTCTAAAGTTATTACTCAGTGATTAAGATAACTACAATATTAGAATCAAAGCGATCAATCAATCAATACAAATTAATACAGCCCATATTTACTAATCACTACTCACAACCATTCTATGCATTAATATTATTTGTAACCTTGACACAAGCTCAACTCCCATTTGCCAGAACTAACCTGTCTGTTATAATTGGGGTCTGCGCCTCCATCTTCCTCCTCAGAGGTGCGGCCCTGCTCCTCCTCACCCGCCGTCTCCCCCCTGACATCACACACTGAACCAGTCTGTGGACTGAGGGCCACCGAGCACACGTTGTAGGCTTCTGTGTAGGCACTGTGGGGAGAACCACAGGGGAAATACAGGGAACACACAGTTGATATATATCAATGATATTTACTGTGACAGTTTGCATATAATCACATTTACACATCTACACTTACTAATGCAGTAAGTAGAAAGCAATAACTAAAATCAATGAGGGTCAAGCAACAAACATGTTTCATAAGCTGCCTGAGTGAAGTGTCAGGAAACATTGATCCTCTATTGGTACAATGTCTCCCGGACTTTTCTTTAATCCTTTATTAGGGAAAAGGGAGATGGGACAGTTTCCAGTATTTCACAAGACAAAAAGAATAATTACAAGAACGTGTGAAAAAATAAATCAACAAATATTTGTAAGAGAAATGTCTTGTTTCCCATGTTGGGAAACACTGGTCTGGTCTGAAAGATTGACTTTCTGTTTTCATAATAAATTTGCTGTAGAATCTATAATCTCTATTAACTGTCAAGTTAAGCAGATGGAATTCATTTAAACCTCAAAGTCATTTTAAGGTCCACTGAAAAATCCCTATAATAAAAGTACAGCATTCAGTATTAGCAGCAAATATAAATTGATAAAGTATTACAGAAACCAATAAAGTCGTCATGAAAGGCCTACGGTGACAACTGATCCCAGTCAGGAAGGCACGTCTGTGTTTTATGTGACGAGATTCTCTTCTGCAGGGAGGCCAAATGAATATGCTAATGTGCAGCTCAGCAGGGAGCGACCGCAGCGCAAATAAAAACAGGTCCTTAAGTTACAGTAGTACTGCAGAAGACCTCTATGTGACCAATTGCCTTGACTGCGATCCCGCCACATTTCCCTCCCAGCAGCAATGGACTGAATCCCACTGAGATGCAAATTAGCTGCATATGAAGGATATATTTGGGCCGTTCAGATCTCTGCATCACACACATTAAAGCAGCATGGCCCATTACCGCTCATAGGGTCTAGCTCCGGATGAGATACCAGGGATGCTTGAACCACAAACTACATGTTTCTATATTAGGCTTTTATATCACTGGCACTGTCTCCGTCACGTCTCACTGTCCTGCCATGTTGTTCGCAGGCTCAAGGCAATGGGGATAAATTACAGAAGGAGATTTAAAAAATGTAATATTTTTCTTTTTCCCTCAGGTTCCTTGTGAGCCAACGGTACAGTGATAAGAGTGATGGGGCAAATTTACCAACGATCAAACTATGTGCTAATATTATCCCTTAAGGCTATCACAAAGCTATATCTTTTAGTCTTAGCAATTCAAATTTTAGCAAAATAAAGTTTCATAAACATCCACTGGACTGATATTGCTTTTCTGTGATTACATTCTCTTCTTTCAGAATTTTTTCTACAGCTATAACCTGCTTCTGTTTAGTGTTAGCTCAGAAAACCAGGGAACACATTATGTGAAACTTGTGCAACTGTTTGTGTTTGAAAAGGAGGACATACAACTCTTATTTGCTCAAATGTACATTAACAGTGGTACGTGACATCTTTTTCACATTAAGATTTTTTAAGGACTCAAGTCCACTTTATTATTTGGAGTCATTGTTGTTCTGACAGAGGGTTTGGGTTTCTCTTCATCTGAGCTCTCTAGCTAACACCTGAAAGGTTAACTTGACTTGTATTGGAGCGAATCCTAATTCCTTCTACCTTGACTTAAGCCTCATCATGACACAACCTTCATGTCTCATCACTGATTTCATCTGGTGCTCTTTTAGTGATTGAGTTCCGTGGTTCAACCTCGGTCTCATCAGATTGTAACATCATTTTCAATGTGGTCTTGGGAGAATGGATTTGTGTCCCTTGCCAAGTTAAGCCATTCTTGGATATGTTTTTACATGAGAGCAGGCTTATCTCATCCCTCCATAGACCAAACATGCAGTATGAAGACGATAAGAGATGGTTGTCACATTTAGGGAGCAGCCAGAACTTGCCAGAAATTCCTGCAGCTCTTTTAATGTTACTTTATGCCTCTATGCAACATCCCTGGCCAGTTTCCTCCTTCTTTTCTTAATTTGGGTGGACGTCCTGTTCATGGCATCGTCACTGTCGTTCAGTATTCTCTCCACTTGTTGATGATACAGTTCATGCTTTGAAGGTGCAGCAGGGTGCAATAAGAAGATGTCATGAAACCCCTACAGGAACAGCTGTGGTCTACTTTATTTAGAGTTGTTCTGAGTCACGTTACCTCATAGCAGGTGTGCACAAAATACTCTTCAGCATGAGTGTGAATGTGAGTGGTTGATTTTGAATTCAGTTGTAAGTTATATGTTTTTCCTTTCAGTTAGTTTTCATAATTCACATTAAAAGATGGGGGGGGGAAAGTCCTGTATTTACTCATCTTGTTTTTATCATAAAACAAGATTGTTTTTATAAAGCTAATCGTATGGTTTTGCACACACACCATGATGTTGAGCACGGTAAGAGGGAACCACTGCAGTGAACAACTGCTGACTGCAGAACAAGCTGAACAGATAGTATCTCAGCTTGTTGTTCTTCACTGGCTAGAGAAGAGCAATGACTCCAAAATGCTCTGACTATTAATCATCCTGAGCAGCCTGTATGATATGGGAACACACCAACAGGAATGCAGTTAATGTCAGTACAGCACGGCTGATGATACCAACAAATATCACCACAGCACGCTAACAAGAAGCTCCACCAACAACATCAACACAACAAGCTGTATCTGCACCGAAGCAGATGATTTATGAATGAAACCACCCTGTGCTTAACTCAGACCTGAGGGGACCACCACCACCACCCCAAGTGTTTTCTCCTCCTCCACCACCCAACATGCCCCGACAACGCAGGGATACATCACAGCTGGGGGGCTTTCTGATCTCACTGCAATGAAAAGGGGAAGCTACTGTACAACACTTTCCTGTAAATCTGATCACCACAACCCTGCCGGCCGTGATCACAGCATCAGGGGACTCAACGTTATAAATAGTAATAAATCTTCCTCCCCAGGGGCATTGTTAAACCCACACAGTGGTCGTAATAAAAAAAAGACCAGTGCTTGGTGTAAAAGGTGGAAAGGATCACTAACATTATGTCCAGCAGGATCACACATGAACACACACTTGAACAAAGGCTATGGAAGACCAGTCGGTTGGTTGGTTTGTCCACCGCTATGTTCACAACTGGAATATCTCAACAGTCATTAAATGAATCGTGATGATATTTGGTACAGACGTTCATAAAACCCATGATGTCGGTGATAGATACAGGGATATTGTTTATAGAGAGCATGGTGCAACTGCATTTTGGACATGTCCAAATGGAGGGGGGGCATGAACCCTTAGGAATCATGCCAGTTGAATGATTCCTAAGGGTTCTCTTAAGTTATAATGGTTGTTTTTTTTGGCGATAAACCAATCTTCATCATGCACTGCTTTAAAAATCCAGGTGTGCTTGCACCTTGATGGATTGCCAATGTATGGCAGATTTGCCAGGTAGTAATCCATATAGGTGCATCACCATTACTACTATATTATTTTTACTATTTTGATACTGCACCTAAAAATAACCACAGACCAGATTGTTGTAGGTCAAATGCACATTTACCTGCCAATTCTTCTAGACAGCAAAGCGCCAACAATGCACCTGACCACACCTTATTTTAGAACCATCCTGCCCATGAGTTCTCAAATTGGTCCAACGAAGTGGACAGTGGATTTGTACCACACTAGGGCTGATATTCGTGTTCACATACCTTTCTGTTTCCTCTTCAGGTGACTGAGTTCTGCTCTTAAACCCCGGGAGGCTGCTCATATCCACATAGCCGTCCGTGTCATTGGCAGACGACAGCACTCGATTGGAGGCTGGACGGTCAAAGAAGTCTGTGAACGGTCCCCGTGGAATAGTCCTCCGCTGTGAGACCTGGACGTTCTCATAGTCTGAGCTGACGGCAGGAACATTCTCATAGTCGGAGGTATCTGTGTTGGGGAAGGAGATGGAGCGAGGCTTGGTCAGGGGCAGAGGTATGAAAGGCACACGGGAGCGGTCCTCAAAGGACTCCACTCGGATGACGCTGCGATTGAGGAATGCCACAGCGCTGCCTTTTCTTATGCTTTCGTTGTAGAGCAAGAAGTTGGAGGTCGGCTCAACTAAAACATGATGTCTACTAGCAGAGTGTGAGTTGAGCTGCGGAGACCTACTTAAGCTGTGTCTATCTAAATCCAGCAGTCTGCTGGGCGTGTGGTGGCTGGACTCTGCTGAGGACTTGGAGGAACACGTACTGACATCCACCGCAGACTTGCTCTCAGTTTTCCGCCTAAACTTGAGCATCAGGAAGCGCTTAATGGAGGATTTCTTTTTCCTGTTTTTCTCAGATGAGTCTCCCTCAATGAGAAGTGAGGGGGAACTCTTTGTGATGGGCCGCTTGGTGATGTAGGCCAGTTCAAATGGCGGAGGAATATCTACCACAGATGTTGGAGTGGACAGGCCACTGCATGACAGCGGTGAGCATCTGGAGAAGCTTCCAGAAGAACAAATGGCTCCTCTCTGTCTGTGGGGCTCGTCTTTGTCTCGGTAAGCACACAGAGGCGCGTCTTGTGCCTCCATGGAGAGGGAGCGGGGGTACAAGGACAAATAGTGGGGTTTGGAATAGCTATTGTGCCGCACTGAGTTTAACATGGGGCTGCTGCTCAGAGCAGGTTGTCCGAATCCACTCGTGTAGAGGCTCGGAACATACTGCATTCCTACCTCAGACACGTTGTTATTAATATGGTTTGACATTGAGCGAATTTGTATCCTTTTGGCCTTTCTATCCAATGGAAAGATATTTCCATTGCTTGCACTGTGCCCCGGCTCCTCGTAAACATGATCATCAATAATGTCCTGCTCCGTATCAGTAGTGTCGTCCAGAAATGGGACTATGTGACCGTCCAAGTCATCGTCGTCTCGAAAGACGTCTGAGTCGCTCGGGGAAAGCAGCTGGCTTAAAGAGAGAGAAGAGGTCAGCGAGGTGTCAGTGTCCGTTGGCACTGAGATGGAAACCAACCTGAACCTCGGCTGGTAGTCCAAATCGTTCGAGAAGGCCTCTGTTGTACGAGCTTGATGCTCTTCAGTTTTGAAAGACGGCCACTTCTGACATGTTTTTCTCATCTTGTTCCTCTCTCCGTTTTCACAGCCGTATCCATCACTGTTAATAACTTTCACGTAATTATCAAAAGATACACATTCGCTTTGTCCATTTTCCGCAGTTTCCTCATAGTTCCCAGCTGATACTGACGAAAGCTTCTGAAGTGTTTGTGGACCATCGACTTTTGTTATTTCTTGCCATTATCTCTCTGTTAATAATGTCATTTGAAGAAACAT
Source organism: Pseudopleuronectes americanus (assembly GCA_038501795.1). Taxonomy (NCBI): domain Eukaryota; kingdom Metazoa; phylum Chordata; class Actinopteri; order Pleuronectiformes; family Pleuronectidae; genus Pseudopleuronectes; species Pseudopleuronectes americanus. The sequence goes on along the minus strand of CM076717.1, from coordinate 14,240,934 downwards.
AATAAGGCTCTTCGATTGAATCCTCCTCTAAGGCAACGTGTTTCTTTGCTGTATCACAGAAGTGTTTCTGGTCTTCAGGGATAAAGTCATAAAAACTAATGTTCTGTAGGTTTTCGCCTTTTTCCTTCATTTTACAGCCACACCGCAACTTGAGGATATTGCAAGTGATGCCACAGTCTGAAACCGATTCCTCCTCCCTCTCCTCTCCATCTGTCAGGAAACCTTGTTGTGTATCAGTGTCCTTCATGTTTCCGTTGATGGGGAAACCAGGTTCATCTGTGAGCGACTCAGTTAAATCATCTGCTGTACAGTCGCCTGCTTCAACCTCCTTGATGTGGAGCTTTTCCTGCCTCTCTTTCATGTCTCGAATTACAGCAGAAGAGCGTCCCACCTCCTCATCAATGCTATTAACGGAAATGTCTCCCACTGAGAGGCCATCTGTGTCAGCCAGCGCCTCACCTGCATCACACCCTTCAGCGTCCATGTCCTCCGTTAGGTCTGCGTCAATCATTTCCACAACATCCTTAGGGTCAGCCGTGAGTTCAGCACTGACCCACAGTGTTTCCAGGGAGTCCGGCTCCTCTGTTAACGCACTGTCCGTTAATCTCCAGTCCTCATCCATCTTCTGAATCACGTCTTCTTCCATTTCCTTTTCTTCCTCTGTCACCTCTCCGTGCCCCAGCCCTCGTGACACATTCTGCAAATCCTTTAGTGGTGATTTTAGGACAGTGGCGTTAAATTGTTCCTGTGCTGTAATCCCTCCGTTTAGACCATTCTGCGTCTCGTGCTCTTCATCAGCCTCGCCGTCTGAAGTTAGTAAGCTGCCATTACTGCATACTCCTCGGTTGCCATTAATCTCTGGTGTGAGTTTAGGTTTCGGCGCGATGGTAGGTTTGGGACCCCTGGGTGCCGACATGAGAGGGGAGGGAAGCTTCAGTTTGGCGTGACAAACAAATCTTGTCGTCAGAGCAACAGAAGGCTTGGTGCAGTCTGGGAGAACAACAGGAAAGGGAAACTGTAAGATTATGAGCTTTAAAATAGCAAACAGGTCATTTGCATTGTGTCCCTGTGACCTGAAACTGCCCAAAGATTCCCTCTTCAAGTGTAAATATATTTCAAGCTGATCAGTCTCGGCAAACAACTGTACAGACCATGCAAGTCTACTGAAAGCTTCCTTGGTTAACATTTAAGCCGCTCAAAATAAAAAAAATGCTCCATAAAGATAAAGGTAATAGAATAGAAGAATGGCATCTATTCTTTCTAATAGAATACAAAAAAATCTCAGGGATTTCCCTGACTCACTTCCTGTGATTCAAAGGAGAGAAACCCCTCTCAGGCTGCTGCTGCTGCTTTTAGAGTGTTATCGTAAAAGCAGAATATAATGACAAAAACACAACCTGTAGCCTATTTCATGTGTGTATAATAAATAGAATTGATAACATATAATCATTTGCAGAGAGGAACCTGGAATGAGGCTAATCAAGCATGACCAGCAAATTACTCTCACCCACCAGAACTATAAAACACATCCTTCATGTAGACTGCAGTGCAGCCGGCTGAGAATTCCAGTGGATGAGTTTTTACACCTAAAATGAGTTGTTTTAAAGTCGACAACCACTACTCTGATAAGCACAATAATCTCTATAATCGCTCAGTTTCACTGCTTCATATGTTGTTGCCTCCACTGGATTCACCATCTATCCACAGGAATGTAGGAGAAACGGTGTATATCAAAGAAAGTCTCACCTGTGTTCATCTTGTCGAAGAAGCGAGCAGCTCCAACATCTCGCTCCAGAGACGCAGCTGCGATACGCATCAAGTGAAAGAGCGGAGCGCGCAGCAAACTCCGTCCAACTGTCCACACACACACACACACACACACACACACACACTGTGAGGGAGGGAGAGAGACGGACTGAACTCAGCTCTCTCTTCCTCTGAGAGAGACGCTGCTCAGCTGATCGCTGTGCGTCCGGGACGCGACTGGAAACCTAATGGAAAGAAGCTCGACCCCATCACGCCACAGGACCCTCCTCATACAGCAGTGGCTCCTCTCCAGACTCCAGTGATGCAGATGTTTACATCAGCTCATGCAAGTGAATTTAAAGGCTGATCTGTGTTTTTAAGACCTGTGTTTGGGTTGTTGCTCTGTCTGATCCATAATGAACTTGACATCTCATGAACGCTGAGAGGGAAATTCTTCAGATTTAGTAAAAACGTCCAACTGATTCCATTTGGTTGATTGAAGGTGAAAAGTTAAGGTCTCTGTGATGGCAGCCTAGTTAATGCAGTTTCTCTGGACCACCTTGAGATCATTTATTCATATTTGTTCACTTTAACTCAAAGATTACACCTGGAGATACAATTTACACAAATATTGATTAAGACTCACAGATTAGCTGATTCGATTTGGGTGGTCAAAGGTCAAGATCATAATGGATTCACAAAATATGTTTTTACCTCTTGAGACTCAAGTCTGCTCTCAGAGAATTTGCTTTGAATTTTGACCAGATGTGAGATGACCTCAAAAGCATTTGAAACTTCACTGTTTGGAGGATGAATGGCTGTCATTCTAGTTCTATATGGTGCGGTAATAGGAATATCTAGTGCAATCACAAACATCACAGCAGAATTCTAATAATAAAGCATCGTCGATAAGAACTTTTCATGCTTTACACATAACAACAGCTTAAAAGATTATAACCAAATGTCTTCATTGATCATGATGGATTGTTTACTAATACTGGATTTATCAGTCGTAAGACATGAATGACCTTTGGGGTTGCCAGGTTGTGAAGTGTAATACAATTAGTCTAAGTGCAGATAAATTACATTTTTCTACATTTGACAAGTGGAGGCTTATCAGAAAGTGAAAGGCCCATGAAAGGGATAAGCAATATACAAGAAGATTTTAGCAACCTGGCAACCCAAACGTTGTTCTTTTAGAAGTTTATAGCTTCTTTATAAAGTATTGGCAAATTCTTATCAACCATTAATGAAGTCATACAACTTGAAAACCCCTAACAACAGAGCCTAATGAGGACTTAGTAGCAAAGTATGTTGTTTCAACTTAAAAAAACACCATTAGTTCCATTAAACCAGCACTTCCCAGTGTTAGAGACTGGAATTGCATCAAGTTATAATCAGGTGAAAACAATGTACTCTCAGGTCTTAGTTGGTATAAAGCCACATTTCTCAGTATTCCCCTTCACGTCTGATTAAACACCAGTCTGTATCTGCGATCTTAAATCAACTCTCCTGCATTGATAAACTTGTTTTCCTGCACACCCATCTGACGGTCTGATTGGTGTACAACAAGCTCTGCTCTACATAACAGGAAACTGCTCTCCCTGTTTCCTGCTCAGCCCAGCCTCACATCCTCAGCAGCTCATGGACATCATGCTCACATGTAACCCCTCTGTGAGTTAGCTGTGACTCACAGGCGGTGAAGTAAGAGGAGCTATTTATACTCTTGAATCGTGGTCAGCTGGTGAAGATTTATTTCAGTAAAAAATATCTCTGCCGTGTATCACAGCTACAAACGGCAGCATAAAGATGGGGAGTGGCTCCGTGGAGCCACTTCCCATCTCCCCACTCGCCATCTATGGACTGACCCCACAGGCCATGACGCAAGAATATGATGAGATGTCATCCTCATATTTTAGTACAATATAAAGTTTTGTTATTGGAGCTTATCATTGTTAAACAGCTCACCTCATTAAACAGGTTATTGGTCAGTCTCCTGTTGAGCTGTACAACAGGTTGATGGAAGTCTCGGTTTTGCTTCTTAGTTGAAGGTTGAAAATCCATCCACAGCTGCAAAAGAAAAACTTACACATTATTCCAACTCAGCGCAGTTGAACACACAATTGTTGAATTTTTATATTGATTCAATAGGAATAGGAGGGTGATCCACAGCATGAGAATAAAGACATATAACAAACATGGCCGCTATGAAAACAGGCTATGTGTGTGTGTGTGTGTTGTCTCCTCATGCTCCCACACACAATATAATGGATAAAGCACAAGGCTGCTCAGAACAAATATGTTGACAAATCCCATGTGAAGACTAGAACAATGTTAGTCTGTCTCACAAAACTTTACGACTTGTTGTCTGGGTCAGTGGGACCTCCCTGCCCTCCCTGCCCTCCCTTCAGGACTCTTACTTCATAAGAACCAGGGAGTGGGCCGAGAAAATCACCAAAGGATCCCTCACACCTTGCATATAATAAAAAAAAATTGGGGTAACTGTTTTGCTGTCTACTGTACTTTTGTTTGTATCTGAGTGTTAGTTTTTACTAGGGACACTTTTTGGCTTCTCTCTAGAAAATCCAGGCCACTGCATTTTGTATTAAATGTTATTCAAACAGGTGAAATGCTGTAATTTGGGACCATGATGAAAACACAATTGGTTCGGGTGCACATGTTTCTAGTGATGAAGGAGGACGCCACCCAGTGCAGTGTGTATTTCATAGTTTATGGGCAACAATGGAGCTTTGTGGCATAGAGGAATAGTCCACAGTGTTCTGGCTATGGATACTAACAAATAATATGTTATAGGATCAGTTAGTAGTTGGTTTTGGTCTCTTTTGAAAGGATCTGTTGACTTTACATGTGTGCAGATTCTTTCAAGCTGCAATGCAAAGGTTTGTGTCCCAAAACGAATGTATTACAATACACATACCATACAATGGATAAATCGCCCTTTTCCTTATGTGGAGCTCTCAGGTTGTTTGGTGTATAAGAGATCCAGGTCAGATGCGTGCAGCCATGATGTATGGGCTGTGTATTGAACAATCCCTGTATGCTTTTAGATTAGAAAAACAATTACGTGCAGTGTGAACTCGGAGGTTCATCTCTGTCTGCGCGTCTCCTCTTTGCGTCAGGCGAGGAAAGAGTGCGTCTCCTCCTCTCTCCTGCTCTGAGGTGAAACAATAAGACTGGGGCTTAAAAAGGAACTCCATCTTGATATACTCCTTCCTGTGACTGTTTTCAAGTCTTTCAGCGAAACTGGAGCAGGGAGGGCGTAGGCACCGAAATTAAAGGATAATTCCATTTATTTTCAACATGGGCCCCACAGTCCTTTGTTTTGTGAACATTGCAGGTTGGTGTGGTTCTGGAAAAAAGGCCACTGTTGGTATTGTATGTGTCACCAGTTGACAAGCAATTCCATAAAAAAAACTAATTTATTGATTGTCCATATTCAAATTATGTTTACAAAGCTAAATGACCCTTAGACACATTTTTTTAAATAAGAATAAAAATAAATTAAAAAAACAAACAGGAATGGAGAGGATATTAGTTAACAACAATTTCTACATTTTTCATCCACTGACAAACATATGTACAGAAAAATAAACAGATATATATTTGTGTGTCCTTGGAAAGTATTGTTACCCTGAGTTGACTTTGGCAAAACTCTGAATCCTTTTAACTTTCGAGTTTGTGAACCAACGGGACGTAGGAACAAACTCTGGTGTCATGGCGGCCTAATTTTAGCTCCGCTTCACAACGTGACGAGGAAGAAAACACAGCTGGAGGGTTGTTTTGATTCTTCTGTGAGAACTCTGACACGTTGACAATGGGATTAGTTTTACCAAGGAAAACTGTAAAGAAAAACAAAATTTATGACACAGAAATATCCTGTATAGTCACATCTATCTTCATAATGCGCTTGTGGTTAATGATATTTTTTTGTCCTGCTATTTTTCATCACAACAATATTTACATTGATAGGAACCAATAACAGTTAATTCACTACAATAAACAACAGACTCCATGCTCAGAACCTTTTGTATAGTATTTATGTAAGTGAGAACGATTATACATTATACTATATTATATTTTATTATCTTTAATATATTACCAGTCAAGCTTACAGACATACCAGTGCATTCAATACAAGTAAACTGGTTTATTACTGGTCTCTCCTGAGGAACTCAATAGTATGATGCTCATTAAAGGTCAGATTTATTCATTGGCTTTTTACTTTTAGCTAATTTATCACTAGAGTAGTAATGGCTATTAACCTTGAGATGAACAATACGTCCATCAGGTTCTTGTCATGAAGCAGTAAGTCTCATGAGCATATTTATGTGAATACTGATCACACGCCACACTGGATTAACCTGGACTGACCCTCTGTCATGAGTCTTAATGTGTGTGTTCAATAATGTGCCACTGTGTGTGTGTATTTATATTTACCTGACAATACAGCGATGTCTGGGTGATGGACACACAGGCACTGGGATTCCTTGTTCAGCAATCCTTATGCTAATATATGACAAAAGGATTTGATATGACATTGTCACATATTCAATCAGTTCACAAGAAAAAAACATTTAAATTATAGATCAGATAAGATAATCCTTTTTTAGTCCCTTAACTGGGAAATGTGCTGTGCAGCAAGGGGAATAGTGAAAGTAAGAACCATCAGTGAAAAAACTATAGATAAAAAAATTTGCAATATAATCACAAGAAATATGTATGAAATATAAATAAGTAATATATATATAATGAATAACAGAATATGGACAATGTAAAAAAAACAATTGCACATTGAAATATATTGAGATTGGCCTGATACAAATATTGAGGGCCCTGACAGTGGAACTAATGCAGAGTTTAAATGAGATGGCACCAGAGGCTCATGTGGCCTAAATCTGTTTTTTTGTTATATTTACTTATAAATATGTATAATCCTTGAAGCCTGTTAGTTGACAGGAAGTAGAGCACATACTCCACGATCACCCTCATAGTTGCTTAAGTAACTGTGGACGAACTGCTGTGTTTAAACTCCGATGTTTCCTTTAGTTTGGCAAACTGCCTTTTAAGTTTCATTAATATTGAAGAGAAATGCAGCTGGGATAGAAACTGTTTTTTTAGTGGCGTCATTAATCTTCTCCTGAAGGACACATTGAGATGCAACTAGCCCCTTAACAGCCCCTGGATCTAACAATCAATACTGCCCATGTGATGCCGGAGCAAGGGAGAGTGACATTGCCGCCACTGCACAAGAAACAATGCTTCCTCCATTTGTCGAATCTTATTAAGGCAAAGACGGCGACTGTCACGTCCGACCATCAAACTCAACTCATTGACCTGATCTGACAATTTTAAGATCTTACTTATTATTCAGCTGCTGCTCCCAGAAGACTCCCACGTACGATTTAGACTTTATTGGGTCATGTTGTGAGAACAGTACTGTGTAGGCTGTAAGACAGAAATACATCAAAAGTATTATTTTGATTTAATGTGGGTCATCCTCGGGTCATGCCCCCTCCGCACAAAATGTCATAGAAATCTGCTTGAGTAATCCTACAGACAGACAGACAAAAAAAACGTCAATGAAAACATAAGCTCTTTAGGGAGTTGGACACTACTTCAACCCACAGCCGCGACCCAACTTGAGCTACATAGTTCCCCGTGCTTGAGGACCACACTCCTGGGATGTTTTATCTGAAAACACAGCTGGGGACACTGGATGTAGTTCAGAATTAGCTTGATCTAAAACACAGGGAGAAGAAGAAGCAGCAGATTTAAAGATGAACTCTTCTGAAAGCCTATCTGAAGGAGTCTCAGTTGCTTGTGCTGAAGGCGAGACAATAAGGGATTTGACACATTTTTGGAGAACTGGAGAGAAAGCACTAGAGGAGCCAGCCTTCATAGTAAAGGGGTGTGAAGAAAACATCAAGGCTGCTGCAGAGAGAATTGTAGGGCGAGAGCTCTATGTAAAGTTGTAACAGGAAGAGGTGACATTTACTATGAAGGTCATCCAACCTGTTTCCTGTAATACAGAGAACCGCAGCGGAGCAGTGAGCACAGGCTTCACAGAAGGTGGAGATGGTCACACGGGGACCACGGCAACATAGCGGCCAACCCAAGACAACTGCTGAAAAGGTCAAGAGCCTAAGAGGAGCAGCTTCCAAGTCCAGGAAGATGTTGATGAATATGAAAAGCAGTAGCTGGAACAGAAAGAGAAGAGGACTTTTTTTTGAAGAGTTAATTTTTCTTGAAAAGAGTTGACCAATTTAGTAATTTATGCTCCCATTCAAATGTAAATGGATGATAATACATGGCATTCATTGGGTGTACTGTGGGATAGACAGCTAGTACCGATCAATGTAGGTTGCAGGTGGAGGTGGGCATGCAGTAATATCAAGCTGTCAGTCATTATCATGACCTCAGGCCCTCGACACACAATCGCCACCTACCCACACACACACACCAATATTGTTAGCACATTGCCCGAGGGTGACATATAGCCACGCAGCCCATATCACTGTGAAATTATATTCAGGACCCTGGACACATGCCCAGTTTGGCCTTGCGTTATTCGGTTATTGGTAACTTCTGGTTTTTAAGAAGGATTGCAATGGCTAAAATGCAACACAAGGCTTGAGCTGTATTTGCTGTAGACACGGTGGTATATCTGTAGCCTGGTTCATGAAAAGCAAGTTTTTTCGCCACCTAAAGGAAAAATGATTTTCAACATGGTGGATAATGTTTCGTATGTCATTCGCCACCTTGTTCTGAAGATTGTAATTCCAATGTTATACAACTAAGGATGGGGTCACATAGTATATATAGTCTTACAATGGTTGATTTGCCTCCTTCTGCAGAAAATCTCCATAATATTAAATTAAAACATGTACATGTATTTTTTATAACTATACGATTAAAAATGTAAAGGAAAATATTAAAATCAACACTGGGCGAGTGAAAGCTTCGATCTTTATGTGAATCCTTTACTGGATTCGTAAAACTATAATATGAAGCAACGCCAGAGCTCTGAAGTGGAGCATAAACCTTAATGTCATACGCTGCTTGTAGGACTATTCGCTGCATGTGTTAACTGCAGGTGGAGAAGGAGGAACACTGGCTGGTGTAGAGGAGGCAGAGAGTGAGAGCTGACTGCCAATGAGTCCACAGCTCCTTCCCTTTTCTCTCCCTTTCTCTCTTTCACACCCGCAGAATTTATGAGGCCATTACAAGTGTGCATGCAGTGTCAACAGTGCCAGGCTAATATCTTTATCCAACGCTGTGCAGGGGTCGGCTGTCAGACGACACATGCACCAACCAGGAGACAAATGGCTCTCCCAGCTAACACTTGCAACATTTAACATGTCTCTGCATCTCTTACACCTTTACTGGTTTCTCTAATGTGGCCAGCAACTTAAATAATGAATCCAACACACTTGTAATGGATCAATCTGTGCTTTAAGGGAGATGTGTTCAAATCAATTGGGTGCACCTTCATATACACAGGGCTGGGTGTTGAAGCAAAAATAAAACAGATTTTCAATATTGTTTACTTGTTCTTGTTCTTTTATATTTTCAACAAATCATATGAAATGGAACATGGGATTTAAAACCTCTGTTATCCCTGAGTACCTCACTGAAAGTACATTTTGGTAATAATACAAGTACATGTACCAGTAGGATTGTGAATGTAGAAGATTTATTTGTAATGGAGCATTTTTATCTCTGCAAAGGAGGTTTTTATTAAACCTTTATTTTACCAGGTCAGGTTATATTTTTTATCAGCGTTTCTTTGTCTGTTTGTTTGCAGTTTTACCCAAAAACTACTGAACACTTTAGAATAAGGTTTGTAGAAGGATGTGATATTTGTCCGGAAATAACCTATACAATTTTGGTGCACATCCAGCTCAAGGGGTGGATTCAGGAATCCGTTCTCACTTTCTCTTACACTATAAAATGTGGGTTTGTTCGAGCAGAGGGAATAATTATGGATTAAGATGAAAAAAATCAGCCACATTTAGAGAACTGACACATATGAATGTGAACCCTGGTGCAGTTGGATTGAATTGGACTCTTGGGCTTTGGTGGAGGTATGCTCTCTACTGCTGTGCTATCGTGTTATTATAATAATGTTACTTTTACAAAAGTAGATGAATACTTCTTCAACAACTGTCAGTGACTACAAATAACAACACATTTCCCATAGGTGGTAGACAACAGTGAAGGTCTACAGGCAGAAGAATAACTCATACTGTTTATCGGCTTTAGCTAAACAGAATAGTAGTTAATGAAATCTGTTTATATTGCTCTGTTACTGAATTCATTAACAATCAGAATTGTAGCATATATCCAGTCTTATTATATGATATTAAAAGATGTCTGCTCCTTTCCTTGAATAGAAAAAATAAAAATTCTTAAAGAAACATTCTGTATTAGGTCAGGACCTAAACTCAGGTGTTATAGCTGCACTACAACTGAAACATATGAATAGAAACCTCCACCCAGCTCTAACAATGTGTGGTCAGCAGAGAGGAAAGGAGTTATTTACAACATAAACTCAGACATCCCAGCGTAGTGAGTCTGAACAGCAGCCAAACGCTGTCATTAGAGACTCCACAGGGTCTTTGTCCCTCTTCCTCTGATCCATCTGCTGCAGGGGGACACAGTGCAGCAGGCCTCCCATCAACTCCCTGCCACCAGTCTGTTTTACATGTGGCTGGTTGACACAAACGCAGCAGGGGCGGCATTAAGGCCGGGTGGCAGGAGTGGCTCAGCGGCTGTGGCAGCTTTCGCTCTCGTTACGCACACGCCAGCTCATTACAGCTCACCGTGGGGTGATGCTGAAAGAAGGGACCCAGGCCTCCTTCTGAAGCACATTGTTTCACAGTGTGGAGGTGGCAGGCAGACGCTATTCACCGATGGACCATTAAAGGAGCCTCCAGCAGCAGATCAGGGCTGCCATTGAGAAGTGTGAGCTAGGCAATAATGGGTTATAATTGTCTGCGCTGTATTGACGCTGCTCTCATCTGAAAGTTTGAGGTCAATAAGACTTAAGACTTAAGATGTATTCTCACCTTTACCTTTCCTAATTTATTCAGTGTTTAAAATGACCACTTCTAAATTAGTGAGGCTTTAAGGGGACATCTTTTACTAATTTTAATAAAATGTAGTGGAAGCAGCATGAGTTTTTATAGCAGTAATAGAAGCAGCATGAAGAAATCACAGCAGTAAAAGTAGTAACAGAGGTAAAACAAGAGGAAGACGGCAGTTCTTCTCCTTGTACCTTTGTGTTTAAGCTTCCCTCAGCTTTCATCACTCTATTTATGAATTGATATCATGCGGCATCTAAGAGAACTCTTAGACTAGTGTGAATTTTACTTGATTTCTATGTCAAAGTCTTCAAGGTTTAAAAAATCTATTGCAATGCATTTAGTCTTAGTAGCATCAAGGTGAGTTCTGGTTGTTATCAGAGTCTTTAAAGTCTCTCGATTCTATGCGTGCAAAGAATTATCGAATCGTCCAATATTTCACTGCAACAGCTTTGGTTCAGTCTCTTATATTGATTCTGACTCTGGCTGTACATTTCAAGGAGGAGACCACCAGGGCTATGACTGTAATCAAAAAGTGTTCAAAACAATAACCTTTTTATTTTGGGTACTTTGTTTTAAGCTAGTAAAAAAATGTCGGTGAATGAAAGGAACCAATCAATTTTTTCCTATATAATGGAGATTATGATTTCAAGACCTACATTGTTTTGTGGGCTTAACTATGAAGCTTAAATTCAATTTAAAGGGACAGTTGGGCCTTGGTAGATGTATGTGATCTACTCAGCACCATTCTAGTTTCATGCTGCATTTAATGTTTGTTAAGTTAACGTAAGTCACAGCATCAGTCACATGTGAGAAGGTCATCCTAGATTTCTCACATTGTCAAGATGCAGAAGCAATACTATGACAACGCTCATCTTTAATACTATAACACAGGAACATACAACCAAAGAAATGGCCACACGTTGATCATCTTTCATCTGGGACAGCCCAAACTCTCACATAGTGAATCCGGCATTAGACTTAAAATGAAAACTGCTCTCTTCAAGTCTGTATTATAAATTCACTGTTTTCACAAAGTTCTCATTATCCTAAACCTTCCTTTCTAGTTTTCTAAATTTATCTGTTGCCTCAATATGGTAGATTTTACTGATGGAGCCTTAATGACCTATTATCTCTAATGACCTATTATCTTTACACCCTTCAGTTGTTTTAATGTTAATGTCGGTAATTTAAAGAAGATTCTTAAAGTGATCATAAAGGTTTAAAACGTTGTCTCTTCAGGCAGTTTTTTGTCTCCATAGCTGCCGTCTAAAATTGCACTGGTCTTCTGTTGACTAAACCCTCCAATCTCAAGGCTTCATCCAGCTCAGTGAACTTGTACTTGTACCATCCACCCTGGGTTAGACAATTTACGAGTTTGATTCTCGCTCCCAGTCTGTGAGTTCAGTCCCCTGTTGGGTCATTGAAGCTCCGCATCATAAAACCGCACCGAGGATTAAAAACCTCTTACAGATGAGTGTGTTGTCTGAGCTCGCTCGCACCACATCTGAGCCCCGCTGGAGTGAAGCCAGGGGTAAATTGTGAGGAGATTCTGTGGAAGACCTGTGGGATGTTTCAGTACAAAGCAAAGAGACTTCAGGAAGTTACTGCTCCAAGCGAGGGAATAGTAAGGTACATAACCCCCCAATGAAATGGGGAAATTTGCTTTCTAGACTTTGGGTTTTGTTCAGACAAACAAACAAGAGATGTTGTTTGGCCCTTTCTGTTCTGACAGAGTCAAACAAATTCTTTCTTGTCTTTAAAGCCACATATTTAACAGACATACAGGAGAGATGCATTAATCTTCTAAACTAACTTTAAACATGAAAGATAATTAGTGTAGTTTCCCGAAATGTAAAATGTTCCATTTAAGTCGAGCAAAGAATCCTCAATTCATTGTTGCTGAAAAAGTCCACAAACTCCACTTTATCCTTCAACTTGCACTGCATTTTAAGAAGGTAAATCTAGCTTCAGGTATTTAATGGGATTGACCTCATTGTTGCATCTCAGATGATCCAGGTAATTCTTCCATAGTTACTTCTGACAAGGATGGTCCAGATTTTTTTTTCTGCCACTGAGAGATGGGCTCATCGCCATTTCATGTTTGCCTTCAATTCCACTATAGCTGCCCCAGATCAGGGACCTGAAGTGACATAAAGACAACATTGATTTCCAGGTCAGGTCTAAAGGATTCAACTCAACCTTACTCATAAAAGCTCCATTGGCCCTTGTGCTACAGCAGCTTTATGGCTTGCACTATGAGCAATATCAACAATAAACTAAAACCTACATGGAGTACCCTAAACTAAATCCTACTACATTGGATCTGAAGCTGCTTCCACGTGCTGAAGGTCATTTATTTTATTTTCTATTATGAAAACAGCAGGTTTCCGTTTCCTTGACCACAGCAGGATTAAACTGCCAGGACTCGATTCAGAGCTCATTTCTCAGAGGAGCGGATCCCTGAGAGGAGGACGTACCTGTCAATGAGACACACCCCCCCGTCACCAATACGGGATTAGACCCGTCACAGTGGTGAGTCAGCAAATCGGATTAAAATGAGAGGATGTAGACTTTTCTCCACTCTGGAGAATATATTTTTGCTGTAATAAATGAACACAAAATACAAAAATCCACTTTAAATGCTCTACAGTCCCAATTTGTGGCTACCAGCAGCTCTGTGAAGCTGTATACTGGAAGCTGCCAACATCAGCATGATCCCAAGTACACAGTAACATTATTGCTAAAAAGCTGAATGTTTAGAGGGTAGGTTTATAATAATATTATTTGTTTATAGAGCACTTTTCAAAATTGAGATGAGTGCTTCACAAGGCAGCAATAAAAACCAAAACGTCTTTTTATTAAAGTTACACAGACATTTAAAAGAAAATTTAAGGCTCTCTGAAGAAGGGACTTGATAGAAATGACTGAGTCAGCTGATCTGAATTCCTCGAGCAGATCCTTCCAGAGTTTCGGGATCCTGCCTGCGAAAACTCTGTCCCCCTGTGCTTATTTTGGTCATAAACTATAGTATCAAGCAAATAAACGTTTACACCGGATCATGAAAAAAGAGAAAAGTTAGAGGATCATCGAAGTTAGGACAACTTATCCTGTGGGGACATGATACAGTACAAAGCGTTCAAAAGTTTCAAAACGTCAGGTGATCACTTTAGTCATAAGAATCAACTATCTGGCAACTATGAACATCTGTAGAAAATTTTACGCCAAGTCAGACTGATATCAAATAAATAAAATCAGGCTGCTGAATTATTCTGCTGGTAAATTCATTAAACAGGGGTTTTCTTTATTGTTATGAGTGTTGCAGTCTTTGCTGCATTATGTATTCATATAAGAGCATCTTTAAACTATCACTGTGTGAGCTCCTGTCACTGTATCATCATCTCATCTCCCCAGGCAGCAAAGTCACTCAGGCAGAAAATTCATTTCTACAAAGAAAACATCATACTACATAACACTTAAACCGCTTAAACATGCACTGTACTTCAATACGTACACACACGTTTACCAAGAGAGGTGGTGGAGGTCCTTGTGCAGAAGCCATTTGACTTTGGTCTCTCCCACTCTGAGTGCACTGGTCTAACTTAAGGCCGCAGGAACAAAGGGGGGAAAAAACAGTGTTTAAAGTCACAGTGGGGTCAACACGACACAACACCAGGAAGAGAACAACCTCTTCATACAGTAGATGCCCAGAGCACACAATGGGCCAAACCACCTCTTCTCCCGCCTGATGGTGGGAACACGAGCCAGGAATTCAGGCCATATACCTAATTATGAGGGTGATGAGGTGATCTGATGTCTGATCTGTGGATAAATTGTTGATCCAGTTTGTAATAAAATCAAACTACGGCTTAATTACATGTTTCCTGTGGAGCAGGAGGAAGCTGGAGGTCGGAGTCAGACGCCTTTTCACAGTTACATGTCCTCTCTCCACATTACACAGGGATCATTTAAAAGACACTCAGGAACAGGGAGGTCAAATATGAACTGTGAAGTTGGAGTTTGGTTTTTTTAGCCAAGAGCAAATGTATCTATATCCAGCATGAACTCACTAACATGATTTAAAATGAAAAGATGACAGTCTCATTATACTGACTTGAGACTGACTACACACAGTGAAAATAGGGAGAATCATGAGTTGTTCTTACTGGGGATGTGTTGCAGGACAGAGGCAGGAGGTGATCGATGCAGAACACAAGGACGTCCAGGCACCAGGGAGCAGCAGTCGAGGTTCACTTCAGGATACTAATGGCTTAAGTTTGAGCAGAACAGTGTCTTGGCACCTAGTTCACAGAAAAATACATTTCTGAAACTAAAAGCACTCACACCTACACAGCTGCCTTTTCACAGCTGTCAGGACTAAACAAAGATAGTTTGAGAAATATAGGGCAACATAGGTTTTGAATTTGTAAAAAAAAAGTAAAACTTCAGGAAGTTGTCAACGAAATTCAATAAATTACTTGATTAGATGACTTAAGTATGTTGGTATTAAATTAATCAGCCCTTTCAAAAAAATGCCAACCATCTATCACTCCAGCTTCTCAGTTCTGAAGCTGCTGTTTTACTCTTTACTCTGACCATAAAGTGGAAATTGTTGGGATTCGGATAAAATGTAGCAACAAATGAAGTCATCTAAAGTATACAACTTGGAGTCTGATCATCCTGGAACTATGATGTACAACTTTGTATTTTCTTAAATAAAGATTAATTATTTCATGGAGGAAACAATCAGCAGGTTCATCAATAATAAAAAATGGCTGTGAGCTGCAGCTCAAGAATGATTCCCTCCCTCTTCAAGTTCAGATAATCAGTGTCGATCACAACCAGCCTGATCAGTCAGAGGTTTTCTCCACATTAAGGTGTACAGTGTCCTCTGGTGGACATTGCCATAATTCAACTCAGTGTTGAGTTTTCAATAAACTTCCAACTTTTAACCACCTGATTTCATACCCTCTTATATGCAAAAACTTCATGAAGCTTTCTATGTAAATGCTAAATTTTCAGAAAGTAAAATTCACCAAATTTTTTACAGTGAAAAAAAGACAAAGACAATGCAATTTAAATTCCTGTTATTTATTAAATGCAATAATCAGTTGTGAAAACAGAACAGTTCTCAAGTGACACCTGGTGTTTGAACGATTTAAGGGAATTTGTGGCCTTCACCAATTATCTTCAAACAACATCCGTGTATCCAGATGTTCTGTTGTATGAGTCATGAACAGACACACTGACCTGTCATCACAGGGCTAAACAATGTTGTTTGTTACAAGGGTTCCAGTGAATGAAATTGGACTCTACATATGATACCAAAATTGATTCAATTAAAAATATCTATAATAAGCTTGATATACCATTCATATTCTGTGCATCATCTCATCTTGGTTTGCCGATTTAATGAGAGATCTCTGTAGATTTCTGTATTTATATTGCCATACTTGGTCACAGCAGTTTATATTTTGAAGTTGTTATTGTCTTACTCCTCTGGCTGCCTCAGGACCTTTGTGCAGGTTGATGTCTAGCATCATCCTCAAGCATTCGACAGTGTGACACTACGCTGCAATATTCTTTTGACAAGAATAAGAAAAAGGCCCGAACTAAACAGCAGTATTATTTTACAAATCCTTATGAGTCAACTACACAGCAAACTTCAGTTCACATAGTGTTCCTGTAGAACGTCAACATGTCATCCAGACTCTGAGAAGAACCCGGAGGAGGCGGCTCAGCCTGGCTGTGCTGTGAGGGCACAGGGGGCGGCTGAGCCTGGCTCTGAGGCTGAGGAGGATACTGGGGGACATACTGGGGTGGAAATTGGGGAGGAAACTGGGGTGGATACTGGGAGGGGTAGTGAGGAGGTAAGTGAGGTGGACCTGCAAACTGGGCAGGATGAGTAGGAGGATATTGAGGATAAAATGGAGGAGGAGGAGGATACTGGGGATTGAAAAGAGGAGCAGACACAGGGGCCGACACAACATGGGGCTTGGAGGGTGGTGGCTGTGACGTGGTCCTTGGCGGGGAGGTAGGGGGATCATTTTGTTGAGGTCGTGGTGGGGAAGCAACAGTTTCGGGCTGAGGTTTTGGTTTTTCTTGACTCTCAGAGATTTCTTCAGGGCCCTTTGACCACTTGAAGGCCATTTTGGATTGAGTCTCCTGAGTTTTATTCTTCCATGGTGCATGCTTTTTCCCTTCAGAGAAATATGCAGAGGGAGGAGCAAAGTCCGACTCTCGCTCATCCCGGCGCCGGCTTTTCCATTCGCTAAACATAAACTCTGCAAGACAAAAACGGACAAAACAGCTGTTAAGGAACCAAATATTTAGATCATGTGCAGATGTTTAAGACAGGTGAGTAAATACATCTTTACATACCGAAAATTAAACATGGTTATCGTTATATAATGACTTAGTCATTTTGGACAAAGGAAGCAAATGGAAATCAGTCATTATTAATATTATCTGTTTTAGTCAGGTAAACTTTAAGTTCACCGCTTTAACATCTATCTAAATATCTGAAAAGGCAAAGTCCTACATGTGCAAGACTCACACTCATTAGATCCACCCCTGGTTCCAACATACTCCCTCATACTTCTGATGTAAGGTGATGATCAGCAATTTAAAAATGCACATTTACGTAGTCACTGTTACCTTTGCCTCTGTCCCACTCTCTGACATGAGGAACTCCTGGTTTAGAGTCCTTCCTTTCCTGGATCTCAACCTGCACCCTCTTCACAGTACTGACCTCAGGACAGTCCTCTGGTGGCGGCGGGGCTCCCATCAATTTACTTTCGTCTTCCTCTGCTGGGGGACAAGAATTTACACTAATGCTTTAATATCGTTGATGAAATCATCAGTATATAGTAAACAAGGTGACTCACATAGGGTGGATTCTTACCTTCCTTCTCCTCGTCTCCGTCTTCTTCTTCAGTGCCATCAAGCTTGGTCTTCTTCATCTTCCTCTGTCTTACCTTGGCCAATCTGGCCTGCAGGATGGCCTGCCTCTTCCCCTTCAGTCGTTCTCTTTTACTACGCTGCTCTGTTGTCTGAAGAACAGGACAGATGCAAGAGAGAAACAATATACATGAAAAGATTTTTTGCAAGCACACCTAGTTTTTAGGGAGATGAGAGATGGACCTTTGATTGGTTTAGTACAGGTAATGCTAAACACACCCATGATTGATTAAAATGCTAAATACAACACCTTTGAACCATGCACCATACCACATTGAACTTATTGGCCATTAAACTAGCACCAGTGAATGGGACTTGAACACTTGTGCCATGTGATATAAACCATGATCATCAACATAGAACCCGTTGTGTGTCAGGAGATCAGAAGCTCACCTGGTCTCTGAGCATGTCCAGAGTATCTCTCTGCTTTCTGCGATGCTCTCTATCCTGAGAAAACGCAAAGTATCCAACACCAAGCTCTCGAGCCTCTGAGATGAACAAACACACAGAACTTTTTCATACTTTTTTTTTAACAGCAAAAAAAACCGTAAATTTCTACAAAGGCAGAAAGGTTCTGAAAATGTTTTGATGAAACCTTGTGCTCGGATATCCTCGTAGTGGATTGGTCCAATAGGCCTCTTCATAGCCTCCTCTTCCTCCCTCTCCCACTCCTGCCTCTGCAGCTCTCGACGCATGTCCTCTGAGAGTAAAGTCTTCTCAGATGAAGATTTCCTACGTGGAATAATTATAAACGCTAAGAATTGCAATGGTCAGCATGACAAAGATCTAGTCTTGTATGTTTCTAAAAGTTTTCCTGTAAATTTAAAGTGTTACTTATTTGTGGAGTTCTTAATTTACCCTTTTCCTTTAAGGTCAGGGTCCATATTCTTAAAATCGGGCAGGTCTTTCTTCATGCATCTTCGAGATCGTCCCCAAGCATCCACAAAGTCCACCCTTCAGAAAATCAACACATGAGAAAAACAGTCTACTAACATGCAACCAGACTTATGTTTCATGATGAATACAGTTTAATAACTATTATTTAGGCTGTTGACACTTTTAGAAGGATTTGTAGTAGAGATTTTAGTAATTAGATGGACCTATATTAAGTGAGGCAACATAAAAACAAACTAGATATTTCCAAATACAAACCAATAAAGAGTAAGACATTACCATTCCTCATCTGGGTTTTCAGGAGCAGGTATAGGTGTCGAGCTGTCTTCCTCTTCATCTATCTCCCTGTTCCTCTGTGCAAATGTTTCTCTCTGTTGGTCAATAATCTTCTGCGTGAAGTCAACCAGGAACAGACCCTCGGTCTCTTCATCTGAGATGATATGACACAGAAAGTTAAGCATGGTACGGGCACATTTTGTAAAGCAACTGAATATCGGAAGAGTTTGATTTAAACTTCGCCGACCTGGAAAGTCTCCTTTTGTCATTTGCTCGTAGAGTTTGGCCTTCTCCTCCAACCTGCGCCTGTAGTGAGAGCAGGGATGAGGAGTGAGATGTTGCATTGATACGAGTGTCATGGCAGTAAATCCTCTGTTAATGTGTTGAGCTCACCTTGAGGTATCCAGAGTTTTCTGCTCCTCGTCCAGCTGCTCTGCATCCTTCTCAGCCCGAGCGGACACCCCCGGGTTTGGTTTGCTCCAGACACTCGGTTTCTACACAGGAGCATCAGGACAATATGTGCTGATTACGGTTTTTTCTGTCTGAGATTAAACGAGTTAAATGTCAGGTACGACACACACACTGTACCTTCACGTTGGGTTTAGATTTCGATCCAGCTCCAGTATTGTCTTGCCCGAGTTTCTCCTGTTTGAATTGCTCCTGCTTCCTGTACAGCTCAGCTTTCAGGTCCACTAACTGTAGGAAACACAACATCAGCGAATATAGGCAGAAAACAACCTGGAACTGTTTTAACACAACTCTGTGTAATGCTAATGGTTTAGCCGGGTAGCTAGCGTTAGCTTTTAATATAGTTAAACGTCACACAGCCAAACAGGGTCGGACATTTTAATTGTAACTGTAGGAAACTCACCGAAGAAGCCGTCACTTTGAATGCTTTCTTCTTTTTGTCCATGTTTATGATTTCTTCTCCACCTTAATCTCCAGGCTACTGTTGTGGGTTAGCCTCACTCACTTCTTCGTTGGTGTTTCTCCCGCTGGCAAAATGTGGTCTAAGCGCCTACTAGCGGCGTCACTCTTGTAACTACAGCCCCGTCTCTCTGAGATGGTATTATCCCTGAGGGAGAAAACAGCAGCATAATCCAAGACTCATTAGATCCAGTGTTTATGTCCGAGAAAAAAAAATGTGTGTAAACAAATTTGTATAAAACATTTTCATATTTGTACCTTATGATCTCATTGGATCAGCCTCCATCTCTCATACAGGAGGTCTCCTCAGCTGATGTTTTACAAGTATGACCTCCAGCAGAGGTCTGGAGTCATGTTATCAAGGTCCTTATCAGCTCATGTTAAGATCCTCTGACCTGCATCATTGTGCAGCATCTACAAATGAAAGCCTGTATGGTAAATGAGCTGTAGCAGGGAATCAAACCAGCAACCTTCTGGTCAGTGGACGACCTGCTGATCCACAGCCGACCTCTTATATGCCTCATTGTAAATTCAAATGGTAAGCTTTTACTCTGATATCATTTCTCATCCTACAATCTTTGTGATATTATGAATTCATAACAATGATTTATAAAGTGTGTTTATTTTCTATTAAATTAGCTGATGATACTTCCACTGAAAAAAAATCCTTCAATAAACATGTCTTATATCCAGGTCACATGTGGAATTATTTGATATACAAATAAACCATGTGTGAAAAACTAAAACGGTGCCTTAGATTAAAGTGGAGCTATTTGACATCTAAAATCTAAAGATGTCCACTTTTTACAACACATCGTCAAGTCAGAAAGAATCTTTAACTGGTAACTGAGGAGCGCTGAGAAGAGAGCTGCAAAGTTCTGCTGTAGCTTTGTTTCTATTTATTTCAGAAATGTAAATGCTTCCCATCAGCTGTGGTGTAACTGTGTTGACATAAGTTGCAGTGTTCACACTGAACAAACACTATTGGTGATTGGTATCAGTCCATTAAGTAATAGAGAAGTTCTTAAATATTCTCGTACACATGCAGAATAGGCTAGATCTCTGTGACTGCAATGCTATTACCCTCATTACCCAACTGAAAATAATAGATGATTAGCAGGTCAACAGAGAAATGTCCACTTTGTTATCAATTCAATCATTTGAACAGTCCAATGCTTCCTAGATATGACAGCACAAGTATCCGTTACCATTCTGTTTAATGCATTTTAAATGTGCACGAGGGGGATGAAAGTCAGGCTATAAAAGGAGGACTACAGGTGTCAGTGTCAGATTTAGAGCAGCAGATTTGATTTGAAATCTTTTAACGCTCTATGTTGCTTCATCATTTTGCAGCAGAGACTCTGGTTCCACCATGTTTTTGAAAAGAAACACCCGGCTGCTGGTTTTTCTTCTCTGTTCTCTGACCTTGTGGTGCAAGTCGACCAGCGCAGGCTCCAGTTTCCTCAGCCCTTCAGAAAAACCTCCGGTAAGATGCATTCTGGTATACTCATTATGAAACAACAGCTAAAAATAGATAAGTGAATCCTCCCATGAGCTTCACTTTCAACATTACTCAATATACCATAATGGAGGACTTATTATTTGTTTCAAAACTGTCTGACCTTCCAGATATCAATATTTTACTTATTCAGTTTTCAGTCTTACAACGTAGCAAGCGTATCTTAACTCCTGCAGCTTAATCGCTCTTTGAATTTCAAATATGGTCTGTTATGAGTAAATTTGTCCTGAGAATGGTGTTATGACTAAAAGGTATTGTTTTCTATCAATTCATGGATGTGTTAATTTGTCCACTGGAGTCAAAAGCTGTGATATGGATAGTGCTATCATAGCTAGGGAAATACAGTGACTGCATTCTGATCTCCAGTGTAGCTGAATTGGTTAGAATCATGATATATCTGGTTTAAACACAGAACAAGGGGAAACCTCCGAGAGCCGGCCGCCAAATCACAGAGGAGCAGAGTCAACCCACCGAGGACCACCAGATCACGGTGAGTGGAAAACATCACACTCGTGACAACAGCACAGCACCAAAAATCATCCCTGCGTCTTTCTGCTCTTAAGCAGGTGAGTGCCCCATTTGAAATTGGCATCACCATGACACCAGAGGACTTTGAGGAGTACGGCGTGTTGCTGCAGGAGATCGTTCAGCGCCTGCTGGGAAACACGGAGGCAGCAGGTACACACACAAGTTGTTTCCCTGGACCAATGCATAGTAAGATAATGAAACTTACAATTTTAAATGTTATTTTTTAACTATTGTCTCTTTTTGTTTCAGAGAGACCATCTTAACTTTGAATATTATGGACAAGATTGGCAGATTTACCTTTTCATTTCTTTAAATTTCTATTTCATTAGATAGTGATCATTAAAATAGGAGTAAAAATGTCAGTTGCCTTAAAACATTGTTACACACACTGTTGGTAGTTAATCTGTACAATTAACCGATGTTCATCAAGTGAAACTGAGTAAATCTATTTTCAGATCTTTCCACCACATCTCAGTGCCTCCATTAGTGAGAGATCGTTGTTTAAAATAATAAAGTTAATATCAATTCAATATATATATAAAACTTAATTTGTCAAACTATGGTTCTAATACATAAACTTAGGTCACCGCCGTTTAATATTTTATTTTCAAAACTCACCCAGGATTAGCAGATTACTCTTATTCATACCTATATTATGCAGTACAGAATATAACATAAATAAGTCTTTATTTGTCTTCAGAGACTTACATGTTGTGGTTAAAATAAAGCATCAACAGACATCTCGTCTGTTTCATATCTGTGGTTGTCAAGGTTATGGGGGAAATGAGGAATAGAAAGAGATGGAAGAAACAGATTGGTTTGTTTTTCCCCTTTTAATCAGGAAACACAATTGACAGAGGCTTCCAGGTCACTGATGTTGTGATAAACCTTTGTATTGTGCTGCATTCAGAAATAAAAACAGAGAACATTCATTCACTTTCAAATTGAACTGCATCCTTGAATTAAAACTCTCTTGATGACTAAGTTTACCTGCATTCTGAGGGCGGCATACCTTTCACCAAGCACAGAGGGAAAGGTTGTTGTTGTATTACTGTTGAGAACATTGAATTACTCCCAGACAAATCTGCAAAACTTCCTGTTTGAATCTCAGGAAGTAGGTCAAGCAACACACACACACACTGATCTGACGCCTGTGACTGTCCTGCTTTGCACCTTGTCACCTTAATAAGCACTGACATAGAACCGAGAATAAAGTGTGCTCGGTCCTAAAGTCTGAAAAGAAGCAAAAAAACCTGGAAAAATAGGCTTTCATTAGCAACCCGGTAAAAAAGGAACATGTGTATTTTAACACATTCCTCTTTTTAGGCCAGAAATACACAAGAGCTCTATTTATCTTCCATTAATCCGCAGATGGCAGAGTGGAACTCCATGTCACAAGGAGCCCGGGTGAGTCATTGTCAAAATAAAAAGCACTCAAACCAAATGTGAGAGGCGAACACTGTGGAATCAAAGCAGGCTAATGGACCGGTCTCACCACCTCGACCTGTCTTCAGTAACAAATCAGCTCTGCCCAAGGCAAGAATTACACATGTTCTCTGTGTTTTAGAATAAAAGACAAGATGGTGAATCTTATCTTTACTCCTTTTATTTCACATGGTCACATGCTCCTAAATCAGTATTTATGTTAATGAGAAGGTAAATAAAATGCAATGAAAGCATTAAGGATTTAAGGCCTTTAATGGATCTGCACTGCGTCAAATCAAAATTACACCAAGAGCAGATAACTCAAACATACATGCACATTTCAACAAGATAGAGCAACACACCATGAACACAAATTAAAACTACAACTTCTTATTAATTAATTTCTTCAATGAACAATCATAAAATATAATCAGATAAACAAGCATGTACAAATTCTGTCAGACACGTTCAGGCGTTTTTTTTTCTTTTTATATTGTGAAATATTCAGACTGCTCCTCAACACAGCAACATCTCTCTATCAGAGGATTTAGAAATCTTGAACAAAAAGCCACATAAAAACAGTTTATGTGTCACAAACCAGCTGCAGAGCCTCTTATTTCTATCTGCACCATCGTGTCTGATGATCAGATTCCGTACAGCTGAGTGGTGTTGTTTCGGACCGTGGAGAGGACGGTGGCCATGTCTTCTCCCTTCAACAGGCTCAGCTCCTGTAGAGTGTGGATGCCCATTCCAGGATGTGAAAACCGACAGACAGCTTTACTCACCTGTTAACAGTGAGACACACTCATATGTATGCAATCATAATTTACTCCCCACTTTAAATGTACCAGTGGTGACAGTTGAATTTATTATTATTATGTCAATATATCTTGTCTCTATCCCTTCTAGGTATTGTGAAAGAATATTATATCAATCAAGGGCTACAACTAAAACCAAGACTAATGCACAAATGTCTCTAATGAAGTTAGTAGCATCTAATGACAAAAAGATTCACAATAAGTTTTAAATTGCACAAGACAAACATTGACCCTTGAAATACAGATATAAATCACAATACATAAATATCACAGTCAAAGTGATTTCATTTGATGAAATTAAATAATTTACATTTGGGAAAAATACTAATTATCAATGACACTGAAGCAGTGTTTTGGTTTTTTTAGGGCCTTAATTTATACAGACCTGTCTTGGCAGGAAGTAAGGTGCATCTGTCTCCAACACAATGCGGTCCAGAGGGATCCGGCGGACAGCATTTCGGGCCTCTGTGGCACTGGAGTACGTGATCAAGGCTGTGAAGCCCACGTACAGGTTGGGGAACTCTGTCAGGAAGGGCTCGATCACTGGATAACTGTTTGTGAAGCAGTGTCTGAAAACCACGCAAGGAGTCAAGAGAAAATTCTCTCATTAAATGTGCAACAGTAAAGTTGTAGAGGTAGATTAATGAATAACATGTCTTAGAGGTGGGGGAACAAAATTCCAATAAATGATTTCAAGAATGGGGTTTGATTCTATAAGGGGGAGGATTATAAATTCAAATAGAACAAAAAGGAATTATATATGTACATAAAATGAGAAAACAAGTCTATTTTCCACAGCACCCACCTGTGAATTTTATGGTCTCTGGGAACACACTTCTTCATGATGACCAGTAGATCGTCATCTGCGTCTCTGCAGTGGATCACCAGCGGCTTCTTCATGGCCACGGCCAAACGCAGCTGACGCTCAAACACCTTCTCAGAGAAGCAGAGAAACAAATCAAGATGCAAAAAAATCATTATTGTACAAAATCATTATTCCATTAAACACAATACAGGTCAGAGTACTTCAAAATTAGAATACATAACCACCTAGATCAACATAAACTGTTTACATCAATTTAGTACATGCCTCTTTTTGCGTGGAGGTGTTTGTTGAGTTTTTGTGCGAGTAGTCCAGCCCCATCTCACCAAATGCCACAGCTTTTGGATGTCGCATAGCCATCAGTATGTTGCGTTCTTGGACACTTGAGTATTCATTGGCAAAGTGGGGGTGGCACCCAAATGCCCCCCATATCATGTCTTCCTTCAGCAAACCCTCCCACAGGGCCTGTTTCACAGTGACCCGAGGGTTGCAGAAGTCGGCAATACAGCCTCTGTACTCTGAAGGAAAGCTGCTCTGGTACAACCTTCGAAAACTGCTGAACGTTCCGCGGAAGCCAAGTTTTCCATAGAGCATGTCTATGTGGCAGTGTGTGTCTATGAAACCAGCCTGATGGTCCAGGTTGGGGGAACTGGTCCACGCAGATTCTGCCCCCAGGGAAAATCTTCTCTTGGGAGTGCCACCATGAGTAAAAGAGTAGGGGGGGTAATGAATGTTAGAACCAGCATCTGACTGCCTGCGTGTCGTTGATCTTGAGTGAGGTTTGGATATTCCTGTGATTGAGATGAGTGGCAGAGCAAAGGGTTCATTCATGTTGCAGGAGCGGAAAGTCTCAGTCTCAGAAGGGCCAGTGTTTGGTGGCTGCAGCTGATTAGAGGAGATAAAAACTGTCCTCTGCGGTGATGGCAAAGTCTCAATGTCCTCAGTAGCTGCACTGGTTTCATGAGTGGACATAAAGGGGAAAGGGGACACAGCAGATCTCCGAAGATAAACTGAAGGACTCTGGCGTTGCTGGTCATCAGAAGAGCCCTCCTGATGAGTCATGAAACAACACAAAGCATCCGGGATATATTCCAGAGTAGGGAGTGGCGAGTTCCAACCATCTTCTGGCTCTTTTTCTGTATCTTGAGAAGTGGTCTTGACAAATACAGAGTCCTGAGCAACATGCCTACCAGGTGAGTCCTCTCCTTCCAGCACAACACGCTGTAAAACATAAAGAAATAGTGGAAAACATTACAAACCAGAATGGCACTCAGTAGAGCCATACCTTCTGCAAAGGCCCATCTAACGCCTTTATTTCAATCAAGCTGCATCGAAGGCTACACACGTTACTTAAACATACCTGCTTTTTATTAAATCAAGATCAATGAATTAAATATTGAAACAAATATTTTCTTCACTAAATGATCAAAACAAAGGTATAAGAAAAGACAGGCTACGACTTACCCGTTCATTTGTTTTCAGATCAGAGTTGTCACCTCGGGTCTCTGTGTCCTCACACATCTCAGGGGGGAACCAGTTGTCTCTGGATTTTACGCAGTTAATTTTAACGACAATTCCGTCAAGTGATGCCGGACTCTGCACTTCAGTCTTCACCGGTGAAGGCACAAGGGGCAAAGACACTTCAGTCTTTGGGATGTTAGGAGGGCTGCGTCTGGCATTTGTACTGTCAAGAGCAGCTAACATTGCCATCCTGTAGATGGCCTTCGATCCCTCTTGGGATGTCCTCTCCCTCTTCTTCAGGATAAATGAGTGTGATGGAGGTGGTGACACCTGCTGGTCGTCTGTGGATTTCAGCTGCTTGGGTGAGTTGTCCATAGGTTTCTGCTGATGGTTTAAGTGCGACAAGACAAATCAACACGTCATTTCTGAACATGCATGAGAAAGCACATAGGAGTCAATGGGTAGAGCAACATTTCAAGTAAACATTTACCTTTGAAGTAGTGAATGTCTTGTGATTTCTTCTGGCCAGCTTCCTCAGCTTATCTTTTCCCACAGAGGGAACCCTTTTATCCAGCACCTCTGCTTTTCTCTTGGGGGTGCTCAGACTTAGAGCTTTAAAGGCCTCAGGTCCTGGAGAGTCACTGGGGGAGGATGTGTTTGAATCTTCATCTGGTGACATATTCCTGCGTGATGGTGTGGCTGAGCCAGCTCCTCTCCTTTCAAGATGTGCGGATGAGTTGGCTGTTTTTTGTCGCCACTTAATCGTCAACCTCTTTCTGCTACTGTCCATGTATATGTTCCTAATTAAATATAAAAACAAAAAATTAAATGACCTAACAGTTCTGTGTGATCATCAGCCATTTCCTGTAAGACTGTGCATTTGCTGATTGTGTTAGTGTTCACAATCTGCAGCATCTGTAACTTTTGTTGATCATCATAGGTCTGGCTTTATTTCCTAATCCCTAAAGCCTTATAACACCAATATTTGTATTAACCAACAATTACTGCAGGGTCATTCCGTGTCAAATCATTCTATCTTTAGTCCACATCATCACAGATTTTGATAAAAAAAAACAACCATGTTATATTTCTTTGAGGAGACTTTCTAGAGGCCTGGGAACACATCAACATGCGAGTCATACTTTTTGCATGTGCCTGACCATGCACTGATGACTATCTGCTGTTCAACAACATTGGAAGGAGTTACTGATGTGAAGACGAGAATACAATTTCACCAACTTCAATTATTGTAAGATATAGTTGTATAGCTAAAAATAAAGTTTGTCATATGACTTCATTTCGTTAAGATCTCTGTCATGGACTGACATCGGGCTGGGAGATATGGCCCAAAATTACGTAAAAACTAATAATGTAGTGTCAGATGCCACGATAATGATCACAATAAATGTCACATTATGAGTTTCAAGTCTGATTTTTGCTCCAGAGAGAGGGTTGTGGTCATCTTTAGTAGCAGACAATGACAAACAGAAAACATTTTACACATGTGAACCAGATCAAATATGTGTTTTACCTCGTCACTGTGCTAATATTGATATATTATTAGCAGCAGAACATTAGTCTGACACACCGGTGACAAATGAGACCTTTAGCTTTAGCTTAGCATCTCTACTCCAGCTAATCAACTAGCTAACTGCTAGCATTAGCCGTTTTTTTCACGTGCTCCAAAAAGCAGCTCAGGGAGTAAAAACTGCAAATGGCTCATGTCACACGCGTTATTGAGACTTTACACGTATTTACCACACGCACACCTCACTAGTTCGTTTTCTACACGGATATACCGAACAGTTGGTGATGAAGAGCAGTGGAGTTACCTCTCAGGTGCGGCAGGTGCGTCACAGTGACGAAGAGGAGCAAACGCGTCACTGTCCGGGAGCCTCAACAACTTTGAGCTGATTCAGTTTCTGAACAAAAACAACACAGGAAAACCTGTCGTGGATTGATTCAAAAATATATGGAAGACCATACGTCCCGATTGAATAAGAGATAAACACATAGCTAGAGGAGCGGCTCCTGGTACAGGCGACATAGGCGGTTGCTTAGGGCGCAAATTGCCGAGAGGGCGGCACAAGAGACTGATTTATCATGACGTGACACATGCAATGTAAAACAATACAGTAACGTCACACCATCATCCTCTAACCCCGGGACGCACCGGCAGCACCGGGAAGCGCCGCGGCCACACACACAAGCACATGATCTTCTGTGAGGGGGGTGGCGGAAATGCGCTCCCTGGGCCACAGGGATGAGCCAGCCCCACGCCACTACGCTGCCATGGGTGGAACCAGGACACCAGTGGACACAGGAGCTGGGTCCGAACTCATTGTTGTGTCCCTAACATTTCAAAAGAGAGATCGCCATCTCGACTGTATTCAGCTGACAAGTCTTTAACCTCAGATCATCAGCTTTGTTTTTTGGGATATACACTCTCTCACTCTGTTAGTTTACTACAATTCAAACTCTTTCCACTTTAAAATAGGGAAATTACACTTCACTCTAATGCTCTGCAGCATTCATGAGATATCCTTCACCAGAAATAAATATAACAAAATTAAAATTAATTTCTTATAATTTAAAATAAATTAAATTAAATTAAATTTTAAAAAAAACTGCGTGCGCACATCCTGCGTAGAAGCCCACTGCGCACATTCTGCGCAAAAGCTTACTGCGCACATTCTGCGCAGAAGTCCATTGCGCACATTCTGCGCAAAAGCCTACTGCGCACATTCTGCGCAGAAGTCCATTGCGCAGGATTTTTTCTTTTTTATTAATTTAATTTAAGATGAATTTTTTTCAGTTTTTTTAACCTAATTTAAATTTACATAGTGTAAGATATTTTGCAATTAATAAGAGATTGAATTTAACGTAAATTTTAAGAGTTCAATATATATTGCTAGAATGGAGTTGGGAGAGAGAGGGGATTGAACCCGGGACTTTCTTATTTGAGATCGTCTGCTCTACCGACTTACTAGGCCACACTGCCTACTGATACTGGAGAGGAACTAAGCACATTAAGAAGATGGACAAATGATCGTGTGTGTGTGTCCGTGTCATACTATGCTGCAAAGTTTCAGAGAAAATATTTTCTACTTTTCTACATATATTTGACTGCCTTACTTAAAAGTTACTTTTATATTTTTGGATTTTAGATACTGGAAGATTTAACATGCTTAAAAAAACCTATTGTTAGAGAATAACCCAGTAGTTGCCAGCCTTGTCTTCTGACGCCTTTCAAGAATCACAGCCTGCTGCTGCTTGTTTCCATGTGATGTCCTGAGGCTGCCCCCTGCTGGCTGCTGGGTTCCTCTGCACTCCAGCTGTTGTCCTGAATGAGCTTTGCTAATGAAACAATACTGCATAGACACATGCAGTATGCGTTGAGAGCACAGCATCCTGGTTTACATGTTACTACCAACACATCTCCTTTGGTACTCTGTGTGCAACAAGCATACTGTGTCAGGGTGAACGTTTTAATTAATTCCACTGCATACATTACAAGCGACACAAAAGTTTTGTACTAACATGAGAAAACTTCCTTCTATGTCATACAAAACACAATATGGATGATGGGTACACAGTTGTAGCGATGGTAGATACTTGTGTATTCAAAACAAATGAGCTGTTAAAAGACCTACCACTCAGTAACAGTCAAGTAGATAAACTACAGGTCGATTAGAAGAAAGTAGATAAACTATTAATATTAGAAGAAGAGAATTTCCTTCTCAAACAGAGAAACTCTCTCTGTTTACACCTTAATCCTAATATAGCTTAAAAACCCAAAGCAAAGAATTAAATCATTTCAAAATGTATCAGTAGAAATTCAATTATCTGAAACAGTTTTAATAAAACATGCACTTGTTTTCTTTTTATATTTTTTATTATATATTTTTATTGTTTTTTATAGCTTACAATTTTGTCTGCCTGTGTGTGCATCTGTATACAGTCCAAAACTTCTTAGGGATGATCAGACACTGTTTCCTCCACTTGATCTGGTCATAGCTTTTGAGCAAATAGTAGATAAACCACACATTTATATGAGAATAATTGCAAACACATTATTGCAGTTACTCCGGATTTTCTTGTATTCACAGGTTTATTCTTCAAACTAACAACATGCAAATCACTCTTCAGAAAGCAAAACCCGCATCTTGACAGATTTTAAACTGTGTTCTTCTTTGGTGAAGTGGAGACATAACCTCAGTGTGGAATCATCTGGTTCATTTAAGTCATTTAAGCAAATCTACACAGAAAATGTAAAGAATCTGAGTGACCCTCATCAGACTTTTGGTAATCCCAAAAAGGTCTTGTAGGCACCGAAGCTGTAGGCTTTACCTGTAAAGAAGGAATAAAGATGCATCTGTGTTCTGGCATTTGAATAAGGGAGGCACGTTACTCCATTGAACAGAGTTGTATTGTACACAACAGAGTCTATTCTGTACAATACAAGATGCACAGTTTTATAAACACTGCTTGTGACACAAAATCAGAAGTCTATAATCTATTTTATGAAATAACGAGCATGGTGATTATTACA
This sequence comes from Pseudopleuronectes americanus, assembly GCA_038501795.1. NCBI lineage: Eukaryota > Metazoa > Chordata > Actinopteri > Pleuronectiformes > Pleuronectidae > Pseudopleuronectes > Pseudopleuronectes americanus. The sequence goes on along the minus strand of CM076717.1, from coordinate 14,209,901 downwards.
TATATAATGTAGATGCATCAGATATTGATCATGACACACAATCACTATGCACACTCCTAAATAAGTATAATAGTAAAATACAAAGGTCCAGCTGTTCACAACAATGCACTAAGTTCGACAGGAGGATGGAGTGAGGAGGGATGTCTGAGCCTCTTTTAACTGTAAGGTGCAAAACCTTGAGTGTACAGGGGGAATGCTGAGCAGACAAATCAGGATTACGATATGTATGGGTCTCACCCACATATGAATCTGTACGTCACACATTCACCTATAGGTGATACACGCTCTGTATATCTGACACATTGCAGTCAAAGCTTGGATCATCACTCACAAGCTGGAGCCTTCCTCTCCACGGTCCAGTAGCAGAATCCCATCCTGGCTCGGTTATTGAACACGTTCCTGTACTGGGGCATGTTTTGAGGTGAGGTTTTTTCATGGTTGATGCCTACAGAAGAACATGTGAGAGTGAAACACGCAGGGAAGCAAATGAAACAGAAATATTTAGACTCTTGTAAATGTGGGACCTACCGTAGGCTCGCACTGTGGAAGGGATGTGAACAAGAGCTGCCGGTTCGTCCAGCGTCAGAGCAGGTAACAGGCGGCTGGTGGTGTTGTGTGATTCATACACTAGGGTGTGTAATAAAACCAATTTAAAGACAAATGTTCCTTTGTAACAAGCAGTCTATCCAGAGCTCTGTTTGTACTGGGCTCCAGTTTTATTTGATTACCTCCACCAAGGAGGTTATGTTTTTCAACCCTGATCATTGAATTGTTAGTTTTTTCAGCAGAATTATACAAAAACTACTGAATGGATTTTTAAAGAAAATTAGTAAATGCATGGGATATGGGCAGAGAAAAAAAAGGCATAAAGTTTGTATGAAGATTGAAACAAAGAGGTGGAATTGTTTTATCACTTTCTTTAACATTGTGAATAGGGATTTTTTTATACATTTGCATCGGTTTCCCAGGGAATAATTCATGGATCTTGATGAAAACAATCCTATGTATTTAGAGGGCTGATATCAATGAATCTGAGTCATTTGGGTTGATTGAATTTGAGGGGACTGGCATTGGTGGAGGTTTGTGCTGTACTGTGTCTGTTAATAGAATCATTTGTACAAACCTGTGTCCTTCAGTAAGGCAGCTGGGACTGATGCGAGACCACCTGGGATCTATATATGGGATTAACATGACATAGTATCACATGTATTCAAAGTAGTTTTTTTGTTGTTGTTGTTATTAAATATTGAGTCCATACGTAGGAAAGGTTTGTTTCTTAAATTTCTCTTACCATTGTTTTCATTATGCTCCAGTGATCTGTCTGGAGATGTGGAAACATCACTGGGTGACTCTTTGGCCAGAAAGTCAAACTGCAGTTAAAAAGAGAAGGACCATCAGCATCAGTTAGCCTCAGTTCACTCTGTTGAACTTAGTCACATCATCTACAAACACTGGATCTATAAAAGTGTGTGAGACAGTGAACAAAGACTTACTGCTCTGGCCTGAAACGACTCGAGTCCCATGTTTTCTTCTTTTCCTGCATGTCCTTATTAATACTGCACTCGGTTCCCGTCGTCTCATACAGACAAAGATAGGTTTTGTTACGTTGTCGCTTAGCAACACGTTAGGCAACAGTACCCCTGCTGCGATACCCCAGAGAACTTTGTGTGCTTGACATCAGTGAATTACAAAGATTACAGCAAAGAAAAGACCATAGATTGTTCAATAAAAATCGATTTCTTGTTATGGACATCACTAAGCTATTTCTAAATCATCAATCAGCAGATAAATTGATAAAACACTTTTCTGAATATTCAACTAAGCCAGCTTGGGTATCTTATAATATTTTGTGTGTTGCCAATTCAATTTCAGTTTTATTTGTATATCGCAAATCATAATATACATTATCTCAAAGTACTTTACATAGAAGGCGGGAACCTTAAAAATTAAAGAGAAACCCAACAGTTCCCACAGTGATAGGGCGCTTTGGAAACTGTGGAGGAAGAAAACTTAAATTACTGGGAGTAACCTCAAGCAGAACCAGATTCAATGTGAGCGACCATCCGTCTCGACCAATCCGGGTGAGCAGAGAAATTCAAAGTCAGAGTCAGGCTCTGGTCATTAGACTCTGATGTTTTAACTTTGTTTCACAAAATAAACAGATGTATTGGTTTTTCAATGTTTTAATCAACTCTAAGAAATGATCCCAGTTTCATGATTTTGTTTTAAGGGTTGAGCAAGTAAATAAAATAAAAACTCTTCACAGCATGGGCCCACCAGTAAGTATATATTTCATTTATACACAAATAAACAATTTAATTCTCCATAGAAGAACAATAGAGGAAAAGGAACACAAAGTAGACAAAAACTGAAATATAATCTCCTCGCCGACAGTGTTTCACAGCGAGATCTTTAAAACTTGAGGACAATTTAGCACATTTATTTTCCATAGGAAATCAGCTGCAAGACAACATTGTAGAAGAGCCTCGCCTCATTCATTCAAAGTGTAAAGACTAAAGATGTTTTCTCTTTACAGCTCAGATAACAAAATAACGTGTTTTCTAAGGGGAGTTTTGAAGTAAGCTGGTATAACCAGTCATCCCCTATAAGATTATTACAGCCTCTGCACATTTGTAATACTCAGTTATTAGACCTGGTCAGCATGACAATGTGTGCAACAACATGGGGGGATTTAGATGTACAAAACTTGAAGAACCAATAAGAATGAGGTCAGTGAAGTACAGTAATAACAGGAGAGTGGAGCTCTTGGTCAAACAGGTGGTCCACACTGACATAATCCTGAAAACATCTGTGTGGCTGGACTGAAGGGGGAGTTTCACATCATGCTTTCTATTCTCCCTAAATTGAGAACAAAGACTCACCTCTATTTGACTGATTCCATGAAAAAATATTCTTGTAATTAAAAAGGCTTTTTGTTTAAGGAGTTAATGTAAGACTATATGCAAGTATATGGCAATATAAAATAGAGCAGAACACAAACAGATGGCTAGAAATTCCCCATTTCTATAGTGGCCATTTAGAAATAAACATTGAAATCCTTAGACAACATATTGGAGAACAAAGAGTGCTCTTCCACAGAGGACACTGTCGTCACATTATATACAAGCTCCACTTACTGAGAGGAAAAAGCTACTTATAGGTTATTGCTGCTGAGGAAGACATTTGCTAAAGCCACTGAGTGAAGATGACAAACAGGCAGCCGATTTAGACAAAGTCTAATTTAAAGAAAATATATCCATTTTAGCTCTTTTTTTATTTTCCCTTTGCGATTACGTTTAATATGGATTTGCTGCCCAAAAGGAAACAGTGTCCGTCCAGTTTCATGTCTCATTCCTCCTGGCCTTGGATCCTCTCCAGTAGATGCTGCTCTACTCGCTGGTTCATGCGGTGCAGGTCTTTCAGCACACTGGGTCGATCTTCCAGTTCTTCATGGAGACACCGCGCTATTTCCAACCGCCTGTAGTCCTCTGGTCGCACGAGACGCCGAATAACCTGAACAGCACGATCCTTGAGGCTGTAAACTGTATAAACCAATCACATGTTTGCAATATGTCAAGTAAAGATCTCTTTTGCTATATTTCCTTGCAAATTACTGAATAACAAAAGTTTTTTTCTTTTTCTTTCTGTGCCAACTGAAAGGCAGAACATATTCTATTTTTTTCTGCTTTACAAATGTATCAGAAGGATTCAGAGAAAGAGTTTACGTAGAAGAGATTTCTGGAGCTTTTGAATTTTTGTAATGTTTCCAGCCCCACAAGCCAAATGCCCTTCGCCTTTTTTCCTTTTAGTTTGTCCTAAGACAATTCTAGGTAAAACGACATGTACCCGCATGACAAGATAAACTGTATTTACCTCCTGCCTTAGTGGGCTTAGACACAGTTTAAAGTGGAATTGTCTTATTATACAAATTATTACAAATTTGTTAAGGTAATTTGGTTAATCTCACCTGGTAGAGTGATGTTAGCAAATGTAGCATCTCCCCCCTCTGCTGGTTTAGGAAGAAACAGCTCTTTGCTGTTCACCTTCAGTGGATCACCTGTCTCTGCATCTCTGAACATCCACGGGTGACCTGGAGGAACATGCACGTCACGTCAGACATTAAAAAAGATCATGCACAGCTCACTGGTGATTTCATTTCACTAACAACAGGCAAATGGATTATTTAAACTCCAGATCAAACCATCAAGTGTTGAATTAACTGGTGCCTGTCCCACAGACTGATTAGTGACTTTGTTGGTTATATTACTGTTTTTGCTGCTGAGAAAACACCCGGAGATATCTGAACAGACTTCATCTAGGGGAGTAACATGTCCATGTCAACAAATCAAGATGTGGTGATATATTAGACATTCTATTCATGGTGCTTCTGCTGTATAATTGGCTTTTTTATACAAACACGAACAGCCCCTTTATGATCTGTCCCTGTTGTAGGAAACGTAGCTCAAATGCACAGTTATTCAAACACATGTGATGGTGGAAAAGCTGCTTTACCAACAAACGTGGACATCCTCCGTCCAGTCCCGGGCTGTAAGTCATCGTAGCTCTGAGCGTGGCCTTGGTAATCGATCCACAGCGGTCGGACCACACGGGACGTGCGGTTGCAGAACACTGCGCTGATCTGTATCCGTGTGTTCAGGGATCGAACCAGGGGCACAGTGTGATCCCCTTCCTCAGGCATCAGTGGCTGCTTTACCGCTGTCCCGTGAGCGCAGGCGAGATTAGCCCTGAAGCTAACGTTGGCTAGCAGCTAGCTAACGATATATGCATGAACGAAGACTGGGTTCGACCGCGGAAGTTGACAACTTTATCAGAAGCGTAAAACAAAGTCAGTCCACGTGCATTAGATCGTTTATAGAAGCAGTAAACGGTGACGTATTCATGATAGCACCGCAGCAAAAGTCTCCACTTCTCCTCAACTATCTTGTTTACATTCTCTCTTCCGGTTGGAAATGGGACGTCAAACGATTCTGTACTGTGATTGGCCGAGAAAGGCATGACGGCATTGGGACTGGACATGGTCGCAGACGTTTGAATATATAAAGATATGTAGGTAATGTTATCGATAATTAATACATCGATCACCAAAGCTAAACAGAGCATGGTCTGATACAAACAGCTTATTTCCACTTGTGGAGACATTCATCCATTAATCCTGCAGATGGGAATATTTTTTATTACATGTTTACAACAGATTATCACAAGGAAAAAATAGTCAATTGGTGGAAACAAAATATTCTTCTGGAGCAGAATCCAAATGACCGTTTTTTGATAATAATAATTAATGTTAGGTAGATTATTATATCATATACAAAACCTACTGTATGACATGTTATTTTATGTATACAACAATGTTAATGTTATTCTGTCAATTTATTTAAAATTAGTCAAAATGATTCCGACGTATACCTGCAACCATATTAAGTTGGCACCTACCAATAGGGAAATATAATATGTAATAGCTTCACTGATAGTGGACATTCCATTGCATAACTTTTACTTAACAGAATGCAGTACTTATAATACTTATAATAGAATGTATAATTGTATTAAGGAATCTCATCTGTGATTACTCATTTAGGTCTTAGTGGTGCTGAAAAATCCTTCGTTTATTAGTCTGGAGCTTTCAGCCATGTCCCTTGAGCACATTGACAGGCGTTGGGTTATTTTACACCTGTAATTAAAGGAACGTCAGACTTTGAATTCCAGCTACAGCTGCATGGAAGCTCCACCCAGTTTCATCCTCACATAAGGATAAAACCCAGGGGCACAGCTGGAGAGACCTTCCAGAGCCCGACCTCCCTCCTCTCCCTCCTCTATCCCCAACCTGCTTATCAACAACCATTTACCCTCAACTGTAGGTGGACACATTATTAATCTAAAGGTAGGTAGAAATAAAATACCTTGGTGACCTAAGCTTTTTAAGTATGTTGATTGGCTCTCTTAGTTACCAGTACTTTTAATCAGAATGAAAAGTGTCATCTTATGTATGGTTTTTTGGAACCGTGTCAGATCTCCATGTAATGGATCTATTTGTTCTTTAGTTCCCTCAGATTGTCTCGGTCCGCTGGCAGCTCTGATCGCTCCACACCCCCCGGGCACGATGTGTCCTCTGAATGGCAGCGGCTCTGTGGGCGCGGAGGACCTGGCGCGGGATGAGGGCTTGGCCGTAGTGGAGATCGCTCTGCTCAGCGTCATCTTCGTCTGCGCGTCCCTCCTCAACACCTCCGTGCTCGTCGGTCTCTGGAGACAGCGCAAACAGATGTCCCGGATGCGCGTCTTCGTGTTCCACCTGTGCGTCGCGGACATGGTGGTCGCCCTCTTCCAGGTGTGTCCGCAGCTCATGTGGGACATAACGGACAGATTCGTGGGGCCGGACCTGGTGTGCCGCCTGGTGAAGTACCTGCAGGTCCTCGGCATGTTCTCATCCACCTACATGATTGTGGTGATGACGGTGGACAGATACCAAGCTGTGTGCAACCCGATGGTGAAGTTCCAGCGCTCCCGCACCAAACTGAACATCCCCGTGTGCGTCGCCTGGGGCGTCTCTCTGCTGGGCAGCCTGCCGCAGGTCTTCATCTTCTCACAGGTCGAGGTAGCACCCGGAGTGTTTGACTGCTGGGCGAACTTCGTCCAGCCATGGGGACTGCAGACTTACATAACCTGGACCACGCTGGTCATTTTTGTTTTACCCGTCATTACGATTGTATTTTGCCAAGTGCGCATCTGCCAGGCCATCCAGATCAACCTGTACCAAAAGACCCAGCAGCGGCTCGGTCTGCCTCTGCCATCCAGAGCCAGCAGTGTGGCCGGTATGTCCAGAGCCAGAGTCAAGACGTTGAAGATGACAGTGTTTATCGTGCTGGCTTATATTGTCTGCTGGGCTCCCTTCTTCACTGTCCAGCTCTGGTCCGCCTGGGACACACATGCCCCAAAAGAAAGTAAGTCGTTAAACTATTTGGACTGGTTTCTCTGTTGCATTGTTTTTGAAGGTGTCATTCACTTTGGGGGATCTTCCTGACCCTTGTTAACTGTAAAGCTGGGGCCTCGGCGCGCTCTCGTATGTGCGTAATTACGCGCAAAATCCACAACTCTGAAATACGTATCAAATTGTTCTCCTTTGCAACGTTGTGACACTTTGCGATTCTCCTCTTCCTCCAGCTGCGATTTTCACCATCCTGATGTTGCTGGCCAGTCTGAACAGCTGCGCGAACCCCTGCATCTACCTTGTGTTCAGCGGCCAGTTTCCCAAAAGGCTGGTCCCACTCATGTGTCAGCGAGAGTCCAACGGCGATTCAATGCAGGACGAGGCGACTCTGGTCAGCACATTGTACATCAGCTTCAAAAATGTCTCCGAGCCCAAATAAGGACAACAAGTTTAGAAAGGGGGGGGGCCTGCATTGAAACGTGTACGTCCTGCAGAGCATCCGAACTCCCTGTGTTTGGATGAAGTGCTCTTCTGAACTGAAAATGTGAGGACACAAAATTAGTCTCTCTGGGTCTTTGACTTGTAAAGATGGTTTGTCATTGAAGTAGTCACCACAAGACAGAACTGGGCTCTTCATGAATGAAAACTGGGCTCCAGGTGTTGGAGGTGGACAGAATTCAGAAGCAAGTTGGATACAGTTTCTGTACATTCTTCTTTGTGTTGGAGCATGAATCACGTTAAGACGTTGACAGTTCTTTTGCTGTGTAAAAATATACTTCATGTTCACACAGATTCAGTCAGTGAGTAAAGTAGGAAGAATGTACGTGTGTTTAAGTGATTTGTTATTTTATGTCTCTGCAAATCGTGAATTAAGAGCAAATACAAGTTCATACGCTATACAGGACTTTAAAATATACCTCAGTCCATTGAGTTGAGTTGAAAATAGAAAAATATATCTGAAGTTAGTTTCTTAAAAAAAGCAACCATGTTTTTTTTATTAATATAAGATAATAAATACAATTTCATTGTTTAAAGTTGCAACGCGGAATGTGTCTGCCTAAAATAAGCTGTAAAATAAGAACTGTATATTTAAAAAGCAGTGAATTATATTTGTCACTTTGATAAATATTTAATCTCGCTTAAAAGAACACAGACTCACTGAGTGATGGTATTTGTACAATATTGTTTATGCTATAACCCAACAAAAGAAAGCAAATGTAAAATCATATTCTCACTAATCCATCGTCTCATTTACTTGTTTTAAAAGATTACAAAAATCCACGACCATATTCACATGTATGAGATAGTGGTCACAGGCTTTTGGCCCTCAACGTATATATTATAGAAATGATGTACACCAAGAAACCACCCTTTGTTTTCTGTTAACATCTGATCTGCCTCCTGCTGCTGAGACATTGATCAGCAGAAGAAGTGCTGTTGTAAATAAAATAAAGTCTTTAAGTGTTTCCCTCTAGCTTTTCTGAATGATCCTCTCTTTTCTCCAGATGTATTATATTATCTAATTCCACATGTCAACCATTAGGTGTTTCTCTGATTTCTGGATGGTAGTGAAGACATAGATTTCACACTTCTCCTTTATTCTATCTGACTATTCAATTATTCAATTTTTTTTAAGAAAAATAGGTAAAGTGAAAAGCCTAAATTTTTTTGTTAAAGTTGCGTCACTGAAATGATTTCCTAAAGCGTTTGTGTTGTCTACTGCCACTGTTTACTCTTGTCTTGACCAAACAGAGAGAGGAACAGACTCGGTCATAAACAGCCTGTTGTGCTCATGTCCTCATCATGGGTCTGATGAGGACTAATCAACCTCAAGACGTTCCACTGTTCCTGACGGCAGTAATGAACGTAATTAAAGTTAATGCCACTAGAGAACATGAAAAGACACGAGTGGATTTGTATCTGTAAGAATCAACAAACATCTTAATTGACTACAAGCCACGTCATCCCTGTTTCAAGTACCGCTCTGGATTAGATCCTGCTTTAAAGAAAATTATCATTTTCACCAGAGTGCTACATTTAACATTGGCTGCTACAATTACCTGATTTCTGCTCATAATGTTCCAGCAGATATATAGATAGCTCGTTCCTGCTCAAGCTATAGAAATGATTCAATTCAGCCTCAGGTCCAATTACTCGAAAGCCCACCCTCCTTAAAAAGATTCAAAGATGAGTAATTTTTCACAGGCAGAAGGAAATATGATTACTTCTAATGACAGAGGGAAGAAAGCAAACAACTCAAAGACTATTTCACTAATTTGATGTAATCTGTGTCCTCATCAGAGAAAAATATACATTTTACACTGTAACACAACATTGAAATAAAGGTCCAGGATCAAACAAAGACAGTTGTTTGCTTGTATTTATACACACACATCTTCAGTTGTGATTAAGCCGGACATTGCATAAGCCCAAATAATTGTATTTAAATAAGAAATAATTAACCAGGCAGTTTTTGCAACATGATCACTGACTGTAATTGAATATAAAGGAGAACAATGTGTGCTTGCATCATTTAAAAATGCAAAAACACACACTCACACGCACACACACACATGGACTAGCGCAATAAATAAATGTGACTATCCTGTGAATGACAATACAGCCCACAGCAAAAGCTCCACCTCAGGTCCACAGTGAAGCAACTGACAGCATAAACTGATGGAGTTTACAATACAAAAAAACAATACATGATTTCTGATGCCAAAAACAAGTCTTGATTATTACTGACACTAAGCTGATCTGAGAGATGAGACATCATGTTGCATGCATGCTTTCATGAGCCATAACTATTACTATAAATGTTTCTGTTGGAGGGATCCTCACGCCCGAGTCATCAGTGAAGCACAGTGGGCAGCGGGTCTCCTCTCCAGCTCTCAGAGGCTCAGTGGACCCTCGCTGTGCCCACATACGAAGATCCTCCATCCGTGTACATGTGCACGAGAGATGATTACAATTCAAACATATGCAGACCCAAGAAAGCCCACAAACACAAGAAGACACACGTGGAATTAGACATAGAACCTTTTACCTGCTTGTCAAATGTAAACTCATTGTCTTGACACGCACACACACATCCACTTTTCTTCAGTCTTTGTGAGGACCCTCTTTACCTCAGCCAATCAGGTTATTAGCTTTCCAGTGGAGGATGGAACACGGGCTATTAAATGGTAAATGGTTTTGTATTTACATAGCACTTTTCTAGTCTTGATGATCACTCAAAGCTCTTCACAGTTCAGTTTTACTTTCACCCATTCACACATACACAAGCATTCACATACAGTGCATCTATTAGCAGCACTTTGTTGTTATGGCAAAGAACTCATCAAAGGCGCAGATTTAAGATTTTTTTTCACAATATTTTGCAAGATATTGACATTGTGTTTCTCAGAGAATAATTCCTGGATCTAGATTAAAAACATAAAAAAATCAAAATCTTGTGAATTGAATAGTTTCATAAGGCGTTCTAGATAAATGGGCTTTATCATTGCATTCAATATGGTGGCCTGTCAGCCTCAGTGGAGATATGTCCTTTCTGAGCACCCTTAACGTTGACATACGGTATTCCCCTATATTCCCTTAGCATAACCTTGACCATTTCAACAATATACACCAACCTTTATGCTAACTGTAATCTGAGCCTTCAAACCGGCCAAAATGTCCTTACATTGTCATGTCTGTAACCAAAACCAGCTTCAGACCAGTCACATGTTTTAATGTTGTGTCTGATCCGTGTACACAACATCTCTGGTGACAAACAAATGAGAATGAGAACAGGGTCACAGGATAATAACTGGATGTTTATTTCATTCTGTGGTACAGGGGGTGTAATGGAACAACAAGCAGAGGCTTTCTTTGGAACCACACCACTGATTGATTTCTTCAGTGATGCATTTCATTGTTGGGATGAATGAAAGTCCGACAGCCTGGCAAACACAGAACTAGTGATATCACAAGAGAATTTGACCAATAGAGATGTTAAACAAGATTTTATGAATCACTCTTTTGGTGAAAACTCTTCTTATTGATGTGGTGATATATATCAAACTTTAGAAGTAAATGTTTGGACAAGATTTCTTAATTCTTTTTAATTGAAGTATTTTCTTAAGAAGCTCACGTTGTCTCGTTGAGCTCAAGTCTTCTGCTTACAACAAGAGTTTAGTCCAACATGTGAGATTTGGGAAATAAGAGTCAGTTTTCTACAAACAGTAGAACAGCAGTTATATGACCCAACAAATGCTATAATTGCCTCTTATTTACATTAACATATATACAAACGTGAGCCATTACGATAATATCCCAAGTAAGATCCTGAATCCTGTGAGACTATGAACCAAAGACAAACCTGAAAAACATGAAACTAAATCAAAAGTCTCATCATCAATTTGCCATTTTTAATCTTTCACTCAGGCTAGCGTTTCGCTGCTTTATCACATTTGTCAGAAGACACTGAGCTGGAGCGTAGGCACAGCTTTCTAATCTGCCACACAAAATGAAGAAACTACATAAAGAAGGCTCGTCTCACTCTGTCTTCAGTAGCTCTGACCTTTACAAAACGAAAACAGTCTGCCAGGAGACGTCTTAATTTTTCACTTGTGCGAACAAGGATGACTCCTGACTCGCATCATCTGACACGAAAATGACCTTGAATACAAAAAAAACACCAATTATATCAAGTATGTTACACACTATATCGTCATTTCAACCTCAGTGTTTTTGTTTATTACACAAAACTGTTGTGAAAATAAATAAAACTCTCCACACATGAATAATGATGGACGTTAAATCTGTTTCCGATTTTCTTGCATACAAAAATACATATGATATAATTCCGATATTCAAAATATCCTCCAATCGTGTTCGATCTACACTGACATGAGGCCACTTTCATTCAAACAGTTCCCTCCACTGACCAACAGCAACTGAAATGACAAAACACACATCTGAGAAACCGCAAAGCCATCGGACTGCTAAGTGGATTTAATGTTTGCGGAGGTTGACTAACGCAGCTTACCTGTCCATGATGATCTCAACTACAGACAGTCACACCCTACATTATAGAGATTTGAGGGGAAATGACACATTAAGCATAGCCTTTGTGATTGTATGTGTTTGTGTTGTAAATACCAAGAAAATGGCTAAAAGTGGAGCTGCATGCTGGGATGTCACAGCGTATAGAATCAGTCTGTTCGATCTGTTACTTTTCATTTCAGTCTCACTTTATCACAGCGCATAGTGTCGTCTCACCACTGCCTTCTCATTTAAGAACCTTTAAGAACAATCATCGCCTCCATCCTGGCCGACAGACCTCTTCACTAATATGATTGATTTGCTGCCAGGGGTGACAGGAGTGATGCATTGATTACTAATGGTAATCGCAGCTATAGAGAATGACTGAAGATCCAGAATCGAGGAGGGGGCGGGTTTCCTGGACTGATGTCACAGAGTGAAGAGGCGGGAGCTGCCCCTCCCCTCCTCCTCCTCGCCCTCCACCTGGGGGATACGGGGAAGCAGTGCAGAGCGGGTCAGACCCCAGAATCGAGGCGGAGACAAGTCCTTCTTGGTGGCCGTGAACTTCCAGCCCATGTGAGAGCCGCAGGTCCGGCACTGGGCGATGGTCCAGGCGTACCTGAAGGCAGAAGAACAGGGCAACAAATGTCACAGTCGTCTACAGATATGCTTCCAGAATCAGTGTAATGATTCCAGAAATCCCCGTCTGTATGTGACTCACAAGTCTCGAGAACTTTTCATCTCATACAGGAATCACAAACTCACATGTAAAGTGAGCTCAGAGAAACTTTTATAATAAACATGAAAACAGCTTCTGCACAATGAAGGTCAAACAACTTTGTGAAGTAACAAACTTTTGCCAGGGATCAAGACCTACAGTATGTTCATCAAAACCTTTATTTCACATTTCATGGATATATTTTTCATTACAAATCCTCAATGCCGTCTTTGATGATAAGTATTTATAAATGCAACAACCAGCTTATGTCAGAGTGCATCCTGATCGGGTCCTGGCTTTTGTGTAACTGCACCCTCACTTTCCCAAGCCTGTTGCCCTTATGTTATGTCCTACTCCGAGCCAGCAGAGGGTGTAACACAGATACATTTAATTCTCTATCATAAACCAAATATTCCACTGATCAGCATCTTGTCAGGTTCTCTTGAAATGTATATCTCAATTAATTTCCACTCATGAGAGGATAATAATCTTCAGACATGTGCAACTGCACTATTAGGAATTAGGAACTAAAACTTTATGTCATTTTATTAGATCAATTGTCTGAATTGATAAGTTTGACAATAACCTTGGACCACAAACAAAAAGGAACAGATGTTCCATCAAAAATAAAAGACATTACTGTTCATGATAAAACACAGTAATGCCAAAGACTCTTTTTCAGGCAGTGGGCAACATCAGAATGGATTAAAGCTGGACCTTCAATGCAATGTGTCAGAGGTAGAGTGAGGTCTCACTCACGTCTCATTTAAAAGGACACATTTATAAAAGCACTGAAAATCACAGTGACAGGTCGGAGTCATTCAATTTACTGTGTATTATGTGTTGTATTATTCACAAGTCGTGGTGGGGGAAGAGAGCTTAATGGCATTAGTACGGCAGAGTTACCCTGGAAACCAGCTGTGCAGCGTGGATGGCCTGCCAACCAGGTTGAGGTTGTTGGCTTTGTAGACAGTCAGGGTTTCATGGACGTAGCCGTGAGGGTTGACGTACGCCGCCATGGGGCCGTACAGAGACAAGCTGCAGAGAGAGGAGAGGCAGGTGGAGGATGTCAGCAGCAGCAGTTACCATTTTATTAAACAGCTCAGCCAAAAAGGAAATATCAGAACGATCCAATGAGACAGAACGGGGACTTCATAAAAGGTATCAACTCTGTAGAAAATGCCAAAATCAAAATTTTTAATCTGCATCCACTGTAAACCAACCAGTCAATACATAGACAATAAACTTGTGCATTATTAAAATCCACTAAACAAGTAAACAGTTTTTTGTAAGATGCAAAATACAGTGTCAAGAACGAGCTACGATAAAGACACAGTACATTCTCTAAATAGAGACTTGGTCACTGGAGGACAAGATACTTTTGGTGGAGACCAAAAACAGAGCTAGAAGGAGAAAATAAATTTCAAACTTGAAGAGAGCCTGGAGAGCAAATACCTCCACCTATGCTATTTCATGTTAAAGAAGGTTTCAAATATAATCGCTGGATCCTTGTACAGTCTGCAGCAGAAACTTTACTTTGCGTCATTTTCTCCAGAAGTCTTTTACTTTAGTCCAGTTGAAGTGTGTGTCCCTAATGGAAAATTCATTACCCCATATATATTATATATGTAGTGTCATTATTCAGAGGGAGTGTGCTTTAAAAGAAACATAAACTCTCTATATCTTCCTAAGAAACCATATTCAACACAGAGTCAGTCACTGAGATTATCTGGATGACCTAAAACTAAACTGTGAACTACAGAAACAGCTCAGTTTTTTTCTATTAATATAAATACTAACCGGTAAAATGCACTGAAAAGTTAAGGTTTCTATCTTTGAGCAAAAATAATGTAAAAATGTACAACTCCTCGATGGCAAATACTTCAGGGAAAGACCTTTGTGAATGTAGGAGTATAAAATGTTGCATCATATTATATTTTGACGTTATTACCGAATTAAATGACTTCCTGTTTGATGTGAGAGGGCTGTCAGAGCTGATTATTAGACCAAATAAGCAGAACTGGCTTTGAGCTATCTGTTTTGGTAACCTGCCAGATGGAAGAAGTTGGGACACCGTCAAGTGTAATATCACCAATGATTATTTACTTATTTCAAACTCTCTTGAAGCTTTTGTTAACACTGTGCTGAGAGGAATTTGGATCAATTAACCTACAGCATACAATACCTCAGTATTATGACAAACTAAAAAAAACGATGTTCCTCACCTGAAGATCTCGTTTTTGGTGGTGATTTCTGTGTCCTGGCACTGCTTACAGCACAGGGACGTGCACTGAGGAGGAGAGAATAAAGTGTTTACAGGATATAAAGATGTCAAATTGTTCTCACTGAGGATCCTAGTAACCAAAGAGCCGTAAGCTGGGTGACATGAGGTCAGATCTTTAGTGTGAACAAGTAGCAGAGCAGACGACGGGCAGACACACATCCAGCGACAGCTTTACAGCTCCTGGTAATGCAACCATGGCACTTTGTGTTTGGAGCTTGTGTCTCACTCTCTTAACGTCTGTGATTAGGTCACAGTGAGACTGGCCTTCTTCACCGGGAAGTATTTGTCATTTCTGTCATTATAGAATCCAAAGTTAAATCATACTGAGAGTCCAATGTAAAATACATTCTTTGATCGATAAATTGCATTATTGCTTGCAAAAAAATCTGATTCCACTTCAGGCACATACCTTTGTGATATCTGTGTTTCAAGTACCTATCTATAATGCAATATTAATTTATACCTCGAGTAAAACCTGCTTTAACCTTTTCTTTCATGATGAAAACCACAGGACACCTCCAAACCTTGTTTTAACAAACATGCCCAACTAAAGAGGGAAAGTTTAACAAAGGTTATTATGATTCATCATGGGGCTGACAAATCACAATCCATCCAATTGTTGTCTAACTATTTTATTGTGGACCAAAGTGATGGATTGAGGATTGCAGTTCCATGTCGACTGTGGCTGAAAAGAACCTGTAACTGGCCTGACACACAGGACTGAGTGAAACCAGGAGGACAGAGGCCAGACTGCAGTGTACTGTTTATATTGAAATGTGGATGTTAGCGGAGAGGAGAGGAAGGCAAGATAAAGTAAGAACAGCTTCTTTAATCTGGATCCAACTCACCGTCACAATGGAATTTCAGACAACACATGGATATAGTCACCATGCACAGCATAGACTTTACTTTAGGATCTGACTGCTGAGGAATTAGATGTTGATAATGACGCTGATGTTTATTGTGAGTGGACTATTTATAAAATGTATTATTAGAGGAATTAATCAAACTCTCTTTGCTTATCTTGAACTTAAGAATGTAGACACTCTTTTGGTTGTGAAGGTCAACAGAGTGTCAACACACCCGTCCCCTCATGTCACTCATGGTTAAATAAGCCAAAGAACATCAGAGGCAGGAACAGGTACACTCAAAACAACACAGACTTGTACAGCACAAATCAAACCAAGAGGGAAACGACAGCTGAGGCTGCTGGGGGGTGGGGGGGTCACCTGGGACGCTTTCCTTACCCGGTCCATGATGTCCAGTTCACAGCGGAGTCTCTGGATGGCACTGCCTATCTTCAGCAGCTGGAGTCGCAGAGCATCGTCTATGGGCAGACAGGCTGCCACTCTGTAGGAGAAGTCTGACAGAAACCAGGTAGGAGTGAGAGGAGGAGGGAGGAAAGAAAAGAAAGCACAAAGAACAGAAACAAAGAGGCGAGCATGTGAGTGGACATGTGTGTGTGTGTGTGTGTGTGTGTATACGTCTGTGATCTATCTGTAATAAACAGAACAGAGGCTGACCTACGGCGTTCGTAGGGAGGGAATCATCCTTCAGATTCTCGTCCCATTCGTGGAGGTGTTTCTTCACTCGGTTCATGAGTGACTCCTGTGAGGTGGAGCACAAGAGCCAGAAATCAACGTGGTTTACATTCGCAGCCGTGTGGTGTTTATATACTGAGGAAATTCCAGGATGTGCACACAAGGCTGATTTACTCACAGAGTCATAGAGTGCATAGACCCAGGGCGGCCACGGCGTCAGACTGGCACAGTGGAACTTCCTCTGTGATGAACAACAGTCGAACCATTAGTCAAGTCAATCTCATCTGATTCTTACTGAAGGACCCAACATCCATCCTGTTTCATCGCCTTGCCTTTCTCACTATTGCTGACATGCATGACATGGTCAAAGTATGTGGACAGAGCATAGTATCATATGTATGCGTGCCAAAGTTAAACTGAAGAAGGAGGTGGCCTTTTTCTGCTTCCAAAAAGTACGAAGAACACTAAAACGTTAAGTTATGCTTTAAAATATAAATTTATTGCAACAAACTATATAAATATATATAGATAGATATAAATATTAGATATAAATGTACTTTTTGAAGATAACTTTGGTTAATTTCTGCTATTTTCTCCTGTTTTTCTGTCTTTTAAATCTTTGCACTTTGTGAAGTCCTGCACGTTGATACCACTTTAATTTTGTGTATATGTTTTTGTTTAAAAAGCTGCAGCAATAAAACATTTATCGATTATTGTATTGACTAAAAAGTAATCGGCATCTAGACTGACAATCAATCGATTGTTTAAGATGCTAAAACATTTGAGGATTTGGTAATTTCCCTTATTATACATTATAGTGATATGATTATCTTTGGCTTTACACCAACTGTCAAAACAACAAGAATGTCAACATCGATTCTGAGACTTGGGATGGATTATTAATTGAAAAAAAATATTTACGATAGATGATTGTTACCCGTAGCCTTATATTTTACTTGGACAGTTGGGATTCTCAGTTTTTGGTTCAGAAGGGTACAATAGCAAAGAACATGTTTCTTATGATTGCTGCACAGTTCTGATGTGTGTTTGTGTGTCTGACCTGTTGATATTTAGTCCACCAGCACTGGGAGTTTTTGCAGCTCTGGGTTGTGGGTTTGGAAGAAGGGTGCATGTGGAGCCTGGTGAGAGGCGCGAGCTGCACTGCAGACAGGGGATCTGGAAGGATTCGCTCTGGAAGAATCTGTACTTTGGCTTGTCTGATCCTGGAGGAGAAAAACAGAAGGAGACGATTACAAGAGGTTGATGAACAACAGAGAGGGAGGGAGGGAAATGTGAAAGTGTATAGTAGAAGTCAGATGAAAGTGAGGAGATGAGTAATTGATTTAACAACTGGTTGCTGGCTGAAAGATATCTGGTGTATGACAGGATGTGATCATAAAAAGGTGCGTCGTGTACTTTTTCTCAGCAGGAAGAAGTTTTCCTCCAACTCATCATCCGAATTGCTCTCAGTGAGCTCTGGGCACTGTATGTCATATGGTCTGATATTCAAAACAGTAAATCTTTAAAAAAAAAGAACAAATTAAATGAGAGGAATATGTTTAAATTGCATGTCTATTTGCTTCTCAAGGGTCTTTAGCAACATTCATTTTTAAAATAAATCAAGTCATCTGTAGAATTGCCCTTTACATTCAAGAAATGGTGTCATGGTATAATATATATTTATCCTGTGTGGCAAAAATACATATAGGAATATCACTGCACAATGGCCACCACAGCAGCTTGCATTTGACCGTGTGTTATCTTGAAATCTACACTTATTAACGTGGCTTGCAGGACAAGAAGAGGTCAACAGAATTATGTCCATTTATTTGTGTGGTATATATAATAACAACTACATAAAGAGGGAAATGATGACTCTGTTTTATTGGGGGGAAATGTAACAATTTCCTGTGCAGTGGATGATGTACACACGAATGATCTATAGTATGACTTCAACAATTGAATAAGCAGCTAAATTAGCTATTTATTGCTGAGCGGCATTTTATTGCAACAAAAACTTCAGAATAAGGAACATAAACTCATCTTTAAAGAACAACCATACATCTGATCTAAAATTCAAAAGTGCATGTTGAATAACATGTGAATGTGAATAAGAGCTGAATATATAAATACAAGTGGTTGAGACTAGCTGATCCCTTCTTCACTGTTAAAGGCTATTTGAGGAGTTAGTGTGCCCTCTAGCGGTGAACCAGGGGACCACTGTTTATGAGTAATTCAGAAGCTGAAAGTGCAGTCGTTACACGGAGCTCCACATAATGGCTGATTACACACACAGTGTAGTTTGTGATCCAGAGAACAGCTGACTCCCTGACAAACAATTAGTGTGAAAACCTGCATGACTCTTGAGTCCTGATGACTATTGGGAGAACCGAGGCACAGTGTTTGTCTCTATTCAGTGACGTGTACATTTCATGAGAGTCCTGGTTTATGGGTCCAATTCAACTTACCCATCTGCTTGAGTTCTTATCTCATGGACCTTGAACCTCTGCCTCCCCACAGCTTTCACTTTAACTGTTTCAATGCCGTACTCCTGCTCCTCCCGGTATGCATAGATTTCGGCTGTCGTCCCAAACTCTGGATCAAGGTCACTCGCATCACTGCAGGAATAGACATACAAAAATGCCATTAAAATTAGCATTGCACTGTAAGAAGGGAGTCAGACAGATGTGGGTATTAACCATTTACCAGGATTCCCAGGTTTTCTGTTTAAAATGTTATCATTTCTGGGCTGAAGCAGAGTAACCCCTGACGACAGCTCTCAGACTTTAAATAAGCCTCACTAATTTCACCGAATGCTCATCATGAGTCATTAAAAACATTTTGTGTGTGGGATATCAGTGGTAGGTCCATTTAACATTTATAATAACAAAAAAATGTGCCATCCATCAGATATAACCAGTCAGACATCAACATCAATGTTCTGCAAAGGCAATTCCATAAACATGTACCTGTGTGCGAGCACAGCAAATGTGCGGTCTTTCTGGATGACGCTCCTCATCATGCTGACCTCCTGTGGCCTGAAGAGCTGAAGAGGAAGCGTCTGTCCCGGCACCAGCATCACAGCCGTGTGTGGCAGCACAGGGATGGTCTGACAGCTGTCCTCATCGTGGACTGTGCGGCCGTGAAACTCCTCCATGTCTGCACCCAGATACTGTCCAGGCAGGGGTCAGAGTCAGCACAACACAACATGATCACAAGATCGCCACAACAGATGCGGAGGACTCACAACACAGCTCTGTGAAGGCTTTGAAAAACACTGGAAAGGTGTTTTGTGTCCGTGAAGTACAAATCCATGCATCAATACACAACAACAAATCACGGTAAGGGCGAAAGGAAATGCTGACAAAACATGTTCTTATTTGCCATTTCGTGTTCTTATTTGTTGTTGAGTTTCCTAAATTAGTGTTTTTTATCTACCTTTGTGTTTTCTAATTTGTTATTGTTTTTTCTTATTGCTGTTGTGCTTTGTTGTCTTATGCACTTCAGGGCCACCATAGAAGTTGCCAATGTGTGGTATTGAATATGTAGAGAGTCATGACACGTTAAACTGTGGCATCACTCACAGCATGGGATGTGGGAAGACTTTGGTCGAAGGTGATGATGTTGGGCTTCTCTGCCTCTCCACTGTCTCGGTCCTCAGTCTCCATGCCATCTTCCTCCTCCTCTTCATCGTTGTCTGTTATAGCACAAAGACAAAAGATGCTGTCAGAGAGGCTAGTTAGCTCCCTGGGTGTCTGCTAACTAACACCACAGTGGCAGCTTCATCAACTTAACAAATCAAAGTGGCGCTCTTAAATGAAGGGAAAGCGAAAGCAGAGGTTTGAGTCAGGATGAGATATCTGTACAGTGGCCTGCTGTGCAGCCATGCTATGTTAGCTAGCTGTTAGCCGGGAGAGCAGATCAACTCTCTGAACGGTGACGCTACAGGCTGAGTTTCTGTGAGTTTCACTGTCACCTGGTAACAGTTGTAGCTGGTTTCCCATGTTGTCGTTGATGTTGTCTTCGCCTCCAGCCCTCTCGTCAGCCATATCCCTGTGTTTACAATACAGACACTTCTTCTTCTGAGGCCTCCTCGGTGAGCTGCGGTTCCACAGCGCCCCCTCTCGGTTAGAGAGAATCAGCTGCGCCAAAAGAAGACAGGAACAGAAATAAAATGAATCGACACGTGCAGAATATGACATATATCCCAGTTGGCCGGTACTGAGATAACGTTAGAAGCATAAATGACAATTATATCAAATATGATTAAGGAAGTACATTTGATGTACAGCAGACAAGCAAATAAGTGAGTCAAACGTTATTTTATACACATATCCATTGTACTTGTGCATTTCAAATGTAGGTTACAAACACCTGTTGAGAAAAAATCCTGGGAAAAGCACGAAAGTGTAAAGTATTGAATTACATTTACTTAAGTACCATATGTGTTGCTACTACTTTTTCTTTTATGTAAAACAATAATACAATTTTAACACATTTCAGAAGCAAATAATGTTATTTGTTACTCCAGAACTGATAACTATAGTTATAATTGCATGTGAGTGTCATGATAAAATTTCAACTATACACTCCTGATCAAAATCTTAAGACCAGTTAAAAAAGTGCATGAATTTGCATTTTGCACTGTTGAATCTTAGGAAGGTTCTAAGTAGAGTTTCAAAAGGCAAAAAGAAGAAATGGGAACAAGAGACCAAAAGTTGTGAGCAGGCAATTTATTGAAAACAACAATTTAACTGAAGTAGGCTGTTCATCAGCTGATCAAAAGTTTAAGACCACAGCTCAAAAAAAAACAAAAACCTCCTAAAACAGAAATTAAAGTGTCAAAAACTGACTCAGTAACGAGTAGCTCCACCATTATTGTTGATCACTTCAAAAATTTGTTTTGGCATGCTTGATGCAAGTGTTTCCAAAAGGCTAGTGCGAATGTTGCGCCAAGTGGGGAAGATGGCTTCACGAAGGGCATCCACTGTCTGGAACTGAAGTCCATTTTTGTAAACTTCCCTTGCCATCCATCCCCAAATGTTCTCAATTGGATTAAGATCAGGGGAACACACAGGATGGTCCAAAAGAGTGATGTTATTCTCCTGGAAAAAAGTCTTGGTCAGACGGGCATTGTGAATTGGAGCGTTGTCCTGCTGATAAACCCAGTCGTTACCACACAGCCGAGGGCCCTCAGTCATGAGGGATGCCCGCTGCAACATCTCCACATAGCCAGCTGCTGTTTGACGCCCCTGCACAACCTTGAGCTCCATTGTAGGAAAAAGCACCCCAGATCATGATGGCGCCCCCTCCACTGTGCTGCGTGGGAAACATCTCAGGTGGCATCTCCTTGTCATGCCAGTAACGTTGGAAGCCATCAGGACCATCAAGGTTACATTTTTCTCATCAGAGAATAAAACTTTCTTCCACCTTTGAATGTCCCATGTTTGGTGCTCCCTTGCAAAGTCTAAACGGGCAATTTTGTGGCGTTGAAGGAGACGTGGCCTTTGAAGACGTTTCTTGTTTTTGAAGCCCTTCCTTCGCAGATGCCGTCTGATGGTTATTGGGCTGCAGTCAGCACCAGTAATGGCCTTAATTTGGGACGAGGATCGTCCCGTGTCTTGACGGACAGCCATTTTTTTGGGTCTACCACTTGATTTTTTTGTTCCATAACCCTGAGGATCTTTTAAGAAATGCAAAATGACTGTCTTACTGCGTCCAACCTCAGCAGCGATGGCACGTTGTGAGAGGCCTTGTTTATGCAGTTCAAAGCACAAATCCT
This sequence comes from Pseudopleuronectes americanus, assembly GCA_038501795.1. NCBI lineage: Eukaryota > Metazoa > Chordata > Actinopteri > Pleuronectiformes > Pleuronectidae > Pseudopleuronectes > Pseudopleuronectes americanus. Next base: position 14,187,602 of record CM076717.1, on the reverse strand, counting down.
GGGAAAAGCACGAAAGTGTAAGCCATTTTTTGGGTCTACCACTTGATTTTTGGTAGACCCAAAAAATGGCTTACACTTTCGTGAAATGTTAGGGACTCAACTTGTGCAACAGTTGTTTCGCCCTAATAAAATTCCCCCCAATCCTCACCCATGAGTTCGGATCAAGCTCCTGTGTCCACTGGTGTCCTGGTTCCACCCATGGCAGCGTAGTGGGGCTGGGTCATCCCTGTGGCCCAGGGAGCACATTTCCGCCACCCCCCCCTACAGGAGATCATGTGCTTGTGTGTGTGGCCGCGGCGCTTCCCGGTGCTGACGGTGCGTCCTGGGGTTAGAGGATGATGGTGTGACGTTACTGTATTATTTTACATTGCATGTGTCACGTCATGATAAATCAGTCTCTTGTGCCGCCCTCTCGGCAATTTTTTTGACCTAAGCAACCGCCTATGTTGCCTGTAACAGGAGCCGCCCCTGCTTGAATTATTAAATGAGATGAATGGTTAATTTGTATCAACCAAATCCCTGTTTACCAATCGAATTATGAACTGAATGGCATATTATACACAAACTGTTTTTTTCCTGAACTCTCACCACACACACTCTCACTAGATCTGAACTCGAACTATACTCATCATGAACTCTTAATGGAATTAAGTTTATTTAATGAACGGTTAATTGTTCTTATTAGGAAATGCATTAGTTTGCTATTTATTACTGGATATTTTGGTCAATACGAGTTCTGTCAATCTTACCCATTTGATTTGAATGTTTACTTGATTGAATAATTCAATCAAATATAAATTGACTAACTGAATTGATTGATATTTTTCTTTGATGCCATTTGTAGTTACGTAAATAAGCTATCTGGGTTAACTCTTACCGGGAGATAACATTAGACAGGTGAAGCCTTTTCTAGCACCCAAGTCTTTTATTTTTTCAATTTAGAAAACCTACACTCCATGTTTATGTAGTTGAGCACAGGGAAACCTAATGCTTCTGCCGTTGCTTATAAAAATGTGTTAGAAGAGTTTTCAGCTTAGACAGCCTGAGCAAGGTGTGGGTTAATTTTACATCTTGATACATGACTATGCAGCCAGGATGACTGCATGGGTGTGGCGCCTGCCACATGTGATGTCCAACCTCCCTCAAACCAAATAGTTATTGATCCACTCAGTGCTGATCTGTGCTTTAATGCAAAATCCTGCACCAATAGAGGGAGACATGTGATTTATGTTCCCCTGCATAGCTTGATGAGATTTGTGCAGTTTAACACAATCAGTGCATCAGTATTCAAGCCAATATAGCCGTCGGTCATTTCTGCTAAGCACATTAGATGTTTAACCATTATTAAATGGTAATGAGGTTTAGTAGTAACTTACATTTTGACAAAAAAATGTGACCCACAGCTTAAAGAACACATCCCTCCACTTTGTTAAATAACTCAAACTGATGGTAATAAAAAAGTTAAAAGGCTGGAACAGGGTAAACTTTTAAACAGTGTTAATTTATTGTTCAAAACACCACATGACAGTTGTTGGCAAACAGTATGTGTAATGGTCCATGAACACCGCAGCTGCTGTTCTGATGTTGCAAAACCGGTCCAGCGTCTTTGCCGTCTTCCAGTTCGACGTCCATGAGTCGCGCCGTCCTCTGAAAACAGGGTTGGGCCTTTGTTTCACTGGTTACAGCTCCACAGTCCACTACTGCCACACGTGTCAGTCGTCTGGAGGGGCTCGGACGGGATCACAGCTGCAGCGATGAGGGCTTACTTGGACCTCTGCCTCATCTTCCTCCTTTTACGCTTCAGTCTATTGAAAAGAAAGTGCACCTGTCAGCACAATGTACAATGGTTTCCTGGTACCCAACCCTAGTTCATTGTAGAGCACATCAGGACAGAACCTAACAGGTCATTTAACATGGTGGAAGCATGAGTCCTGTACCAACACTATAATCTGATAATGTAGGTTGAATCACAACTGAATGATTATTGCAAATACAAGTGTGATTGAAAGATTAATTTGGACATACAAAGCTTCAGTGTCACATCGATGACAAGCTATATATATATATTCAACTGTAGTAAAAACTGTTGGGACCCTTTCTCAAATTGAAGCTTATTATGAACCTAAGGTTTAATTTAAGAGAAAGCAGGCTTCTAAAATATTAAATATTTAATGAATGCAATTAGAGCCTTGCTTGCTCAGCAAGACTGAGGCCATGCTCGTATGATCCGGCCTTCCTCTTCAAGAGTTTAAAGCAAACGTCAAATACATTTAATGTCCCATCAAGTCTTCTTTTTAGTTAAGTGAATAAAACTGATGGCACCAGTGAGTTTTAACACCGCACTAAAACTTTTTTACTATGATACTACTACATCTACAGTAGTGCAGTCATTATAATAACTGTAAATTTCAGCTGTAGCCAGTAAAATACTACAGTGTTGAGAACAGCATTTAAAAAGGTTCAACCAAAGATTGTCTACTGGGATGATCAATGGGATATATTTTTAATCAGCATGAGTACATGCACTTGTCCTACATCAAAAATATAAGCAATGACTAGATAACGATTTGTTGAACAAACTGAGTGGATCATTGATGCTTACCTGCGCATGCGCTTCTTCCTCCACTAGAACACAAAAAGGGACAAGTATTAATGTGAGATCAAGATGTAAACCATGTGTCCCCCTCCCACTGACAGACCCAGCATGTTACTGTGCTGCAGACAGAAGGAGCACATCGATCTTACATCACTAATAAAGGCCGTTTGTTAATGTCCATAAAACATGGACGATGAAAGTAGCTGCATGTGATAAAGGGCGCAGCGCTGCACACACTGCAGCGTGCAGCACTGAGGGCCTTCAGGTAGCATTAGCATTACTCAGCACATGGTATTATACCGTTAGCTGCTGACGCTAACATAAATACTTATGTTAAAACACTGAAGGGGAGACTGCATAGACATTTAAATAGAAAGGTAAAGTTAACATGGAGTTAACAGCAGGGTTCTTAGATATGTTAGCTTGTTAGCTAGCAGGGTCGACTGCAGCGGGAACAGGAAACCAACCAACTACAAACTCCATCTTACCTTAGCTCTCATCGTGTGGAGAAGATTCTGTGGAGATAAACACAACAAGGTTAGTAAGAACTGCGGATGCTTAATAAAAAGTAAAGATTCGTTTGGATTGGATCGGAGGAGAAATATTGCTGCGTACCTCGAAGCGAGGAGAGCATGGAAAGAGGATGTGACGAAGGAGGAGGGCGGTATTTATAGGAGTGTGTCGTCGTCCGATCACACTTGAATCATGGGAAATGTTGTTCAAATGGGCAGACGAGCGTCATTGGCCGCTCAAAGGCAGTGATTGAAGTAAAAGTATTAGTATAACTGACGTAAAGTACTTTGTTAAAAGTAAAAAGTTCTGAATTGAAATGTTACCTGAAGAAATGTTTTTAAATAAAGTATTATCAAACATTTGCATGAAAGTAAAAGTACCAATATATGTAAAAATGAGTAAAGATCCTGTGTTCAACACTTGAGTAAAATAAAATAAAAATGTGAATGTATCTAAGTAAAAAAGTCCTTGTTCTGTAGTGAAAGCTCAGTTGAGACTGATATCGTTTATGTTCATCTGTGACATATCTGGTTGAAAACTGTAGAAACTCCCTCTGTGATATAATGCAGTAAAAGAAACGTTTCCATCCAAAGCAGTAAAGAAGAAGTAAAAAAGCAACAATTGACTAAAAGAGATAAATTATCCCGCGATTAAATACACTGTTTCCTTTGGGTGTTAAAATAATAGCTTTTTCTATAACCAACAAATAATATTGTTTATAGAAAAAAACTATTCTTCACTGTTTGGAACAATCTTGTAAATTAACATTTGCAAACATTGGGGCCCAATCATGAGAAAAAAACTGTAAGTCTGTTTCTAATTAATCATAGGATACTGGCTTGACATAAAACAAAACAAAAGAAAGAACGTTGTATTTAAAAAATGATGCAAACTTCAGGGTGTCTTATGGATAAAGATGCTCCATCAGTATGTTATTAAAAGTGTTATTGTACATCCTTTTGTGTTGAATTTAATAGAAAATCAATAATGCCTGGACCATTACATTTTAAATCTTAAATCCTTATTGTTTGAACATCAACAGGAAGCAGTCTTGATATTTTGGTCCAAGTATCCCAGACTTTGACAAAGACCTCCACAGAAAACAAACAACCGTATGAAAATGTATTTATTTTATTAGATGTAAATTTCCATCAACCACTGACCAAATAAAGCAGAATTTCACTGTCTTCACACGTTGAACTGTTGACAAACCCAACTCAACACAGTCACTGTTCTTTAGATGAAGCTCCGACCTTAGAGGATGTGTCACTGGTCCAGCTCAGCTTCTGTTCTCAGGTGTCACAACATGAATGATATCATAAAACAAGAAACGGGTATCACAAATAGAAAAGTATCTCAAAACTGGAACTTGAAGGGTTCTACCTTTTCATAAAGTTAAAGGGAAATGGCAGTAAACGCAGTATATTGTTCCCGTAAGTCAAAAATCATTACAATTGTGTGTGTGTGTGTGTGTGTGTGTATGTGTCTTCTGCTCGGGTTATTGCCTTAAAAACATCTAGTGACTAAAACACATTAGTTTCATCATCAACATGTGGTCAGGTCATGATGATACAAGGGTAATTGTAAACCCTCACTACAACTAACTCTGGAGCAAAAATAACTTGTATATTACATTCCTTTTCAATGTTGAGTTACATTTATGGAGTTGCCGTTGTTCATCATCGGGACAAATTCAAGATTCAACCCTTTACTGCATGGTCTTTGGGTCTTTAACAATGTAATATCATCCTTACTGATTCACACATAAATGATGTGAATCTTTTAACCTCAAATAAAACATGAGAAATCAAGTATGATTGTAAGTCATTGTTTGAACACATACAAATAAAAATAACTCTGTTGCCAAAGGAAAAGCACATGCAGCATTTCAGTTGAAATTTCACATTGAAGAAACAGTGAGTCCCTCGTGAACTCAGACACACTGATGCCTTGACAATGAGATAACAAATATGACACCATTATCTATTTACTAACCTTTTACCCAGTTTGGTGTCAAGAACACAAACTCCCATAAAAACACAGGGGAAGCTTCGGTTTTACTGAAAACAATTTTTTTTCTGCAAATAGTACAAGCATGAAGAGAACCAAGACATTTTAAAATTTACAAAAACCTGGCTCAATTTACAAATTTACCATTTGAAAACATGTTTATATTATTTGCAAATAGTCTTTAATTCCTGTTTAAATTAAGAGAGAATGCATCATGTTTTTCTTCAATGCAGCAAAGGGTTAAACATGTCGTCCACGCAAGATCCTTCAATACCCAAAATTGTTCATGAATTCCTCAGTTTAATTTGTGTTATTAACACTAGGGGGAATGACTGACAGACAGTGTGGAGCACTTTGTTGTGTCTTCTCTTGCATGTGTGGAAAGGCAGTGTTCAATTAGTACAATTCACCCTGCTGCTTCGGTGTCAGCTGGCGGACCAGTTGCATTTTCTGCCGTCTTTGAAGCCTGTAAAATGTTGAAAAAGGTCAGAAACAGATCAATTAATTGAGTTAGTTTTAACCACATTCATAAGCCCCTTTTCCACAGGTCAAAAAAACAAGTAACATCTGGCTTTTGTCTGGCAAATGAATGGATAGAATCTACAATCAAATGATTGTTGTAAAAAACACTTCAGTGGGTTAAAGGTGAAACAGCGAGAATTTCAAAGTGTAGTTTTGTTCATGGTACACACATAAGGCCCGTGAGCTCTGGATCGTTCCTACATCGATTTAAATAACATCTCACCTTCTTTTTCTTTTTCTTCTGTGTTCTACGGCTTGCGGAGCTCTGTAGTAAAGTCTATGGAAAAGAAGAGACATTTCAGAATAAAATGTTTTATTTCCAGTTGGGTGATGAAGGAGCTGCAGGTAGAGCCAGTCATTCACAGTCTCACCCTCAGCTCTGGATCCTGAACTTCATGCTCTGACTTGTAGAATTCTGGATCGAAGGGTCCGCTGGTGATTCTGTGAGGCCCGTTGGCCATGAGCAGCACTGTGAATTTAAACTGAGCTACAATCTCTCCTGAGGACAAAGACGCAGAAAGACCGAGGTGGTGAATAAAAAGTGATGACAAATAATGTAAAGTAGGAAGGTGCAGTTTAAAACGCTCACCCTCTTTCTCGTGCAGTACACTGAAGGGCTGTAACAACTCATGTTTGGCACACTCCATCACACCCAGACGGGCTTTAGCCTCATCCTCAAATGCCCTGATGGAAAATGTATGGTGGCATTAACTAAGAGCTTGAAGCCAAAATATTCCACCGGCTGTAAATCTACATTAAACTTCAGCAGGGGGTGAATTAGGTATAGCTGCGCTCAGACATGCACTGAACTCCGGTGATTCTCAACACTTTCTCTGGAGAAAGTGCATGTGTGAAGGCAAATGTCAGAGTGACAGCCTCCAGATTATCTACAGAATCCGATGTGAGAACATGATGACGCTTCTAACATGTGAAAGATGCTAAATGAGTCTTACACGTTGAGGACTGCAGGTGAAGTCTGAAAATGATTTATATAAGTGTGGTGTTCCTACCGAAGAGTGAAAGGCATGGCATCAAAGCGTCGTTCCACTTCACTGAAGAACGTTCGAGAGGTTTTCATCTTCAAGCCATACTGCTTACTGGGGTCCCTCTTGTAAATGGTGGTCCTCAGACCTCCATCTTTGGCCTGGATGTAAATAACAAGACAGTAAAAACAATAAATGTAAATTCTTTCCACTAAAGAACTTTTTGGCTAGAGAGGAAAAATGCACTTTCAACAGCACAGGTGAAAAGAAACAAGGGGACACTGACCTTCCCTTCTCCAGTGCTGATCAAAACGTCAACAGCAAAAACTTCATGTACCTGAAACTCTGCCTTCTCGTGGTCTTTCCTGAAAATTCCTAAACATTTATTACAATTCATAACACCCACAGAATGCTTTAGATTTCTCCTCCTTGACTGAAACGTGACTAAATGTACCTTTGCTGGTCTGATGGATTTTGGATTATGGTCTTCTCTCCATCAATGACATGTTGTTTCAGCTGATGAGACAGCATACCTTTGAAAACACAAAGGCAGGCAGAGAAAACATTAAATCAAAATTGGGGAAAGTGAACTGACATACCTGTACAGTGTTACAGTCATCATTTATCTTCAAAACCATTGCAATTCAAGAATCAACATTAGGGAAAAGCCTAATTCAAACGTTAACTCAAGATTTTCAACGAGTGAGACAAACCTTTAACATTCACTTACCCTCAATAGGTGAGCATTTGAACGACTGAGCAATCTTATTCCAGGCTTCTGTCACTTCAGTGTTCTGACAAAGAAAAAAATATCATTATTTCACCAGCAAAACCTAGTTTTAACTGACCAATGAAAATACAAGAACCTAAGAGCTAGCATGCAGACAAAAGAAAGACTCATTCTGGCTTGCATTTGAAACCATATCCAATAAAATTATCTATTTTTCTATATGGTGGATACAGAGAAGTGGAAAGAGGAGCCGAACACTGGATGAGTTGCAGTGTGTTATATGACAGAACTGCTCAAAAGTTCTGAGAGTTCTAAGACCCATCCAAAGCCACTGTAGTTTGACATGTCTGCAAAAACTACTGAATAGATTTCAATAAACTTGCTGGAGGGATGGGGCAGAGGTGGAATCCATTAAATTTTGTTTTGGATTAATATTAAGGAGAGGATTTATTCCCCTGGTCCATGTAACTGCCTTTTATGTCAAATAAATCCTCTATCAGACAAGTTCCTTTTTTTTGTTTTAGAACAATAACTAGATGCTTATGTGAAGGATTGCTCGGCCTTATAGAGGTATGTGTTCTACTGATCGCCATACTATTTAAGCTTGCATTGGTGAAGACTGTGACGAGGTGGTTAATGTACCTTGTTACCAGGTTTAACGAGGCGAAGAGCTGCTTCTGCACAGAGATGAGCCGCTTTGACTACGTCGGCTTTACGTCCTGTGATGGGGTTCTCCTGCAGAAATAAACACAGGGAGGAGGACATGAAGGTGAGCTCAAACAAGAATACACACACAAGTATATATATATATATATATAAAAAAAGAATGAGAATACACTTACCTTACTGGCTCCCACAACAAAGCTGTGAGCTACGTTGGCAATGAAGCCATCGACGTGAACACCAAGATCTCTACATAAATAAGAGGAAAAGAGGACAGAGTATGAAGTAACACTAAAACAAAAGTTAACTGATCACGTGTCAAAGTTATTCCACTTATAACTCCTATCCAGTCAATATTAAGTTGATGTAGGGGCCAATCAAATAAACTTGGAATGGACAAAATATCAACTATGTTGCACTTTGGAAAATTAAACTAATAAAAAACTGAACAATAACAGAAGGTCAGACAAAAATAAATCAATATGATCCGTTTTGGTCATTAAACGGCAGATATCATCCAAGGTGATTTTCATTTTGGCCGTCCATCAGCTGGAACACAGTGAAGGACTTATTGTGAATTCAAGGGAGCAGTAATCAGACGACAGTAAGTTGAACAGACATGGCCGGACAGTTAGGATATGAAGGAAACATACAAACAGAGGACATTACCAACGACAAAGACATTGGTGGCAATACAACAACTGAGATGAGCTGACTTTCTTTTTTGAAGCATCGGATTAGAAAGATCTGATAAAAGGGATTTGGCAGATGGATCTAAATTAAAATCAAACATATCACTCAAAAGACATGAAAAACCCCTGACCTAAAAACATCAAATTTGTCGTGTGCCACACAGGACAGACAGAAAGACAAGCAAATAAGCAAAGTTCACACAACACGGTTTTTCAGTTTCGCAACTCGTTGACAAAAGCACTCGATCTGCAGCCAGGAAAAAGCTACGTGAGAACGATAAGAGAGCAATCGCAGAAGTCAGAGTCTGCTACAATTTCAGCCAATAAGAGCACAGGAGGGGGTTAAGGTGGTGAAGTTACGGGTCATGCACAGTGTTGGAGTGCCCACTGTCTCTAATCTGTGAAATCGATCAATAACCATGAATCTAATTGATAGGGAAACACAAACCCAACATGGCTTAAATGAACTGCATCAGGTTGGGACAGAAAAATGCGGCATGTGTCTCTCTGCATTCTTTACATTTGTGATGAACATTGAATTGTTTCATCTCCTCCAACTTATGTATCATTCTATGAGCAGGATGACACAGAAGAGCAGGAGGAACAGTCGGATTCAACACGACACTTCTCTTGAGTGTTTGCGTGATCAAACGTGATTTGGAGACCCGACATACTAGTCAAGAGGTTGTGTGACCCCCGAAGACCGTGAGTTGTGGGCTCATAACAGCCGCAAGATTCCTGATCACAAGAGAGCAGGTCATGTAGTGTGAACTTAGCTTTACTGATGAAACAGAGAGAAGACCTGAGATATCACATCACAGAGAGATGGGAGGACCAAACACTGACTCAAGACACACAAGGGAGGGAGAGGGGGTGACATTGTTGCAGAGCGGGGTGCCTACATTTTGACCAGATCCCCGTCTTTAAGTGTGTATTCAGAGTCACTCTTCAGGGGAGAGAAGTGGCAAACACAGTTATTGACTGAGACGCTGGTGGGAAAGGCAATGCCTAGAAGAGGGAAGAGAGAACCACCAAGTCTTCATTTGGAAATCATTCACACGTTTATCAAGAAATCTAAACAAGGAAGGTGGGAGTGATATTTGAATCACACAATGTTACACTGTCAACCACCTGTGATTTAAAGTTACTAAAAACAAATTGGACCCTCTTGACTCACCTTTCTTCATATCCTTCTCCTTCTTGAAGACCTTCCCGGTCTCAGCCATGATGTACGCGTCCCCCTTCTCACAGAGGCTGAGAACAGACACTCCAGGCGTGGCTGCTCCCACGACCAGACACAGAGCCTCTGGGTAAGACCAACAAAAAACGATACAGAGATGCAAGAGCAGAACAAAGTAGAGCCAGTGCTGACATGAATGTGCTATAGATGCTGTGATGAGACTAGAAACAAGAAACGATTCATTTCAGTTCGTTGACCAGACGCTCATCCAGGGCCAGGCTAAGCTGAGGTGCTTAGAATCTTACAAAACAGATATAAATATATCTTTAGATAAAAGATATTTGCATAGATTGAAGTGTGCAGATGATTTTCTCATTCTGTTTGTTGGTCAACAGTCAAATAAACACTGAATGCCCAAACATGATCGATGATCAAAGCAGACTTATAGTGTAACAAGTAGTAGTATCACAATAGAGTGATATGACAACTTACAACATTGGCAGCTGTTGTACATATATTATAGATAAGTTACAAATTTTAAATGCATCATATATTGACGAAAATGAAGGGTACGCAAGTCCATGAACTAATATGACACCACATCTTTATAGTATATTAGTATATTAGATTCATCCAGATAAAACTACCACTTTCTTTTCCTGGGAATCACTTCTTCTCCTATCAAACTTCTGGTTCAGCAAATGGACACAGGGCAAACAAATGGTGCCACCTGAGCATGGTTGAAATCCTCCAAGTACACCTCACATTCAACCAGACAGGTCAGTTATCTGCCAGGTAAAGACAAACTGACATGTATTTCAGCTTGGTGCTGTCAGTCAGAGACAGAGGTGTCCACATCTACAGACTGCTTATCTTTACAGTTACCTGTACTGGGTCACAGACTGAGCTAGCTTGTTTGCCAGCAGCTAACAGAGGAGCTAGCATGAACTAAAGCAGAATCAGCTGCACCTGCTAGCAAACTGCTGCTGATGCGGCTGATGCTGCTGCTGAGGATAACAGGGCATCTCTTCCAGTCCCCACCAAGCTGCTGGTTCCCGGTGACTTACGGTTGGCGATATCACCTCCCATCTTGTACTTGGTGACCACCAGGTCCTCGGCTATGGTCTGCTCTTGCTCGTCGTCGGACATGTTTGAGAAGAGAAGTTGTCGACGCTCCTCAGCCCACAGGACAGCGAGTGTGTCCCGGCTGCCCGCTGCTGCCAACACGCAGGCCCCGCCCACCACACGCTCCTCACGTCACGGCGAGCCAGACCAGCCAGAACCTCAACATGCTGCATGATCATGGATGTTTGGAAGAAGTTTTATCATAAAGCAGGGGCGGCTCCTGGTACAGGCGACATAGGCGGTTGCTTAGGGCGCAAATTGCCGAGAGGGCGGCACAAGAGACTGATTTATCATGACGTGACACATGCAATGTAAAACGATACATAACCGGCAGCACCGGGAAGCGCAGCGGCCACACACACACACACACAAGCACATGATCTCCTGTGGGGGGGCGAAACAACTGTTGCACAATTTGTGTCCGTAACATTTCAAAAGAGAGATCGCCATCTCGACTGCATTCAGGTGACAAGTCTTTAACCTCAGATCATCAGCTTTGTTTTTTGGGATATACTCTCTCACTCTGTTAGTTTACTACAATTCAAACTCTTTCCACTTTAAAATAGGGAAATTACACTTCACTCTAATGCTCTGCAGCATTCATGAGATATCCTTCACCAGAAATAACTATAAAATTTAATTAATTTAAAATATATATTTTTTTTTAAATGCGCGCGCAGAATGTGCACATAATTTGTATCTGTTTTTTTACTTAATTTAATTTTACATAGTGTAAGATATTTTGCCATCAATAGGAGATTGAATTCAATGTGAATATTAAGAGGTCAGTATATTGCCAGAATGGAGATGGGAGAGAGTGGTGATTGAACCCAGGACCTTCTTACTTTAGATCGTCTGCTCTACCGACTAGGCCACACAGCCTGCTGATTCTTGAGAGGAACTAAGCACATTAACAAGATGGACAAATTATTGTGTGTGTGTGTCCGTGTCATTATATGCTGCAAAGCTTCAGAGAAAATATTTTCTACTTTTCTACATATAGTTGACAGACTTACTTAAAGGTTACTTTTATATTTTTGGATTTTAGATACTGGAGGATTTAACATGCTTTAAAAACCTATTGTTAGAGAATAACCCAGTAGTTGCCCGCCTTGTCTTCTGACGCCTTTCAAGAATCACGCCTGCTGCTGCTTGTTTCCATGTGATGTCCTGAGGTTGCCCCCTGCTGGCTGCTGGGTTCCTCTGCACTCCAGCTGTTGTCCTGAATGAGCTTTACTAATGAAAGAATACTGCATAGTCACATGCAGTATGCGTTGAGAGCACAGCATCCTGGTTTAAATGTTACTACCAACACAACCAATTTGAAACCACCAATTTGAAATCTCGCCTAGGTCACCAACATTGCCAGGGCCGGCCCTGTCATAAAGTAATATGTCTCTGATATACTGGGACCTGGTGTAGCCGGGGTTCATCAAGTCTTTGTTCTTTGTTCAATACGTCTTATACAAACATTTTCAAAATGATCTTAAAACAATTGTCAGATACCCACATGGACATTTAAGCAGCCTTCGTTAAATATTATTATGGCGGAATTACTAAATGGTTCTAATGGGTTGAGAGCCAGATGGCCATCCATCATCCATCCATCCATCCATCCATCCATCCATCCATCCATCCATCCATCCATCCATCCATGCATCCAACAGAGGCTGAGGCTCAAAACTACTACAGGAGTGGTGATGTAAACAGGTTTAAAACTAATTCAGAGAGAAATCATTTGTTATAATTTCAAATTTGTGTCTAAGTCTTTTGCTCCTGTATTTGATAGGGGCCTTTCATATGTTTGTATATAATGAGTCGGTCATTGGTGTGTGGTGCATGATGTCTGATGGGTATACATTCTATAGAGAGCTGTTTAGGCCTGTGAAGTAACACCTCTTTATAGAGTAAGTTTAGGCCATTTGACAGGATCCCTTAGAAGTTTATTGTATCTGTACATGGAGTTTGGTCTCCATCTACAGTCTATGGGTGTGACTCAAATCTCTGGAAAAAGATACAACCTTTGTCAATTCACAGAAATTACACCATGACCAGCACATGATTAAAACGGATTGACTCATGTGGGATGTTTAACAACTTTTTATGTCAATGCACATTTTACACATTTTACACATGATCATGCTACACTAGGACATTTAAAACAAAAAGTTATTGCTTCAAATTTCAAAGTATTTTAATTGAGTAGAAAATTCGTATATAATCACACACAGAGGTCTCATAACACATAGGAAAGTGAAAAAAAACATTTTCTCTTAAAAAACTTACTTTGTTCATTTCCAAATGTAAATAGAGAAAATTAGCTTGTAATCTGTTAATTTCTGTTGGTGTTTTCAACAATCAGTGCTATTGCATTACTTCTGGAAATGCCCCCAAATCAAAGGCCTATATACAACATAGGATGTACACTGTAACAGACAGTAAAGCCACACGTTCTGGGTTTTTTAAGTTGGTGTTTGAGGCGACAGTGTAAACATGGCTTCCGATTGCATTTCCTGTTTCAGGTCCTTCATGGTTGATGACATTTAAAATGTTCTTCATGTTGGCACTGCTTTGGACTTCAGGAAGATTCTACTGTGCCAGTAATCGGGATTGTCAAAAGATCTGTCGCCGGCTGCAGGCTCCCCAGGCATGACTACAGATCGCACCTTTACATAAGGTTCAAACGCAGATCGATTCCCCTCTGTGCCGCCCATTGCTCCATCTTCTTCCCTCTGCAAATTCTGGTAAACTACATCATCTTCAGGCTGCAGGGCAGCAAAGCAGTCCATGTCTTCGTATTCATCCGCCTCCCCGTTTGTCCTCTCCTGCAGCTCCTTCCTGTCATTAAGAGCCTGTCGCAGCTTTGGCTGTCTGTTGGTGTAATGATAGTTACTGTCCTCCAGGTATTCATCCTCCTCCTCCTCCACCTCCGCCTCCGCCTTCTCCGCCTCCTGCTCTACATCCTCTACCTGCTCCACAAGCTTCGCTGGTATTGGAGGAGGAGGAGGTGCATGTGCTGGAGGGATCTCCTCTCTGTCACTACCTCTGATGTCCATGTATTCATACTGAACCTCGCTGGGACCCTGCTGCTCTGATTCAGAGTTGTCCTTGTTCCTCGTGTGAACTCCCCTGACCTCCAGAGACAGCGTGGCATCACTTGAGCCCGCTGTCACTTGTGACGATATGGAGGAAGTTCTTGTCTTGTTTGGTTTCAGCCAGTTGCTATTTTGCCTTTGCAAGACAGGTGTCTGCTTGTTCATATACTCATAGTCCTCCTCATCGGGGTCATCCAAGAGGCTTAATGAATGAGACTTGCCCATCCTGCCAGAAGTGGCTCGAGATGAAGAAAGTAGATGATCTGAAAAAAGAAGAAGAGAAAGTGAAAAAATTTAATTTTTTGAATTTCCTGGGGAATGGGAAACTTTTCAGATCACTGTCTCCACCCTTTTTCTAGTCTTTCTGCCAAACTAAACAAAGCAAACCAGCAGAGGCTTCATTTTTACTATACAGACATGAGAGTGCAGAGTCAATCTTTTCATCAAATTGGCATCAAGAAAGCAAACAAATGTATTTCCCAAAATTTGTAAATACTTTATTCCGTTAAGCAAAAAGGTCCCACTGTCAGGGCCACATACTATGATGCTATAATGAGTAATGCTGTCACCTCTCTCTGGGCTGTCTCCAGGAAGCACATATCCATTCTGGTCTTCTTCCTCAACTTCTGGGGACGGAGTCTCTGGTGGACCCCCGGACATGCTGTCCCTTTGCGAAATGTAGGCACTGTCCTCACGATTGCGTCTTCTTTTCAGGCTACCTGCCAGATGAAAGTCCTCACATGTCCCCAGCTCTGCTGCTGTGATGCAGCCCTCCGAGCTCTCCGACACGGTGCGGGCTGAGTTGAGACGAGAGCGTGACTGCCACATAGCCTGTACAGGACCATACAAATAGGGCTGTATTAGTAATACGATGTGCAGTAACATATATGTATATATTATGACTTGTACTCAGCTGGGAGCAGTAAGGGTACATACAGTACAAAAACACAGAGCAGATATTGTGGCTGAACACCAGAAGTTGTATTTACCTGTCCTGGGCTGTCAACACCTGGGGTCATGGGCAAATATCCAGCTGCACTCGATTGATTAAGAGTAACCTATATAAATAAATACAGGAGTCAGATTTAGATATTGACCTTTCCTATTATAAATTGGTCATAACATTGTTAGGAAGTTGTGTCCATTACCCTGTGGGTGTCCACCCTGGAGACGTGACTCAGGCTTCTGGACGTGGACGGGCAGTGTGATGCTGACGTCATGCCATCCGTGATATCCTCTCTCTCCTGGTCCTTCAGCTCAATATCTAGCTCGTCCAGATCGTCCAGGTCTGCACTCCAGTGAGCGACTTCATCCAGGGGCGTGTCCTGTTGACTGCATTCCTCCTAGAGGACCGAGGGGAGATAAAGATTAGTGCACTGCATGTTTACTTTCATTGAAGCTTAAACATGCACAGTCTTTCTTACTTTTATCACCAGGTAGCGAGGCGGGTCTCTGGCCATTCTGGTAAATTCATTGGCCAGCTCTTTGAAAGTTGGACGTACATTCTCGTCAATCATCCAACCTGGAAATCGAGAACAAGAATTACACTTTAACATTAATGCACAATAAAGAGCATCAGAAACTAAATAAAAAGTATTTAGATATGAACTTATGATATAAATACTTCAAGTTTTTTTTCAGCCATGCTAATTGTGGGACTGTATTTTCGGACACAGCTTAGTTAAAGCAAACTGCCTATGTTACCATGTTGATGTGCTTGCAAGGTATAATCTTAACCATGTTTACCATCTTGTTTTAGTTTGTGTTATCACCTAACATTTGCTAATTGACTCTAAATACAAAGTGCAGCTGAGGCTAATGCAATTTTTATCAGACTTCCAGCAATCTAAAGCTTAATTAATGGTGAAGAGCTATAACCGAAACAAGTTTGGAAAATAAATGTCTGCTTAAGATTTCAAATCTATTCAATATTTTTCAAGATATATGACTTTAATCTATCTCTTCAGCCAGGGCTAGAACGACTATAAAGTGAACTTTATTGCTATTTTTTCTTCAGACTTATATAAAAGAAGTAGAGAAGCGAGACACTCACACTTGACCATGACCATGTAGACATCGATTGTGCAAGTCTGAGGCTGAGAGAGACGCTCGCCCTTTTCCAGCAGATCAGGAACTTCCTGCGGACGCATTGCTGTGTACGGCTCTACGCCGTAAGACATCATCTCCCATATTGTCACACCTAATGAGGACAAAGGATTTAGTGTGCTATGAAACAGGGCTATGGGTGCAGCAGCCACTGCTTCACAAATATTGAAAATGAATCAAACATGGCCGTATTAAAACTCACCATAACTCCAGACATCACTCTGGTGTGTGTATCTGCGAAACAAGATGCTCTCCAAGGCCATCCATTTGATCGGTGTCTGATGAAGTAAACAGAAAATCTCTTAATTGGTAACTTCAGCAAAAACAGTTGAATGTCAAATCCTGTGTTAATGAAGTTTGGTACTGACCTTGAACTCATTGAAAAAGTACTTCTTGTCATCAGGATACAGAAGGTCTGCGATGCCGTAGTCGGAGATCTGGACGGTGTAATTGCTCTTGAGGAGCACATTTCTGGCAGCCAAGTTCCGGTGGACCATCCTGTTCTCCTCCAGGTAATACATACCCTGATCAGAGCAAGATAGTGTTGATTGGTGGAGTAGACTCACAATGGGAAATTAGGCCTAACACACACACACAAAAATACAAAAAGGTTGATCCTTTACCTTTGCGATTTGAACACACCAGTTGAGCAGCCTCTGCGGGCTGAGGTTGTTCTTGCGGTTCTTGACGTGCTCCAGCAGGGAGCCCTGGCCGCTGAGCTGGCTGACGAGCTGCAGGCTGGACCCGGGGCAGATACCCAGGATCCTGACAACGTTGATGTGGTCCAAGCTGCCCATCGTCAACATGTGCTGTAGTGACCACATGGGTTCTCTTGTTAGTCATTTAGTGTTACCATGAATTCTGAGTAGCAGACCACACATAGTGAATCTTCTAAGTAGCTGATTGTCTGTTTGAATAGCAGTTCTGTGAGTTTAGAGCTTGTTCCTTTGAGGAGGAAAGCCTCTGGATTCGCTGCAACAGCACCCACCAAGAGTTACAGCAAAAAGAGCTTCCACATGTTTATAGAGAATTATAAAATCCCCAAACGTATATTGGTCCTGTGTTGTGTATGTTGAGCTTATTTCATACAATCTTTAGTTACCTCTGCTCTAGAAGGTTATATGTTTGTCTGTGTTTGCTTTTTTGTTTGTAAGCTAGCAGGATTACACCAAAACTATTGAATGGCCTGCCATAACACTTGGTGGAAGGTTGTGCGATGGTTCATGGAAGAACCCAGTAAATTTTGATTCTCCTTTAAATAATGTTACTTACGTCTGTCAGCTCATGGAAGGTCTGTCGACCCATGCGATCATGAATCGTCTTTATGGCCACAGGGAGCTTCACTGTATCCCCCTCAGGAATCCAAATACCCTATGGAGCACAGAAAACAGAGATACATCATTTCTTAGATAAGTCTTACATGTGCAAAAATACATTGTCCAGGCGACATTGGCAACCACAAGTACCTTATGGACTGATCCGAACACTCCGTTACCCAGCAGCTTGATCTTACGCAGCTCCGTGGGCTTCAGCTTCCGAGCGTGGACTTTGGCTCCTTTCTCTCCAGGCTCCAATGGCTCGAAACTCTGTTGGAAAGTCGAGCGTTCATTAACAATCCTTAAGTGAAGCATAATAAAAAAATTATGCCATCTAAGCTACAGCCTTTAACTGACCTCTCCACTTTCCATGTATCTCCTCATGGCTCGCTTGCGACGAATGGCGATGCCTCTTTGGTACAGAACAGTCAGCACGAAGATAGAGAATGACGCGAAGATGAGGGCGATCACTCCCAGTACAATGGCTGTAGTCTCTTGTCTAGAGAGAGAGATGAAAAAGAACAGATGTCACATTGTTAACACTTTATTCTGAATCAAAATAAAAAATGTATTTGAAATATGTGTGAACAAGGAGATACACCTACCCAGAAATATAACGTGAAGACTCTCCACAGTCTCCAATTCCTGGACCGAAGCACCTGGATGCAAAAGGTGTCTGGTTAAAGCAGGAAAACTTGGCATACACCTCCATACACAGGCATCTCTTCACTCCTTACCCTTGGGTACAGTTGAGGTGGCATGGCTCACAGCTGCCCTGCTTGTTGGGGTATTTAAAGATGACCCCCTCTCCTGCCATCACGCCCTCAGGACACGAGTGGACGCAGTGCGGGCCGTCCTGCAAGCTGGCACATGCAACACACTGATCTGCCCCCTGGAGAGAGAACGAGGAACAAAATGAAGACGTGCAAAGAGAAGAAAAAAAAATTCAATTGAACTCTAAAGATTGTATTCATGTAAAAGGTAATGCCAGTAGGTGGCAGTAGCAGACCCAAAGTTATTACTTGTTTGTTTTGTGCTTATTACAACTTTAAGCACAACCGACCTTGCATTACATCAGTTAGTAACTACAGTTGAGTTCAAAGATTAAATCCTTCCTAACATTTAAGGACATGCACAGGGTCGTCCATGCCTTTCACTTTGCCAAGCTAGATTTCCGCAACTTTCTCTATACATGTACAGTATTTCTCAAGAATACTTACATCACTATTTGGTACAAAATGCTGCTGCTGAGATTGATATTCAAGAAAACATGACAACCAAGACAAGTTTAAACATATCCCAAGCAAATTATTTGAAAGTAGAAAAAAGACAACATTTTGAAATAAGGTAAAATAAATAAAAAGGCCCAAATCTGCATATTATTATACTTAATAAGTAAAAAGGAGTAAAATAATGCAAATAAAATACTATGATTTTTTGACCTTGTAAAATGATTAGTTAAAGGCACTGACGAATAAAAGGTAAATAAAAAAAAGCTTTCATTCATATTTGAATTTGAATTCAATTTGTGTACTTCTTTTCCATTATACTGTTGTTTTTATCTTCTAGCACTTTAAAATTAAATACATTTAAAAATGATTACTATGTTACTATATTATGATCATGATTATGATTATGATTATTATAGAGAGAAGCATACCGGGCCTGTGCAGGTCTCTCTCCCCTCCTGGACCTTACACTCTGGGTGACAGGGTTTACACTCTCCTGATTGAGCAGCAAACTCTCGCCTCTCCCTGTGTTCAGGGAAAAGAGTCGTTAACTCTCGAAATGTTTCACCAGAGTACAGATAACATTGACTTGGGACGGCTACACCACAGCAAACATTACTCACACAAGACAAACAGGGTGGACATGATGATTCTTATTATGGGTTATTTTGGAAAAGACTGACCCGCTTATGAACATGCAGTCCGGCACGCACGTTCCACCCCTGCTGTAGTCCTTACAGGACAGACACTGGTTTGCCCCGGGACCCCAGCAGCCATCAGTGGAGCACAGGGGGTCGCACTCATGACCATCACTTTCTGCAGACACAGGGGACCAAAACCAGCTGTGTCATCATTTACGTTAACGCTGAGAGAAGAGAGTGATTTAAACGACCAAACCTCACTCACCGCACTGATTTCTGAGTCTGTTATTCTTGATGTCGATTTGCTTCTGGCGTTTCCCGGGGCTGGAGCTGCTGCTTACTATGCTCGTCCAGTTGATGGTGTCAGGGTAGCAGAGCTTCTTGTTTCCTGTGATGTAGACTTCGCCGTTTTCTATCTTTCGTAGTGAGCGTAAGCCCAGAGAGGTCAGACCGGGGAGCCTCATCACCAGAAGAGAGTAGCCCCTGTAATTGAAAAAAAAATTGATTTGGGGAAAGAAAGTGGGAGTTGTTATGATTCTAAATTTAATAGGAGATTGAATTTCTAATAGTGAATTAGCGCCGCTGCGTTAAGATTCTTTAATTCAGTATCCCTCCAAGTAGCCCACATTTCAAGTTGAAGTGAGGCAGAGTCAAGCTGCTGTGTTCTGTCATCACCCGCATGAGTTATTCCCCATAATCTGAATTGAGCCAAACCATATATTTCCCCAATTTTTCAATGTATTTTTCCCATTTCCCATCGCCTCTATATGAAATTTGAGGCAACTTTGCCGATTTCAGCAGAGACCTATTTTGAATTACAAGCTCCCTGTTGTTTTCCAACCCCTAATCAGATCCCGTCTTCCCTCCTCGATACTCAATGCAAAATTAAGTCTGATACACTAATATGGGCCACTAGTAGAGGATACAAACATTTTTATGAATTCAAGAGTTTGAAAACGTGATGCTTAATATTTTTTTGCCACATTCACAGAGAAAACACATATTCCACATTAATTTAGCTAAATTCAAGTTGCTCAGTTTCAGTTGTTCATCTTCAGATCCAAACGCTTTAGCATCCAGCGAGGCTTACAGATGCTCTGACGAACCTCTTTCAGATAATATAATGACATTATAGAAACGGGTTTGATTTAATCAAGCTTGATCACTTAAGTGAATGTGTTTGCATTTTTGGTATCTAAATTTCACCCATCTTCACTAGGATAATTTCTATTTCTTCACAAATTGTACCTTTACTCAGCCAAATTCCAATTCTAATCAAATGTCAAAATTACATAAGAAGTCAGCAGTGATTACATTTCACAAGTAAGACAAAAATCTAAATGGCATTGTGCTTTCCTTTAATATGACCAGACTCGTATGCCGATTTTGCTTCATGAACATTTTGAAACCATCATTAGAGGATGTGAAAAGAAAACCATGAAGTTTCATTAAAGAGCTGTGCCCACCACCGAATTACACAAGCCAAGCAGTGAGAACTATAATAACATAGAGCAACAAAAAGTATTTGATTTTCAAATGTCACACATGATGAGGTGGTGTGTGAATTGTGTACTGTACCTTTTAGAGCTCACTCCTCTACATGGTGTGAAGGTGATGGAGATAAAGAGACACAAGACACAAAAAGACAATGAGAGTCACGACAGAGAAGGGTACAGTATTGTCTGCTCAGAAAAAAATGCAACATAACAACAGGACCTCAGTTGATGCTAGAACAAGGAACAAGGACAAATCAACTGTTTCTGCTCACTTGTAAAGTACTCTGCCTTGAATAGTTTGGAGGTTAGAGAAGACTGACAGGTCCGACAGGTTTTTAGGCCACGACTGGATGCAGAGGAAGTCTGGAAATAGAGAGATTGTGTTTCAGAGCCCTTAAACTGATTATAAACACATTGATTAGACTTAAATAGCATAAATAACCTGAAAGTTTGAAAAACGGCTCCTACACGAACCTGTAATCTCTCGCACTGTGTTGAATATTTTCAGTTTTTCTGGATCGAGGGCTGGGACCTTATTATATTCATCCCTTTGAACAGAAAAGAAGAGAGAAATAAGAAATGCCAAGTGAAAACATTATCCATGAAGCACATTGCAATCTTTAAGACAAGTAGGAGTTTTGTTTACCCTTTGATGCCAGTCACCAGGAAGTGCAGACCGCCCTGGATCTTTGTGCAGTTGATGAAGCTGTCGATGTTGTGAGCGTCCACAGTTTGTTTGGTTGGCAATCCTGTACCCTGACAAACTGAGAGGAAGCAACGAAATAGGAAACTTAGGTAAAGCAATCAGCGGACTCCGTAGGAACCATCGAGCAGTGATGGAGAATACATTTCCTCAAACTTGCAACATTTTGTATGTACTTAATTTGTTTATTTTTATTCTAGTTCATTCTATAGGAGAATATCAAAGCTACTGGTAATTTGTAGATTCATATTTGAGAAATAAACTAGAATTACAGAACTGTAGATGTGTGCCTCCACCGACCAACGCACTTTCAGTCAACATACATTTATTTTCTTCAAATGACAACCTTAGATATCATCAAGAGGTAAAAACAGGATTTGAGAGGCCACCATGACTTTGACCTTTGACTTTTAAGCCCCTATATCTTATCAGTTAATTCTAGAGTCCAAGTTAACTTTTGCGTCAATTTGAAAGGATTCCCTGGAGGCGTTCCTGAGATCCCATGTTCCCAAATAAATTCTGACCTCTCATCACCGAAGTGAATTGTAAAGCTGGAGCTGGGTTTTCTTTCAAATACCTTTTGGACAGAGGCCTCCACACGGCTCGCATCTCTTCACTCCCCTCTTCTCCACCTCCATTTTATCAGATGGACACTTGCTCACACACGAGCTGCCGTCAACCACAAAGTTAACTACAAAAAAATGCAAAACATATGTGTCATATAAGTAAATCTAATAACATGGTCCAAAGTGCACATGAGCAGGTCAAGCTGGAGTTTCGATAAAGTTTTAAATTGACACATTATTCATTATAGAGTGCAGCAACAATCTGTGTGAACATGAGGGTAAATTGCAGCCTGTGTGGGGACTCACCAGGACACTGGGCCACACACATGGCTTCATACTGGTACTTGGCATTGGGGTTGGCCTCCATTTTGAACGTGCGCTTGTTGTAGATGAGGGTCTGAGGACACAGCGGCACGCACGAGCCCGAATTGTTGAAGTTCCGGCACACCTGTAAACCAAATCAATTTCCAGCAACACAGATTACACATTTGTTTTATCCTTTTGTGTGCTTGTTTCTATGACTGGAAGAGATTGATAACTCAGATATAAGACATGTCAGCATGCAGCTGAATGGAAACCAGCTATCCTTTACTTTATTATTTACCCACTGTGACATATCAACACGACTACAGACATTCAATGAGTTATTGAAGCAGCAGACTCACAAAGCAGTCTGTATCCAGGGGTCCAGTGCATCCTCCTGCACACTCAATGTGACAACACTCGCTGGGGCTCACGCCGAAGCATCTGCGATTACACTGAGGGGCGCACACAGTCTTTGTCACTGAGGGAGAGATGAGAGAGAGTCGCTCTGTTAATCCATGACACCACAGATTAACAAATGTCATGATGTAATTCTTCGTAAAAACTGATTTGTGCCACTTTTGCAACTTAAAAATGAAGACGTCTCTTGCAGTAATGTATTTCAAATGTCTTCAAAATGACATAACGCTCATGTATGTGACATATATGACATTGGCAGGAAGTAAAAGAATGCAGGCCTGCAGGAAAAACACAAATCGTTGGTTTTAAGGTATGTGGCTGTGTAAATCTGTGAATAAATAATCAACTTGTTATAACTGTAAATGATTTTGATGTGTCATGTATTTGCACAAATCAACTGTGATCAAGTGTGATAGTGGAAAAGTTCAACAGCCATTTTAATTGGGCAATTCATATAAAGATTTTAATATTTATTTGTTCAGCTGTGAAGTTTGATCATTTTATACACTAAAAACATGTTCCAGTATAATGAGGTGACTCACAGATCTGGCAACTGTCACTTCCTGGACCCCAACATGGCACGTCTCCACACGCTTCGTCACAAGGCTCTGAGACACAATTTCATTATCAACACATGTATTTTCCCATTTTAAAGCAAAAAGAATAGTCTAAATAACAGTTCACATTTTCCAAGTCTGCCTTAATCTAACACACATTACATTCAAAGAGGTATTGGTTGCTTCATAGTAAACTCAGAGGATGAGATGATAGACCAAATGCACGGTCGCTGGTTCGGTGGTTTCAAATAGATAAGGCCTCTGCAGTATGAACCACGTGAGGATCTTCCTGAGTTACTTTTGTTTTAGTGCAAATTTCCCTGTTTGTATTTTACCAGACAGAGTTTCTTCCCTGAGCTGTGGTGGAGAGGTAGTGATACAAAGAGGGAATTAAAAGACTGTGACTCCAACTCCACAAGTAGTCGACAGAAGGAGGGAAGTTATTTCTGAACATTAGAGCATGTAAACCTTTTTCAAGTTATAAACCAAATTAAAATGATAAACCCTGAATATAAGCATGATATGTCTCCTTTAAGATTGACTTGAGAAAATGTGAACTCATCATGAAGGTGTCTCATGCTCATGTTTGATAACCATCTGTTTCTCTCACTTTCAGGCCCGTTCCCCTCGAACACCAGCGGAGTGGTTTCATCCTTCACGATGCCCAGCCAGTTCACTTGCGGGGCATAGCTCAGGTACTTGTTCTGGATGATCTTGACTCCTCCCTCCAGTATCTCTGTGGGAGGCACACAAGCATGTTAATGGGCTAAGAACAATTAGCGAGGCAAGCCCTAACAGGTCAATGACTCATCCTATCACACTCCGCCATGCTCTGTTTACTACAGCACATACAAGCTCAGTATAATGAGCTGGAGCCTTTGTTACAGTGGCGGTTGAGAGACTGAGCTCATGAGACATTCCAGCGACTTCACGTCACAGGGACAGCACACACTGCCGCTCTCTGGCGACCGGTAGGCTGAAGGTGTGGCTGCACTGTGTGGGCGTGGGAGCTCCCATCTTTACATCCAACCTGAGCTCTAATCTGCACCACTCCAGCCTCCCACACTTCAAATAACACTCTTTGACTGGAACTGAGCGAAGTCTTGTGTACCTGTGAGGTGTGTCAGGCCCAGTTCTTGAAGGCCGTACTGCCCCTCCTTCTGGTAGTTGACCATCACAGCCAGAGCGAACTGGTCCTCAAACAGCGTGTTGCCCCGGATGACGCGCAGCTGGTCCAGAGGCAGGCGGCTGAAATCATTCAGGGCAAACAGGATGTAGCCTGTCACCTCCCTGATAGACTGTGGTATTAAAAAACATGCAAAAAAGAGTCAGTCAATTTGTTGTTTTATTTATCAGAATGATCATTACCTGGCAGCATGGAGAGTTTGACCTGCGTTGTTAGTCACCATAACAGGTCACAACGACGGAGACATAAATGAGCTAATCGTTCTTGTGAGACAGATCTGTAGTCCTCTGTGAGAGGGAGTCTTGTCTGGACTAAGCTCAAAGTGAAACATGCAGTGACACACATGTTGTTGTTTAATACGAGAGATTTATTCTGCTCTCTGATGCCTCAGTGTGTTAGTTCACCTGCAGGAAGGAGAAGTCTCTGTAGTGCTCCATCATGGTGATCTCAAGGTTTCCCATCACTATCTCACAGCCGGTGTAGAGCTCCTTCATTTGGTTGTACTGATTCTCTGAGTCTCCCGTCATGCTCAGCTTGTTCTGTGTGCCGAAACAAACTGGAAAAGAAAAGAAAGGGACTCTTGGTCAACTCTCGGGTGTCTCCATTTCACATAATATACACAAATATGAAGGATGGGTCTGGTGATATGTGTGGCTGGTCAATATAATCCATGAAAAGACGAAAAACAACAATGACTTAGCCATTTTCATTTTTCTATGTATTGATGTTGATTGATGTGGAAATTACATTTCTCACTCTTAAGGCCAAATCTTTCATATGAATTGACCTGGTGCGTGCCCTCTAGAGCACTGAGATCAATGGATAGTGTTCTAACCTTGTGACAGAGGGGGAACAAGCCTTATTATGGAATTCACCACAGATCACAGCTTCTTCTAAATCCTTTCCTAAACTGTTTTATCTTTATGAAAACTTTTACAAAATGATCGACATTACACAGACTAATCTTATTGATTTATTTTTATAAATCTATCGTCTTATTATCATATTTCCTCCTCTCATGTCCCATTGTGATATTGTCATTGGTTCTTCCTTGTAAAGGACTGTAAAGAAAAGTACTTTTTAAAGTTTATTTTTATTAAAATTGAGCCAGTGACAGTGACATGTTCCTTCATTAACGTGTGTGTGTGTGTGTGTGTGGGTGTAAGTGTGTGTGTTTGTGTGTGTGTGTAACACCAAAACTTGGAATATTATTTCCAAATGATAAACATTTTTAGTGGATCAATCAAAGATCAGGGTCAAGGGTCAACAGATATATGATCTGAAATAGGATACAATGTACAGCTTATTTAACCAATCATTCATCATGTTTTAAATATGATGTAATGATGAGGACAATCTGAAATGAAATAGAATAACAAAAAAATATTTGGGGTCTGTACAGTTTGTGAGCAGGTTCACTGAGAGTCAGTCACTGTTCTGCTGCTGTTTCTACTGAGCAGAGCACCAAGCGTTTGCTCAGTTTGAAGAAAGGAGCATAGGTTCAAAATAAGAGCCTCCAGTGACGTTCATGTAGTGGTATCAATATCAAAGATATTCTTACAAAAAATCAAATATGTTTTTATGAGGCAACAGTATTAGTTTTATACAAAGAGGGTTTTGTGTCTCTTACTACAAGCCTGTGAGGTCTGCTCATACAATATCAATGAACTTACTGTAACAGTGCGAGACAAGCTGAGGATTGTGTACAGGACATGTCCCGCTCTCAGACAAACATACGAGGCCTTGTTTACCATCTGGGGGAGTTCAGCCATTCAGCGTCACTTGAGAGCTACTTTGCTATTCAAATGTCCGACGGGCGAGAGGCCGCAGAGAACAGACATGAACTCGCCTGTTGATCTGAACGTCATCTAGAAAAAAAAACCTTTGCACACATACGCCTACAAATAACCACATGTTCTGTTCAGGCTGGCACATACACAATATGGCCTAAAGTATGTGGACACCCCAATGTCCACAGTGTTTGAGCCTACAGCTTACAATGACACTTCTGAGAATACTTAGCATCAAAAGTTTTGCCAACAGTACAGGCAAGAGACCTAGTGAGGGCCATAATATTAGTTCATTTTATATTTTGCTGTTGGCCTCCACTGAGCGCTGACCTCAACATCATCCAACACCTCTGGGATGAACAGGACACCTGATTTATTAGCCACCATGATGCTCTGTTCTAATAACAGCAACCAGGCTCCAGAATCCCTCATAATAAAAGTACATCTATGGTTTTAGATGTTCTGCAATCACACAATAGTGTCTGGGTTGAATGTCAGGCCACAAAGTGTAACTTTACAGGCTACAGGTCAATTCCTGCCAGCAATCCATGATTGTAACTTAAACCTTTAATCAGGAGGAGACATTCTGAGCCTTGGTACAAAGTGACAGGGCAACACGTGGAGCTGATATTAATACAATTATCTCACCTATTATTATTCTTTCTTACTTTTTAAGGTAATGAAATCCAGAAATGTGGCAATTCGTTTTGAATATATTTTATTATATTTTGGCAATCTGGAACTAACGAAGGGTCTCAGAAAGTAGAGCGGGTCGTCCAATGACCAGAATGTCGGTGGATCGATCCCGGCTCATCCAGTCCACATGGCTGAAAGATTCTGAACCAAAACTTGCCCCTGATGTCTGTGATAGAAGTAGGGCAGCTTATAGTAGCTACATTGACTTGTAGTGTTAAGGTCTCTGAATTTTATTGGTTGATAAGACTACAAAAGTGCTATTTACCGTAAATAAAGTCAATTTATCATCTAGAATCACTGTTTTCCCTGATTAAATTTACAATTTATAGATTTACAGATTATTTTCATTGAATTTGAGACATTAATTAACAATACCTCACTAGAGTACATGGAGGCTGCGTGAGCTGTCGGTCACAGTCACTGCTGCAGCTCTATTATACCTGTGACTGTAAATGAGATATAACAACCGACAAACTACAGATTTTAACTTCCTGGTGTTTTCAGAACAACAACCTGCACCTGTTCCAGTTTCTCTGCTTCCCTGCAAACCTCCCACCTCTATCTACGTGGTCAGATACCAATTGATAATGGTGAATTGGGCGAACTGGCCCTTTACCCTCGTATTTATGAGCATAATCGTGACCCAGTTAACAGTGAATGTTTATTTACTGTAGTATGAAGAAAAAAAAACGAAATCTCAACACTATGCTCGTTGTTGATTCAGTTGTGAAGCTCCAAGGAATGTGTGTTAAACCACACACAAGTCACACACATGAAGTATGCTCAATAATTATTAACCCCCAAAGCACAATGTGGGTGTGAGTGTGTGTGTGTGCATGTGTGTGTGTGTGTGTGTGTGTGCGTGTGTGTGTGTGTGTGAGTGTGTGAGTGTGTGTGTGAGTGTGTGTGCGTGTGTGTGAGAGAGAGAGAGAGAGAGAGAGAGAGAGAGAGAGAGAGAGAGAGACAGTCGTGCATTGAGCGTGTCCTTCGTCCATAAAGTCCTGATAAGAGTCATTTTATTGTGTTTTTGAGAACATGGAGTTCACAGAACCTTGCTCTGAACGGTTCAGGTTATTAAAGGCTCATTTCCCTGAAATCTAAAAAGAAATGATAAAACCCTGCATAGTGTTAATGGAATTTTGTTTACACTACTCGAGACTCTCTCTCCAGAAACACAGATATCTGTGGATTATCAAGAGCAACCGGGCCAGTGAATCTGTTCAGGAAACGTTATTGTTAAATTCATTTTAGTGTTATGTTGGCAGGACGCCTGAACACAAATATCTCATTGTTGTTGTTGGACACCACTGATTGGAAGCAGAAAATAAATTATTTGGTTTTGGGCCGTTTAACTGTGGGACTGTGTTAAATCACTCTTACTGTTACAGTTTGCTCATCATGTGGAGTACTGCTCTGCTGGTGTAATAATATCTTCTGTGGCTGCGGAGGAACTTCCCGGGGGATGAAAAAAGCTAATATCTGATGATGTCATGAGGGTTATCTGAACTTCAACAGAAACCCTGTGTTACAAACCGAGGACGCTGCAGTAAGTTAACTTTAGCTAAGCCTCAGGGCTGAAAGGCTCTAATGCTGTTTTAACTTCATGTCACCAGAATGAGCCTCCATGATTCTGATTGAAAACATAATTGCAAGTAAAAAGTGACACCTATATGCATATTGATTGTCCATTCACCTGTCCAAAAACCAACAAATGCAAATTACAATGATATAAACATCATAATGAGATGAATTTGCATAATCCGATGCTAAAATCTGAAAACGTGCAGCGTTTTTCTTCATAAATCAGCTTGTCTGTGTGATTTTATCTTTCTTGTCTGTCCCCTGCAGGTCTGTACACTTCACGCACGTGAAAACACTGCAGCACCCCTTCAGTGCAGTGTCAGGACCTCGGCGGTCACAAGATGAACATGAGTGGTCATGGGATAGTTAAGAGGTTAAAGGAGAGGAAACATATTTGTTCAGGACTAAATGTTGTTCCTTTTAAAGCTCTGTTCTTTCTTTTTACCTCTCAAAAATTATTAAATCAGCAAATGCAGCCAATGTGGAAGGATCTGAGGTGAAACATACCTCAAACATTACATTTCTTTATATTGGACTCCCTAGCGTGCTTCATATTATCACATCGAGCCATATCTTTGGCCCATTCAAATCCATTTAATTGAAAGAGTCAGTGATGTGTGTTCATGAGCTGCTCAAGGGTGAAGCTCTTTATCTACTCCACCTTAGTCAAACCCGGAGAGCACCTCAGCGTTATCAGTGGACGACTTTAGCTGTTGACTCTACCCAGTTTGAATTGCCTGTTGGGAAATGGTCGTAAACACCTTTGTCACAAACGTTAGAAGAATCTTCCGCACAAGCAGTAGTATGTGGAGCACAATGCATTGTGGGGAAAGACAAACCGGTAACTACGCATGCTGTACAGTATGTGCCGCTGGTATGTCCGCCTTCGCCATACAAACAAAACACAATCCTAAGATGTGGAAGCCCAAGAGCTCAACTGGCCGAGTGAGTTTTTTTTTCTTCTGTCAAAGAAAAACTTTTCAGGGTTGGCAGATGGATGATGGATTAAAAAGGAACGGGGAGGAGGGTTTGGAATCAGTGCAAACACACACACACGGATACAATGGGCCTATTTTAAAAGCAAAACAAGTGCAGAGCATCAAGTAGTGAGCTCAAGCCTCTCTCTGTCTGCACTGACACTTCACTCTCACAGTCTCTCCTTACAAACACTGTGGCCTTCCCAATTACTATTCCATAACTGACTGTCACATACAGTATATAAAATCACTGCAAAATGGTGTCATTGGGCTCGGTGCCAGAGTATAAAAGTATCACATGACGAAAGACACCACGCGGATCAGGTTCTGCTGTTATTTTCATTCGTCTGTTACCAAGGTTTCCGTACTCTGGAAAAAGAAGTGAGAGAGAGAGAGAAAACAATGGAGGGAGGAGGAGATAAACAAGCTCACTAAAGCGGTTGAGGGCGATGACTGAGGTAAACAGAAACTTGGCACAGGGTGGACAGAGATTACCGCATACCTCGCAGGTGAGCACACGCACACACACACAAAGAGGCGCGCACAAACACAATGACAGACACCTGAAGAGATGAACTGCTTCACTTCACGGTGCATTCACAGTCAGAGGCTGTGTCCAGATGAAGTGGAGGGGATTGTTTTTCTGTCTGTTTCCAATGTGCAGGACTTCCTGCTCTAACTTTACAGACAGCTGTAAACAGCTGTAGAGTGTTGCTTCACGTTGTGCTTTGGCAACAGGAGTGACAGCATTTTTGTTTTTTGACGCATCACTTATTTGGATAAGTCAAACCTGTAAAAGCACGAAAGCAAAAGAAACTGGTTCAAGGCTACTGTGATTTGTCCTAAAAGATAACTCAGATATTAAACTAACATATGTCTTTAGCTTTGCCAAAGAGATTGTTTTTTCACCCCCGTCAGTTTGTTTTTCGATTTGTGTTTTCGTAAAAATGATTATAGAAAAAACTTCTGGATGGATTACCATGAAACTTGGTGGAGGGATGTGGTAAAGGTCAGGGAAGACCCCATTTGATCTTGTTGCTGATGTGGGTTAGGGGGTTAATCCAGGATTTAATTTTTTCACTTTCTTTAATACTGTGATCAGGGTTTTCTTCACTGATTGAAGGAAAAATGCATGGATGATTATATATAAAAATTAACATGCTGCCTGTTGGCAAAATCTCTGGTTATTTATCAAGTTGATCATGTTTTGTGATATATGGGAATTTATGTGCAAACGAGCACATGAAAAGCATTTCTCTTTTTAATACACACTTTTATACAAAAGTGCACCACAGCTCTAATAAAATGTTTCTGCAGCAATATAAAACTTTATTGCTGTTTTTTATTCTATTGTGACTCTTCAGTTCACCTCATGTATCACATCTGATATGATCGTATCAAAGGTTAGTGAACAGCAGGTTTGACTTGCAGCAAAACAACAGCAGCCTCCTTCACTGTCTGGTTACTGCACAGCACAAGCCTGTTTATCAACTTGCTAAGATATTAAATTGTACAGCTGGAATTTCAATCATTTAATTTCTATTTGAAATACAAATTTGTTTTAATGAAGTACACACAATGAGTTAAATTGGTTTCTGTGTGTTGCCGTTGTTTGTGTCAGTTGCGTCTGTGAATCAACAAAGTCGTAACAATCAAATGCCTCTACGCAAGCAATGAAAGGGTTTTCAATTAGTGCTTTCGTTGGTTTCGTCTGTTTTTTGAACACCAGGGTGTATATGTGTTTGTGTGTGTGTGTGTATATGTGTGTACATGTGTGCTTGTGTGTGTTTGTGTTTAGCTGAGATGCCAGAGGCTCTGTCATCTGAGCATCAGCTGCCTAAAAAAAATCGATGAGCTTGTGTTCACATTGTTTTCTCAGACCGAGCGCCACTTGACTCACTTGCAGCCAGGTGACGGTGACAAGAGCGTGAGGGTCAAAGGTCACAGAGAGATTCAAATCACAACACCTATCTCTCTCTCTCTGCCAAAAACACATCACCTGACCTGGTGGAGGAAAGTCACTGAGTTCATCTACTCGAACAATTTACCCGTGACATACTTATATTGTGCTTGATTATTTTCCATATTTTTTCCCCTGTTCTGCTGATTTTACATCGTGAGTTCCTGGTAATTGTGATAAGTGATGAGTGCATTCATTTATAATATTTGTCGTGAGGACAAGTTGCTTTTTAAAGCAAAGTACCTTTATTTGTGTTTTGGACTATTGGCCGGACAATTATTTTCTATTTTACAATCCAACCATCAATTGATTAAAAGATAAAAGAGATAAGTCAATAATAAAAAAAAATATCTTATAAGATTCTGCTCTGGTTAGTTCAAAGTTCAATATTTTATATAAAAAACATAGGCTATAGTTTAATCAAATACTATACATTTCTACAGATTGAATGATGTATAAGTAAGAACTTCACCATCAAAATGGATATCCATCCAATAATATGATGTAGCTGTTCAATAACACAAGGCGTTCGAGCATATATTTAAAGTCAATTACACCCAAAATATTAGAATTGTACTTGTAAAAGAATATGTTTGATTGTGTAATTGTCGCATTTATTTCAATAATAAATTCCCCACTT
Organism: Pseudopleuronectes americanus; assembly: GCA_038501795.1. Lineage (NCBI taxonomy): Eukaryota > Metazoa > Chordata > Actinopteri > Pleuronectiformes > Pleuronectidae > Pseudopleuronectes > Pseudopleuronectes americanus. Next base: position 14,155,326 of record CM076717.1, on the reverse strand, counting down.
GTGACCATAAGATAATATAAATGATCATTGGGGCTTGGCTCTGGTTGTACGTCAACAGGTGATGAAAGGTTGGGCTACTCTGTCGCAAAAACCTTGAAACAACTGAGACTAAAACGGTGAAGCACACACTCACACACACACACACACACACACACACACACACACACACACACACACACACACACACACACTCACAGGATCGTGGGAGAGGTTCAGGTGAGTCACAGCAAACAAGTTTTACACATGTGTAGAACAGGTTCTGGTTTTTGTGTGTGAGGCTTGTGAGAGCGGAGGACAGGTGTTGTTCTATAAGAGCTCCTTGTGTCCAGTGTTTGTGTGTGTCTGTGTGTGTGTGTGTGTGTGTTTGTGTGTATTTGTGTGTGTGTTTGAGTGTTTGTCTGATCTACAGAGAGAGAGGGAGGAAGAGAGACAGAGAAAGAGCCCACCTTCTGGCGCCTGAGCGCAGCTGAGCTGGGGCGCACAAACCAGCAGGACGCACAGCACCACCTGCACCTTCCTCGTGAGAGCAGTCATCCTCAGTCAAATATCCAGGCTGCTGGTTTTTAAACAAACACCCCCTTCATACTAATGAGAAAAAAATGTCCCTTTTATGATCCAAAATCGTCCTCGGTCGTGTCAATGCGTGAGAGTCCATTGAGTCATCCAGATTTTACGCGCGGTGTTTCCAGATTGCCATTTAAATTCCCCTGTTCCACGTCCTCTAGTCCTGGAATTGAAAATAGTGAATAGCTTCCAGTGTTTTCTCTCTGTGACATTTAACTGAGCCGCAACTTTACATGCTGCCCTCTCCGGTCTGTGTGAGAGGGATCACTACAGCTCCGTGATTGGAGCGCAACGCGCAGCCAATCAGAGGCGGGAGCGACTCTTTTCTTCCAGCACTGATTTATCTGGGAGGGCCCTGACTGTAAACCTATAGGAATCCAATGGGAACGTTGAAAACACCTTACGCACCAGACAGTCAAACTATAAACACAATAGAGTAACAATGCAACTTCTTAATCCCAAAGGCAATTTGGTTTAGGGCAATTCAAAATAAGGAACTGATAAACTTCCATCAACCTATAATACAATTAAAGACCACAAAAGAGCTGTGTTCAGTTGTTTTGAGCTAAAAGTGCAATTTCTCTAAAAAAACTACATTCATTTAAAATATTAAAAATTTAAATATATAAAAAAGTGTTAACATGGCAGAAAGACATTTAAGAGTTGCTGTGTGTTTCAAAGACAAAGCTCAGATTTCTCCGACAGTGACAGTGACATATATGCGCAATATTTGGAATATCTTTTTTTTAAGCTTTGCATACAAAGGTCGCTAGAATAAAAGCATGACATATCAGACAGCCAGGACAAGACACAGCAATTAAACAGTATACGGATCAGAAATAACATTTGAATCAGTTGGGAAAAGGTGTAGGAAACAAATTAAACGAAACAGTTGAACTTAATGATCCAAAGTTGAGAGTTGAAAAGGTATAAAAAGTGCTGTGCAGCTTCCTGCCACAGACAAGGCAGACGGCTGAATAGCTGCTCGACGTGCTGCTGTTTTATTTGCACCTCGTTCTTAAGTTACTGAACCCTTAGCTAATACCTGCACTCTGTACTTTTAATTGAATTAAACAGGTGTATTTATTATTTATTGTTATTACCAGTGGTAAACACTGTCATTCTGCCCTGCACAGCTTATTTATGGTGAAATGAAGTTGCTGAATTCTGAATCTTGTATTACATCCAAAGATAAGTATCACTTTCTTTTACCTTTCGGCCCATTATGTTACGTTAAACAAAGCAGTTCAAACCCCTTTGAGCATTTTGCATCAGACTGTTGAAGTTGTCATACTGAAAACGTGTCTGCCTCATGGCTCCTTCCTGTGAGTATCTAAAGATCTTTACAGTTAGAACAGGTGAGTCATTTCCTCTGCCCCCTCAACACCTGAGCGCATGCCAATAAAGAATGGAGCATTTTATTTCCCTTTAAATACAGACCCCCTCCAAACTTCAGCATAAAAATGGCAACAAATATTTACACACTCCGTCTCTGTTTCTTAAGAAATGAAACTTTGACCCCTCCACTCCTTGTCGCTGCTACTGGAAATGTAAAATTATTTTATTGCTGCGTGATTTTACTGCTGCACTTCGAACAAATCAGGTCAAGCTTCTTATTGATGAACTGAGACCATACAACCTGGTCTGGTTAGAAATATCCTATCCTGGGCCATCTTGTTGTTTTTAAACTGAAGCTTCATGCAAACGTTGTGTGCCGGTAAGAGTGGGAGATCCAGCTGAACTACTCTGAGCAAACTGGCTTTGCCTGCATCTCCAGTCTGAACACACACACACACAAACACACACAGAGAGACAGAATAAAACCTCTCTGGACAGGTCTAATTACATAGAATTATAAATCCAACAGAAAAATGTCCCCACTCTGCAGAGAGTCGGTGTGTGTGTGTAAAAGATGTGTCTGAGTCAAATGAAAAGTAAAGGAGATGTTAAAAGCAAATGGTTAATATTCCACCACTACCAGGAAATCATTCACATATCTTTGTCGTGATTTTCCTATTTGTCCTCACTGACAACCTGTTCAATAACACACACACACAGACACACACACACACACACACACACACACACACACACACACACACACACACACACACACACACACACACATACACACACACACACATTTCAGGGAAACATAAAATCACTGGAGCAAATTTTGATGTGTTTCCTAAGTGTAATAATGACATTCACATATTAACAAAGTCAGCGGGATAAACCAGAATAAAAAATAAAACAATATAAAATAGAATACTTTCATAGTACATGTTACAAAGGGCTATAATCGTGATTTCAGCTCTCGAAGCTGAGGAGTTGAACAGCTGTGGTCTCTGAGACCTCAAACAGATGTAATGCATCATTTTGATTTGCAGATTTTTGAAACATTTCATCAGTTCAAAAATCAGATTTAAAAGCAATTCTCATAACATCAGGAAAATATCCAAGAGCCAAATGAAAGCCATATTTATATGTTAGTTATGTTTCATGTGCTGTAAAGCTGGTGAAGTGGTTTCCAGACAATGAACATAAAATGTGATCATAAAACTTTTCAGGAAACTGTTCACTGTCAGATACTGCTGCTAAACACTGTCCCCTGTTGGCTGCAGCTTGTAACAGCCTCAACGATGCCATTGTCTTACATGAATATGTGTGAATGTGTGCGTTTGAAGCTCATCAGTAACACTCAATCACACTCGATGAGACAGGTCATACAGAAAATGGGTTTATAAGTTACACAGCAGTATTTTGTTTGTTGTCTTACATCACACACACACATTTCCCCATGCGTTCTGCATCGGGTCATTGAGTCTTCACCGTCTTTAAATCTACCGTTGTAACTGTAACGGTACAGAATGAATCATCAGAGGTTCGACTTTTTTTGCCTTTTTTTATTTTCATGTTCGCACTGATCATCATTATTTCACAGAGACTGTCTACATCAAAGTTTCTTTACACCCCAAAAAACAAACCAAAGAAACCTACCATCAAATATGAATCAAGTTTACTCATAGAACAAACGATACTGTCGGACAAAACCTTTGCCTCATCCCCTCACACTGTGGTGCAAACCCTGCCTCTTGAGGGCATAGAGAAATACATCTGCAAATCATTCTATATACCATAGATAAATATATGTGACTCATACTAGCTCAAAGAAAGTCATGTGAAGTCCTGACGAAATATAAGGCCACAAAACCCAAATGATAAAACTCATGACTAAACATGTTGAATATAAACAATGCATTGATAGGTTGGAGTGAATATACAGTATGTTGCACTGTCACTGGTGAGTGAGTAGCAGTACCCACGTATGGCACACACAAATCATTTCTATTGACAGAAATCTGAGGATTCCGCTGGTATACTGGGCGACGTAGAGACATGTCAACCCGCTCCGAGGTGAGTCACGGACGTGCTGATGAATCTCAAAAAACTACAACACCCACATATCATTCTGTTTACCCTGCCTTCTGTCTTATAATAATGCTGACACGTCACCAAAAATAAAGGAAAATCCATGTCAAATAAATTACAATACAGCCATTTATAGATTCATCGACAATAATCACATTCAGTAACAAAGAGTTATCAGCGACAGAATCACCAACCATTACCTGCTCCCTCGATATGCAAATCGGAGACAAAAACACATGAAGCGAGAGCAACCTGAAGCAGTTTGAGTGACTCACATGGACGAAAACAAGATGGCAGACGAGCAGCATCTATGCTGGTCTTGTGTGTCTTGTGTTTCTGTGCAGGTCAACCGATAAACTGCTTTCCCATTAACAGACCATGAAGCTGACCACGCAGTTTTAAGCACAAAGTAATAAGCAGGAAGTGGCGACAGAGTTGTTTTTTTGCAAACAGTACCAATCAAGCTAGTTTGAGGAAATATAACAAACAGCGTCAACATCCATGCAGCTCAGAGGATGGAAAAAGGAACGCAGCAATGCAAGCGACATCTACCACGGTGCATGCAGGTCAGGTGGGCCAGACTGTGCAGTGCATTTGTAAAGATTTAAAAAGGGGGGGGGCTTCAGCGCTTCGGGATCTCAAGCTCGGATTATAGAAAGATGCCTCAGATATCAAAAGGTTTTAAAAATGAGGCAATAAGAGGACTGTTGTTGTGTGTCTGGGCCGCTTGCAAGAACACAAACATTTCACATGAACACACGTTATCTGAGCATCAAAGTGCCTCGGGGTTGCTCGTAAAACTAAAGGTAAGCGCTGTTTGAATCATGGTGATGTGAATCTGCCGGCTGTGATTGTGCTCATGGCTCCCACAGGAAGAGAAAGAAAAAAACACACAGGAAGAGCAAATGACACAGAAAAGTGCTTCGCATGGACGACTGACAGCAACAAAAAAAGTCATATTTGATTCATTGTCGACTCAGTGGAGTCACACACATGCCTCGGTACGGCACCTAGAGACGAACACACAGTACACTGCATCTAAAGATAAGAGGTGAACACAGGAAGAGCAAGTATCGGCTGTGATTGCTTACGGTTAGTGTTTTTGTGAGTGCACGTGTGAGTGTGTGTGTGAGTGGTGAAATACAGTGTATGTGAGAATCTGTTTGCAATGAGAGCTGAAAACTATTGGAAACCTCACCAGACTGAAAACGAAAGCTGAAAATCTCCCCCAGACCCTGAATCTTCCTTTGCACCGATCAACCAAAACCCTTGTTCCTGACCCGCAGCCCCATTCTCAAAAAAAAATGTATATAAAGGTGAATGGGTGCAGCTGCCAGCTGCTGTTTCCAGTTGTCTTCTTATTTCTTGTTCTTGAGTTGATTGGCCAGCCAATCAAGACCCTCATAGAGCCCGTCCCCGCTGGTGGCGCAGGTGGCTTGGATGTACCAGTTACGGTGGCGCAGGGAGTGTAAGCCCAGCTTGTCTGTGAGCTCAGCAGCGTTCATGGCGTTTGGTAAGTCCTGTCAGAGAGGTGAGAGGTCAGTGAGGAGAAAGAGCTGCCCTCAATCTGAGAGGATTAGTGATAAAACTATGTGTGACCCCGAAGACAAGAATGAATGCATGTATACATTTACTGGGGATAAATCATTTACCAGACATTAAACATCTCATGATAACGTAAGAGCTCTCTCAGTTAGTGTTTTGTTGAATCCTTGTAGAGCTGTCTGCTCTATTTTCCTAAAGAATCAATTCTGTGGGAAACACTCTGTAAAGTCAATTATTACCTCCACTGCTATTTGTCTGTTTACCAAGATTAGACAACAACTACCGAACCAATTAGATGGAACCCATTCACTTTAGTGGCAAATCCAGGATTGTATTTAACACTTTCTTGAACATTTTGACCAATTCCCCATAAAATGATTTATGGATCTTCATGAAAAAGATTTAAACAGAAGAAAGTTTTCAGGGGTTGATCTTCCGCTACAAGCCTGTTGTATATACTGTATATGTGTTATGTAGATGCAGAACAGTAACGATTTCTTACCTGTTTATTGGCAAAAACAAGGAGCACTGCATCCCTGAGCTCGTCCTCAGCAAGCATCCTCATCAGCTCCTCTCGTGCCTCGTTCACACGCTCTCTGTCGTTACTGTCCACCACAAAGATTAGACCTGGAGCAGCAAAAACACACAAAGATAAATATTTTCTTGAGAAGTAGAGGGTGTAACACCATCGAGGTTGGTGTTAGCCTCTGATTAGCTCTGCTCACCCTGTGTGTTTTGAAAATAGTGTCTCCAGAGGGGGCGAATCTTGTCTTGCCCACCCACGTCCCACACGGTGAAGCTGATGTTCTTGTACTCCACCGTCTCCACGTTAAACCCTGGAAACAGGAGCAAGCTCACTCAACATGTAAAGCAGACACAGGTGTCTATCATAAACGTACGTTTTACTATTGTGTTCCCCTACCGATGGTTGGGATTGTGGTGACGATTTCACCCAACTTGAGCTTGTAGAGGATTGTGGTTTTCCCTGCAGCATCGAGCCCCACCATCAAGATCCTCATCTCCTTCTTACCGATGAGGCTCTTCAGCAAATTCCCAAAAATGTTTCCCATGATTCAGATAAGGATTTTAAACTTCAGAGAGCAGCTGCAGTTGGGATGCTGAATGCCAGAGTCAGTTGACGAAGGGGGATAGGTTACGAAGGAATGCTGAAAGAGAGAAACAGAGGAAGAAACTGTTTATTGATACTTGGAAGTAATCAAATGAATGACAACATTATAAACACATTAAAACAAAAACAGAATCACTGGTCTATAAGGCCTTTGTTAAGTAATAGAGGCAGAAAAGCTCGACCCAGCCCCCTCCCACCTTTCTAAATAACGGCTCCATAAAATCTCACCTCCATATGCATTCTCAAAGACAGGTGGACAGATATGCTAATTGCCCACAGTCCTCATCACAGAGGGGGAATGAGATGCATGTCAGTACCATGACCCCGGGCTACAGCACAATCTGTTCAGATTGTTTTTTTTCCTTCCCCCTCTTTCAAATGTTAGCCTGAAACAGCGCCAAGCCCTCAGAGCACATATAAAAATGTCCTATATTACCAGACCGAGAAAAACACGTTCAGTTAATCTGTCTAACACAAAGTCAGCTGATCCAGTCCAGAGAAAGAGACAAAAGGAGACCACATTTCACCCTGTAGTTCACATGATGCTGAGCAGCCCTCGTGAACATGGTAGAATGCTGTGTGCTGTCTAAATATTGCACTTCAAGCAGTGTCAAGTCCAATTTATCTCAAATCAGAAACTGGCCTCAGTGGAATTTACAATCTGATCAACAGGCAACATCGTCAGTGCAGCATGGTGGTGGGGTGGTTATCTCTGTCACCTCGCAACAACAAGGTTTGAATCCCGGGTTAGGGTCTCTATCTGTGGAGTTTGCATGTTCTCCCCGTGTGTGCGGGTCATGCTTCCTCTCACAGTCCAAAGACATGAGGATCAGGGTGATAGGTAAAGGAGAGACTGTAAATTGACTGTAGGTATGAAAGTGAGAGTCAACGTCTGTTTATCTCTGTATGGCCCTGCAACACACTGGTGACCTACACACGGTTGTAATTTCTAGCCTGCCTCTCACCCTATGTCAGCCGGGATTGGCTCCAGCTCCCCCTGCAACCCTCAAGGGGAAGAGGTATAGATATTGGTTGGTGGCAACAGACATACATAAAAACATGGCGGTCCACCATATAGGTGCATGTGGATCACACTGTGTTTTCTGATGTATCCAATGTGGATGACAGCCTGATGAACCTTTAGACAGAAACAGGAGTTAACACAAGGTGAAGACAGAGGAAGTGACGTGAGTCTCATCATCACTGTCCATGGTGCTGAAGAGGACCCACACACTGACAGCAGCTCCCCCAACCCACTGGGTTAGAACACTGTAGGTCTGTGATGTGGATGTCATCAGACAGCACGGCCTCTAATGACATCCACTCATCCAGCCCCCCGGGACTCCGGCCGGTTCACGTTAGCCGGCGGTGCTACGGAGCGTAACGACACCGCTAACCTGCCGCTGTTAGCCGTGTCGGCCCGCACTCTGCCCCGCTACTGCGGGAAAACACTGTTAATTCCGTATTTTAGCGCTTAATCTCGATAATGTGTATTAACTCAATTCTGTCCGTGTTGGCTGTAACCGCTGAATCGATGAGACGTGACGGGAGCTAGCAGCGAGCATCCATCGCACACATCCATCCACAGCGGGCATCCCGCTGCCACGGAGCCGAGCCCTGCTGCTCCAGCCCGGGGGACACCGAGGCCACGCGACCGCCACAGACGGAACACACACACTAAACACACACATTGTTGTTTTAACGGCCACAGGAACATACGTGTATATGATGGTGCGGTGAAGGTAGGGTCCTCACTTACCTTCGCTGAGAGGTCCTCTACTATACGTCTCACGATACTTTCCGGGGAACGACTCAACAGCACACGAGATCTCGCGAGAGAAGATGTCAAAACGGAACCTGAAATTAGATGGACAGGTCCTGCACATTTCTTTTAAGGGACGACTGACTAACCAGATAGATTCGAGTCATTTATGATATTCTTAAAGCACATTAAGCTCACAGGTCTTATTGAGAGAAATTAATGATTTCAAATCTCTGTCAACCGATCCAAAACTCAAACACAGCCTTTCAAATGTTCCTTTGAACTTATTTGCATCTACAAATCCAAGGGCAAGGAAGTCATTTATATCATCATTCACACAGTGGTCTAACAATCAGAACAAGTGACACCTGTGTATGTGTGTGTGTGTGTGTGTGTGTGTGTGTGTGTGTGTGTGTGTGTGTATGTTACAAGGCTTTAAAACGTTGCTCTTGTCTACACATTAAACAACTTGTGTCCTTACACAAAATGCCGCTGTACACCTCCGCAGGGCTGGAACATTCTCTTAGGGAATTACAACGTTACGACATTTGAATGAAGTTCACTGACACTCAATGAACTATCTAAGCCACAAACCTTCCAAATCATACAGACTTTGTGTGTATGCAAGTATTAAAGGTTCAGTGTGTAGAATGTAGTGACATCTAGTGGTGCTGTGTCATGTTGCAGCTGAATATCCCTCACCTCCCCCTCCCCTTCCAATCAGGAAAGAGAACCTGTGGTAGCCTTCAGTTGTCATTAAAACTCAAAAGGTGTTTAGTGTGTCCAGTCTGGACGATTGTACAAAACATGATATACCTTGTTTTGAGTCGAATTTGAATGTTGGAGCTTACAGACACTTGGATGACCCTACAGGAGCAGTATGGAGGCGGTTTTATTGGATTAAACTGCAACGCTGGTTACTCATGACACTCCAGAACTGTTTTGTGGACTCAAACACTTCACCCACCCATCCAGTGGCATAGTGATGAGTAGATAATGAGTGAATTTTCCTTTTTCTTTGAATTATCCCTTTAAAAAAATCCGGTTTCCACCTAAGGGAAGCCGCCTCCCCCTCATCCACAGTCAGGAGCTGTGGGCTTGTAGCAGGGACGTGGCGTGTGCAGCAGACTGTGACAGCTCTGACAGGCTGCAGAAACACACACAGAACACCACCAACAGCGCCCCCCAGCGCCTTTGCACGCACACGACGCCGCTTCCGCTTCCCTTGGCCTAATGGGATGCTGTTGGCGGAATGTGTGAGGCGGGCTCTGTGAGAGAGAGAGCGAGAGAGAGAGAGAGACCCAGGTAGTGGGACAACGTCCAGAGACCGCCAGTCCTTATCGCCTCTATTATAACACATCAGCATTAGTCGGCCGCTGAGCCATTTTGGACAGACTGAGGGCCGGCGGGTTGACTGTGACGCTCGGCTTCTCTCTCTCTCTCTGACAGAAGGAGAAGAAGAAGAAGAAGACACGGAAGTTGTTGCTGATGGCTTCTTTTCTTTTGCAGAAGTTCACAATGAAGAGCAGCGTGTTGCTGCTGCTGCTGTTGCTCACAGCTTTCACCTGTGGAGAAGACAACACAGCCGAGGAGCTTCAGGTGGAGATCCTGGTGAGTGACACACACACACACACTCACAAACACACGAACACACACTGCAGCTGTAACACAACAGCACACACTGCTGAATCAATGTACCGCTTGCTAACGGTCTCACCCTTATTGTGATCTAAAGGAGGGACCAGAAACTTGCTCTGTACTTTCCGCAATGGGAGACACGCTGCAGATCCACTACACGGTAAGAAACGTATTACACTGTTTCAACGTTACACTGTTACACTGTTGCACTGCATTGCACAAACTGTGTGTGTCTGTGCAAATATCACTGGATGTGAGGGAGTCTGCTGATGACGATCCCAGTTGTTGTCAATGTGGCACCGTCTGCACGAGCCATGTGGACACACTGTGTTAGTGCATCCACACACTGGAGTGTGAATAATATACAAATCTGTGGTCACGTCAGCAGCTGGTTGAGAAGGACAAACACACACATATTTGTGTGTGAGAGCTTCACTTGGTTGTATGGAGTCGATCGTCTCTGCTTATACTATGGAGCGATGGGGCGGAGCAACACGTCAGCAGTAAAAGTGTAGTGTGTGTGTGTGTGTGTGTGTGTGGGGCACGCGTGTGTGTTTCCATTGATCACACTGGAGGCTCATGGTTTCCACTCATCACGCACGTTGACCTCAGGAATTTCAGTTTTCTGATGTGGATTTTACACAATGTGTTGTAACAAGCCATTTGCTCTGGCCTTGTTAATTAAAATTCACTTCCCATGTGCTATTATTATATAAGAACCCTGGAGCTAATACTTTCCAGTCATTAAAAACAATCAAAACTTATGTCGAACTTGTAGAATGATTTCCTGAATCCTTATCAACAGTTTATTTTACACATATTCTACAGACACAAATTTTGTTTGCCTTCCTACTGGTTGAAAGCTATTTCTGTCAACTCCTAGAACATAACACATTTTTTTAACCATGCAACACGTAACAGGGTCTTCTGATCAAAAAGATTTGTCAGAATTACTGATATAATGAAAAGTCTTTAAAATAAATGTGTTTTCTGCAGTTAATTCATCAAGAGCTAGGCCGATTGTGCATCTACTTATATCATTTCTAATACAAAACAATAAATCATTGTATTTATGCATCCCCCTACTTTTACATCCCAATTTGAATATGCACAAGGTAACACATAGAAGAGGTTTAATATTTTTTTATCAAAAACACTTAGACAAAGAGATTGTCAAATGAAAAGAAACTGAGCTGTCATATATTTTTGAGTGTCTTTCAGTGGAGTCATCATCTCATGCCTCTTCTCTGTTCAGGGGAAGCTGATGGACGGAAAGGTGATCGACTCGTCTCTGTCCCGGGACCCTCTTGTTGTCGAGCTGGGGAAGAGGACAGTTATTCCAGGTGAACATTTTCGTGTTTTGTCTGCGTGTGTGTTGTTTGATCACTGACTGATTCTATGACATTTGATAGATAAGTGCAGCCTGTGGTGAGTTAGGAAATGTTCTGGCTGTGCTGACTCTCTCTGTGTGGTTTTCTTATCAGGTCTGGAACAAAGCCTGGTCGGCGTGTGTGAAGGGTAAGTGAAAAAGTGAAAGTCCATCTGAAGAAAAGTGGCTTCAATTCACAATAATACCAAAGTGAATGGTTTTGTGATAGAATCTGAAAAAATGCTTTGTCTGTGATTGTGTTTTAAATTATTATTTCATTCAGGCAAAAAATCAAGGCCACTATTCCACCTCACCTCGCGTATGGAAAAAAAGGTTACCTTCCTACAATCCCAGGTACTGAACACACACACACAAAAACACACACATATACACACACACATACACACACAAATCGAGGCACACTGAGCTAGACAGTTCTGTTAATGTTGACATCCCATCATAATTTGAATAAGAATATATTTATATACCTATAAGTAGTATTATTGCACATGTATACAATATCCTATTGAAAAATCTGATTGATCTCGAATGCAATAATACTTTGTAGAAAGTCCCCATTACTGAAGACACATTTTTGCACTTCACTGTGCAGCTTTAGCACAGTAAAGGTTATTTTATTTCTGTTTGTTGTAAAAAATATTTATTTACAAGATAATATAAACTATGTCTGGATTCATCCTGTAAATATACACTGGTGACCTTTTATTTCCTTTAAATGTTAGGTCATATGTTACATTTTTAAAAGTATAAATTTCACGAACTTGTCAGGTAAACTGACAAGTTCAAAATGAAAGGCCTAAATAAATTGGTGGTGAAACAACAACAAAATATAGTTACTTTTATACAGGTTAGAGTGGTTACTGAAATCTTTCATGACTATTAGAATTATATTTATCCTATGTTATGGCCTTCAAAGTCATATCAACGTATCAACCTCAATCTGTCCAAGGTGATGCTGTTCTTGAGTTCGAGGTGGAGGTGATTTCTCTAACGCAGCAGACGCCGTGGCAGAAAATGATCAATGAAGTGTTCCCCGTGGTGTGTCTGGCCCTGGTGCCCACTCTGCTCGGCCTGGTGGGACTCTACCTCTACCAGAAGGCCAACGCCAAGAAGCCCGGCAAGAAGAAGGCCAAGGACAAGAAGATGAAGAAGAAATAAGAACAGGGCACAGAATATTTAAATAAATTTTTTAAATTGTATTTATTGTTCTCTGTGTTTTATTACGTATTAACACATGTTATATTTACAGACAGGTGTTATGAGTACGTGTTATGTGAAACATTTCTCAACACTGACTGAAACTGCAGATTCATGGAGGTTCAGAACATGAAGCTGATGGTTGCTGTGTCATGTTGTGTTTAACAGGAAGGGGCAGCCGCAACAAACCCAGTAGCTATGTGCAACTCTTCATTAAAAGTAAAAGCATAACCCAACTATTACAAATTAATTAGATCTTGTAAATGGTAATTGCATTTTCAAGAGGCTATAATCATAGTAAGATGACATGCTACTCACAGGTAGTCTCATGGCAGCATCATCTTTGGGATTTAACAAAATAAACTTCATTTATTAAGGAAGACCTACAGTAACTAAATAAATTGTGTGCAAGATTACGCAATGATGAATTCCTATATTGCTCTCTTTCCTGGTCTAACCAAAGATAATAGATATTTACTGTTCTTTTTTTGACACCACATTTATTTTATGTAGTTATTACTTTATGGAACAACACATACAGTCATTTTGATACATTACTTTCAGTTTAGATATGATTTGATTGATTCCTGGGAGAAACTCACTAGCTGCCCACCACTATGTGAAGTAAATAAAATGAACTCCCCCTTCATCAGAGGTTAATGCATCATTCATTTTTTATAAGTAAAATTATTCTGAAATGGGTCAAATTGTTTAATGAGCACTGTGAGTATATTGTTATTGTATAATATAGAGAGTGTAATCATCTAATACTGGTTGTGAAGTTTATATAATACTTTAGCTGTAAATTCATGTAATAGACAAAATGTTTATAAAGTTCACCTATTAATATTTAAGAGAGACGATTTCAAGCATTGGTTAAAATAAAATCCTTACATTGTCGAAAACTGATAGTACTATCGAAGATATTAATTAAAATATGTCTTATTTTTATGACGTTAACATTAGAACGCTTGTTTTAGTGAACGGCGTAGCACGACGCAGCCCCTCCCATCCACGTGAAGAGCCGTCAAGAGAACTCCGCCCGGTCAGGTGACGCCTGGTTAAAAAACATGAACAGTGATATCCCTCCGCCATAAACGTTTGTTAATGCTTTACTTTTTAGAATTTCTTCAAATCTTTAAATTATTTTAACTTCAAACCAAACATATAATCTTTGTGGATATTAAAAAACTAAAGTAAGACGTCGATTCGCTTGTGTTTTTAATGTGAATATTTAGAGGGCGGAGCGCGTTGCACTACTTCTCGCGGTACAACCTCTTCCGGTTCTCTTTCCAGCTTCCCGTGCAACATGGTGAGTGTGTCTGAGTGAGGCCGTGTGATTAAAACAGAATAAACTGTCATTTAACTCTATCGGTCTCGAGCATCCGTGTCTCCTCGGCGCTATAAACCTACATATAAACCCCCAGTGTGGAGAACCGATGGCAAATGTCGTCCGAAATGATTTTAAACGTTGACTGGGCCTAATGCTAGCTGTTAGCAGGCTAGCTGTTTTGTGCATGTGTTCCTGAGAGCCGACGAAGGAAGGCGCCGCCGCCACAAGGCAGAGACACTGGAGGGATGCGGGTCCAAAGACACGTGTGGTTTTCACGATGTTCTCTCATTCTAAAATCACCGAAATCAAATTCAGATTTACCCGATGAGCAGAACCGTTTGTCTATCAGTCGTTTCGGGACATCGCAGCTAACCCATGCTCACCATTGTGGGTTTATGTCGTCAGGGTTGACATGGTGCCCAATCCTTCCTTCAAAGAGGTTTTCTGTTAATGGTTTAGTTCTAAAATGTTTAATAATTGGTGTAGGAAATAGTTAAAGTTATTCGATTAGTTCTCGTTTGTCAGTTGCTGAGCTACGTTATACAAGCGCCCATTGCTGCTATTAAGTGTCAGTGGACGGCAAAGCAGTCATGGAGATCAATTTGTCATTCAATATTAATTTATTTAAAATCCTGTCAAGTTCTGCTTTGCCATCATTGAAAATAGTGTTTGGACTGATTCAGACCTTAGAATAGATCATCTCTAAGAAACTAAACGTTTTTTGCCATTTCCTGACTAAACCTACTATCTTATGGATAAGAGAAGTAATACGATTTAAATAAATGAAAATAATTGGTAGATGCTGTCCTAGTGCAGGTACCCTAAAACTTTAGGAAGTTCAGGAAATCCTTAATTTCAAGGACCTTTCCAAAGAGCAATTATTTAGTTTAACAGACTAAAATTGAAATTTTATTTAAGCTCAAATGGTCCTAAACTGTCAAAGTGTGTTATTGATCTATTGTGTTGCACCAGCTTATCGTTTTTGTTGCTCTATTTGTCTTTATTTTCCTTATTAATTAACTGACCCTTATTATTTGAATATGATGTGTTTAGTGCTCACTGTGTTGTCTTGTTTTACAGACTAAGAAAAGGAGGAATAACGGTCGTGCCAAGAAGGGCCGTGGGCACGTGCAGCCCATCCGCTGCACCAACTGCGCCCGCTGTGTCCCCAAGGACAAAGCCATCAAGAAGTTTGTCATCAGGAACATAGTGGAGGCTGCTGCCGTGAGAGACATCTCAGAGGCCAGTGTCTTTGACTGTGAGTGGAATTTGTTCTTTCATTTGATACAACCCCAAAAGCCTCCTTTAGTATTTTTGGTTTAACCTGGCAGCATGTCCTCACCTGTACCTCTCCTGTCTGTTTCGTCTCTGCAGCTTATGTTTTGCCCAAGCTCTATGTGAAGCTGCACTACTGTGTCAGCTGTGCCATCCACAGTAAGGTGGTGAGGAACCGCTCCTGTGAGGCCAGGAAAGACCGAACCCCTCCACCCAGATTCAGGCCCGCTGTAAGTACAATCCACATGACCTGTGATGCTTTACACGGTTTGGTTGCAGCTAAGACAATGGGATTATTAATTAATTATATTAATAGAACGGAAAGGACCGTTGAAACTAATGCTTATTATAGTTTGGCTGACATAATATACCAAGGTTAGTTATGTATAAGGGATAGCTTTTAGTCTGACAGGCAAGCAATGACGTTACAAGAATCTAAAACTGTCTGTTTTCTGTTCAACAGGCTGGTGCACCAAGAGCTCCTCCAAAGCCCATGTAAAGCAGATTGTGAAGATGCTGTAATGCCTGAAGAATAAACAAATCTTTACAAAAAACCTGAAAGTGTGACACTCATTCTTCATAACAGACCATGTGTTGTGTGGTTGTAAACTGACAGTGTGTTGTGTAGTTGTAGAAAAGAGGCCTGTCAAGTATTTTATTTGGAATAGACTCTTACAGTACAAAACTTACAGTGGTTTAAGATCAAATTCTGTAAATGCATAATTACATATGATACAATTGAAAAGGCTCTGCAGTTACTTAAAGCAATATCGGACCATTTACAGGAGGGGAATGTTGAAGAGTAAAACCAGAGGGAGCAAATAGTGCAACAGGGAAAACAAAACGCCACAAAACTAGCATTAGTTAATTTTCTTTAGTATAGTCTTGAATTGGAGCAGATTATTTGGTTGTCCTTCAGAATGCAACAGAGGACACTGGTGAAGGTTCAGGAGCAAACAGCATTGGTACCACATGCATCAGGTTCAGAAGCACATAACTGCCCAGTGTAGCACACACAAATATATCTAAACACTGTCCAAACACACAACTTACAGAGTGGATTTTAATCTACTGTGCTGAAATTGAGACTTCAAAAAATTGTACAGTGAATAAACAAATCATGGACAAGCGACCTAATGTATAATTCCACAGCATTTGTAGCTCTAAAATTCAACATCATGGCTCTTGGTTCAGGTGTATAGGAAGCTTGACATTATTTTGCAAAAGGTGGCTTTTCATCTTTGGCTTTTAGCTGCCAGCATTACCAAAGTTACTCTGATGACCTGTGGTCGTCTGGTTGTTAAAATCCAGACGACCTCAGTTGTTCTGGCCTGGGTCAATCACCACTTGAGGTTTCGGGGAAACTACAGGGGGTGAAAAATAATAATTCTAAATATGACATAATTGTCAGGTGTTTTTGTAATGTGCAGCACTGTATTAACCAAATAAACTTGATAAATAATTTCAAACTAAGATATGCAACAGTAAAGGGAGAAATTAAGTACAAAAAATACCTCAGGCCAAAGGCACAAAAGCCAAAGTCCACTACACACTAATTAAACAAACCAAAGGACTATATGCAAGCCTTTTTTTTTCCTGAATCAGAATATACAGCTCCATTAAGTGCTGGAAAGGCCCATCCTTTGTTTTTAAGATTAAAAGATGAGACTAAAATATCAGAATCATCTTTGGTTTCCTGGTTTTTCCACATGCAACCCATTTCTCATGTGTACAAAAGTGATTTAACGAGTTGAGATGCTCTTAAGATTGATTGTTTAAAAATTGAATTGCTCGGAATTTCTACTCTTTCCGTCTTTGGATTCACATGGGTTGTTAAAAACCACAGTTGTTCATGGGAGAAAGGCAAGCCATTAGAAGCAGAGGAAGGGGAAGGAAACCAACTAACCCAACACAGTTTGATGCTGTGAACAGGTCATCGGTTTGATGCATTTAGACAATCTGTTACTTTGATTTAGCTCATTTAAACTGGGCGGACTGATACAGGTTCTATATCCGAAGATGTTAAAAACAATCTTATGTAATTACCAGGAGGTAAAATTGAAATTCTGAACTCTTGTCTCATATTCATCTTTTTATCTTAAACTCTTCTTCAGTGTCCAAAAAACCCAAAGGAATCAGCCGTCACGTTCAAATAACTCTTGAGGACTTCACATAGTAAAACAAGGGTATAAGATGTAGGTAATTAATCAAAGCATTTCCACTCATGTAAACTACACCAGTGATTTGCGATGATAACTTTGGTGACAGATCATTGACATTAAATCCAGGTCAGGTTACAGAAGACTACATTTCAGGATTCTGGGATACAAAGCGTCCATGGCCCTCACATGACCAAACAGTCTGTATTCACATATTAAGGCAAGATAATCTGATTTCAAATTTGACTCTAACTTTAGAAAAGCATTTTAACCACCTGTTTAGGTTCCTATGTTGATATACTGTCACAAAATCACATTTCATTGTGTCAACAAGTGACTCTTTCTCCTTCAATCTCATACAGCAATATACAACAAAAAATTGTAAACATCCGTCTATCCGATTTTAACTTTACAACTTGTAACATTTAAAAAAAAACTGGAAAACACCAAATTATCCTTTAATATTTTTCTGCTAAAAGTGAGAAGATCATTGGAACAAATCCACATTGTTTTTCTTACAGAGCAATGAAAACCCCTGTAGATCTGTCGCTTCATCATAATTAATACTTTTGCATTTCACCACTCTAACAGGGAAAAGTGCTGAACAGGTGGAGGCAGTGGTTCTTGCCTCAGCCATGAGGGAACCGTTATTTGGTGCTATGCAGAACAAAAAAATATTTTCTGTTCGTCTCTCTCAAAAAACTATATTTGGGAGTTTCTGCACATTGCCACTACTTAGAAATATGAAAATCCAAACAACTCAACTCAGTACATGACAGAACCATTTCCAGCCTTTAGAGATTCACTGGTTCCCGTTTAGGCTGAAAAAGATTTCTGAAAAGCAAAAATTGCATTTATAGATGCTGAAAAGATCAGTTCGGATTAATTTATAGAGGAAATTCAGTTCAATAACATTTCTGGATCACATAAAAACTCAGGTCGGCTGATGATTTTGATAAGTTTCAACCTTATTCAAAATCAGTGAACACAGGACAATTCAGCATGTCTAAAACTTTCTTAAGAGATAATTTCGGGACAAGTGGAGATCAATCTCATTAATCACAACCACAATCCTGTTTATCGATACAAACTGGGATAATTTTTGCATCAAATTCTGTATTCTTAAAAATGTTGCCTTGCTGGACGTGTACAATTTATTGTGCTTAAACTAAGTTAAGTGAAATATTAATAAAAGGAGGCTAAAACAACAATCTCTGTTATTTTAACATGTAAACAGAATCACAGGCCGACTGTGTTCTCTTTTTGTTTCGGAAATTTGTTTACCAAGACAGGATCATTTGTTGCCTTGTTAACTCTGTGGAGTGACATGTGCTCAAAGCAAATAAAACATTTTTGGATTTAACTTGTGAGGATGTAGTAAAATGCTTCAGTGTTCTCATTTGTGTCATAGCAGCATGAGCCTAATGTCAGGTACAGTTAGTCTTTGATAAAATAGCAGAAGTGGTTCTTCATCTCTCCAGCAATGATCAAACACATCTGAATAGGATAATTGTGTGCAAAGAAATAAGTCAGATACTTTACAGTCTGAAAATCATCACACAATGACCGGTTTCCAGATAAGATTTGGTAGCTCCTGTCTTTCAGTCTGGTTAACAGGGTGTGATCAGGGTGAAGAAAGGCACAATACAATAAGATAATAACAACAAATTAATGTTTGAATGTCAAATAAAAAGATAAATGTTGGTTTGCAGTTTGATGGAGTGATGCCAAGGAATATTTGGGTGACTTGTGAAGATCCTGTAACCTCTGAGTAATCTCTAAAGTTGTGGCAGTGATAGTCCTTTCCTAGTGAGAGAGAAACCTTCCATCGGTTTTTCTCAATTTTGAGAGAAATGTGCAGGTCAGTAATGTATTCTACAAAATAGTTTAATATGATCATAATATTCTGGCAGGTATCAGTGCAACAAAAGCAGTCATGGAAAAGAAAAAACAAAACATTTCATACACAGCCCCAGTCGGCATCTACACAAATAAAGGCCTTCATTATTCACTTACTTGTTCAACTTACTTCCAAAAAACACACAGGGGTCCTTGTTCTCACTCACTGTCACTCATACACACACACACACACACACACACACACAACCCCATCAAAAACAAAAGTGCATTGCTAAATCATGGACAACTCCTCAAAACACATCCATTCGCTTGGACCTGGGATTTGAGTTTGGTCTGCACTTGAGTTTACATTTATAAAAGCGATTCCTTGTATATGATTAACTCCAAATTGTAGAGAGAAAAAACCAGTATAAATAATGATTGCAATGGACTCATTTAACTGAAAGTGCTTTGAGAACAAGGTGTTCAAATCTGATTCCTCTGTAGGTGAGCCCATCAACTGCACATTGTTCTTCTTACATGACATTTCTGTTAAAGTGCACAAGAAGGTCAAGTTATCATGTTATGGATAAAGTCCGATTTGTCTACTAGAATTTGTGCATCAGGTTTAAAGTTAGGAGCAAGGCACATCTGTGGGTGAAAAAAGTGCATCGGCTCTTTATCTACTTTAGAATACAAGTCATTGAAAGTGCATTTTTAAATAGATAATGTTTGAAATGCATTGATAATGATAAGGGTAACTATTGTAATTTAGAAACATGCATGTGGAGTTTCTCCTGCTGGTACATACTTACTGTACCAGTGCGCCTTCACATCACCAGTGCCTTTATCGTGTGTGCAGACCAAACCCAGCCAGGTCCTTGTCTCAGTGTAAAAATAGCTTTAGGGGGAAGCAAGTCGTTAACCCTTCATCCTCATTCAAGGATGTGTTCTCCGCGGACGATGTGAGAAGAGAATTCGTAGCGGTCCTGGCTGCGGTGGCCACAGATGTTACACTCGAAAGGCTGGCGAAAACCGTGGCAGCCCATATGGATAGTAAACATGACATGGTCCAGGAAAAGCACGCGGCAGTGCTCGCAACGGAAACAGCGCACAGCCCGCCCTTCGCTGTCCACGACCCGAAAAGCCTCCCTGGAAGTGGAGGAGGGCGCTGTAGGTGAGCTGGGAGTCGGAGCCAGGGCAGGAGGCGGGGGGGCTGAGTGGCCTCCAGCCTGTCTTTCCACCTCCCTTTCTTTGGCGTGGCTGGGGCTGTGTCTGTCCCGACTCCTGTGGTGTGCAATGGGAGGAGGCACTGGGTTGTGGTTGTTCGAGTAGAGGAGATGATGGCCATTGTTACTGTGCAGGGTTGGAATTGGAGCATTACTGTTGCATGGCTCATCGGTCATACTCTCTGTGTCTGTAGAGTCCTGGCAACCGTTGCTAGGCGAGGGCGCGTGACTTCGACCGACAGGCAGGTCTTCGTGACCCTCCGCCGCCTCCCTTCCCCCTACACCTGCAGCTCCCGTCCCAGTTCCCGTCCCTGTACAATCCACCCTCGGACCTAGAGCGACAGGGACATGAGAGGAGCCGTGGATCGGCCTGAGTTCCGGCAGACATGACGGGTGAGTGGTGGGAAGGTGTAAAGGCCTCAGAGTGTCGGACACCCCTTCTCCATTACCTGCAATGCCGGCGTACTCTCCTCCCAGACCAGTAAAGTGCGGAGCTTCAAGCTCTCCTGCGTGCATCTCCCCATCTTTATCCAAACCAGCACTGAGCTCATAAGGTGCATCTCCAAGGTTGAGTCGTATGTGCTTCTGTCCTGCAATTGGGAGAGACACAATATTGTATTGTGTCATGACATCTCAAAATAATGTAATATGGAAGACTGTGGAAGATGTCACAACGGTAAAGAGATTCATAATTTTTTCATGTCAGTTAAATGACTTGAGTCTTGCAGGCTAATGGTAAATCAGACCCTTTCAGACCAATTGATTGGTGGTTAGGTACGACAAATCATCACGCAAATGTGCATAAAATCCTGAAAGCCGTCGGCCACTCCAGAACAGAGAGATCCGTCCAGATGCATGTGGTATTGAATTCAAGCAATTAATGTTGCTTTCTAAGTTTCCTGAACCCATCCACACTGAGACCAAATGCTCACCTACAAATTTTTGTGGTGTGGATCTCTTGCGTTTGGTGATGCTGTTTGCGAGCCGATCAATAAATGCCATCTTGTCTGCAGAGGGTTGCAGAAGAGAGTCCTGTATAAACTCTAGCTCTCTCATCTCCTCTCCTGCACAAAGTACAAACAAATTGTAAAGTTATTTTTGGGGGTTCTTTTATCACCCAGACAGCATTTATCCCAAACGGTAAAGAGGTACGCTGGTTGGCAATAGAAGATCTAAACCACATTTTAAATATACAGTAAAAAGGGATTTAATTGGGGGGGGTCACTCCGTTAAGGAGGTGGACTAGAAACCAAAATGCTACTAAAATCCAATTGGAAAGGGATATTTGCAACACTATACTATGATTTAGATTCCTCTCTTATGCAACAAAATGTGATCCACTTCTGATATGTAACATCAATGAATGTCATTAAACACATACCTGGATTCAGAGCACTGGATGGATGCTTTGACTCCAGACTCTGTAAGTAGCTGTGGCAACGCTCTCGATGTTCCTCTAGGGTGCTCTGCTGTTTGTAACTACGGCCACAATAACTGCACTTATATGGCTTCCCTACGGTTGGAGAGGACACTGGGGAAAAAGTAGGTAATAAAGCCTTATTACTGTCTAAACATGCCAACTATTATGTGTATTTCTCAGTCATCAAGCTTGAATCTGTTCTACCTGCATGAGTGCGAAGGTGCCCAGATAGAGCATCTCTTCTTCGACAGGCATAGCTGCAGAACGGACATTTAAAGGGCTTCTCGCCTGAGTGCAACTTGATGTGTCGGAGTAGGTTACCCTTTTGGGTGAAGGAGGCACCACACTGATTGCACTGGAATGGTCGCTCACCTTGAGATAGGTTAAATGTGTTAACTCAACATGTATGTCTCAAACATTGTTTTAAACTCATATCTATCCATTAAATTACAATCACTAGAGCTGCAAATGACCTATTTTACTTAACAAAATTAATGTTTTATCGCTAAATAGATTGTTCACTCACCTGTATGGCTGCGTTTGTGCACCATTAGAACATTCGGCCCAATGCAGATCATTCCACAGACGTCACACTTGAGTTTTCCATTTGGCAGCCTGGTGGCTCCCGACGGTATGGTTTCAGGATTGGTGAGCTCCCTGTAGCCTCCGACAGCCTCAGATCCCTGCTCTGACCCTCCTTCTTCCACCCTCTCCCCTCTTTCATCTTCAGTACTGCGTCCTGGGTCTTCATCACTGTACAATTCCACTTTAATGGAGTTGACTATAAGTGCAAGAGCAAAAGTAAAGAATGTCTTAAAATGGATGATAAACTTGTATTTTACAAGATATTAGAAAGATACTTGTGAGAATTGAAAGGGGCTGCCTCTCCAGCATCTTTATCTCAGATTGTTATTATTAAGTATAATGAAACAAACAAGTAAAAGTGACTAGCAACTTGATTGTATATAGAAAAATAATTCGATTTTGGGATATGATTAACCATGGTGGAAATAACATGATTTTCACTGACCACTGAGGGAGCGACTAGGAGAAGTCTCCTTGCTGTTTGGGGTGCTCACTGTTGGACCTCCAAGGGCCCCAGAAAACTCCCTCTCCATTGAAGAGTCTCCACTAGCTGCTTCGAAAAAAGAGAGACAAGAAAGATCTTTTATTAGAACAACATGTCAACCTTAAAAGACAAGTGTATTTTCAAATAAAATGTATACTAGTCCTACCTGATATATAAGTCCGGCCATTGCAGTCATCAACATCCATACTAGTTCAAGCAGAATACTGAAATGACAGTCGTGTCAGAGGTTAAAGATCAAACTGAATTATCTCTCACATACAATCTGCTCAGATTAACTGAAACATAATCAAATAAGCGCAACCTCCTTTAGAATAACAGCTAAGAATTTAGTTAGAGGTCCAATGTGACAAACTGTTATCAAATGAAAATCCCCTATGGGCCTGAGGATTATTGAAATGATACTGCTTAGGAAATACACAACTTTAAATGACCAAAACACAAACAAAATACACAAACGGCTAGCTTGAACGTTAGCAAACTACCGTTAACATGTCGTTGCAATTTAAGTCAGGCCTTGGATTTAGAACTGTGTCACTATTTACTGTAACGATATAAACTCTGCTGATAAATAAAGCTATATAGCTAATGGTGACAATATGAAACGTAAACAGTTTAATAGCAGCTACTTTAGGGCCCTACCTTAACCTTAGCAGCTACAGATCAGCTGCTTGACTCTGTAACAATTACACCGAGTCATGACAACACTGAGAAAATACATTGAGCGGTGAGCTAATCTAATGTTAGGCTCATCCGAGAGCATTGAGGCAGAAATCCAGTTCCTAATGCAGATTGACAGCGTTTACATAATGGTGGTGTGGAGGTGAAGTTTACGATTCGGCCTGGGCGGCTAATGTTAGCTCAGTGCATGTGATGGAAATGACTGTTAGCCAAGCTAGCTCAACTCAACGCTAGAACGTATCCGTGGCAGCTCAGTAAGAAGCACAGAACAACGTTGCACCCGTGTAATATGGGTGATCACGCGAGGCAAAGGTCACTGACTTGCGGGGTCTGACATTAAGATGGAGACTGGTTTCCCAACGGCTGCTTGCTTGACGCTAGCATAACAAACCACCATTAGCCTGAGCTATCCAGGCTAGCTAGCTCCCACAGCCAATGTTTCCTAAACCGTTGCTATGGCAGCCACCGTCGCCCGGAGTGCTGTGGCTAGCGAGCTAATGGCTAGCTAGCTAGCTAACTAGCCTGTTCTCCCAGGAGCCTCGGAGTGGACTTTACAGCTCAGCACGGCGGAGACAGCCGACCACGAATGTACATGTTAAGGTTCCCCGGTTCTCTCGGTGGCTGCTGCATTACCTGTCCCTGTCACGGCCGTTTCAGTGAGGTTATTCTGTATTTTCATCTGCCTGTTTATAACGGCTGCATCGCCCGGCAGCATTAACCTCCATCTACTTATCATTTCCGGTGACATCCAGAGAGGGGCTGCCTGGGAACATTTGAGTTAATATGTGCTGCTGGTGTAAAAACACACATTCCGAGCATAAAGAGACTGGGGGTTGATGATACATTGCATTATATGGTATCTGATGGGTTTCCAGGAATCAGTGGTGAACTGAGCACGTTTATTCAAGTACTGTATTTAAGTAACTGTACGTATGTAAAAGTATTTGAGTATTTCCATTTTATTGTCCTTAATACACCTGCTCCAATGTACTTCAGGGGGAGATTATATCACTGCTGTGACTTTTAAGCATTTTTAACATTTTACATAATTTCAACACCATTTATATTTTTTATGAGCATATTTTATTGGATTTTCAGACAGCAGAGCAGTACAATGACACATTATAATTCCAATATCAACAACCCCCCCCCCAAAAAAAAACAGTGTGTACAATATATTTCCCTAAGCAGTTATAGCATCACAGTAACGTAAAAACAATTGCAATAGAAGAAGACAATTAAATATTACATAAATGTACTCCAAATAAGTGAGTACATTGGCAATGGATAAATGCAAAAAACGTAACAAAAAACTAACAAAATGTACTATAAAGAAAAACAAACAAAAAAAGAAAGTGTCTGTGTGGGTCCTTGTCATGCACCTCAGAGTGTTACATTCTGCATTAACCTTGCAATGTTGGTCTCACCCAAGTATTCAATCTGTGGAAAGGGATGACATAATTAATCAGGGGGATGCTTTATTTTTAGATGCATACTTATGCAGGATTTTAATGCATTACTTTTACTTGAAATTGAGACAACAGAACTGTGCAAAACGTTTGGAAGTTCAGATTCACTTCTATTAAACAGTGAAATCTGGGAGGTATCTGATCGGTGTCCGTGTCATTCTTCATTTAAGACAACAATCCTAAACATGCAACCGGAGTCAAAAAGAAATCAAAAGCCAGAAGAACAAGGAGTCCTGTAACAGATGATTTGACCCCACAGAGGACTGATCTCAACATCATGGAGTCCATCTGGTATCACATAGAGAGACGGACAACAATGAGAAAGTATAAGCCCTGTTGGCTAGTGCTGTTTTTACATTGCATTAATATATTATTTAAAAAAAAATTCGTGTCTGTCTTGGTTCGCGCAAAGAGTGACCTCTACTGTACACACCAGCCAGAGTGCTCGTTCATGTCAGCCCTGACGTGCGCGCTGTTTTTACGACGGTGTGCTTACACAATGACAGTTTCCGTTAGCCTCACTCGCGAGTCCTGACCGCTCGCACTCTTTTTGTCGTTTCCAACTTTGATCGAAACGCGCATTTCTGTTTTCCGAACTACCGATCGCCGTCGGTGGTTGTATTTTATACAGGAAGTGATCGGTTGTTGATATAGGTACAAGTTGTACGGTCGGTAGTTTAACTTTGAAGTTCCAGCTCGAGGCCCAGCGGAGAGCTCGAGCGGCAGCTCCGAAAAGTTTGTTGTTGTCACGTGACGCGAGACGAATGTGGCGATAAAAGTTTGTTTCGATAGTGAAACTAGGCGGTGTGCTGCGTTATTTATTTTTTTAGCTTCTGAACACAGTTCTCACTGCGATGCCTCAACCAAAATACCGAAAGATTGCTGTAATAGGTTACAGGTCTGTAGGTGAGTACAGCACGCGAGCTCGTGCATAGCTAATGTTAGTGTGCTAGCTAACATGCTAATGTCCTGGCTTTGTTTTCCACCTGAGTGTTTACGACTCTCAGCAGTCAGCTAGCTCACCTTTGTTCGTGTTTCTTTGTGTTACGTGTGTTTGCTGTGCTGACTACTAACATACACTCGGAGTTACCTTACGTGGCCATTGAACCTGTGCTATGTGCCGCTGGTTGTCACGTATTCGGTGTAAATAAAGTTAGCTCAGTTGTTCCTGGTCGAGTGCCAAGCGGTGAATGTCTCGAAACTCATAGTCCAACGTGTCAAATATAACACGTGTGTGATGATCAAAATGTAAGGGACATGGTCTATGACCATGTTTAAATCTTACAAAGTCAATACCACGTTTTGACTGAAATATCTGACCCCCCCCACAGGCCACATATTACTGTTCATCTACATCACATCTAATTAAATGTCACCTTTTTCTAAAGCTATTTGTAAAACCCAACAAAAGCATCTGGTAAGGCTTCATTTTAAAAACATTTACCATTAACAATATAGCTGCTATTTCTGATCAAGACACAGAAAATGGTGTAACAGATGTAAGTTGTGGTGTAATTTAAAAAACAATTAGGTGTCAGTTTGTGTGTGCTGTGCTGTCACCGCAAAGGGCTGTGTTTTTAACATTTCATCAAAATAGCACAGAATCATTATTTGTGTTTATTTTCTTTGCACAGGAAAATCATCTCTTACAATACAGTTTGTGGAAGGACAGTTTGTTGACTCATATGACCCCACCATTGAAAACAGTAAGTAACATCATTGGATAGATGTGGAATATTGAATCAAAGAAAGTTAGAAATTAATTTGGCTTAATGTCAAGAAATATATTTAAAAAAAAATCCTCTCCTTTTCCAGCCTTTAACAAAATGGTCAGTGTGAATGGCCAAGACTTCAACCTTCAGCTGGTTGATACAGCCGGACAAGTAGGTTCATCTTCCACCATAACTGACTGAAGCGCTGAACCTTTAGTTGCAAGTCAACACTTTTGATATGTTCATTCCTGTTTGGTAACGTTCATGCTCAATGGGATTATTATACCTCTCCTCTACTTGTAGGACGAGTACTCAATTTTTCCACAGTCCCACTCTATGGACATCCATGGCTATGTCCTGGTCTATGCAGTGACCTCCATGAAAAGGTGAGGGGATGGTTGTGTTTTATTGATCTGTGTGAATAATGATACTGTTATAAGGTGTGATACACATATGATACGCAAGTCTTAATACACTTAACATTAGTTGTATATAACACAAACCGTTCCTTACATTTGATTTTAGCATTGTGTTTTAACACATACAGACCAAACTGTTTTCAATAGATTCCTAAACAACAGATTTATAAAGTTGCTGTTGTATTCAACCTCAGATATATTCGAGTAGGAGGTTCTTTTGGCCTTTGGCGGAGCATTATCTTATTAAATAGGTTGTTTAGAAGTAATTTGATGTTGTCTTTTTAGTTTTGAAGTTGTGCAGGTTCTCCACGACAAGCTGCTAGACATGGTTGGAAAGATTCAGTAAGTTTTAGTTTTACCTTCACAATTCAGTGCTTCAAAATTTGTGTTTTATTTTTCCAAGGGATTTATTCTTATCCTAAATTTTCTTTTCTTTTCAGGGTCCCAACTGTTCTTGTAGGGAACAAAAAAGATCTCCACATGGAAAGGTAATCACGATATGGGACTGTCTTGAAGTGAATGTGTTTCGATAACACAACACTGATAATAATGTCAGACATTATTCTTTTAAAGGTTTCATGTTGTTCAAAGGAAGACTTTAATTGACAATTTTTTATTATAAAGCAGCTTTATATAGCAAGTGTTATACAAACAAAAGGTTTTAAGGGAAGAATCAATCAAATTAGACCCAATTTGGCTATTGATGTTATTGACTGTGTCCAATTTTGAGCATATACAAATCTCGATCAAGTTTATTTATATCGGGAGACTGTTGGGAGCTTTGCAGAGGTTTGCACTCTGCACTACTGAGTCATTCTAGTTGATTATGGTTTTCGTTTCAATTGCCAGAGTTATCAAACCAGAAGAGGGGAAGAAACTTGCTGATTCCTGGGGTGCTGCCTTCATGGAGTCCTCAGCCAAGGAGAATGAGGTGATGATAGAAATCTCTGTGAAGATTTACTCATTGGTGCAGTCCACACAGTATTTCTGATGCCCCTTCACATTATGCTGACAATGTTTTTGCACCACAGACTGCTGTGGAGCTTTTCAAGCGGATCATTTTGGAGATGGAGAAAGCTGATGGCAATTCTGCCCCAGAGGAAAGGAAGTGTGCTGTCATGTAAACGTGTATCCAGGACATCAGTAAGCTCATTCGCTGAAGACAGGAGGCACAACTTCACCAGCTTGCCAATCGTGACCTCACCAACACCAAGACACTGCAGTGGGACTTTTTCTGATCCGTTATGATACCAGATTGATTTACAGAGCGAGTGAAACTGCCCAGACAGTTGACAAAATAATCCCCACATGCTGTAACCACAGGGAGAAATTTGTACGGGCAAGAATATTCAGTTATATACAAAGAGGCACCTTCAGTGAACACGTTCTTGGCATAATCTGATTTTTGAGTTCAACAAAACAATAAGATTGTCCAAATTAAGCGCATCAAAACTTTGTCATGCATGTATGATGGTAATAACTAGTTGTAAATCTTATGTATGAGACACCATTGGCCTATGTCTCATGACTAATTGAATTCTTAAGTTAATGTAAAAAATGTTACCTTTTCAGGACTGGTGTATTCAGCAGATCTTATTTTTGACTGATGGAGAGTCACAGTTCACATTGCTTTAAATGTGGTGTTAAAAATGTACAATTTCTCACAAATGGTGGATTTTTTCGCGCACACCAGGTTACGGTTCTGATAAGAAATTTCACTGCTCTTCTCACGATCATTTTTATCAACTCTTATTCAGGTACCGCTCACCGATGAACTGTGGAAGACTCGTTTTGTATATTTAACAGCAAGCATTTTAAGCTCTTCTGCTAAGCATACATACATCCCACCTGGTTTCCTAGGATTAGATTGGAACAGATCTTTGTTATTTACCACTTGAGCCTTTTTATACCGTATAAATATAATCTTAGAAAATGGTTTGATACAATTGGTTATATCTTGAGTGATGCAGGTGTAGGCCCCCTTAAATACGATAAGTAGAACATGCTTATAATTGCATTATAATATAATCATTGTTGAGCTGCAATTTAAAAATTGCATCTTAACACTAAGTTTAGTTAAATGACAACAGTGTTTGTGAAGTAATTATTGAAGCTAAATATATATTTATTTTAGTTTTCATTTGATGGCTCATGCTGGCTTCTCTAAACTTAGTCAGGGTGGCATGCATCCCATTTAATTCTTATTGAGGACTTGCATGAAAACTGTCAAACACTTGGCGATCATGAAATGACTTGTTTTCTCTTAGCTGGTGTAGCCTTACGAAGACATGACGCAGACTGTGGATCTTGTTTCCCCCACAATTGTCATGTCATACCTGTAGTGGGTAATTGTAACTTTTTATCAAGTGCTTTGCTGAGTAAGTAGTTAATTATGGATGATTGATGATGGTTGAACAGAAGCTGGTGATGCTGTGTCTCGTGCCTTTACAGTTCTTCAAACTCCCTCACCTGCTTCCCTTTACGACTCAAGGTGCTCTTAAAGGCCCCTTCTGTTAACTTGATACTATGGGTGCAGGTGGTGTTGTGTACCTGAACACCAATATTCCCCTGTGGGTCAATGTTGATTCAGAAATATTGCTGTAAACAGTTTTGTATATAAATAAATCTGTTACTCATTTGCCATAGTGCTGCTTTATTAGCTATGATGGATTGATGGCTAAATAGATAGATGGGCATCCAGCATCTCAAAACACACAGTTCAAGAAAAGTGTGATGATAGAGGTAGACAGTGCTAGATTAATATTAGTGCAGAAATAATAACACTACACTACATATTTGCAACGAATAGACCTCAAAAAAGGTAATATAACAAATTGTCAATTATTATATAAAAAAACAGACTTAAGTGAAGAAACCCGAAAGTAAAACCAAACATATTGTGCATAGGGGCGGATATAGCTAGTAACACATTTTGTCTGCAGATCCCCCAGTGTGGTTATATGTCGTTTTGCTGGAGCAGACATTACTGTACAGATTGTATGAAAGGGGCATGGCTTGCTTGTTATCTTGAGTTAGCACTAAATTGTTGTGCGGTGACACCAGGTGTCGCGTTCCCGTCGAGAAGTGCATTCACCTTGGGGGGCGCACACAGCTACAGGGGAAAGAGGGAACGACGCCACCAGACGTAATGATATCTACCAGCTACCAGCTGATTTTATGTGAGTGTTTTAATACTGACACTGTCTTCCACGTGATGGACTTGTTACATGGTAATCTCTCTCCAGGTCCAAAATCTGTTTGACCAAGTACCCCGCCCCCCCTTCTTAAGTGACACACTAATGTTCTGAGCTGTTCTGATTCATTATTGATAACTTCATACATCTAAAACTCATATAGTAGGAGAAAAGAGGAAGCGAATCTCAGCAATTAATCCAGTACAAAACTGCCAAATAATCCACTCACAATGCAACTATATTTCTAGGAATCAACAAACCGAATATCCCCCCCCTCCCCCCGCAGATTCGTTTCCACACTTAAATCAAAGTGAGATAGAAAACGTGGGTTTTAGCCACGGCCGGCCCTGGCAATGTTGGCGCCCTAGTCGAGATTTCAAATTGGCGCCTCCCACATACACATACAGACTGTCATGCGTCCCCAAAAACTTTTGGACGGTATACAGATGCACACACAGCCAGACAAATTTGTAAGCTATAAAAAACAATAAATTGCTCTTGAAGGATATTAAAGATTTTCTTATATGGGCAACTTTAGTTAATCACAAGCTGCACAAACTAAGCTAGAGCAGCAGAGGAACCCAGCAGCCAGCAGGGGGCAGCCTCAGGACATCACATGGAAACAAGCTGCAGCAGAATGGGATTCTTGAAAGGCGTCCACTATCTAAAATCCTAAAATATAAAAAGTATATAAAGTAAGGCTGTCAAATATATGTAGTAACCTTAAGTAACCCTCTGAACTTTGAACTATTTCATTTTAAGTGTGAACTGGCTCGACGCTTCAAACAGCTACTGGACACCAGTCAGCATTGAGAGGCAGAAGTAGTAGGGCTGGATCATTACACTCTTGTGACCAATCCTGCATGAGACTGCGGTTAGACCCGCCTTTCTCATTAGCATAAGGAGAGTGAAAATGAAAAGGAAATGAAGCAGGGAAAAAATAAATGTGCAAATATATTTAAGACATTTATTTAGACATTTCTGTTGTTATTAACGTATTTATTTATTTCTGTATTAATTAATTTATTTCCTTTTTTATTTATTTATTTATTCATTTATTTATACATTTATATATTTATTTATTTATACTTAAGTCATGTATGGTCCTCCATATAGAATGACACGAACACGCACACGATAATTCATGTCCATATTCTTATTCTGCTTAGTTCCTCCTGGCATTCAGTCGGTGGTGTGGCCTAGTTGGTAGGGTGGGCTTTCTCCAACAATGAGGTCCTAGGTTCAAATCCTGCTCTTTCCAATCTTTAAGTTGGCAATAAATTGAACTCTTATAGTTGGCAGGATTTCTCCTATTAATTGCAAAATATCTTACACCATGTAAATTTAAATTAATTAAATAAAAAACAGAAAAAAATTAAATTAAAAAAATAAAAACTGCGCGGGCAATTCCTGCACAATGGGCTTCTGCGCAGGATGTGCGCGGTGGGCTACTGCGCAGGATGTGCGCAATTGGCTACTGCGCAGGATGTGCGCAGTAGGTTTCCGCGCAGGATGTGTGCAATGAGCTTCTGCGCAGGATGTGCGCGCGCATTTTTTTTTAATATTAAATTAAATGTAATTTAATTTAAGTGTTTTTATATCTAATTATATATATATACACATTTTTTATATATAATTTTTCATCATCATCATCATTTCAGTGGTAAATGATGCTGGTCTTCACAGGTGACTGCCTGTAGCCGCCACCCCCACAGGAGATTATGTGATTGTGTGTGTGTGTGGCGGCGCCTCCGAGTTCTTCTCAGCACTACGCTGCCGGTGCGAACCGCCCGCTTTTACCTCCGTTGCGTCCCGGGATTAGAGGGGTTAGAGGCCCTCCTGGCATTTTGCGCCCTAGGCAACCTCCTATGTCGCCTGTACCAGGAGCCGCCCCTGGTTTTAGCTCAGGGAGTTTTGGGACTTTTCCACATTTTAACACCAACGAACTCAGGAAAATGTACTGAGACTCAGTGGAAGAAGCAAGGAAATGCTTCTTCCACTGAGTCTAATAAATCATTGATGACATGATCGATAGGCATCGGATAATTTGTCATCATTAATAAACACCAAAAAACGCGATTATATAGATTTTAAACATCATGTTGTTTCAGAGATCATTATGTCTAGCAGCGTCTGGCTGGCCTGTAGCTGTGCGCGCTCCCGCGAGGTGCAAGCACGTCTCTGCGGGCAGGCGGAAGTCCTCACAACACCGGCTCCAGGAAGGCGAAACGGCGGGTGCAACATGGAGTGTGTAAGTTATTTAGAGAACTTCTGCGGGTATAAGTCGGTGATCAGCTAACAAACACGCTCCACCGAGGGGGAGCGACACGAATTGCGCTAGCATGTTAGCGGCAGCAGCTGATGAGCTAACTAGTTCAGAAGCTAGCCTTGTCTGGCTGTAATGCTAATCCAACGTGAGGAGTGTATACATGTTTAATGTAAATACGGGTTCAGACCATTTACCAAGGCTTATAAAGGTCAATAAAAACCGACCGTTTGCTACAGAACATGTCAGCGTGGTACCGGCGCTTAAAGCACAGACGACACAAAGTCACCTCGACTGACTTCTTAATGTCCCCTGTGACATGAGCTAAAGCTAACACGTACATACCGTTAAGATACTGGTGCTTTTCTTCAGACAGGTTGCGCTGAGCCACAACCTTGGACCCCGTGCCTCAGTTTGACACCCAGACACCATAGTTCACTCTATTAGTGTTGACGTTTAACAGAGGTTACAACTAGCTGTAGCTACATGCTTTACTGGAGTGAGCAGCTGGCTGGTGTTGACTAACAGTTCATGAAGTGTTGATCGGTGAAGCTCTGTGTATCGGTGGGTCTGTCCTGGGGAGTAATGCAGTGGATATACTGTTGGTGAGATCGTGACAATCAAATTGTATTTAAAGAGGCAGAAGTCAGTTTTAATGACATTTCTTTCTTTCTGTCAGATTTCAATATCTACTGAGGATTTCGAGGGCAAAAAGGACCCAGTCCCTGAGGGTAAGACGCTCACATTAATCTCATGAGACCAACATGACAAACATTTACATTTAAAATGGGCAAACAATCATGTGTCATGTATTCCTTCAGACCCAGAGCACAATGTATACACCAGGTTCATGAAGTCTCACCGGTGTTATGACCTCGTACCTACCAGCTCCAAATTGGTTGTGTTCGACACGTCGCTTCAGGTAAAACATCAACCAGTCTCAATAAGCGTGAATGTGATGCTGACACAGCTGTTCCTTTTACTCTCTGTCTTCCCCATTTCTCTCTCATCCGTTTTTCTCCGCTCACCTGACAGATAGAGGCAGATTGGCTGCCCACTTTCACTCTGGTTGTGTTGGAGGTTTCTCCAGTGGCTGCTCATTGTGGCAGCTGTTGTGTTTCTCTAGAACATTGTTATGTCTCGGCCTTACTATGTAAAGTTCCTCTAGAATACATAATGCATGTTGTGATTTCAATTATATTAACTTCAAAGCCGTTATTGTCATTGCTCATTGCACGGTGAGATTTAGTGTCCCGGCCAGGGATCCAAAAAGTAACATACAGACAAATAGACACATTACAGACAGACCCAAATGACAATCTATAGATACTATAATAATTTATAGAATACAATAGCAATACATAAAATAACATGTTAAAACAAATACAATTGAATTGAAAAAACAAAAGCCTAAAAATAATGCGATTTATTTCTCATTAGCAATATAAAGACTGAATCCTCTGGTTTAATTCTTGTTACAGGTGAAGAAGGCGTTCTTTGCTCTTGTTTCTAATGGGGTAAGAGCAGCTCCTCTGTGGGACAGTAAGAAGCAGTGCTTTGTTGGTAAGTGTAATTTTCATTTGGCTCAATTTCACTTTTTTTTAAGTATTAAATAAAACAAAGGAATTATTAAATGTTTTTTATCTTCCTCTGCAGGTATGCTAACCATCACAGACTTCATAAATATTCTTCATCGCTATTACAAATCTCCATTGGTAAGATGCTTACAGTCCTTGAATTGTAAGGTTAAATGTAACATATTACAGCCTAAACTTAATTTGTTATAAGTAGGGTTATCACTCAGATATGTATATTGCTGAATTTGCCCTTGCTTTCTTTTCCCTTTGTATAAAGAGCTTATCTCACCTTGTTTATTATTTCCTCTGGAGTCAACCCCCCTATCTCTGTGTAATCTTTCAGGTTCAGATATATGAGCTGGAAGAACACAAAATTGAAACATGGAGAGGTGAGAATGTTTAAGAAATATCCAATATGTCTCCTGTCATCTACACTGGTCGTCATGAAGGTACATTTTATTGTTTGTTTTGTTTATAACAGAGTTGTACCTTCAAGACTCCTTCAAGCCCTTGGTTAGCATTAATCCCAGTGCAAGGTGAGTGCTTCTCTGTGTTTTTCTATTGCTTGGTTAGTAATTCTTTCATGCATCAGCATTTTGTCTTCGTTGATGTCACTTGGCGTCTCTTGAATGCATGGTAGTTGCATCCTGGAACATAAACCGGGGGGCACCGGATGCTTAAGTCTGTGCCATTAAGTTGTTTTTAAAGGTATAGTTTTCCGGGATTTCCTTTTAGAAAAATAGACTCAATTAAAAGTAATCCCGCCCTTATTTTGCTGGGCTCTCCCCTCCCTCTCTGGCTTGTTGAGCGAAGGAGGAACTTTGACTTGTGTGTTTATACACAACAACCTAGATCCTGTGTGGTTTACCTTAGCAGAGATGTCATCCACTGTCTCGAAAGTCAACACCCATGGTTTTTATGTACACAAGTTATGTGGCTTATAAAACATCATTAAGTTATCATCACATAACAATTTCAGTTCCACTGTTTTGTTTTTGGTCTAAAGTTGCTGGGGCAAGCAGGTGGATGAACTTTTGTTTGTACGCACAACAGGGATTTTATGAATGTGAGTCTTAACCAACATGATAAGATACTAATATTAGAAATCCCCCCCACAAACAGTTCAATTTACTGTAATTTGATTTTATTCATCCCTAATAACTTAATTAACTTGGTTCTCTTTTAATTTATCTTCATTACAGTTTGTATGATGCAGTATCGTCTCTGCTGAAGAACAAGATCCACAGATTGCCTGTAATCGATCCCCTGACGGGGAACACACTCTACATTCTCACACACAAGAGGATTCTCAAGTTCCTGAAGCTTTTTGTGAGTCTCATCGGCTTCTCTCCTCAGTGCTACCACATTCAAATGTAAAACATCTGCCTGTGTTTTTCCAGCGGAACCCTGCAGACGTCTATTCAGAGTTGAGGAAACAGCAACGTACAGTTTCATTCAGTTGTTTATTCTCTTGTCACTGTTTCCAGATATCCGAGATGCCAAAACCCTCATTCTTGAGTCAAACCTTAGAGGATCTGCACATCGGGACCTTTAAGAACATAGCGGTGGTCCGTGCAGACACGCCGCTGTACACAGCGCTGGGTATTTTTGTTGAGCAGCGAGTGTCAGCGCTCCCCGTTGTGGACGACAAAGGTGTGTGGGCTGCTTGAAATGACACCCTTATCTTCTTGACATGAATGACCAGAGACCTCTTGAATTATATTTATGAACTGAGGTGCCGTCTCTCTCCTGCAGGTCGAGTTGTGGATATATACTCCAAATTTGACGTCATAGTAAGTTGTCATCGGTCTACTCAATCTGTTATCTACCATTATCTCTTTCAAGCAAATAGGAGATTTTTTCCTGTTTTATTTCTTTTATTAAGTAGAGCTGCATTTTGTTTTTCATTATTTGTTAATACGCTGATTATTTTACCTCAATTAATCCATTAATAATCTAATTTAATTTTTTCATTCGATGTCGTAGATCTTAGAAACGACTTAAGAAATTCATTGATTGGATTAGTCCAAAATGTTTTCACATGTATGTACTTTTCTCTGAAATGCTGTAGGATTCATTGTAATGAAAATAAATATCTTAACCTTTATTTTGTTTTTTATGCAAATTTTAAAGGAGAGAGATTTTTAATTCAATGGTTTGTGTTCCTACAGAACCTGGCAGCAGA
Organism: Pseudopleuronectes americanus; assembly: GCA_038501795.1. Taxonomy (NCBI): domain Eukaryota; kingdom Metazoa; phylum Chordata; class Actinopteri; order Pleuronectiformes; family Pleuronectidae; genus Pseudopleuronectes; species Pseudopleuronectes americanus. Next base: position 14,118,824 of record CM076717.1, on the reverse strand, counting down.
GAAGACGTACAACAACCTGGATATAACCGTGACCAAAGCCTTGCAGCACCGTTCTCAGTACTTTGAAGGAGTTCTGACCTGCAACAGACACGAAACCCTGGAGGCCATCATCAACAGACTGGTGGAGGCTGAGGTGAGGGGTTGGATGTCAGTGTTTAAGTGCTCACTGCACCTGAAGCTGGTTAACTCCTTGTTGCATGTGACCTTTTGAACTGGCTAGAATGTGAAGGAGCTTTAACATATAATGAAAAATATCTGAAATGCTTGTCATCAAAAAGTGCGTTAAAAAGGTCAGCCATGGCACGAGTGCTGCTTTTATTCTATTTTGTAGTAAACAAAGAAACCCTACTTAATGAGGTCAAATAAGTATTTTGTAGCAGAACAACATAATGGGCATACAAATATCCTTCATGGTGGTATTAATGAACAGAATGAATAAGCCTGAACTCTGCTCAGCTTTCTTCTGTTAATAAGCCACAAACATCTCATGTGTGCCCAGGGATTTGTTCCTGTGCATCAGTTTCTCAACACATTCTTTTGGCAATAGTAGAAAATGGGCTTTGCGGAGTTAAAAGTAACACAGATTGTCCTTTTCTCTGTCACTTAGGTGCACAGGCTTGTGGTGGTGGATGAACAGGAAGTGGTGAAGGGAATTGTCTCGCTCTCAGATATTCTCCAGGCACTTGTGCTGACTGATGGAGAGGAGGGTGAGTACAGTTGTGTTTGATATTTGGAGCAGATTTAGGAGCACATTCTAAATAGAACATTCATTTAAGAAGCTTTAAAAGCAGCGTAATCCTGCACACATTTTCCCTGACATGAAGAATTTTTTTCTGTCCTCAGGCTCTGCTTGAGTTACCAACACAAGAAAAGGCTAAATGGTTTCAGGAGGTCGGAGCAAAGCGAGAGAAAGAGGAGAACTAAGACCGAGAGTCCGAGCATCATCATCCATCTCCTTTAACTAGGTTTCCTCTTTTCATACGAAAATATCTGCCTCCATGCAAAAATTTGAAGTTCACCTAGTTTTAGCAACGCAGCAATATATCATTTTAGTCACACGTGCAATTCAGGAGCTCTTGTAAATTGAGCCTAATCCCGAGTCACCAGACGAGTGTGACAAGAATGATTCAAAGCTCAAGAAACCTCGAGCATCATTCCCACATTTTTCGCTGTTGTTACTAATGATTTTGATTTGATTGCAAAGGCCTGATTTTCAAAAACCTATTGATGTAGTGTTACAAAAGTATTTACAGTATCTGTATGTGTTCAGCCACATACTTTCCACATAAGACCTTTTCAAGACGAGTGAAAAATGATTAAAAGCAATTTGTTATTCAAACACTAGGAACAAAGTGGAGATTATAAGTGTCCAAATAATTTCCTTTCTTATGGTTTTACTTATTTTAAATAAGAGTCGATTTTGACAGATTTCAGCATCAGGATGTTTCATTACAACTTGCTCTGGATGAATTTAAAGTTAAATCAATTGAAATGCATTCATGTCAACTACGAAATTAATGTCCCACAGTTACCAGTGTGAGAAGAATCAAAGGGTTGGGCTTTTTTTAATCTGTTGTGTTTTCAGACAGCAAAGAGCAAGCTGACGTTATTCTGTGTACAACGGCTGAATATTTATGGGTTCTATGTTTTGCCTTTTTATCTGTTGTCCCATGTAACTAAATGTACATGGATTGTACATTTTACTTTAGAGAGAAGTTTTTCCCCCTGCAGGTTTTGGTCGTTACTCTTTGGGGTTTGGCATTATTACACTTAAAGTTTTTGAAAATGTGGTCCATCAACTAAGAAGAGTGGTCAAATTAAGTTTCTGGTTTGTTCTTTTTCTGATTCATAAGTTAGTGGATTGTTAATGTTGATCTCAGAGCTTCTGATGTTAGGCTTATTCAGCTGTTTTCAGTTCATTATCTAGGTAAGGAATAATTTGATCCAAATCACTAAATACCAGCACTTCCTTTACAGTTTCAAACGATAATAGGCCAATGACACACTTTGTTTTGGTATAAATGAAATAGAATGTGTTCAATTGTATGTAAATGCACAGTTTTTTGTACTAATCTGCATTGAGATTATAATTTAAAGGAAGAGCAATAAAGGTTCTTTGGAGTTTGTTGTAAATTGTTAATTTTGCGTGTATCTTTTGCTGAATATCAAACAAAACTGCATTGAAATACATTTATTAACAGCTTTAGAATTATAAAAAGGGGTGATTAACAAATGGTTGACTCAATAGCATCAACCAGATATGGAGGCACATAAGCATTCATTGACAGTCCTGTTTCTGGCTTCCTTTATGTCCAACTCCTGAAGGAAATGTTAGTCACTGAGATACTAAATGCTCCATGATCTTCACCAGCAAATCACTGACTTGATCTTTCTGTCATTTTAGTTTTATCACACGGATGTTGGTACAAGAGTTCATTTTCCAACAAGTTTGGTTTAATTGGACATTTGATGCTATACAAATGGGATTAAACATAATAATTGACAGCTGAGACTGACTTGCGATTGGTTGAGCTTGTGTATCAGTCGGCCCTCGCTACTATGACGCCATCCACCAATCACTACTGCACTGAGTCTGGCTCCAAATGCGTTTGAGTTTAGAATATTTCTGGATAGAGAGTGGAATATATATATATACTCTATAGTAGTAGATACCATTTACAAACACTATGGTGAGAGTTGACCAATTAATTTAAGCTGTGGGAAGAAAACCAAAACAATGAGCAAAAAGGTGCTAAAATGCTGCTCAGAGTTTAGAGGAGCTGCAGAGTTGTGATAGTTCATCATCACTACCAGAAACCAGTTTCTTTAATTATAAGTGTGAACCAATACTAATGTAAAATATGTATTATAGCTTCTTTAGCTCTTTTTCAGTGCAAGGTAGATGATGGCAGAGATTAAATAAAAGAGAAAAACACACAAAATAGGAAAACCAATGTATTTATTACTCTATATTAGAAGATACATGATTGAAGTCCGGAAGGGGTTTGTACATGGATACAATTGTCTCTTTGCTATAACTGGACAGAGACCTGGAAGTTAACACAATTTGTGGTTTAATACCAGATTTCTTCCCAAGGTGTTAAAACCTTAAATACACTATGCAGTTATTTATTTTTTAACATTGTCAGGCAAATACAATTTGACAAACATACCTCTTTAGTGTATATGGATGACATTCAACCACATAAACTGCAGAGCTTCCCAATGTGTCCAGCCAAAAACAACAGCATCGAGTGCAGTCTGTCTCTTCTTGCTCACATCCCCTAAGACTTTAACAATACGGTAAAGGTGAGCGGGGGGTCTAAATGATTAAGTACTGGTCAAACACATTGGAGACAGTGTTGAGACATTTCAGTAGTATTTAGTTTCTTCTCCCAGAGATTCCAAAGAAAAATCTGATTCTCTCCGGAGTGTACTGCAACCGACTGTGTAAACATTCTTGTTTTCAGTGGCGCGACCTTAAATCAACACTGAAGTCCGAGAGCAGAGATGATTCTGAGAATAATTTGGTTTTAATGCTGTGAGGTCAGTAGTAGTGCACATCGTGGCCTTTCAGTTTTTCATAGAGGGACTCACAGACTACACACACAAATAACATGGGACAGACTATTCACACAAACAGTACCTGTTGCATTTGCATACAACTAAATGGACAAAAGTGCATCTCTTTCCTGAAAAAACAAAACAACTGTAGATGGATTTCTGACAACTTTAGCACAAAGGAAACGGATAACATACAGCTTGCACATTGGGTAGGTAATGCATGGTGAACAAAAAGGAACCGCGGGGGGGAGTGGGGATTCAAAAATCAAAAAGGTCAACAAAATCAGTGTTTGACAATTATACAGTAATGTTACTTCAGAGGTCAGAAAGTAGACTGTTATGTGATTCTTTTTGAAACAGAAGTCTTTGATTTTCTTCCCACCAACCAAAAAGCTGGTATAAGAGATTCAACCATCTAAAACATGCCCCAAGGAACAATCAAATATATATATACACAAGTATCACCTGAAAAAGCTAATTAATGTGCAGTAGTTATACTTGGCCAGGGTAAATGAGCCCGAGGGCAAAAGAACACTGGTCATGCTTCAACAATAGGAAATAAAACAAACAAAACTACTACTCAGATTCCTGAAGTTAGTGTTAACAGTGAATAAAAACAATACAATACCACCTCGCATTTAATGTACAGTGTAAATAGTATTGGCAGCTGCAAAGGTTCATCTGTGTATACCAGCTTATCTGAGGGACTGGAACCAGTGTACACACTCATGGCAGGTTACGCTCTGTGATTTCACTGAGAGAGACAGCAGCTGCATTCAGAATAGGACACCGTCATATAAACAGACTACATATACCACTGTGCAACATGCTGCATGTAGTGTTTTGCATTAGTAGTGTCCAGATCTGAAGCCAGCGGGTGACATGAAACCTACAGTATCAGATGACCGGCAGCTGTCACTCAACAAGTCAAATCCTCCATCCTAGAAAAAATGCATTTATTATTTAACAAACCCTACATGGGTATATTTCTTAAGCTATTTTTAAACAGAAAAAATCTTTGATTGATGAAGACAACCTGAGGATTACAACAGTTTATGGGAAAGGCTAAATCATGCTTTGCAAGGGGCCCTTCTGCCCGGGCTGCACTGGGTACATGTGCACTGTCACACTGATCCGCTGTGGCTTGCAAATGGGATTGCTTGCGGTGTTGCTACATGAATTTTCTGGTATGACCTATGTATTTCCTTGAACAATAGTAGCCTATGTACTCAACTTAATACCAGGACTCTACGATATAAGACCGTGCATCTTCCTGAAATATTTCACAACAACCTTGTGAAAACAGATGAAAGGATTCAGTTCTTTACTTTGGTAAAGGATCTGTTGCAAAAAAATTACGTTTGCAACACATTTGACAGATATAGAAATTAAAACTGGTGAAAGATAATTTTCCGCTGTTTATTTAGCTGGGAATTGTGCGCGCCACGTGGTGAAAATAGCTGAGACCCTGCCTCTCTAGAGGAGAGGGCTCACATGAGTGGAATGCACCTGAGATGCGTGGCTCACACAGGCCGTGGGACCACTCTAACCTGATAACATGGGCATTGAGATGAAAAGTGAGACATTCTGCGATCCACACGTGTCCAGTGCAGTCCGGCCGTAATGCTCCAGGGAACGTTTGGAACACCTTGCTGAAAGTCAACTTACACAAACTGTCTCAACTGCACATGATAACATGGTAATCTGCACTGAACTAAACGACAATACTGCAGCAGAACCAGATGGATTATTCTCTAATGATTTATAAGCCGTTTGTCATGTGCCTGTGGGCTGTAGCCCCAGCCACAGTTGCCTCACAAACACCCATATATATTAGATCTAGTCACTTAAATCACAGAATAGGTAAAAAATAAGTTAAAACACCCCTAACCCTCCAAGCCTGTCCCCTTCCAAGGACAATAAAAGTGAATTTTGATCGTCGACTATCAAGCATAATGGATCAGCAACTTATTTTTACAATGTTGACTGGTTAATTACATGTCCTGCTATTGATTGCATACAATTAATTACACAGGAAACTCAAGGATCCTTGTTAGTATGGAGTGTAGAGAGAAACAGAAAGGTTCAGGTAGGGCAGCAGTAGCTGTGGACAAGACAGGAAAGGTGTTCTTGGTAGTTTGGCTGGGTAAGCGAGGTAGGGTTTGTCAGAAATCAAGTGGCTTCAAAACTGGCAGGAGTGTCTATGGACAAATATTTTACAAAGTGCCACTCTCCATCCCGTTCTCTTACTTTGTGCGTTCTTCGGAGAAGGGCCCGGAGCCTCCGTCTCACTGTCCTACAATCTGGAGCCGGGCCCCGCTCAGTGCTCCTCCCCAGTGCTCTGCTGACTCCACTTAGACTTTAATGTCCTCTTGAATGCTGAGCTGGGACAGCGTCTTTTTCACTCGCAAAGCTGTCAGGCGGGCAGCTCCATTCGCATACCAACACTCCCTCATGATCTTACCCATGACCCGCAAAGCCTGGAAAAACAGGAGGAGGAGAGGGAACAAGGGATTAAGATTTTATGACATTATAAAATTAGGTAGATTAATGATGTTAATTCAGCAGATACAGTATTCCACATGGCTTTAATAGATATATTTAGTTTGACAGTAATTAATTGTTTTTCAACCAGTCTATAATAATACTGAACTCACCATAATGACTGTTCAGATTTAGAAATGCCACATACCAAATAGAAACAGTGCTACAAACACGTTTTTTAACATCAGTTTAGACATAAAACAACAACATTAGTAAACAATCTTTATTCATCTGTTTTAAATTATTATGGTCAAGACATCTCGTCTAAATGGTTGGTGTAAAATTTGCCATTAGCCACGGGACTAATGGCCAAAACCACCAAGTACAAGCCCCAGGTTGTATTAAACTAGAATTCCTTTTTAGTTGTAATCTATTAGCTGCTCTACCATACCTCATAGCTCTGCCACCAATTTGGGATGTTGGGTCGTAGCTTTTGGTCACACGCCACCTTCCTCATCTCCTCTATGGACGGATCAGAAGGTACCAGGTCAAAGTAGGGCAGCTGGTAGTCTTCATGGATCCCTGGTAACACAGTAACAGTATTGAGTTCAGACCGGTGCTGTGATCTCAGCTCATAACACTAACAAAGAAAACCACAACACAGCAGGAGTGAAAACAAGAAGAATCTGACCTCCACTGTTACAGCGACGGGCAATCTCCCAGTAGACCAGCCCCAAGGCGTAGATGTCGGCACATTTGAACGAGTCAAAGTGTCTCATGTTGATAGTCTCATCCAGAACTTCGGGAGCCATGTACCTGCGAGAAATAAAAACAATCCCACGCTGTAGTGATGTATAGTATGAGGGAATATTCTAGGATAGGGGTCAGAGATGTGAGTGAGAGAGGAGCAGTCAGCGGTAAGTGGACACAGACCTCTTGGTGCCCACCCTTTGATTGGGGGCGATGTCAATAGTGTCGTTGGCAGAGTCATGACGGACGGCCAGGCCCAGGTCAGCAATAGCACAGGTGCAGTTCTTCTTCACGAGGATGTTCTTGGACTTCAGATCTCTGTGGGCGATGCCTGGCTTTCCTATCAAGACACAAATGTACAAAATAATATTCTTGCTTCTGTATCCAATTCAATTTTACTAACTACAACCCGACTTATAATATTCTTATTTGGGCATCAGCTTGGTTAATAAAAAGAAAAAAGAAAAGAGAAGTCCTCAACTGCACTTTTCTTTTCCATTACAGGCAGTTAATCTGACTCAGGAGTGAACTGCCTAGAAAGATAAATCAGTTAATTATACACTGTGCGTGACTTTTCATCAAATGGCAATTTCTGTTTGAAATGTAAGTGCTGTGTGAAGGGACACGTGTCTGTGACTGTGGCAGCGGCTAAAAATAATGAAAACATGACACATGACATGAGACCACAAACACATGCACTTGCCCATACAAGACATATAAAGTCTGTGGTTGGAAAACAATTCAGGGCATTTAGTTCATCACACTGGTTGTCCTCTGCTGCTTGCTGACAGGTTTATTATCTATTTAATTTTCTCTTTTTGCAATGTGAGAAACACGTTAGACATAAGGCGATTCTTAAAATCCTCTAGGTTTCTTCTTTAAATTCAAGATATATATTACAAACCTCTTTGTAAATAATAATATGACTACACAATTAGTGAATCTCTTCAGCCTGTTGTGACACATTCTGTCTGATTACTCAATCCTGTTACATCAGAGGTGTTGTTTCTCTCTGTGGGTGGGGAGGCAAAGTACAAATACGTGTTTCAAAATGTGATTTCACAGAACCAGCACTGAAAGTAGTGAAACGCCCTGGTTGATATAAGCATGTATCAGTTAATTTATCATTTAAAAAAGCCACATCCTGTTTTGCCTCCTGCCTGGTCTACTTATGCGTCACACCTCAACTGAATGTTTCCTGTTGACGTAAACGCATCTGACCTGGACCACCTCCTGCCGCTTTCTTCATATGTGAAAGGAAACTTGAAAGTTCATGGTCTGATAACAACTTTTGTGATTAAAACTCATCTCTCCAGAAACTAAGGCATGTATGAATGTGATATAAATTGTGTTTTAGCTGCTATTTCAAAGTATCACCATTCAAACCACCATGTTGATTAAAGGTGGAAGCCAGTACAAATGAAGTAACGCCTTAATACAAACACATGAATATACAAACATTACCTTGCGTTCCAAGTATCTCCATGTGCAGATGAGCGAGGCCGCTGGCAGCTGAGAGTGCCAGTTTGATCATTCCTTCAGTAGTGACAGAGTAGCGGTTTAGGTAGTCAAACAGAGAGCCGTGCTCATGGTAATCTGACACCAACCAAAGCTGGGTCCATGTTCCATTATCTGAAACAAGAATACAAAATATTAATAATTAAAACGCAAATATCAGAATCTCAAGTAGTAAATTATTCTAGTAAAAGGTGCTCACCTTTATTGTCAGCAGCTATAAAGCCCAGAATGTTCTCATGACGGAGCATGATGGTCTGATAGATCTCAGCTTCACGGAACCAGGAGCGCTCTTCTCTGGATGAGAAGATCTTCACTGCCACATCGCCACCCCTCCAGCGTCCTCGCCACACCTCTCCAAAACGCCCCTTTCCAATGATCTCCTGCAGGACGATGGTTCTGGCCACGGTCCGCTGGACAAACAGAGGCAGACCTGCTCGGAGAAGATGAGAATGGAAACTAGTGTAAACTACAACATGAGTACTGACCAGCAAATTTATTATCAGACTGTCACCTGACCTGAGCCCGAACCAGACGTGGAGAGATCGTAAATGAGGTCCTGCAGGGTCCTGTCTTTGGCCATGTACAGGTGGTCACAGGAGGGGTCCTCCATCTCCAGCCTCTGCCTGTAGTTGTAGGCCCTCTGGTGGTACTGATACAGGAACAAGCCCACCAACAGCAGCAGACACAGTAGGAACAGAGGCCCTGCAATCACAGCGACTAGTTCCACCAGCCCCAATGTTCCTCCAGGGCCGTAGCCGCCCTCCAGTCCTGACGGAGTGGTCACTGAGAGGGTAACAGAGGAAAACCATATTTTAACATCATCCAGTACAAACAGAGGACTGATTACTTTCACCGACATGAATTGCTTCATGTTCTGAACATTGATTATTTCCAGTTACTTTACAAAGAAATACTTTATATAATAATAATTCTCAACCCTGAATGTGTTCAAATTACATTAAAAAGATTCTAATACTTTTAAAAGATCTGCTTATTCTCTCTCTCTTGATCTCATACTCATACTATTCAGATATTTGTTTTTGTGTCGCTGGCAGCATGTTTTGTGTGGTGTGTTACATGTACGACACTCATGGCTATTGATTTATCTGCTGTCTACGCCGTGTGACATTTGGTGGCTCTCACCTGAGGGTACTTTGAGGTCGATGCTGTTGCAGTAGTCAGTGTAACAGCAGTGGATGTTGAGCAAGCCCTCCGCACCGAGGCAGTAGAAGGGCTGTCCAGGGGGCACCAGGTTGTCCCGAGTGATGCAGATACGTATGTTTTGCTCTACGCCTTCAATGAAGGAGGTGGAAGCCATACAGGCTCCATCGGTCTCACACTGTAAGCCGGTCCTCTGACACTGGGCAGTGGTGCAGTTACACCAAAGAGCTGCAAGACAGACGGGCAGAGGAAACCGCAGAGGGTGAAAAAACATTATTTTCCTGACTGAACTTTGATCTAAAAGCACTTCAAGAAAAGCTATTAGTTGATCTGTCTTTGTGTTGCTTTAACCATGATAATAATATAAAGGTATTGTTACAAAACATTAACAGTCAGTCAAATTGCATTTACAAAGCACTATGTTTACAAAATACAAATCAGAGCAAACAATATGACTAATATTGACTGTTGACTGAAGGATATATAAATCAGACTAGATGGTCTCTGGTTCGACTCCACAGAGTGACAACAAAAACATACCTGGATGGACAACACCTGGATCTGTTCAAAAGTCCAAGAGGACTCTCCCTACCCCACTGTCTAAGTGCCCCTGAGCAAGGCACCTTACTCCCCCAACATCTGCTCCCCGGGCGCCGTGCATTGCTGCCCACTGCTCTGTGTGTCCTGCTATGTTCATCAGATGGGTCAAAAGCAGAGGACAAATTTCCCTCCATTTGCATGAGGTGTGTCTGTGCATGTGTGTGTGACCAACAAATGTATCTTGTATCTTGTATCTTGTATCTTGTATGGGTATATTCATGTATAGATAATGGATCATTGGATAATTTGGATATGAATGTTTTTCTACTTAGAATACTATGACTATTAGTATACAGATTTTGGAGACAGCATCAATTGTTCATGATAACATCAAGCATAAGAAGAAAGAACCAGCTATGAGTCATCAGACAAACCAGAGCCTGAGACATCCTGTGTGAAATCTAGTCAAGTTATAAAGAACAGACAAACAGGCTGTGACATTACAGAAATGGTGTTACATGTTTTGTGGTAACTGACTTACAAAATGCTAACACCTACAACATGCCAACACCTAAATGAACCTGACATTTCAGACTTTCCTCTGCTGATTGTTTTAAAACCACATAAGAATCACTAGAGAAGAATGGGAAAGGAAATGCACATGCTCCTGGCACTATTTCAGAGGTGGTAAAACCGGAAGAAAGGAAAAGTTTCACTTTGTCCCAATTGTGTGGGATTAGACGACAACCATTTTTTAAAATTGTAGCAAAGTTTTATTTAAAAATGTCTGTTTTGGTTGTCAACAAATATTTAAATTAGTCAGTCAATCGACACAATATGATCGGTACCTCTTCTGATTATTGACCAATTCTTTCAATCATTTTATTGTAAAAACAAGTATTATAGCTTGTCCGAATATATATATATATATATATATATATATATATATAATATATATAAACAAATCATTACAGATGATCTATTTAAATGTAGATGATTGTTAGTTGCAGCCTTGGAAATAATGATGCAACTGCTCAGATTAACAGGATTTTAGAATCAAATGAAATAAAAAAAAATGTTTAAACAAAGGTTTTTATTTATTTTGTTATTTTTGTTTTCAACTAAATGCGCAGGAAATATATAGAAATAAATAAGGATACAAATGCATACTAAACATCCACTCCTATTCTGCCTCATCAGATAAGAAGCCGTGCATACGTTTTACCTGCTGTTTAATACGTTTACATCCCTTATAAACAATAAGTGAAACAATGCTAAACAAAAATATATGAAAGACTTTTATTCAGGAAACTGAGTAAACACACCAGACTCACTCAGGATCCATATCATGATCCACTGTGTGCAATGCAATCCACCATCAGTTCATCCTACACCTGATTTGAACTCACCGTATTAGCACTTAGGTATTTTATTATATTATCTATCATTATAACAACACTGTCAAAAGAGTCTGATCTACATATGTAAACATTAGACACCTGATGTCTGCCGGTGCACATCCACATTAGAGCAGCTGAAAACCCTGACGCATGTTATTAACATGTTCACTGTGTTATTATCAGGGAAGCTACATGTCTAATGTCTGTGGGTGACATGAATGTGATGCACAGAGAGAACATGAAATGCTTTAAATGCATATGTTGGAAACGTAGCGTGAGGAATACACGGCTTCAAAACAAACAGTGTTTACAGTGAAATAACCCATTGAGCTGACAGGCTGTGCTACATGAACACAAACAGGAACACACGAGGCTAACCACTTCCACAACCACAACGTGGAACACTATAGCACGACATGTCATTCAATAACACAAACATCTATATGAGTTAGAACTCACACGGTGTCATGTCTACGGCTCAGTTACATTATCAGTTAGCCTAGGCTGCCTAACCCAGCTAGCATTAGCTCGCTGCTAGCTCCCCACATCCGTTCGGCTGGACTCGGACGGCGGCGGCGGCCCTGAGCGTCTTTATGTAAGAAAAGCCCCAAACAAAGAAGGAGCCACTCACCCTGCGAGCTGCTGAACAGGACCACCTGGAGCACAGCGACGGACAAGCACATCCGTAAGTTAGCCATGGTCAATGAATTCACGGCTCATCGCATTGGCACGTTTGGTTAGCTGACATGGGATGTGGCGAGACGGTGACAGCGAGCTAACCCGGGTTTACTAACATGGTCCACCAGCAGGCTGCAGCACACACACACACGCACGCACACACACACACGCACACACACTCGCACACACACAAACGTCACTACATAGTTGGGAGGACACTCAGTATTCCCTAGCCCCTAATACCCTAAGCTTAACCATCACAACTAAATGCCTAACATTAACTTATTCTAACCATAACCCTACAACCAAGTCTTAACCCTCAAACAGCCCATTGCATTTTTGAGGACCACACAAAAAGTCCTCACAATGATATTATTGAACCTAAATTGGCCCTCACAACTATAGATAGACACACACACCACACACACACACACACACACACACACCACACACCACACACACACACACAGATGACCTTCAGTCAGCAGCAGGTGATTGCCCCATCAGGCTTTCATTTAATCAGTTCAAGTGGAGAAAAGGTTCCTTCTGTATCTTATGAATTTGGTGTTTCACCTCTCCCTCATCACCTCCATCCACACACACACATTCTGCCCCTGGACTTAATTTGTGGTCTGATTGCTTTTGACAGCCGTCAGCATCAAAGTTGAAGCTGGAGTCATTGCTTGTGTTCGGATTATATAATCATTTGGAACACCAAGCTAAAACGAATGCAGTGTAAAGCAACGGCCCTGCAACAAATCCCCCTTCCTGAAGGTTATGATGTTCAGTTTGTGTTAAACAGATGTTGATTCAAACTGTATTTTGGAGGATGTAGTTTGTGGTGCCGTTGAGCTGGATGACATCTTTCAGAGGGGTGTTTCTGCTGTTCATCCCACCCTCATTGTTTGAAATGTGGGGGGACAAAACAAAAGGAGCTCTCGTCAACATAACTCAATCCAGCAGCACAGCAGCCGACATTCTCCAAAACAGATCATGTCACATCTGTCATATTACACATTGATCCATTCTTGAGATAAGACTATCGATCAAAACGGCTTTAAACACAACTTAATTGATCATTTTTTTCACTGTCTTTTATTTATTATTCATTTCATACTGAGTTCATGCACTCACAGAGTAAATTAGCAAGATAAATCAAATGAATTTCGTATTGGCAGTATCACAGAATTGCATAAACGCTGTACAGTATTGACAATTGACTTCTGCTGACTATTTACAAAAGATAACTTACAGCAAATGCAACAGAAAACGTATAGTATTTTATGAGCTAGTAATATAAATGAGCTATAACACAGGTGTATATTTCTTTATTTGCATCTTGCATAAGGGAATAATTGTTCAGGTTTATATACAGTGTGTGTCTTTAAGTGTTTTTTGTGAATGATGAGGTAGATACCATGACAACTTTAGCACTTGTGAAACTGAATCAATCAGTGCACATGGGTTTCATGTATATATTAAAATTATTTTAGATTCTATAAACTTCCAAAATATTAATGTAAAAATAAACTTTATTATTCTGTTCTATTTCAAAATATATATTTTTATAAATAAATGATTTGTCTCAATCTTTAAACTGAAAGCCTCAAGCTCCCCACGAGTCTCTGCAGATCTCACTTGAGGCCCTCTGTCAGTCAGTGTTCCTCTTTGTGGGTTCCCTTTTCACTGATAGTTTCCAATGTATTTGGTTTCTGTTCATTAGTCCTGATTTGAAAACATTTAAAAAACATTAGGGAGTAATCGCAGAAGCAGAAAAGCCCTTATTCTTAAAAGTCCTAGTGTTTGGTCTTCTTGCTGTCTTTCCTTTTCTCTTTCTTTTCTTTCTCTTGCTTCTCTTTCTTTTCTTTCTCTTGCTTCTCTTTCTCTTTCTCCAGCTTCTTCTTCTCTTTCTTTTTCTCATCCTTGATCTCCTTGTACCTCCATATGGGTGGTTCCAGGAAGCCCTTGATCTTCTTCTTCTTCTTTTTCTTCTCTTTCTTCGGTGTTGCCTCTGTCGGCCTGATGATATCTATCTTGGGAATGCAGCCGGATGGGAACACGCTGTTTCTCCTCGCCATGCTGCGAGGAATAAATGCAGCTTTGGTGGAGGCCAATGATAGGATGCTAGCTCGCCGCATAGTGTCGGCACAGCATGTTGTTTCGATGGAATCCATAGAGTGGATTGTGGGGATGATGTGTGACACAGAGCCGTTGCTGTGGCATACGGACGACTCCTCTAGCTTCTTGTCTGGGTGTTTCACCACCAGCTCTGGTACAGCCAGCCGCCTCTTCCCCACCTCTGGAGGGCTCTTGGGGCAGAGTGGACGGCATCCAGTTGAAATTAAGGGACTATGAACACTGGTGGTCATGCGGACCATGTGGTCAAGGACCCCGTTGTCCTGCGGGTCACGAGGTAAACTGAACCCAAATGTGTTTTTTATCCGCTGGGTAATCTTTTCCGTGGCGCTTTTCTGCCCTGTGGCCTTAGCTACCTTCTCCTTGAGCTCAGGCCATTCAGCGACATAAGTCTCACAGAACTGCTCAGCCTTTGGCCGAATGTTCAAGCGACGGAGGCGATGCAAGGTCTCATAGCGTCCTGTTTTCAGTGCCCAGTCCCGGGCACATTTTCCTTTTGTGGAGTCGACTTCGTGAATGTTTGCTCCTGGAAAGAAAGATGGTAGAGTAGAGACACAAAGTGAGCAGGTGTTAATATCTAATCAGAAGTTCAAAGAATAATGGAATCAATCCATACTATGATCTCTAGGTTGTCATAATGTGAATTGGTCTTAATGTCTTTCTTACTTTTCTAAAGATAATGCAAACAACAAATAATGACATGCAGTGATTTTAGGAAAATGTGTGTCATCTAAAAATAACTCTGCAGATGGCTTATCTCCTGCCCGCCTTCAGGACTTGGACGGCAGAGATTACTGCAGGTTGAGTTAAGATGTGGTAACGTCCTCAGAATGATCCCTTAAACCAGTCTGGCGTCATTGGCACGTTCACTCGCAAACAGAGTTAGCCAGCTTCAAATATGGACGGGTAAACCATGGGGTCATCTATTCTCACCACCAGTGCTGTAACTGTTCATTTAGAGCTGTACGAGTCCTGGGTAAGAAGCTGGGGTTTCCAGGGGTTTCAAAAATAAACAGATCTAATAATAATCATAGGACAGAAGCTTTTGTGGGAGTATGACACTGTCCAAAGTCTGTTTCACTGGAGGATGAATAAGATTAGTTTAAAGTTGAGTCCTGGCAAGACAACTGCACTAAGAGTCATCAGAGAGATACAAACGTACTGTGACACATTATCTTATATGTGCATTTATGGAGGATTGAAAGGACAATGAGTTAATTTATGTAGCTGACAGATCAAATGCACTATTAGTTATCACAATTATGCAATACAAGCTGGTTGCTTTCCAACTAATATATTCTTTTAAGGCAATAAAGCTCCTAAAATAAAACAATTTCCCAGAAGATATAACACATTATGAAAGAAATCAATATTTGTGTCCAGTAAACAAGAGAGGAAGTACTGTGCCTGACTTTATAAATCAATACCTGTGTATTTTGTGTATCAAAGAAACTTACAAATTGCTGAAAACAGAAAGTGTATGAAATAGAGTCGATAGCTGTTGTTGTATTCCGCTCTAACATACCAGCCATAACGAGGGTAGCCACGACATCATTGCGCCCGGTCATAGCAGCTTTGATGAGGGCTGTGAAACCACGACAGTCCTTTATTTCCAGGTCTATACCGGGAAAGTAGTTCAGGAGATACATGACGGTGCTGATATGACCTGGAGAGTAAGACACAAGAATTCAGAGCTTACATCAGCAGTTTATCTGAAACGTGTAACATTTGAAAAAAGAGATTACAAGAAAAATCTCAATTCACTTGAATCAGGAGCATCAGGGTGATCGCAAGTTAACAAGGTAACAGTTGTATTGCCATCACCAAATCTGAACTATTTCTATCTCCCCATGCCTCTCACAGAGAAGTTATGCACCTTCCTTAACCTTGGCTCCTGTGCATACTGCCATAGATAAAAGGGGACTCAGTATGATAACACTAATGTGTGGTGGATTGAGTTAATCTTTCTCTATCTTCACTGTATGTAGAACTGCCATCCTGGGTTATAGGCCCAAAGATATGACAATGCAGACGGAGAAAACTAAATTAACAAAATAGATTCAAACCATACATATATCTATAACTACCATTATTGTATAGTTCAGATTATTTTTGTGGCTCCATATTCTCCCCTTAATGCTTGTTTGATGCAGTATGTAAACTTTCTTATTGATGTCCTGTGTGTACAACTCACCAGCTTGGGATGCGATCATCAGTGCAGTGTTGCCTTCATTGTCCTGGTGGTTAATGTCTATAAAAGGACAGCCGTGAAGCCCATACACGATATCTATGAAACCTTTGCAGCAAGCCACCATCAAGCCATTCTGTTGTTATAAAGATAAATAACAATGAAATTAGTTTTGAGATTTTCAATTAGAAGGTCTGGATTATCATTTTTCTGAATGACCCAGACTCTCACCCAGCTGTTGATGTCCAGTTCCATGACCTCCTCTTTTGTGACCCCTCTCTCCAGAGCTCGCCGCAGAGAGACAGGATCATTGTGGGCGCATGCTTGATACAGAGTCGACACTGCACCTCTGTCCGTTACCTCTGGCGAGTATTCAGGAAGCACCGAGTCATCGGAGAGGATGCTGTCTGAGTTGTACTCGCTGGCTGACAGAGACAAACCGTCCTCATCGGGGCCTGAGCCCAGGTGTGGATCCACCGCTGCAGTCGCCATCCTCCAACAGCAGAACAGGTGAGACGGTTCTTTGTCCTTTGGCTACATCTACAAGATAAATCAAAAAATAGAAACTGGATGATTTTTACAGCAACAAAAGCTTTTCCCTCCCTTGAAAAAACCTCAATTGCACACAATGCCAAGTTGAAATAATCTCCTCACTGTAGGCTGGTGACTGGTGAATCACAACATGTACTGTATACGTCAAGCCTCAGATCTGCCAAACTGATACATCAAAAGTATCTTTTAAAAAATCTTTTTGACACTTTAACAAGCATGAGTTTGTCAGACGAGGATTATGTGGAGCTGCATGGGCTCAACGTGCCTTTAGTGTTGAGTAACTGGATCAGTATCTAAAAGCCCTGCTGAAGATACAGGAGAGCTAAATGAGGAACAACCCACCTCAGAATAAACTCAGTCACATGTGGTCCTGGTCAACTCATCGTTTGTCTCTATTTGTTTTTACAACAAAATATATTGTGTGTGTGTGTTTTCAGGCCCCTACTTCGTCCCAAGTGTGTGTTACTGAAACTGTCAAATCAACAAAGCATAATGTGATTTAACAATATTTCACATCTGTATATTAAAAATCACATGACAGTGGTTTTTCCAATGTTTTCACACAAATTGCCATGTTTGTGTTGTAAAAGAAAACAGAATAAGTCATGAAAAACCTTTAAAAACCTTTAAATGCAAAATTATTTCAAATTATTGATGCCACAGGTTTACTCAGTTCCATTTCATATAAGTGAAGAAATGTAAATACAAAGTCAGAAATGCAGCATTTCTCATCCTCCATCTCCTACAATCCTCTACAACCAAACGGACACTGATATATGAATATACATATATTAATGATAAACTTACCATAAAGTGTAATAAATCAGTTGTAGATGTATCCCCATGTTAGCTTGTTCTTCTCACAGCTTCTCTGACTGGATGCAGACTCGAAGTTTTGACTTCCTCTTACAGTCCCACTTTATGTTTTTAGAGCAGCGGACGGGTCACGCTTCGCTTCCTCCTGATACTTTACCCATTTCGAACCCCTCATATTGTCGTGATGACATAAAACTGAGAGGAGGAGCCTTCGCGGCGTCTTCACAGAGACTTTTGTGTGTTCAGCTCCTGTGCTGAGCTCATCCCACTTACCACAGCTTTATGAAGAGGATTACTTTCTACTTTGGCCACGGTCATCTTTTCGCATTACACCAGTGATTCCCACTCTATGTGCTACTTGTATGTCTTTTATTTAACCAAACTAAAGATCATTTCTCCATGTCTACTTTATATTCCCTGTCATGTAGATTCCCCATGTTTAAACTCTAAGATAATT
Source organism: Pseudopleuronectes americanus (assembly GCA_038501795.1). NCBI lineage: Eukaryota > Metazoa > Chordata > Actinopteri > Pleuronectiformes > Pleuronectidae > Pseudopleuronectes > Pseudopleuronectes americanus. Next base: position 14,100,580 of record CM076717.1, on the reverse strand, counting down.
TCTTATAGGTGCATCTGTCTGACAGGATAATGACATAAGGGGGTAATAACAATCACAACCACACCCTGTCTAGTGTCAAATGTGAAACAATGTTTATTCATGTACAACGTAAAGTATTCTGTATTCGGTCCACAAATGAGTCATTAATCCTATTGTGAAGGTTTAAAATGTTCACCGTAAACTGCTTAAGTCTGAAGAAATGAATTAATTGTTAAGACTGACCAGCAGTCAAATCCCATCAGAGGTGTCCAAGCTGCAGTGAACAAATGGGTCAGAATCCAGGTACCGATTACATCCATTCCAATTCAGTTTAATCGAAGCAACAGCAACAGAAGATAATTGGTAGAAGAACAGTGAGAGCTCAGGCTGTAATGATGGTATTTCTCAGATTTCCCACAGGATGGGGATCTTTCTCTCTTTGTTTACATTCTCTGGGCTCAGACTTCAGCCTTCATAATGCCATCCCATTCTGAAAACTCATGAGTGCTTATTTGTGTTCTAAATATTAAAATGTACAAACTATATTAATATGATTTAAATCTGAATCTCTGTTCTTCAAAGTGAAGTCTAGCAGAATGTTTGTATATTCGATGCAGTCTTTCTCCAGTTTAGATACTGAAAGAAAGGTTCTCAGGGTCTGCCCTATGATAATACGTTACTTGAAGCTCCTACTTTGGGACTAGACACAGAGTGAAACTCGTCTCTGAGGCGTGACTGGACCTGTCCCTCAGATAGCTTTCTGCAGAGAGGCCCTGAGGACAGATGACCCTGCAGTTGACCAGCTGTCCTCATTGGCCCCGAGGAGAAAAGGATCTGTTGAAGAAGTCAAATGTGTCTCTGTTGTGCTTCAGTTGGACACCAAGCAGGATAGCAGAGTTGTTAGTTCTCTCAGGTCCTTTTTTCCCGTTTGCCTATTTTTCAAATCTTATATGAAGACAGAAGAATGAGGCTGAATTTATGACCATAAGGTGAAGAAACAGGACGCCATATCAGGACGAAATCAAAAGGAGCAGAAAGAAAAGCAAGAGATGAAGACGTTGGCCAAAGTGCAAGGCAGGACTGGACAGCTTCTGGAATACAGGGTTGATAAAGTGAGTGTCTGCTCCATGTTTCCAACTTTGTTCAAATGGTTATAACTAACTTATCATGTGGCTCCACAAACATTGTGGGAAATGTAAGTGAGAGTCTACTAACTAAAAAACAAGAATACACAAAGTAAGAAGAGTATTGTTTTCAGATTTGTTGTTGTTAGGTTTTATTCTTGTAAAACTATTCGTTCTGTGTCTACTTTAATATGTTTTAATGCAATATTAACTTGATTAATTGCTTAACGTGTGATTTCAGTCTATTTTAGAATAAACATAACAATAAGCAATAATATATCAAATATATGTATATAAATAGTAAGAATAAATTCATTATGAAAGTAAAGTTATGTATGGCGGTACTCTACTTTTCCAAGTTTTCGGTACAAATCCATGAGAATAGAACAAGTTGCAAAACCTTTCTTTAATATAACATTAACCCTTTATTATTTCGTATGTCTTGTCTTCTTTGAGCCTATTCAATGTTTTGCTGTCTCCCAATCACTTTTGTCTTGTCGGAGAAATTCCTTGGATAAGATAAGAAACTACTCGGACTGAAGCAAAAATAGGACAGAGAGAAGGGTGGAGAAAGAGGGAGGTGAAACAGAGTTGAGGAGTGGTATAATTAGCCCTATCACTTTTTTTGTTCTGTTACTTTCTGACTACTAATCGACCCATCATGCACATTAAAATGCATATAGAGCCAGAATTGAATGCTTAACTAAAATATTAGGTATTTTTTGTGATTTACATTTTATTCAATTGTAAAAGAAATCTGAAAATGTAAACCAATACACAAAAACACAGACCCAGCCGAACCCCATGTTCAGTAAATCACTGTAAAGGGTTATTGAGGATCATTAAGCATGAAAGCGAGTAACAGGTGAGTCAGACAGCTTGATTCCAAACACCTTGGAGAGGTTAGAGGTAACCGTCTTCAAGAATCTGAACAATTCATCCTTAACTAATTTAGCTTTTTAACAATCACTTACTTGTGTCTGTCTTGTGTCCAAGATTTCAGACATGAGCCGTGAGAAACTGTTGACTGATGAAAACAACCGGGACACCAAGACGCAGTTCAAGTGGGCCAGGAAATCCAGTGTGGCTGCAGGATGTGAAGGTAGTGACTTTATCTACTGTACTGACGTCTTTACGTTGAGCTGAGCTATCTTATAGAAAGGAAGAGCAGTGGCCAGATCAGAGATCTCACTGAGAGTGTTGCACTTTGTCCCTGGTGGGATGTAAGAAAGTACATTTACTGTGTTACTGGACGTAAGTACATTTTTCATGTGACCGCACTTAATTAGATTCATTTTTTAGCTACTTGTCAGTTTCACTCCACTAAATCTACATATATCAGCAAATATTTGTACTTTCTGTTCCTCTTCATTTATTACAAACATTGTGTGACATGTTTGTTTGGAGTTTTATGGTTTTAAAAGTTGATGTATTCTATCAAATAATCAAAAACGAGAGTGGAATTGGTTCACTGATCCAATAACAGGAGGCAGGTAACATCAGACCCCGCCTCCTTCTTCATGGGCTATCAGTAAAGAAACACCTGAAATGGATTCTGAAGAGGCCACTGCCACTATTTTTATAATGCCATGACCTTCGCTAGACCTGGCAAGTACTTATACTTTTAATTCTGTAATTATATTTAAAAGAAAATATTTACTTACTTTTACTCAAACAGAAAATTATAATGTGATCTTTTTACTTTTATTTAGTGTATTTTTGTATATTTATATGTAAAATGGTTGAGAACTTCCCCCACCACTGCACATTGCACACAAACCTAAATAATTGACTGATTTAAGACTTGAAATACTCAAAGTAACAATTTACATCCTGATAATGCAAAAATTGCCAAATTAGGCATGTGTACGCTCATATACAGATGCATGCACATGCAGTAATCCTACATTGTGGGAGGATCAGTGTGTTACAGCTCACAGAGATCATCATTTTAGCAGTGTTTTTAAAAGCTTAACTCGACGGCCAAGAGAGCAAGAGCATTTTGATATTTTTATAGCTGTAATCTGTCCTCGGTGGATTGAGATTCCACGGTTGTGTTGGTCAGTCTGTGATGTTGCTGTGTACTTATCTGTGTGTGTCTGTGTGTGTGTGTGTGTCTCATACAAACAGCAGCTGTATTAGAGACAAATTCTTCTCTGTTTGTTTTTTTGTCCTCCTTTTTCACTGACTTTATTCACGTTTGGGTTCGGCTGAGTTTATCCATAAATCTCCTTGAATCACACAACCTGATGCCACGAGCCTGGACAGCTGTGCTCAGAAGATCATCCAGTCATGAATACTTAATCTTTGCTTTGAGATTAAATCGGCCTGCCTCCATCCAGCCCGCTCAGTTTCATGCTTCTGTTGAATATTTCCACATGGTGGTTTGTCCACAGCAGAGGAAAAGCTTCGCTACCTGTGGTCACAAAAGTGAGCAGGCAACCGATTTGTTGATTAGAGCAGATGGTCCTTAACCTTCATGTTTATTATTTATTATCTTTGTTGATCTGCAAGAGTCAACTCAGTCACTCAATCTGTTTTGATTTGGTTTTACTGCACTCACAGTAGGATTGTCTTTTTTATGATCACATTATAGATTTTTGGTAACTAGAAGTTAAAACCCACACAGCAGGAGAGGTTAAAATGTTTAGCAGTCTTTTTTTTCTTTCTTGCTTTTATTTTTTTCTCCAATCTTTTAGTTAACTTGTGACCCCATTTCCTTTAATTTGTCACTTTCTCTCCTTCCCCGTTCACCATGTAATGATTCCTCATTTCTTGTCTTGCAGTGTCCCACAATGTGAGTGTCCAGCATTTATTCATAAACCATTTTTTAGTCTACTCAACATTTTGACCTTAAGATGGCGCTAGATAGACAGTCTGGTGGTCCCCACAATGCATCCAGTAGTTGTTGAGACATTGCTCTCTCAAACATAAATTTCATTTTCACGATGGTGCTAGAGGAAAAGGGTGTACATTCATCCATTGAGGAGCATGAATAACTTTACTATATGTGATGCTGACCTGTTTTATTAGATTTTACATTTCACTGGATAAATTAAAACTTTGGTAATTGTACTAAATGAAAAGTTGAGGAATAAACAAAAGTCATTAGGACAACGGACAACCAGACGCCCAAGATTGAAAATGACCATAGAGAGAGAATCCGTTTGAAATTGTTTACTACTTGTGCTTCCTTGCTCGTTGACAGTAGGCAGGAGAGAAGGGAAGCTGATGAGGGATGTATGAAGATGGGTGGGAGGGGGAGCGTCAGGGGCGGAGGGATAAAGGAGAGGAGGTGGGACTGGGAAACAGATGCTGGCACAGCAACACTTTAGTCACCACTCCCTCCCTCGTCACGGCTCCTCCCCTTCCCTGCCTCCTCTGTTGCTCCCTCACTTACTTTTGGTCCCTCTCATAATCTTTGCCTTCTATCTGACCACACGGAACCGCTGTGGCTTTCTGCTGCTGCTCGTCTTCAAATCATGGGATAGTGACAGCGTTTCAGCTTAGATTTGGACAATGTCAATGGAGCTGTTCAACGTGCACTTTCCCTCTCATCTCATTTGAGGATTACCACGGGAACAGTGCTTGTGTATGTGTCGGTCCAGCACTATGCCTGCTTCTGATGGTCTCGGGTCCTGCAGCAGGAGTGGATCATCATGAGAGGGGGTCACCACCAGCGAGGGTGTGGGTGTCAGCACCTGTTCAGAAAACTGCTCAGCAAATGTGGCTGCTGCATTGTCCGAGTCAGAGGTACGTAGATGCTCTGCTCCTCTGCAGGACTTTTACAGTAAATGATAACGGAGGAATAAAGTCCACATGTAAAGTTTTCTCCTTTTCACTTTTCTAAAACATTCAGATTAACAGGTTGTTTTTATGTCTTTCCAAAGCTGTGGCAGACTGCTTGTTCATGAGGTTTTGTAATGTTAGCAATGCTCTCAGGTTCCCTTTCGCGTAGGACCCTGCAAAACTTGAGCATCCTTGTATTCATTCTGCTGACATGCTACTGGGAGCAACTGCCTCAGCCACATTTAGCTGCAGAAACCTTGATGAGGCTGCCAGCAAACAGTAATTTACAGAAACATTAACTAAAAAGGTACTGTCCTTTATTTCCTGTGTACTGCATATTGTATGGTATACATTACACATATATGATACAAGTGTATCTCTGACAGAAGTGTTAGCATGCTCAAACATTACAGATAGTGTTATTTCTTCTTTGAGACACTACATTGACTCTGCTATCTCAGGGGCTCTGTAGTGGGGATACCAGCAATGCTTGTGAACTTTGTGCTTCTCACTGACATAGATCACCTCGATCATTAGAGGGAAAGAGAGGAGGGAACAGTGGATTATTCCTTTAAATGCGAAGTTTGCATGGCTGCATGAAATGGAACTGTGGTGGAAGGTTCTGTTTCTGGATTTATACATTTGGAGATGAGGCAGACAGGTATTATTACAAATTATCTTCAGCTTTGGATTACATTACATTTTCAGTCTGTGTTTTTAAGGAGAGGGAGTTGTAGATAAAACAAGAGCAGTCACAGAGCGATTCATGTTCCATAGAGATGGTGTTTGATTCTTAACTGGATCTCTTGTCAAGCATTGATCGATCCCTCTATCTGCACTCGCCAATAAATCCTTCAATGAGAAAAACTTTATCTGTATCGATGACAAAAGTCCAGGACTGATTGTGGTACTTGAGGAAGACAAGAGTGTTAGGGTCAGATCTTTTTTCTTTCTTAACCAATAGTTGGAACATTAAAGGTCTCTATTCTTAACTCCATCCTATAATTCTTATTCATATATCTATACCTTGGGCGGCACGGTGATGCAGTGGTTGGCACTTTTGCCTCTCAGCATCATGGGATCAAATCCTGCCAGGACCTTTCTGTGTGGAGTTCGCAAGTTGTCCCAGAGTCCGAGCACATGCAGATTGGGGTTAGGTTAATTGGAGACATTGAATTGACCATAGGTGTGAAAGGTTGTTCGTATGTTGGCCCTGCGATGCTCAGGTGACCTGACCAGGTTCTACTCTACCTCTCGCATAATGTCAGCTAGGACTGGCTCCAGCCTCCGTGCTTCACTCAAAGGAAAAGTGGTACAGATGATGGATGGATGGACAGATGATTGTAAATATTTTTGAGAAGTTTGTTTTATACATTTCATCAGTTTTGTTTTGTCTGGTTGTAGATTTCTATTATAAATTTTAGATTCTATGATATTGTTTTTTATTTGTTCTTTTAGCAGTTGCCTTATCAGATGCGTAGTTGCTCTTCTGTATAGATACAAATGTGTGGCAGTGGGTGAAAGTGGGTGTGACTGTTGCAGTGTAAAGGCAGCTGTACACACAAATTCAAAGACACACACACACACACACACACACACACACACACACACACACACACACACACATACACACACATACACACACACATTGCGTCCCATTACTGCCCCGACCCTTAAATCCTCTGTTGTTCCAGTTGCTGGGGAGTGATTACAGAGCAGCTCTTCAGCCTTGACACACGCTAGAAATAAACGTGTGAAATGTGAAAATGAAAAGAGCCTTGTGTTGAGATGCTTTCTCACCTTTGTTCACAAAGATTAATAGAACATCTCTGACACTTTTCTTAGGGATGCACAGCGCCTTTGTGACGTGAAGGTGTTTTCTCCCATCTGACTATAAAAGATAAACCTTCTTTTGTCTGTGGATGAGTTTGCTTTTTGTTTGAATAGAAACACTAGCCATCACAGTCAGCATAGCACCTGCTCTCTTACTTCCATGTAATCATTTCTTCTCTACCTCCATATATTTTTTATACTGTGGTTTTAGGATGGAAAGCCATTGCTGCATTTGTCAGTTTTCATTGTTCTTCTTGCAAGTTGTTCTTATGTGATATGGAACCTCCTAATTTGATTTTTCAGGCGTCTGATCTTCCTTTACTCCCTTAAAGACTTCTTTCTTATTATAAATCCTTAATTCGGGAGTCCTTCCTTCACATTTTCAGTTAATTTGTCTTAGCTTGATTAGAAATTTACTTACAAAGTCCTGATAACAAGTCATTGTATTTGTAAGCACTAGTGTAATAGTCTTTCTATAGTTATGAATTTTGGTTCAACACAATCCTTTTGAGAACATTTTGATGCTTTGAGGACATTTTGGATTGTCCTTAAAAATTCAAAGAGCTGTTTTTAGGTTCAGACTTGGTTTGAGTTTAAGACCTTGTTTTGGGGTTAGGGTTAGAATTAGGTTTGGGTTAGGCTTTGAGTTGCAAAGTGCAGCAGAATTTTTGAGCTTAGGGTAAGGAGCTAGGGAATGCATTATGTCAACGAGTTTTTTCACATCTAGAGAACCAGGTGTGTTTGCATGTGTGTGTGTGTCTGAGGTCATTATTGCTTGTGAATTGATGATTAACAAGCACAAAAGTGTGTATTGACACAGCACACCTACGTTTGATGTAGACTTAATACCAACTCCTGCTATTTTAATTTTAGTGGTTGATTGTTGAATGCTTTTATACAGTCTTGGAACCAAATTGATCTGCATTTGAACTTGATTTGTATCAAATCACACAACTAGAATCACACTCAGTAGAGTCAGAGTGCATGCCTCTGCCAAGGCCTAGCAGTCCCCTTCAATTCAATCAATCCTTAAAGCCAAGGCCACATTACTTTATTTCAGTTACATGGAAGCTGCAGGTTTTCTTGCCGTAATGGTTATGTACAGTAGTTGATTAAAGCTTATCCCTTATGAAACCACATAACCTCTGCTATCAGCATTTTTATATGGGTCAACACCAAATTGCACACACTTATAGATATTAGTCCGCTAACTATGCTGATATTTTTCATCAAGTTCCATGAAATAAGGATATTGGTGAAAATGTCAAAAAAACAACCTGGCAATGTTACAGAAAGTGATAAAGAATTGCTGGATCTGCCCCTTTTTCTGAATCCACGCCAGAACGTGTTATTTCCTGACCCATGTCCCAGTTTCTTTGAAATCCGCTCAGTACTTTTTTGTTATCCTGCTGCCAAGCAAACAGACAAACTAGAAAAAAGAAACAAACCATCATAGATGAATACACAACATCCTTGAATGAGGTGATTAGTCAATTATAAATCGTATCCCAACTAGCGAAAGGTTCAGAAAACACAAACAACTCCTTAATTTACACAATGTATATCACATAAAATACCCATTTCTAAGAGATGAAATCATTAACACTGTCACCAGATCCAGTCATATTGGGCTCAAAAGGTCTGCTGCACTTCCTGTTGAAATGCTGCCAAGAAAAATAAATTCTCAGTCCACTCACTGTCATCTGCAAAACTACACATCAGCCACTTTCACATGGTCCATATCCATTGAATCCTGAGGACTGATGCACAACTTTATGGATACAGATGAGATTAATAGAATACATACATGCATATAAATACCAAAGGGCTAGTGGCTAATGTAGATTTAAGGTTCAATCAAAGGCTGCAGGGGACAACATACATATTTTAAATCTCTATCTGGAAGTAGTTTGGTAGATGCTGGTCTTCTGTTTGTTTTTTCCAGCTCTATGTTGGACCCTCTTTCTTCTTTTTCGGATTCAGACCTTTTTCTAGAATGTTTTTTGGGGCGTGAGATAAAAAAGCTAAGAGTGACCACAGTGTACGACTGAGAGTGCACATCAGCAGCCTGAAGTGGTGTGGGAAAAAGGAAGTGCTGGCATGAGCAGTGCATGTCCAACATTGTCGAAAACTGTAACTGGGTCATATGTCAATATGCAGGATGTTAATCTTAATCGTGTTGTCATTGTTTAACAACAAAAACAATTGGCTGACTAAATCATTGCTGATCAAAGAGATAATCACTGGTCTTATTCAAGAAATAAAAAAAGAGGGAACACAAAGCAGGCGTAACACTGATATCAATATCATGAGAGCAAATTATGTCAACAGAATCTAGATGCCCTTTGAAATGACTGGTATGTTTCAGTTTGCTAATACAAACTTGATCACATATTGACAGGTGACTAGTGGATAACCATATACGTTAGCATTCAGCTGTTGCAGTATTTAAGAGAACTCCACAAATTGAGATTGCACTCCTGCAATATTGTCGGATTCATCATAGACAGGATCAAAGTCCATTCCAGGCAATTCAGTCAAAGTTGTTTGACTAAGCTGCCTCTAAATAGAAGCTTAAACTCCATTCTATATTTTGTATTTTTTTAACTAACAGTAATATGGTGCAATACAGCTCACATTCGTGCTGAATGCTAAAGGTCTGGAATTAAATCTGTGGAGCCAGCAAGTTGACATGTTTATGTATTTGTGCTTGTGGCTGCACATGCGTGTGTCTTTAATTCAATTAATCTGTCGTCCTTCCTGATTGATAAAGCTGTGCACCAATTCTCAGGATTGAATGTATGTGGATGATGTGAAAGTCGCTGATTCATGGTTTTGGGGATGACATGCTGTGTAGACTGAAAGGTATTGTTCTTGGCAGTATTTCAACAGGAAGTGAAGCCAATCTTTTGACTGGATCTGGTCACAGTTATGAGGATTTCGTCCATCAACATGGTGGTTGTAGAGTGAGTCATCAACTAACCAGAGGGTTGGTGGTACAATCCCCGGTTTGTTTGAATGTGACTTGTATTGTGATGCACTTTGAGACAAGAAAAGCACAATAAAGAACATTAACATAATATTAAGCAACACTTAACTAAGCTCCTGTATACATGTGGCACACAACTGAAGGACCAGCATGTCACATGTGCAACACTGTAGTCATGCTTATGGTGAAGAGAGAAAGAGAGAGAGAGAGAGACCACCTTAACAGAGTGATGTAAAGTAGGTCATGGACGCATCACTCTCTTCCATCAGTGCCAGATGAGCACAGATGTACTCTGTGAGAACAATATTCTCATTATACATCCGACATTATAAGATCGGTTTATTTATGTTCGTAATGTGACTCTTAACTGTAATAATGCCTGATAACTTTAAAGGGGACATATTATGACCATTTTACAACAAGTTGATATGGATCCTTGGGGTCTTAATGAAATTTCTGTAACATATTTTGGTCAAAATACCACAAGGATCATTTAAAACAGCACCTTTTTACCTGTCTAAAACATCCCTCCTCAGATTAAGCCGCCTGACAGGTCTCCACGTGTGGAGACACATGGGGGGGGCGGGGACACCAGCGGAGACATGAGGGAGACACTGCGGAGATGGCATGGAGTGTCTCCCCTGTGTATCCGCCGTGTTAATTTTGGGAATAACAAAATAAACAAAGTAAATCCTCAAAGTTTTTCCTTTTCGGAACCTTAATCCATCCATCAATCTGGATGCTCCAGAAAATTTGTGTTTCACGTGAAACCACCTCCACGGCTGACAGGTCTTATACAAAGCAGCCTCAGCGTGTCATCACGGTGGTCACAGAGAATGTTCATTCAAAATTTACGTTTAAACATTTACCATTGAATGTATAGATTTACAATAACAAAATAAATGTGTTAAATATCATGTGGATGTTGATGACATCTGCATGTGTGGATGCGTCCTCTGCCTGCGTGCTTACAAACACTGCTGACAAACCCTACAGTGGTCCAACTGTTGCTCTGTGAGAAAATGTCACATTACATAATCATCTCAAACAACCATGACAGCTCAGCAGTGATCTGGACGCAAGTGACCAACACGCACCGATAAGGGACAGCTCAGAGGAAGTGGTGATGCACAAGGCCTAAAGTAACATGTGCGGTAATTTCAACCGATGTTGAGATGGACGTTAGTGGCCCTGTGTCTCTGGGTGATGACCAGTGATGCCGGTAACGCGCTAATTAGTAACGCGCTACTCTAATTTGACCACTTTTTTCAGTAACGAGTAATCTAACGCGTTACTATTTCCAAACCAGTAATCAGATTAAAGTTACTTGTCCAAGTCACTGTGCGTTACTATTTTGGTATTTGTGGTTAAACCACTGGGCACGTGCCGCGGCTGGGGGAGCAGTCGCCCTCCTCTCCACGGCTCGGTGTGCGGCACGCCTTGATGTTTTTTTTTGGGGGGGGGGTCCTCGTTCGCGGCGTCTCACGGTGTCGCTGATGGGGGGGCTTTCCTGGGCCGCGGGTCGGTGTCCGTCGCCGGTGCAGAAGGCGGGGACCGGTTGGAGGGGACCGGGTACGGCGGCGGCGGCAGCGACTCTGGACACGTGTCTGTCCCTTCTCGCGGATCACCTCAGTTACGGCGCCCGCTGGGGGAACCCTCCGTTCGCGCGGGGGGCCCCTCCGGCGGTTTCTAATAAAGTGAGTGTTGGCAAAACCGGTTCTCATTTTTATGTTTTATGTTATGTAACTGTTTGCATGAAGGAATTTATGATCCTTCTGTGAAATGGAAATGACAGAAAATACAGAGGACAGGCAACACAGCACACACGAGACAGATTATGTTTGACACACACAGGCTTGTATTTTTTGTGTTTTTAACCACATAGCAGCGGGGGATGACAATGTCGACTGGAAGATCTAGAACGTTTATTCCAGGATAAAATAACTCATGGCCTAAAGAGGATGCATACCATTGATGCTGTTGATCCGCTGGCTTTTCCTCTCACAGTTTCTATTTGAACAGGTGCTACTTTTCTTGCCTTTACGGCACTGGTTAAGCCGCTTATTAAACTCACAGACCAGTTGCATGTGTTGTAAATCCTTTCATGTCATGCCAATGAAATCTGTGAGTTCTGATGAGCATTCTGACTGGAGTTGCTGAGTGAGTTACAAACGTCAGGGCGAGAAGAGAGAAGAGAGAAGGGAGAAAAGACAGTGAGAAGAGAATCAGAGAGAAGTAGGAAAAGTGAAGCTGTTCAGTTGTTAGAAAATGGGAAAAGTTTCTTGGATTTGAGAATCAATTGTTGACTCAGACCGTACATTTCAATATATATGTATACGTCGAAACAGTTATTGGACAGTTTACTATGAAATGTCTGACAGACTTCTAGGTTCCCTTCAGGATATATTATAATAAAACACAAAAACACACAAACTCTATTTCTCTCTCTCACATGCACAAACACACACACACACACACACACACACGCACTCTGACCCTCTTCTCTCACCTCTTAATCAACCCATTACTGAAATGAGTGTGCGTCACTGCATGAGTGAAGCTCCAGACAGTGAATTCATTTAATTGCAGTCTGATTTGAATCCAGCCTACTTTGAAGGTCTAGATTGTTTTGAAGGAGACAGTTTTTCTTCTGTGTGTCAGTTTTAAGGAACCAGCAAACGCACAAGAACTGAATAAAAGCATCACAATAAAAGCTACTGTCATGAATTCCGAATGTGGTATTTGTGTTTAGGGAGGATTTAGCTGGTTCCCATCGAATAGAAGAAATGAAATGGAACAGGAAGAAAAGCCATCACTCACTATGTTACTGTCACTGTGGGGTCTTGTTTAATGGCTGTATCAGGCAGTTTTGGCAAATGTCTGACCCAGATTTTCACTGGCTCCTTGTTATTATAATCACAGCTTACATAAATGTGCTGACAGGGAATAGTGGCTTCTGGGAGGAGTCCAAATCGACAAAGTGGGGCTGCTGAAAGATTCCTCTTTGCTACGATCAGCAGAACACAGTGAAATATTAGTTTGTGGATGCTTGATTAAAACAGTGTGGTTGAGGATTCGGCACCAGTTTCCACAATCCACAGACTTACAGCGGGAAACAGGATCCAGCTGTAGCATTAAAAGGCTGTCAGCTCCGGTGCTGGTCCAGCTTGAGGTGTAGAATGAGGTCAGTTCAGTTGAGTGTTTCTTTTAAATGCTTGAGTCACTTTAGTTTCCACACTATAATTTTGGCACATTGGTTTATTCAGAGTAGCCAGAGTTGTAGCGAAGATAAATTTCACCACAGTTGGTGAAGGCTACATAATTTAAAAGTGTAATTCAGTGTTTCATAACTGCCGGTTGCAGGAAAAATGATTATACTGAATAACGAGTGGAAAATACATTTTCTACTCACGTACTGTTCTCACTGTGGGCAATTTAGAAGTAGATGGATTACAAATAATACATTCTTCATTTAGTTTAGTTCAAATTAGTGTCACCTTGACCAGATTCAACACTAAATAATAATACTAAAACTAAATAATAATAATATTTATAATAATATCATTAAGCATAGTAACAGTAACAGTAGTAGGTGCCATTTGGCTCCGTAAGGAATACTTTTTACATTGTAAAAAAGAACAGGGATACAAATGTTGTGATCTCGTCACCAAACTTTTGTTTTAACTAGATTTTCTTGAAACAAATGTAAACAGTTAAACTGTTTTCCAAGATTTACAGTTGAGTTAATGAATCCGTTCTCATGAGAGCAGATCTGTGTTTGTTATAATTTAGGTCTGGTGAGTACAGTAGCTGCAGCTACTTAAGTTACAGTTAGAGCTTAACACAGGAAATTGAACAACATTTTTGTGCAGAAATCTGTCTGAAGCATCTGACCTTAGAGGATGTACTCAACAATTAGCTGCTGTATTAAAACTCAACTCTAAACCCCCCTCTCTGTCTCTCTCTGCAGCAGAGTCGTACTCTGTGGCGGGCAGTGATGGTAGTATCACCCCATCAGTGGGCCCAGTGCCCCACCACGCCTCAGGCAACTCCAGCCCCTGCTCACACTCCTCGTCTGGAGGAACACGGCACCCTGTCAGCGCTCTGAAGAAGTGGCTTACCAACCCAGTCCGCAAACTGAGCTCTGATGCCAGAGGAGGAGCAGGAAAAGCTGAAAAGCAGATGTGCAGGCCAGATGGCAGGCAGCCGCCATTGCATCTTTCCAACAGTGAGGCTCAGCTGAGGCCTCTGGAGCCACTCAATAACTACAGCATCCTCCCCTCTGGAGACACGGTACAGTTTACTCCTAAATGTACATTTATTCCTGATGACAAAACATGTTCAATCAGCCTGTTTCTAAAGGCTATTTATTTTTAAATTATACAGATGTGGGGAGACGGTCTGTCAAGTCCAGCTGCTTCTTCTCCTACACAGCCGTCCTGTCAGAGCCATGTATCCTCCCTCCTGCAAGGCAAAGAAACACAGAGTCTGGTAATGGCTCTTTTCTATTCTATTCTATTTTATTCTATCCTGCACCTTCACTGACGTAATAGACTCACAAACCCCCAAAATGCTAAATAATACTGTAATTCAATTTTGATCTATTGGTAATTGAACAGGATACTGAGTTGCAGACGTTCTCATCAGAACATATATTTCCTAAGTTAATCTCATTATTTGTAAACATTTTATAATATTTGAATTACACATCTTGCAAGTAAATCTTGCTCTGACCATTCAGCTCTTCATTCTCTTCACAATAACCTTGAGCTTCTCTAAAAATCAAACCCTTAAAGTTCCACTCCAGGACCTAAATTTCAAATAATGCTGGTGTCATGAGCCAATAATTTACATTTATATATTCCAAAGCATAAACATAAGAGTCAAGCCAACTCATTCAAACTGTGAATCATTACAATGCAAACCCAAACATGCTACGGAGAGTTTATAAAATGTGAAATGACTCTTATTTGCTCACATCATTTAAATTCCACAAATTGTCCCAAATCAGCACAACGTATTCTCAAATTGTGTGTGTGTGTTGTCACACACAAGCAGACACACATGTGCACTTAGCACTTCTTTCTGGAAACTCAACACTGGAGTACTTTGACTCTTTGAAAGTCTGTGGTGAGAGGAATCACTCCTGTGGGCTTTTGTAGACGGCATCTGGAAGTAATCAACTATAGCCAAGCAGCGTGAAACAGGGTCAGGGGTGGGGGTGAGGAGTTTACTCAGAAATTAGAAGAAGAGGCGAGCAGGCAAGGTGAGAAACAGGCCGGTGGATGGTGGACAACTATCCTCCAAGGATCACCGAGTCAGGGTTCATAAGCTTTACATAACTGATAAGTAGGAACTCTAGAGATTTAAAAAAATCCTTTCACCTATCAAGTCTGCTTGATAAATGACTGCTCTCACTTGTAAAGTTCACAGTCAAATAGTCTGTTGGGATGAAATTATGTCATAGACACATTCAACTTCTTATTTAGTTTGGCTCCTTCCCTTCGCTCTACTCAGGTCAGTGTGAGGAGAGAAACTTCTAAACTCTTTGAAGAAATTGTTTGACAATTCAGGAAATGCTTTTATTTATTTTCTTACTGAGGGTTAAATGTGAAGATTGTCTGTTCAGCCAGTACGTTGCCTCCAGTTAGGTCAGCACTGAATAAAAACTGGAAACAGGGAATTAATGGGGCATTCATGTGCTCCTCGGAACGTCGCATTTCCTGAGGTGTGAAGTTAAAATCGTTTGTATTTATATATAATGTTATAATATTTGCATGATAACAAAGAGCAAAGTAAAAGGATCAGGTGTGACAGACATTTAAAATGGATACTTTTTTGAGAGAGAGGTATTAAATCAACAAAAGCAAGTATATGTCCCTTTAGGCTGAACTATTCATTTAAACTTCTCTTGGTTTTTAGAGGATTAATGCAGTTAGAGAGGAAACAACATTAGGAGCAAACACAAAGTGACTTTCAGCAGTTTCACTGGTGAAATGGAGATGGAGTTTGAAATGAACCTCAGATGTTGTTTCACATGCTGGCACAATGTGTGTGGCTGCTGAGTAAGGACAAGAACAGTCCACTCAGATACAGAGTGCGAGCAGAACATACAGGCCTTGCAAAAAAAGGTTAAAACAAACAGAAAGAGCATATTTGACCTACAAACTGCCTCCACAGGAGGATTATTATCCAGTGTGCCGAGGTAGAGAACAAAATGTGGCGAGACAACAGTATGTCAAGAGGATTACAGTCAGATTCACATGAGTTTATATTGCTTTTAGGTGAGGACATGTCTTAGTTATATAACTACTCTCCTTACCCCCGACCTCTTTTTTATGACTTGACAAATTGTGCAAGGGTTGCTCATTATTTGCCTCCATCCATCAGGCCTGATTCTTCTTTACCCAACAGTCTCCTCAGGAACAAGGAGAGATATTAAAAAGTGATTATTACTCTTAGGTTACTCGAGATTTAGTGGGTGGCACGGCTTTCCAAAAGAGGATCAGCTAAATTGTACCACTCATGTGAATTAAGACCTTTGCAACTTCTTATTTTTCCACATAGGCGTGCTGGCTTGGAAAAAACTCTGTGACCCCCGTGTTATTATCATAATTATAATTATGTGCCATTATTACATAGTTCATACTGATCTGTCAATGTGCACGCAGCGTTTTTAGTTACTACTTAACTACTTAACATTGATTCAGTTACTGAGGTGCAGTGTTGAGCCCATTGCACTGGGTCACCAGACAATATTCTGCTTCACAAATTTATATATATTTTTTTTACTGTCGAATGTTTTCAGATCTTTGCTTTTTGGGAAAATATTGGATAATTGGACTCTTTTGGCCTAAAACAGCTTGTTTATTTGAAACCATCTAAAACCGGACAAGGGGCCCTAACTCAACGCTGCTTTGACAGAACGGGCCACATGCCTCACAACTGGTTAGATCTTTAACATTGGAGATCACAGACTGTATATAAAGATGGACAACGTGTCTCCACAATACAGAAATGAAGACAACAAATACCGGAATACGAGAACTGCCATGCCTTTTGCGATGGTCATTTCCAGCCAGAGTCTGGGCTGGGATGGGGTCTCAGTAACCAGTTCCCGCTGATACACATGCTTAACCAATTACTGAAAGCTGTTCTGTCTTGCTTTTGTGTTTCAGAGTCAAAAATCCAGCATCAATACTCTCCAGGGCGAAGACAGCTGCGTCGTGACTGATGACTCAGGAAGTCAGTGGTCTGCCACGGTGGACAGTGAAGAGGAGAGAAACGTTGCCTTAGAGAAGAGCATGTACGTGCCAACTCCACAATAAAGCAACAGCAATCGTTTCACTTTCTTGCTGAGGTGTAGAGGAGAAGATCGATGCCATACTATCACATCTGTACAGTAAAATGTGATGCTTGAACCAGTAGATTGCTCAGCCTTGGTGTACAACATAGAAATAGGGAAACAGCTACACAACACAACAAAATCTGCCCACCAGCAAATCTTAAATTTACACATGATATCTTGAGTATTGTATTTTTAAAACTACCACAATGTAGAATATACAAATTGTAGTGTAAAGGTGGATATTTATCAGACTATCTCTTGGCAAGAAACACTACTCAACAAATATCCAACACATAAACAGTCACAAAACCCCCAATTGTTATTTTTACACTCATAACTTCTTTAAGTTCTTATTGAAGAAATTAGATAGACAGTAATGGGTTCATTAGGAGGCTTCAGAGGCTTTTGATCAGACTAGCCGTCTCCCCTTATTACAGACTTTATGCTAAGCTAGTTATAGGAGCCAATCCTGGGGCTCGAGCACCAACACAAAATGCCAGAACCCACACATGCCAGTCCAGTCTAAATGTTGGTTAGTTTCACTCAGTCAGAATATTGATTCGTCGCTTAGGGCTTTGGGTTAGGTTTGGGTTAGAACGAGGATTATGGTTTGGGCTCGTTTAGGGTTAGTGTTTCAGTGTGAGGTTTATTTCGGGCGTGGGGTCAGGGATCCTTCTGTAACCAGTGATAACATAAAGCGATGCATGTGGCATATTTAACCAGCTGCTGTCTGGAGTTTCATTTTTACTGTGCGGTTCATGGTTCAGGGCTCAACTCATCTCATCCTGACACATTTCTGAAAAAGTACATTTCTAGTTGGATTTTGCCTGATCATCTTTTACTTGTTTTGAAACGTCTCTTTCAGATACGTGCTCACAGAGCTGATAGAGACAGAGAGGTTGTATGTGGAAGATCTTGGACTCATAGTGCAGGTGGGTCTCCCTTCAAAGTTTCATGACATTTAAATCTCTGAGTCCTTAATTAATAACACTCTACAATATTAATGCCATATGTTTAAGTTTTGTTCTCTGTGGAAACTGATTATTGACACGTGTGTGTTTGTGTGTGCGTAGGGCTACATGACCAGCATGGCCAATCAAGGAGTTCCGGAGGACATGAAGGGGAAGGACAGGATTGTGTTTGGAAACATCCACCAGATCTATGACTGGCATAAAGAGTGAGTCAGAGATGTCTCCTCTCTTTGTCGTCTTTTTCCCCCCCCTCACTGCCTCTGAATCTGAACGATGTCCCACAGTTTCCGACCTTCTCCTGTTTCATGACGGTTTGGTGTGTCACGTCCCCTGTGGCTGTTTGTTTCTTGTCTCTATGTTTTTGCATGTGTTTTGGTTTTAGGACTGTTCCTGTCTGACTGCCTGTGCTCTGTGTCATACAGTTATTTCCTGGGAGAGCTGGAGAAGTGTGTGGTGGATCCAGACAGCCTTGCCCAGCTCTTCATCAAACATGTGAGTGATGAGGAGAAGGTTCTTGTTTTGAGTTTGACTCCAGGCTGCAGGTGTCTCTCAGCTCAGAGCTCTAACTGTGTGTGTTGCCCCCTGTCGTCCAGATGTGTCATCATCTTACAGATCAGTCATCTGCAGGTGCAGCTGCAGAAGAAATGCTCTTGTAAACACTCTCCATGAAAAATATCCGCACCCACCATGAACATATTGTTATTTACTATATGATTTATATTATACTATATGTTATTATACTTCAGTATTTAACAATGAAAAAAACACTTTAAACAATTCTCCACAAATATATAAATGATGGAATTGAAAGATGATGATACAATTCAGTGAGCACTTCTTACCACAGCAGTACAATGTGCCAACTTTTCTAGCTCAGCTTTTTTATCCCCACTCCAGTCAGCGTAGTCTAGCATGCCTAGTTAAATCAGAGCAAATTAAAATTGCCTTAATGAAGCAGAGTTCCCGATTAAATAAGACAAAAAATGTCCACCAAACTCTTCAAGGGAAAGGGAAACAACTTATTTTTAAGGAAATGAGGACAGGGAGCAGTTCAGAGATTTTATTCCCTCTCTCACGTTTCGTCACTCTGCCTCTCGCACACAGACGTTTCATCGTCGCTGCCACATGACCAGTTTCTCTGTCTTAATCTTCCAGGAGCGGCGTCTTCACATGTATGTGGTTTACTGTCAGAACAAACCCAAGTCAGAGCACATCGTCTCAGAGTACATAGAGACCTACTTTGAGGTGAGTCACCTTTGATACCACAGTGAATCTTACTGGAGCTCCTTAAAGATTTTTTCCATTACTCAGCATTTCCTCTCTGTTTTCTCCCTGCCAGGATCTCAGGCAGCAGTTGGGTCACAGGCTGCAGCTCAATGACCTGCTCATCAAACCTGTTCAGAGGATCATGAAGTATCAGCTGCTGCTGAAGGTCTGGTTGTTAAGCATGAATCTGCGTGCACAGCACTGCAACATGATATTATTATGTGTGCTACTACACATGATGACATCATTCCTATGATATGATTATAGTTTTTTTGATATATAAAAGGTTGTTGAGGTTGTGTATAGCTTTCAGGATCCAGTGATACCTCAAAAAAGCATTTTTTTAACTCATGCATGAAGTCTTTTAAACTTTCTGCACCGTGGCTTCCTAATGTCATTGGGATACATTTTCATAATCAATTCAAGCTTCAGATTTTGTCTCTTACCCTTTTATTTGTTGCAACATATTGGAAAATGCATTTTTGGACCATTATTTTGTGTTTTTCATCTTTCGAACTTCGATCAATCAACTCATAAAGTTAATCATCAAGTAACACTAAGTCTTGTACTGTTGAATCACACAGACACAAACAAATTTCAAAGTAAGATCCTGTCTTTGCTTGGCATCTGCAGGACTTCCTGAAGCACTACAGTAAAGCAGAGAAGGATGTTGAGGAGCTGCAGGTACAAGTTCAGTGTGAAATGTAAAACACAAATGAAAAGTATTCAGATTCTGCATATTTCTTTGTACCCTAATCTTGTTTTCACTTTTTGATTCTACCATCATCCAACCTCCTCCTCAGAGGGCTGTGGAGGTGATGTGTTTTGTGCCAAAACGCTGCAATGATATGATGAATGTCGGCAGGCTTCATGGTTTCGAGGTGAGAAACTGAATCTTATTTTTTAAATCTCTCATCAGAGGCTAAACACGTATCCAGGATCTCTCAGAGTGTTGGTGACACACATGTTGTTTCAGGGTAAAATCACAGCGCAGGGGAAGCTGCTCCAGCAGGACACCTTCTCCGTCAGTGATCAGGAAAGTGGCTGCGTGTCCAGAGCCAGGGAGAGGCGGGTTTTCCTGTTTGAGCAGCTAGTCATCTTCAGCGAGCCAATCGACAAGAAAAAAGGCTTCATATTGCCTGGATACACTTTTAAAAACAGCATCAAGGTAAGAGTAACTTATTATTCTAGTCATGTTTGGTTAAAACTGTTTTTCTCAATGATTAACACAACTCCTGTGTGCACTCTGCAGGTCAGCTGTTTGGGTGTGGAGGAGCACACAGAAGATGATCTGTGCTGTCTGGTCCTGACCTCCCGGGGGAATGACGGCAGCGTGACACGTTTCATCATGCAGGCATCGTCTCCAGAAACACAGCTGGCTTGGTTCAGTGACGTGGTCCAGATCCTAGAGAACCAGAGGAACTTTCTAAATGGTATCAGAGCTCAATGTTTCCTCAATAGAACCGCAGACTTTGGTTTGATGAGTGATGTGACGTCTCTTCCTGTCCTGTGTAGCCCTTCAGTCCCCGATAGAGTACCAGCGCAGAGAAAGCAAGTCAAGCAGTCTGGGCAGAAACATGAGGTCTCCATCCGTGTCAACATCTGGCCTGGCACCTCAGTTGTCAGCATCCATGGACCGACGTCAGCAGCCCCGCCTGTTGTCTTACAACACCTCCCTGCCCTCTCTGCATCCGCCCAAGCACAGCCCTGCCAACAAGGTGGTGAGTGTACAGAAGTGCTACCTCACTCATTCACATGCAAAGACCATTCTCTTTCTCTTGCGTCTTCTTTATTTGATTCCTGTCTCTGTTTTAAGGTTTCCAACCCTTGTGCTGTGACACCTCGAGCAGCTCACCTGCCACTCTCCTCCCACCAGCAGCTCAGGTTGAGCCCAGAGGTCAGACTGGACCGTGGGATCGACGGTCTGGCTCCCTGCAGCCCACACAGCCTGCAGGTACAGCCGTCTTAGACATAGCATTTCACATCAATCACAAACTTCTGTCGTCAAAGTAGTTCAGGTGAACACAGTTTAGAGTTTCACTGAGCTGAATAAACAGTCTGAGCGAGGGTTTCATCTTTTAAAGAGTAACTTACTGGCTGGAGACATAGTGACATGATTACTGGGTGCAATCAGTGGTTTTTCACCCAAGAAGAGTGGTGAAACAGGTTAAAGGTTCTCAAGTCTTTTTTTACTTCAGTAGAAGAAAACAGTATTAGCAGATAAATCCAAACATTCCGTGTGTAAGAGAATGTTGAAAATCATTTTTATGCTGCAGGTGATTAACTGCTTGATGCTGTTTCACTAAACTAAAGCATCAATCACATAAATAATCTTAACATATTTTCCATCATATTTTTGTGTTGCATCAGACTCTCATAAAGCTGTAAATCTAACTTGTTTCTTTTCTCTTGTGGTACTTAAACTGACCCAGTGAAGGAGCAGGTTAGCTGGTCTACACTGTTGAGTGTTCACTGTGTACAGAACAAAACGATTCTTCTTCAGTTTTCAGTTGTGCAGATGAGTGGAGCTGTTGTCTCTGTGGCAGCAGCCTGAGGCTGTTGGTCGTCATGATCTCTGATGATGAGGGGAAATGACTCTGGTCGCCTTTGTCAAATATCCTGTTGTTGTTTCTGCGTGGATTTAAAAGCTTGGACGACTTAAACTGTATCATAGAGTCTTCTAGTTTATGAGAAACCCACTGACCTGCAGTGTTATCTTTTACACCCAGACTTCCACTAGGAGGAGGAAATGGTTTGATCACAGAGCTCCAATTAATCAGGTTTATTTGGCCTGATTCCACAAAGTCCTTCTTGTCCTTTCATCTCCCTCTTGGTGTTTTTGGATCTGCAGAGTTTCCATCCGGCTTTGGGTGCAGACACACAAACGTGTTTCCTTTTTACCTAAGCTCATCTGAGGTGTTGATCCCCCAGTCCTCAAGACTTCCTTAAACGTTTATGACTCACTGTCGGTTTCTCAACAGCAGGATCTGACAGATACTCCTATTATTATTAAAGTAAAATCCAGCACCAGTGGTTAAACAAACCCTAATGCGTGTCAGCTTTGGAGAAGAACAAAAATTGATTTCTTTATCAACAATGTATCAAGTGTCTTTCGGGAGTGTGATGAATGAACAAAGTAGTATCACCGGCCTCTGCAGTTTTTTCCCTCTGCTCAGTGTTTTAGCATCTTTCAGCTCGCTGTTTTGGTTGCCGAGCCAACATATTTATTTCACAGTAGACAAATCTTTTATATGAATCAATGATCTATAAACCCAGTTAACCGGCTCATCGCCCAGAGCCAGACAACTTGCTGCTGATCATAGTGAAGAGTTTAGCTTTTTCTCAGTACTCGGTGGAGACCAAAAACAGAGCTAAAAGGAGATTGATATATTGGACTTACTTTCAACAGGTGGCCAGAAACATGAGACCAAATCCCAAATCAGTGATAATGTTGCTCCGTGTCTCCTGGAAGGTGTAGTAACACGTCAAAGTTGCCTTTACAGCTTGTTTTGCTGCCCCCAGGTGGCCAAAAAATATATGTATATATGACAGATCATTATTACCAGACAGATACATTTCAGAGAAACAGCAGATGTTGGGTTGAAAACGATATTCAGGCAGTTCTTCATAGAATTACACACGCAAAGTTGTTCATACCTTTCGTAATCTATCTTACAAACCGTTTCATGAGAATACGTTGAAATAATAAACTCATTGCTGTTTATTCTCCTCTCAGTGTGTGACAGCAAACTTACAAGCGACCATGTTAAAGGATAAGGGCCGGACTTATTCAGCACATCAACCAAACAACCTGGACCGGCTCACGGAGAGCGAGCAGTGACAACCTGGGATGACGCATGAACTCACTTTGTCTGGACTGAGCTGCTGAGTTCTTTGTCAGCATGATTTGACTCTTTCACTCCTCTTTCTTCAAGGTGTCAGCGTCCTCACATCATGTTCCACAACTTCAATGCAGGGTTTTCTTCAGATACAATTGTGTTGCAGGCTGATCTGGCTCTAATTAGGCTTTTGTCCATTCTGCACACCCTGCATATTCACATCTGCAGATGATGACATGAGATGAAATGCGAAAATATAGTTCTGAAGCACCACGGACACTCTACTTCTTTGTTTATGTATACATTTTGTTACATTTTTCCTCCCTGATTATTTTTGTAATAGATAATATTTTTCATAAAGGACCAAATCCACTTTATTCTCCCTCAGAACTGTGCTCACAGTCATGCTCTGTGTCCTCAAATGACTGTTTCCTTGAATTCACTGGGCGGCCGTAGATTCCAGCCTCACTGTGGGATCTGAATCCATGTGAGTTGTTTTGTGTGTCTGTGAATTCCTTCAACATAAAAGAATAGCTTGTGCTTCCCCATTGGTGAGCTATTTAAATCCAGCTATTGTTAGAGCGTTATCTGCACTCAACACACACGTGTAACACAAAGCTTGTCAAAATCAAGCAGAAAGAAAAAAAAAGGGAACAAAGTAAAAAAAATGGAGGTGCTCATAAGTCACTGTCGTCTTGTATGTAAATAGTCTCATGTCAGTTCAACTGTGACTTGTTATGTCCTGATACACAGAAATAAAAAGACATGCTGTTCAGATAAGATACTCTGCTGATCTATTCTCTGACTCGTTCATTTTGTGTTTGTTCCCTTATTTTCCTAGGATCAACTCCGTTAGACACCGGCTTCGCCAAAACACCTCACAGTTTAATGTATATTTTCTGAATTGATTTTATTAATTTTCATAAATATAGTCTGAAAGGTTTGGTCCAGTTTCACGATTATCTGAAAAATGCATTGAAGCTTTCTTAAAATCTGATCTTTGAACAATTTCACAACATTGAAGCCATTGGTGTACAGCACCCTCTAGTGGACAGATTTAAGATCATGCTCTTAGTTAGTTTATTTGTGATCAAACTTGTGTTGTTCTCATTTCTCACTCAAACAGAACATCAGCCCCTGTGTACAGCTCTGATGCTGCACATGGATCATAAAAACATGGCCCTGTAGTTTCTCATCTTATTACCTCCCCCTGTCTTTAAAGTTCCCGGTCTCCTTCCTGGCCCCACACAGGAGGGTACAGGTTCAGGGGGAGCTGGAACCAATTACAATTATATTTGTAGATATATTTGATGACTAAATGGTTTATTGTTAATTTGTGGGATGAACAGGTTTAACTGAGAGAGACGAGCACTCCTCCACTTATATAAATATCAACTCCCTGTTCTACAACTGTGGAAGAAAAACTAAGACAATTCCTGTTGTACTTTCTCCGTGGCCGCTGGTGCTGTATTTTTAGATGCCTTGCAGTACTAAAGCAGCTTTCTGGGTCAATGACATGTGGCTCATAACTATGTACTTACAAATATACTGCTTCAAATAATGACTTTTATAGTGTAGTATTGTAGTGTAGTATTCAACCTAACCGTCATCACAAATCAACCTTCAGCTCCCTGAGGTTTTCAATCCACTCTGACCTGAAAATATTATTAATTTGTGGCTAAAATATTGGTAATAATAGTTTAATGATTCTTCATTCACCAAAGAAAAGGGTCTAATAACCCCTCTGTTCATATAAAATAGACATTATAGCTCTGCCTTTAAAAAAAATCTAACAGTGCTTCAATTTGATTTTTTATCTTCCTAATAATTCCAAAATATTTACCCTTGGAATGTATTTGGTGACTGTTTTGGATCAGTCAAAAAACGACTGTAGTGATGTGAACCAATGTGTGTGAGGATGTCACAGTCCCATATTCATAGCATTGATAAAACCTGACCTTAATGAGGAAACAGAAATAACTGTTTTCTACACAACTATGACCTTAGCTTGGATACCTTTTTGTTATATATTAAGTCTTAAACTTTCTTGAGCTGGCAGGCCATTTGATATTACTACTAATACTACTACTACTACAACTCAAATATTGCACAAATATGTTTTTTTTTCCCACAGGCATTTTAATGTCAACATTTTAAATAAATAAATACAAAAAATGCTCATTATGTTGTGATCAGAAGACTCATAATAGTGTTTTTTGGGTAAAGCAGGCTAAGCTCAATTTCTGTTTCAACACAATAAATATCAGTTTAAAAAAAATGCTATGGATTTGCTAAAGGTTCAGTGTGTAGAATTTAGTGACATCTAGTGGTGAAGTTGCATGTTGCAGCTGAATACCTCTCGCCTTCCAAACATAAGATAATGTGGTAGACTTCATTTGTCATAAGAAGTCAAAGGTTTTTAGTTTGTCCAGTCTGGACTACTGACATTTATTATTATTATTATTATTATTATTATTATTGATATGAATGTGTTTTCTGCCAATTCAATTTCTGCCAATAGATCCCTTTCACCTAAATTGTACACACTTGACTTTTAACACTTACAAACACTTACATGAGACACATTGTTTTGAGCACATCACTACACAAAATGCCTTTTTTATAATAGATTTACTGATGAAGTTAGTTTCTCGCTCCAGGCCACGGAGATACCGTCAATTGTTGGTGAACAAAAGGAAAGAAAAACTGTTTTAATGTTTTTTTTTAACTTATCAGGAAACAATATCGTAATACAAGGGCGCCATCTAAAGGCCATGGTATAAAATAACACTGTTGTCGCTTCAGGCATGAGCGTATCATTGTCATTCGTCGGCGTGCACTGGACAGAAACGCTCCTCATCCAAGAAAACAAAAAGGCCGCTCTCAGTTCAGGTAACAGAGAGATGGGATCTAAAGATGTTCCCTTTTCCTCAGACGTGATAAATAACTCACAAACGACACAAAGGATCCTGGGTAAGGGGCGGGGCGAGCAAAACCATAACACAAACAAGATAAAAACAATGCAAAGAAGCCACACCTTTGGCACGACCAGTCAGTCACAGAGCAAAGGTACCTCGCGTACAAACGCTCTGTTTTCATGTAGCATCTGTTGAAATGAAACCCAGTGGTAAGAGTCCCTTTGTCGACGCCTTCTTCCCAGACTGAATCACTGTTGCTTTTCCAAGCCCAGTCTTTTTTTGGATAGTGCAAATTGAAGGAGGTCACATCCCTCCGCTCACATTAGAATAGAACAATGAAGTGACTGTCATGATGCTACCTCTCAAGAGCTTTTCCCAAAGCTTGGTCTCCATGTTCCATCCACTGAAGAATGTTTATCCAGATAAGATTTGACAAACACAAGGCAGAATCCCTTCATATCCTTGAATCCAGATGATGCTGTGACTGAAGTGTGGAAACAGGAAGATACGCTTGATACTACTTTCTTCACTCTAGAAGAGCGTCTGGACTTCTAGACCAGGCTTCTGGATATTTACATTGTCAGAGGATTTGTAAGCTCAAAGCTGACAGGCGTGCACGGACAGAATGAATATTACGAAGGCTTTCAAGGGAAAGGCAAAACAAAAGTGTTTGTCTGAAATCTTATACGAAGCGACACAGTGGAGGTCTTTGGGAACTCAGGAGGAGCAGAGGAACCGTTGGATAAAGGGGGGTGGGGGGGGGGCTAATTATGAGTCAAACACTGAAATCGGTTCTTGAAGAACAGGAGGCCATTCTTCGTGTGTGTGGCGTCAGAGGAAGCCGGCGGGTAACGGAACTTGGCGTAAGTCTTGTCGCTCTCCGACTGGCTGACCCAGGGCAGTTTGATTTTGGTTGCGTGATTTACAATGACGTCGTCACAAGAGCCCACATGGAGGGATCCCAGGCCATCGATGAAAAACTCTGGAAAAATAAAACGCAATAACACACTTATTAAAACTCAGTCAGTTAATCAGTTACAAAAGAAACTGATTCATCGTACATCAGTTTAATAAAATAAGATATAAAAATCAAATCTAGAATTACCACCCTGCCATTGTATGCCTCTACCAACCAGTGCAGCTTTGAGAGGCCAGCATGACCTTCACCGTTGACTTTTCACCACCTCATTGGAATCAGTTCATCTGTGTGGCCAGTTTAAAGTTTATACCAAATTTGAAAGGATTTTGTACAAAGTATTTCTAAGATATTGTGTTTATAAGGCAACAAATGTGTCACGTCCAGATGACATTGACATCTGACCCCAAGTCCATCTTTGAGTCCGACTGAATGTTTTGATCCAAAATGAAAGAAATTGGCCAAAGACTTCCGTGAGATATTGTGTTTATGGCCACTGGCTGTCAGTGGCCCAGAGGCATAAAAAGTGTATGAAAAGGGGAAATTTGTAAATTGAGTTTCCATTAACCTAATGCTTATGTTTAATAATAACCGCAGAATTGGTGATGCTGGTAGGAGTGGACGAGAAAATATCAACTTTGTATGATACGATCTCAGTAGCTAAAATATGTTAATACTCTTTAAAGCATAAATCACTAACAGTGTGGGCTGATTAAATTAACACTTTTCATTACCTTGAAGGAACCCCAGCTCTTATCTTTGTGTTTTGTTTTTTTACCCTCATATCTGTGCTCAGGCTCACATGCAGTCTTTTCATTCCTCTGCCAAGCCCTGGAAGTTTTGTTGGTCTTTTGTTGAAGACACCAAAGGGACTTCTTTTTTTTTGCCTGTTCCCTTTGCCTCCAGTTTTAGTGACAATAAATTGTGTTGGTTCACCATTTTACACCGTGTCAGAGTTCTGCCTTTTGGTTCTAGTCAATTATAACAGATCCTTTCAGATAGTTTAGTGTAATGTCGACCAACCTTTAGATCGAATGTTATTTATCTCTTTTGTCTTTATTTCTCTTTCCATGTGCTATGAGAACATTAAATGTGCTTTTTATCATACTTACTTTTCTTATGTATGTTCTATTTCTTAGTATGATGAGCAGGTAAAGCAAATGCTCTATAGAATCATTAAGTAAACTTGTACATTGCCGGAAATGTATTAGTGTGGATTAGTGTGGAAGTGGGACGCCACGATTGCTTTAGTCACTATTTGATTATTGATCAGACATCATTTAAGAAATGCTAATAAATAAACCACAAATCACTTGCCCAATCTTTATAGTGTGTTTATTATGGAGGTAATGCAGGTGTTTCACTGTACTCACCAAGGTGAGCTACTCTGGTGAGCCGCGGGTCAAATCCGACCTGCTGGACTTTGTCGGTGCGAGCCAGAAAGAAGTTGATGACGCCGTCAGTGATGACACAGTTGGGGAAGCCTTGGATGACTTGATGAAATCCTCTCCTCAGGTGTAAACAGTCACCATCCTCCTCCCCTGGCTCGATGGAGATGGTCTGTCTGTAGGTGGCAGTATACCCTGTGGCCTCCCGCACTGCACCACCCACCTTAACACACACACACACAAACCCACATACACAATGATGTCACGGACATCCCTGCATAAACACCACCGTTGCAGTCATTGAGTTTATTTGTCTCTCACCAGATCCAGCGTGGTCTTCTCTAAAACATCCACCAGCTTCTCCAGCTTGGTGTTGGCTGTGAAGATGAAGTCATCATCCACCCACAGAACGTACTTTGTGGTCACCTGGGAAACGGCCAGGTTCCGTCCCGCGAACCAACCCTGTGACACGTGACACCGAACATGAGTTTCGTGGAGCATCAAAAGAAAGAACTGTGGGATGAAAAGCAGTCCTCACCTTTCCAAAAGGCATGATGTAATGCTCGATGTAAGGCCCGGAGATGGTTTGGGGTTTTTCGCTGTCATCAGCAATTACTATGGTGACAGTGGGATAATATTTTCTGATGCTGTCGATAAGATCTTGAAGCTTATCGTAACGCAGGAATGTCTTCGTAGCTATGGTAACGAGGGCGCTGACATTGTAGTCTGCAGGGATGGAGAATAGATAGAACAGATAGAAGAAAGTTTAATTTTAACCAAACAACAATGATATCAAAAATAGCGATGGGAAGTGCAGGTGTTGTGTTTTACCTCCTCTGGATCCAGTGTTGTACAGTTTAGGCGTGACACCATGACGGATCTTGATACTGAAGACAGCTTGATGACCCTCTGTCTCAAACTGCACTAAAAGACACAACAAGAACAACCTTATATAATCGACTGGTGTAACTGGATATAAGTGATCTGCTCCACAGTTGTTAATATGGGGTTTGCGGTTAGATATCCGCAAGTGTTGAATCTCTTATTCATGCAGCCTAGTAGCCACAATATATTCATATTAAATGAGCAGCTGCCAAAGGCAGGCAGGTTTGGTCTGATCGAATGTAGCCTGTAATCAGACTTTATCCCTTTTAACTCTTAGAGTTTAGATTTTTATTGAGGTAAAACAAACAGCCTGTACATATTATTATTTTGACTTCCCAGTTCTACACAAAAACACTATTTTCTATTCCTGGATTATCATTTTTGAAGCTGCACAGAAATTATCTGGAGGGGCTGTATGGGAAAACCCAAATGTCAAATTCAGTCACTTTTCCTGCTATATATTATCTCTGCATATGCATAATATTTCTGCTTGTGTAACTGGCAATATGACATCAGAGTCACAAATCTGAGACTGTGCTCGTCTCACCCCCCAAGACCTCGAATAGCCCTTCAGCCTG
This sequence comes from Pseudopleuronectes americanus, assembly GCA_038501795.1. Lineage (NCBI taxonomy): Eukaryota > Metazoa > Chordata > Actinopteri > Pleuronectiformes > Pleuronectidae > Pseudopleuronectes > Pseudopleuronectes americanus. The sequence goes on along the minus strand of CM076717.1, from coordinate 14,070,757 downwards.
TGTCTGGGTCTTATTGCCTTGGATTTTACTATTCACTCAGTTCACACACATAGTTCACATACATAAACACATACACATACATACACACGCACACACACACACACACACACACAAACACAGATACACACACACACACACACATACATACATACGCACACAAATAGTTCAGACAAAGACACACATGCATGTAGTTCAATTCTTCAAACACACACACACATCTCTTAGCTGCATCTGCATAAAAAGCACATGCCTGCAACTGAGTCTTTTTTCATTCCCTCTCTCTATTTCAGAAGTCTCGCCAGGTTTTATGTTCATCCCAACAGCTGGTACAGATTAAAGGAAAAATGTCTGGAAAATTCCAAGCGAGCGAGTGGGCGTGCAATATGTTTTCTGAAATGTTGAAGGAGAGGAAGAACACAAATATCTCCTCTAACCTCTTCTTTGCTGGTTTTGCAGCTTTATCCCAATGATTGCCGGTTTGAACCGAAACTAAAAACACTGTACTTTCCGCAGTGGAATTCATTTTTCATGTCCTGCTTTTCTGAAGTTCTGGAGCTTTTCATGTCGTAGTGCATATCTGACCTGGACCATCTACTGCTGCGGTCTTCATATGTAAAAACTCCAGAAAGTGCCCAGTTCTCCAGACTCTTTCTTCTAAAACTTGTGTTCACTTATTACAGTTTTTCTCTTAAACTACTTTGACAACACAGTACTTGTTGATGACGTCCTCATCTGTAGCAAACTCAAGTAGCAAGTATTAAGAGACAAGATATTCAAACCACAACCCTCCATAAAACCACAAATCTTTACGCTTCATGTTTGTAGGGATAAAACCATTGACTCATGATGTGTTGATGTGACGTGCCAATAAGTCGATTTTTTTAAGTCAGGCCATCTTTTTGCTCTTTTTCCAGTCGTCATGCTAAGCTAGGCTAATGGCTGCTGGCCGTAACAAAATATTTATTCACAGACATGTTACACAGCACCAAGCATTTCACTGTTTACATTAGAAGGCACTGAAAATGATACAGTTCTTAATTAACCTTAAAAGCCCGTCCTGATATTTAAAAATAAGAGAAATGATACCATGGACTGTATAAAGAATATGGCCTGCTCCTGAAAAGTGAGCCAAAGCATCTTCATTGCCACCTGGTGGCTGGCTGCAGTATAGGTAATAAATCTTGTCTCATCCATGTTATTGGATGGGACATGGACTAAACTAAAAAGTCCAGTAGCCTAAATGTTGAATACATTTTTCTGTCATTTAAGCAGAGTCTGTAGCGATCAGGGGATAGAGTCACAGGAGAAATGAGCACTTGAACATATAATAAGATATACCTTAAAATTTAAGGTATATCTTATTATATGTTCAAGTGCTCATCGAGATATACCTTCAATTTTAAGGTATATCTTATTATATGTTCAAGTGCTCATTTCTCCTGTGACTCTATCCCCTGATCGCTACAGACTCTGGCTCAACATGCACAGGATGACAATGTTTGTACCGCTTCATTTGATAGTGGGATCAAATGGAGACGCATCGCCCATCTTTATAAACCGTCTGCGGATGATACAAACAACATGAGCTGTGTTTGAGGCCTCACCTGTGTCGGCTGTGCTGGGATGAAACAGAGTGTTTGTGTAGGTGACAAACTGCAGCTGTCGGTTCAGGTTTGGCAGGAGGCTGCTCGACAGAGTCATGTGCATCTCACCGTCACCTTTGACTTTCACCCCGTCTACCTCTGCTGCCATGTTCAGCGTTCCCAGTGTGGCAGTGATGTTTATCTGCAGCGACGTGGAGGGAATGTAGATTAAACGAAAAGCCATCGGAGATCTGAAACATGTGGACATATTGAAATACTCACCAAGTGACGGTCTCTGGGAATATCGTGTAAGGCCAAGCCTGGAAGCATATGAAAACAATTCACAGACTTAGTTGACCCACTTTCGTTGCTTCACACATTAGCCACCCATTAAAAAAAATACCAAGCTCATTGCCGAGAAGTGTATGTAACTTTCTGAGTGATGCGTTTCCCTGGATGTCAGCTGTTTGAGAGACACATAAATGAATGTCTCACATAACTGTGTATTAACACTACTTTGTGATGGTTGGCCTATTGATGGTGAGCAGCTGAAGTTAAACCATCCCACACTATTCAGTTCACTGTTATTTTGTATTAATTTAGTTATCTCAGTGTTTTTGATAATCTTCCTGATTTGTTTTTGAAAAACTAATTTTGAAATGCTCTCTAGGCTTTTTAAACATGTTGGTCTGGCTTAACCTTTATTAATTGTTGGACAATAATCTAAAGTATCATAGAAGTCTAATGCCCCCCTTCTCCGTCTGTGAAGTCCTACCTGGGATGATGATTGTTTTCAGGGGCCGGACCTCCACCCCCTGTGTTGGATACTGTAAGGGATTGTTGGCCTCTGCTACAATGAGAACATCTACAGGCGTCTCTGACCTGAGGAAACATGTTCACATGCAAACTGAGGATGAAGCGGCAACAGCAACACACAGCCACAAACACACATAATAAAAGGACACAAACTGCAGTGAGTGAGTTTTGCTCTTTGAAAATATAAAAATGACTTGCTATGAGTTCTGAAGCAGCTAAAAATAAAAGACCTTGTCAACTTGTGATTTTGTTCTTGACTGAGAAAAAATCTAGTAGTTCAATGTAGGGAGGAAAGAAGATGAGCAATAAAGCCTTTTTTCTTTTTGATATTTTTTAAAGCATCGCTGTTGTGTTCAGGTTCTCCTTAGGCTGGGAATCCTGAATCCTGAATTATTGGAGGGTATTTAAATAAACAATTATTTAAATGTTTTTTTTACATGTGTGGGGTTTACTCTGATTGCATCACCATTCTCCTTCTCTGGCTGTATTGTTTTACAGTGCTGCTCACCTCTTCTGGAAACTCTTGTACTCTTTGTCCCGTCTCCTCTTTATTTCCTCCAGCTCAGAGGTCTCAAAGGCAGTGTCCAGCGGGTGAGCCGACACCCGTGGGAATAAGAGTTGGGCGAAGGGCAGGTTCACTCCTCCACTCTCCCCCTCACATATGCATCCATTACGGGCCAACAAACTGGATGGATCGACAGAGACACATTTATGTCAGGGAGATCAGGTTTTAGCTCAGGCTCAATCTATAAAATAAATTTACTGGTCCTGTTTGAACAATTACCTTGCCACACTATCCCTAACACGAAATGGGATGTTGCCTAATCGAGGGTCTGGTTCCGGGAGCCTCTCCTCCAGGCCTGGTCGCTGCCACACATCCACAGTGGTGTAGGGCCGGGTGGGCCATGAATGAATGAGGGCCAATACCAGAACTATGGACGCCAGGATGGCAAGCAGCACCGTCTTCTTCAGGGACCTCATTCTAAAAACTGGCAGAGACAAGGACGATAAGTCATTGATAATACCATTCTCACATGACTACATGTATGCTAAAAGAGGGGGTGGCTGTTGTGAGTTAATTGATAAAAAGCACATTCTCTTCACAGCGCAAATAATGTTCTTGGTTTAAGTTGAAACTCTTGGTCTGAGTCTGGGTGCCCTACAACACCCCATTCTGAAAGAGAAGATTTATGTTGGTTTAGAGGAAAGGGGCCTAAATGCTAAAAAGCTGAAACCAGAAAAAGTAAAAATTTCATGTGTTCAAACACGTATATTCTTCTTCGAAACGAGAGCAAAATGACATCTGGATATCAGTGTGGTTTTCAGAATTATAACAAAAAAATGGAAAATGGATGCTATCATGACTTATTATTACATACGCCTATTTACTTACAATATATAAATGTATTTTTTTTTAAATAGTTTTATTATAGAAAAACCTTTCCACAACTGCCTGTGTAATTTTAAGAAGTATTCTAAGGAATATTTACCCAGCTGCCTCTATCCAGTCAGTGAAAGGGCATCCTCTGTGGGCATCTCCAGAGGCCATGTAGATAGTCACAGAAATTGGTGAAGACCTTCCTCATCTGAAAACAAGATGAAATCAGCTAAATTACTAGATCAAAATACAGAGGTAATAAAGGGGTTAACTCATAAAGGCATTTAAGTCATCACTCAAAACACAGACAAGCTTCCATATGGTGCCTCGTCAGCTCTTTGCAGTCTTACAGCCCCCAGGAGATATGATATCCTGTTGGGTTGAGGGGGCTGACCACTGGTGTTATTGTGGCAAGCAGGAAATAATCAATACATGGGAAAGATGGAATGAGCCGCCAATCAACTCGGCTGTTTTAGACTCTCTGTTGTAGACAGGAAAAAAATTCTTCTCCTTTTAAAAGCACCTTGGTATGTTCTATTAGTGATGGTGGCAACACTCAGTGTACAAGTGTAATTTACATACTATATTACCAAATTCATTTCTTATGCCATCTCTTACACTGATGTAAGGTAATTACTGGAAGGTTCATCCAATAACAGGGGGTTTACTTTAATAAACTAAACATTTTCAACAAATGAATGACTTACGATATGGATGGTGGATGCTGATAAGAAGCCAAATAGCCGAACTTTTATGAGCTAAATATGAACCCTAGGGACATGGAGACTGAGCCAGTCATTAGTCTGAGTGTATTGTCCATTGGACCAAACTAACATGGACGTAATATATGTAGGCAGCTTTCCACTAAGACCATTATAAATAATCCAACACATGTGTAAATCAGGACTCTCAGACAGTGCGTTACCCAACCTTTTTGGTATATGATACAATGATGACTGTTGTCATTTAGTGTCACAAGCAATGTCACCATTATCTCCATTTAAAACTATGGTTGGTTATGGTCCATAGAAGACTCTAATCTGTTATTCATTATTAAACAGAATGAGTGAATAGGATACATATTGCACCCAGATACGGCAGGAACAGCATTGTGTAAAAACAAAGAATAAACAGAGCAGGTCTGAGGACTGATCCATGTTGGACACTGTTTGCTATTTGAAAAAAAAAGTCTGATTTGATAGATTCTATTGCAACACATTGTCTGGATAATTATAAAACCAATTGTATGTCATTTCAGCAAAATCAATATATGAGGGTTCTCTTGAGGAAAAACCATAATAAACTAAGGTTAACCCCTGAAAGATCAATAACAAATGGGGTGCAGTGTTTCTTAATATCTCAACAACATCATTGTGCAATAAAAAACAGGAGTGGTGGCAGTAACAATACTTCTCTCTAAAACCAGATTAGTGTGTACTTAAAACAGAGTGAGATTTAAGAATTGATTTTAGATGGAGATTCCGTTATATTTGCAAGGCATGGTTATTTAGAGATAGACATACTTTTACTTGTTAAGCGTATCTGTTTCACCACCTTCATGTAATGGAGTCTCATCAGCATCATTCCAAACCAGGCAATCTGTCAGACATATGACAAATATCGGGGAGACATGTTTTAAAAAAACGAGAAAAAAGTGTATCTTCCCCAGCTGAATATCAGTAAGCCATTAGTCACATCACCGGAAGAGAAGATATGTTCTTCCCTCAATAGGATGAATTCATTCTGGACTACTACATTGCCATATGCTGCTCCCCTCCCTTATTGTCTAATATCCTTAAACATAACAAAACGTCAGAGCAATGTATTCAAGTGTCCAGATATCCGGGCCAGCGAGCATCAATGGCCGGCTGTATAGCTAATAAGCTTCATTGGACCTAGGCCTATCATCGTCATCCTACCTTGTGGTGAAGAAGACTGCAGGGAAAAAATATCATTCACACAAATCTTGATCCCTTACGTGAAGACACGCATCTCCTTTGAATGAAAGATCCGCTCCATTAAAGCATTTGACCGACTCTCATCTTTGCTCCAGAAGAAAAAGCCCCACGCCTTCCTCTCCTCCTCACATTTGGTCTGGCAGTCGTCAGACGTTCAGCCCCAGAGCCGGAGGAGACGGATCTGGCCTATTATTGCAGCCCAAAAAAATCACATGCAGGGGGGTGGGGGGTGGGGGTGGGGTGGCTCACCTCAACACAAAGACGCGCTCTGTAAAAGGCTGTTTCCAGCTCCCGTGCCGCTGCCTGCGAGGAGGTCAGTGTTCCTGGTGAATTTGCTCCCGGGAGCTTTCACGGATTTGGATCAGATGCGGGAGAATGCGGCGGGGAGGAGGCGCGTCAGGCGGCCGCAAATCGCAGCGGCACTGCGGGCTGTGGACGGACGCTCCCCCTGCAGCAGCGGCAGCATCACCACACCTCCACCCAACACACAGCGGTCAATCACCGGGCTCCTCCGTGCGACTGACAACAATACGCAGTCCTCCTGGACGGCACATGACTAATTCAGCACTATACGTCTGCTTGTCTATTTTGTTGTGGGTTGTGGGAAGAGGTCGTGCACATGTGTGTCACGCGTGGGAATAAGGAACGTCCTCCTTCAATTTCTTAACGAAGTTTCACAGTCTCCCATTCCGTTCTATCAATAAATAAATTAAACTTGTGCAGTGTGGGTGTTTTATATCTTTAAAAACAGAATGATGCATTATTATTTGGTCAAATTAACCACTGACCCCCCTCAACCATCAGGCCAATGACAGCCCGGTAAGTGTCCACTACGGGTGGGTTTGTTTTGTGGCTCCACAAAACTGGAAAGCTGTAAAATTCGCTGTTGTAGACGGGAGCACCGCCCATCTACTGTGTGCCGGTGTAAAAAAACCAGCACATCCCCCCGAACAGCAACACTGCTGACTGACTAAAGAGTCAACCAATGGCAGGGAGGCGCTTGTCGCGTGGACCAATCCGCTGCCACCATGTCAGGCGTCCTGTGTGTTGTTGCTGTCAGACTCGCAGTGGGGGGAGTGAGAGGAGAGAGTCGCTCATCATGGCCGCCTCCTCAGTGCGCTGGCTCAATAGACTGTACGCTTTCCTGTTGGTGTGTCCCCTGTGTGTCCCCGCCTTCTTGAACCTGGAGGAACTAAACGAGATGAAGTACGGGATTCAAATCCTGTCCGACCCCGTCATCCTGGGGCAGGTGAGCGAGCGGGGGGAGGGTTTTTAAACGGCTAGCCTGCTAGCTAGAAAGTAGGCTAACGTCAGCCAGCGGTAAATAGCTTCCTCTTAAAGAGTAACCTGCTCCCGAGCTGTGGCTCAATAATAATAATAATAAAGAACTGAAACTGCGTGTTGCACATTTAATGCTGGGAGTACAGCTGAAGTCACCGACACAGGAGCGTCGACAGCTGCCACAACACAACTAAGTTTGACTCATTCCCACCTACCTGCTGTTTCATTACATAAACAATAACGAACCCAAACCATAATTGCAAACCAGTGAGTTAATACACTGGCAATTACTTGCGTATGTTTCTGCTAACGTGTGACATTGTTACTTCAAGATTTTCCGTCTTTCATGACTGTGTTTTCCTTCAGACCAACACAGAGGAGGTTATGATGGTGTCCAGTAAGTTCAAGCAGCTGTACGAGTGTCGACTCCCAGCCCAAGCCGTCAGGTTTCACCAGGATCCTGCCTCCGAGCCGGACTCACAGGGGTACACCGGACCAGACATTCCAGACCTGCTCACTCCAATGCAGAGTGCCCCCTGTATAGTGAAGGTTGGTCCTCGTCTGCTTATCTGAGAGGTTCACAGGTCCACTGCTGAAGCTCTTTAGACTCATAACACTTTAGGGTTAGGGTTCAGTGTGTAAGTTTTAGATGATAGGGATCTATTGGCAGGAATCTAATATAAAATGATCCTAGTGATGTTTTCACCTGTGTTTCATTTAAATTTTAAGAATTGTTATTTTCTTTACCCTTGAATGGGCCCTTTATATCAAAATAGTTTATATTTACATTTGGAGAGGGTCCTCTCTACGGAGGCTGCCATGTTTTTTTTATAGTAGCACAAACTAAACACCTTTTGAGTTTTTATGACAACTGAAGGCTACCACAGGTTCTCTTTCACTAACATGTATTCAAGTGACTGCCCCGAAGGCATAGAATGAAAGTACTGGGATCTAATCCCATAAGCCACGTTTTATGTTTATTGTGATTTAAAGATCTACGTGGTTGGAAAGATAGTTTGTGTGCATTAGGTCACTTCAGCTTCCCAACGGTAGATTGTGTGCACATCGATCCAGGTTGAGTACAAGGGCAGGACAGAGGCAACATACAAAAGAATACACAGTAGATACAATCTAATATATAATATATCTATATACAAGAATCAAAGTTTGATCAGCGTCTTGTGTGGCCATCTGAGTGTAGATACAGTCCTGTAACTCAAGACATTTAGTAACTTCACTGTGCTGGTCAAAGAACCGATGTGAAGGCAGGAAATGGTTACTTAGAACGTCCCACACACAGATCATGATCTTTTCAAATGAAAGAATGTAAATGGTTCCTTTTCAGCTAAACAACAAAGTGCAGCCGATGTAAACTGAAGTTATGCGAGTGTGTGGGGGAGGTTACTTGGCTGTGGTTTGTTACTTAACCCACTTCCTAATGACATACTTATGTCTGATCACCTCATACCATTTAAAAAACAAGAACAAGAAGACCAAAAGACTCTATTTTGTGTGTTGACTTAAACTCATCAAAAGTAAAGAACGCAACATCCAGTGGTTTCTACACTGTTTTACAGCACTGGGAGCACTACCATCATAATAAATTAATTGGATTTTAAGAAATAAAACATCAAGATTCATTGAAAAAAAGCAGATGTGATATTTAAAACAAAAGCCTTCAATATTAAATGAGTGTGGTTGTTTTGAATCTTTTAACTGAACTGGTCATGAGACCTTAAGATCAATTCTGCTGAATAATTTCCTGAGGGAAATTATAACAGGCACATAACCCTGTCTGCCCTAGTTTCTGCTGTAACACTCGCACAGACATCAGCACAAATAAATATCTGTTTATTTTTGACAATGTTAAGGGAGTAGCCTCATTACAGTGTAAAAGTGAATTACATTATATAGAAATGTTCGCTGTCTGTGTTTCCTGCAGACGAAGGACTGGTGGACATACGAGTTCTGTCATGGTCAGCACATCAGACAGTACCACCTGGAAGGTACCACTGTGTTTCTAACTTTGTATTATTATGTATTATTTTGACACAGGAGCTGTCTCTGACAGATGTTGTTCTTCTCTCCTCAGACACAGAAATCAAAGGGGATGTACTGTTTCTTGGTTATTATGAGTCTGAATTTGATTGGAACAATGAAACAGCAAAGGTAAAGTTGCCTCAGTTATGTGGTTGCATTTTCTTTAACTTCAGCTTCCTGGCATACATTAAAAATGAAATCGCAATATTGTAGAATATGAGTTGAACCTCAGTTGTATGTTGCCGTGTCTAATTGATGATCTAATTCAGTATAACCATTATAACATTATAGTCTTTGCAAAATAATGTATGAACCTGGTCAGGACAGGCTTATTGTTCAATGGTTTGTGACTTCTGAAGTTACTCAGGTCACTAACATGTCTTTTTCCCCCAGGCCTCCAAACAGCACAGGCTAAAGCGCTACCACAGTCAGACCTATGTAAACGGCTCTAAGTGTGACCTGAATGGAACTCCCAGAGAGACTGAAGTCCGGGTGAGTTGTTTAAATTAACGAGACATTTATAAGGCATGCTGCATGTGTGGTTAGGTCTGTTTTCAATGTATTGTTTAATTTTTAATTTCTGTGTCAGTACTATGAACAGATATTAAGTCAAAGTGAAGTTAGTTTTTGCATTTTGCCCCAAATGATGTATCCTAGACAGACTTGGATAACTTTACTTTATTACTTCCAGTTTGTTTGTGAAGAAGGCTCGGGGGACTACGTTGCCCGAGTGGATGAGCCTCAGTCGTGCCGCTATGTGCTGACAATTCACACCAGTCGCACCTGCCAGCATCCTTTCTTGCGGCCACCATCCACTGCCAAGCCTCAGGGTATTGTGTGCCAGCCAGCACTAAGTGCACAACAGTACATGGATTACGTCAAGGCCCAAGTCTGTGAGTTAAAAACAATAAATAATAATTTGACACAGCATTTGGAAACTGTCGTAGCTTATCACTTTGTTGTTATGTCGAGTGGGGTCGCTGGAGCTGAACAGGATGTGGAAAAAAGTATTTAAATATGTAAATCAATGGTCAATCAAGTTGAATGATTAATGGGGACAACAACTAGGGGGATAAAGCGGGTGAACATGGTTAACATTTTGATTTTTTTTTGTGTATGGGTTGACATGTTCTTATACCAGCATCAGAAATGCCTCCAATACTCCTCAGGTATCAGAGATTACGCAAATGTACGTAACATCCCTTAAAAGGGATGGAGAGGCGGTGGTCTAGTGGCAGAAACTTGGACTATGGGCAGAGAAGGTCTCTGGTTCGTCTCTGGTTCGATTCCACGGAAAGACAACAAAAGACGGACCTGGATTGATCTGCCCAAAAATCCAAGAGTCTGTCTAGACCCTGTCTAGTGCCCCTGAGCAAGGCACCTCCCCCAACATCTGCTCCCCGAGCGCTGTACATAGTCGCTCACTGCTCTGTGTGTCCTGCACCAGATGGGTCAAAAGCAGAAGTTAAATTTCCCTACCTGCATGAGTGTGACTTTGCATGTCTGTGCATGTGTTTGGGACCAATAAAAATTACTTAACTTAACTTTACTTAAGTACATTAGTTTCACCCAGATAAAACAGCAATTTATTTTCCCGGAAATCATGTCTTCTTTACCCCTCCAAATACCAGTTGCCCTGCACTGCCACTGGAAAGTACTGTTTTTAGAGCAGTGAAGAAGAAGTGTATTGTGAGCCAGAATTGGCTAAAATGTCTGCAATTTCCTAATATTTCATGCTGACATGTCAAATAGTGAGTCAAGTAAAATGGTGACATGTAGCTTATGCAAGACTTCAGTTTCGAGGAGCACTAGCAATCTAACGAAGAATTTGAAAAGGGTTTTACCTGAACCAAGACATCACTACAGTGATAGCAATCATCAGCTGTTAAAATATGTTGATTAAGTTAGTTGTTTTTTTTTAAATACAGGGGTATCAGATTGGTAATTGGTATTTGCCGAAACCTGAAGTCCAGGTATCTGAATCGTTGTCAGGAAGGGAAGAAATTATATCAGAACATCTCTATGTGTGGTGTATGAAATACAAACGTATGATCTGAAATACAGTGATGCATTTCACTGTGTGATTTTAAAACCATAACAAGTACACGTGTGGGTTTTCTTCCCTTTTTCATTCTTCCTTTCTCTCTTCCTCCCTCCATCCTGTTTCTAGCAGACACAAAGCGTAAAGTAGAGCAGATCTCAGAGGAGCTGAGGAGTCTTGATGAGATGTTGGCTGCTAATGAAGGGGCAGATGGGGCCGTGGAAGTAACCGCTGAAGAGTCATTAACTGTATCCAGTGATGATTCAGAGCCCTCAGACGGAAAAGGTGATTATCTTGACAGTTAATGGGAAAATGACTACAATTGTAGCAATTTATCAGTGCACCAAATAAATATATTCACTGAGTTATTCTTAATCTCTATCATGTCAGGTGTACAGATTTCACAAAGCCTTTCTAGTGTGACATGAGCTGCTGCATTTATTTTGAAATAGACTCTGCTGATGTATCTGAGGACGTCGGGTCAGAGGAGGCAGAGGACTCTGATTTCTGGGAGGGAGTGACAAAATCAGAAGGTTCAGAAACAACTGCTTCTCAACAGGAGAGTCAGGTACAGAAACCCTAACAACAAAATGTCCTTTCATTATAATCTAAAGTCCATAATATCTGACATATGATAATTATATAAAGTGTTGTAATCTTGTTATAACTGAATGTGCTGATTGTTATAGTTCTTTTTTATCTATATCCTCGAAGACTAATCTTAGAACTAAGCACACATAAATTTGCAAGTATATTCTTTTTTAGTTAGTCTTAGGTGAATGGTTGAATGATGTACCTCTCTGGTCAGAACCCACATAACCACTAGGGGGTGCTGACCAACAATTCTCAGGTCAAAATATGAACCTGCTTATGGCTTTTTTCCACAGACTGCAGATGATGACTATAACTCACTTACAGACAATGAAGTTATTGATGATGTTGATGAAGGTAATGCAATTTAACCGCTTTTGCTTTCTCTAACGTGCACACACACACGTTTGTACATCTATCTTATTGATGACACTCATTGGCATAATGCATTCCCTAGCGCCTTACCCAAACCCTAACAATCAAAACTAAATGTCTAACCCTAACCTTTACTCAAACCCTAACCCACTTTCCCAAAATGTCTTCACGCTGTAGATTGTAGACTCAAAATGGTCCTCACAAAGATATCTGTACGAGTACACACACACCCACATACAAATACAGGCTGAGGTTTTGCCAAAATTGATTTGAATATCTTTTGGTTGCTGCTTAGAATAGGTTACAGCATCTTATGTTTGCAACTGTTCAAATAGTGTATGGAGATTAGTTATGCAAATACTTACCTGTGCTGTTGCTCAGTGTTGGACTGTCCTTGAAATAAATCTCCTTTAGTAGAAAAGTTCAACTTTAAAATCATCACTGACCCGGCAGACCTGATGAAGTTTGTCCAGCACCTCAAAGAGAGTAACAGGAAGGTAAGTGCTTGACAAGATATCAATTTTACTTTTTTTTAACATCTCTTGGAGTACATTTATTTTTCTTTGCAGTGTTGAATATTGCAGTTCAATGCTGATTTTTTGTTTTTTTAGAAAGACCAAAACCAAGCCAGAAGTCGAGGAGAAAAACCAGCATTAGACCGGGTGACGGAGAAGCTCGGCCAGGAAGAGAAAGATGAAGATGAACACCTGCTGCAGGATTTCGAGGATAAGATAGCTGACCTCTCTGTGCCGTCCGATAAGATTGAAGAAATAAAGGAGGAAATGCAGAAGGAGTTTGACAACATCATAAATGAGGTTTCTGACAACATAAAACATTTAATTTTGACACAATATTAAGCAGATCTTAAACATAATGTAATTCTTCTCTTTTCTCTGTCTTGTAGGCCCAGCAGGAACTGGAGACTGAGGGTCTGAAAGGAGAGTTTGATCGCACACAAGCAACTAAAACACTAGAGACGACATTAGACAAGCTCCTTGACCATTTGGAGGAGAAAGACATCCAGGACCAAGAGCAACAAATAGCAGGAGTTCAAAGTACCAATGATCCGACCAGGGGCAGCCCTAGCCTGGCTCCAAAACAGCCAGGTAACCCCGCTGTCTTTCCCTCTGGGGTTTCTTCGTCCACCTCCATCCTCTTCATATCTGATCCATAAGTACAGTAGATGTTTGTCGAGGCATCCTCACACATGGTCCTAGTTTGATGCAAATGCAAACAAAATTGCTGTGGTTAGTTAGTGGCCTTTCCGCTGCTGCCTTTGTTGTATCTGTGCGTGATTTTCTGTAATTTAATCGGAAAAGAAATAAGTGAAATCACTCACAACAACAAATGTAATGCTTATGAGAAAGTGTTTCCGGTTCCACAGTCTTGGCTTTTACCTCCTCCCTCCTGTGGTCCTGCTTGTTGGGTTTTTAGGTGAACTGTGTTGTTTGTCCCTCTTTTGTCTCGTCACCCCCCCCAGACCAAGCGGCTGACGACCATGTTAAGATCAAAATTACTAAGTATAAGACGGGCAGCAGCCCTGATGGGGAGGTCAAAGTTCAGGAGATGGGCGAAGGAGACCCCCAGTGGCAGCACATAAAGGACGTGGTTAAAGAGCAGCTAGAGAAAGCAGGACTGAAGGCCGAAGGTATGAAGGGGGAGTGCCCGAAACACTCAGCGGCCTTTTCTATCATTCATCAGTTATCTTGAACTCACTGCTCTGTACTTCTCATCTTTGTCAAAAAACACACAACTCTCATATATTTTTTATGCAGCAAGAAAATACCGGTAAACACATGCTTTTACTGAAGACCTAAATTAGTAGCAGGACATTTGAACAGGGAGCCCTTACGTTTTTCTTTGAGGGAATTGCAAGATTAAAGGTCATCGTAACAGAAAGCCGAAGCTTATCTTAAATCAAACAGAAATTAAAGCTGTCTCATCCATGTGTTTTCTTTTTTTCATCAAATGTTTTGTCTTTATCATTATTTATTGTGATTTTTTTTTATTTAACATTAGGGAAACATTCTTGTTTAGAGCAATACTTGGAAATATTTATTTCACAAGCCTCCTTTCCAACTGTTTTTCATTTTTTAGGTAAAATTGAGGTGAAGATCTTGACACGAAAGAATGCAGAGGAGGCAGGTGATCAGTGGTTGACTGAAGAAGATACAAAGTCCTTCAGGGAGCTCCTCATAAACCTCTTGGTAATTTGAGTTTTGATAAATGGTGTTTTCTTGGCTACAGGAGGATCTTTTTGGACATGTGTTATGCAACATGATACTGTTGACTGTGGGCTTTAGTGATGGCTCAGTCGAAAATTACTTCAGGCCTCAGTACAGTGCCTACCCACCATCTCAACTCCGTAAAAACTGTATGTCTAATTTTCAAAAAATCATGCATCTGCCCGTTTACTGGGATCCACACTGGAAGTTAATGGGTTCTTCCCTGAACTATTTCCCAACCCTCCACCAAATTTGTTGCAAAAGGATTCTGAACTTTTTGTGAAATCCTGTACCAACCGACAGATTTCAGAAGTCAGGAAACATTTCCAGTATTCTGAAAGATATAAGTTAATAATAAGGGGATAAGGCTAAACTCAAGTCTATTTTGGCATTCACAGTGTTGTGAAGGACTCACACGATTTGGTGGCTTCCAATGAAACAAATGTTAGTTTTTGACAAGCTCTATGTTGTCAGACACAACTGACTTTACAAATTTAGAAATTACAGAATTAATTTTAACACTGAAAATTTTGTTTAAAATGTTCTTTCTCTAGTATAAAACAAAAAATTACCACACAATGTGCTTGATGACATCGACGATAAAAATGAGTAAACTGGTTTTCCATACATTGATTTACCTTTACCGATTTATGTTCACTTCTTGATATCATAAATTAATTTGCCTGCTGTCTCCGAATATCCATTGAATAAGTGTTTGAGAAAATTTGCTTATTCTTCCTTGATTAACAGTGGCAGTGTTTCCATTAATAACTTTTGGAAGCAAATCAACTATTGAAATTCATGCTTTTTAATGTAGAACTGAATAATGGATAATATGTGTTAGTGGCAGTCCTAAAGTGGATCAGTCAAGGTTGTGGTAGATAACTGATATCCAATCTCTTTATTCCCCAGACTGGAGGCACAGAAGAGGTTTACAAGGAGCAAAAGAGGCAGCAGGAGTTAGAAAACAACTATAGGTTTGTGTGGGGAGAGTCCCAGGAGGAGTCCCAATCATCCAGCACCTCTGACTCAGACGATGTGGACATCTGAGCTTGTTCAGGACATTAATTGGACCTTCTGTGAATGTGAACTCCTGTTAAGACCAGGGGGAAGAAAGGACTCTGAAGTGCAGCAGCAAATAAAAAATAAGAGCTGACGTGATCAAATCATTGCTACAAAATTTGGCAGATAATCAACTCACCTGTTTGCACATTCAGAAAATCTCTCTGTGTTTGAAAGAGACAATATGTGTCTTTAGTAGGAACCATTTATATGTTGCACAATGAAACAGCAACGTCTCAGCTGTCCCTGTGCAGCCAAATGCAGTTCTGCATTTTCCCCTTTTTGATGGGATTCAGTTTTGATAGATTGCTTGAAAAAAGCCTTGTGAAATACAACATGTACCTTTTTAGAGATATGTCAGTGAGTTCTACTGAATATTTTAAGTTCTAGTTTCTGTGTGACCTGATGCACCTGATGGAGGGTGATAGTGTATGCCTCATCAAACTGGATGAGTCATTTCACGGGTGGATTATACGTGAAAATGGAAAAAGGGACAAACACTAAAGGGTTCATTTTTCAGTTCCTGCTTGTCTTTGAAACCTTCTGACACACTGTGTTTGGTGGTAATGTTATCAACAAACAGAACTGTAGATTAAATACGTGTTTGTAAATATGCTGTGGCACTTTATATTTTTTAGAAACACCAAATTTAAGCATTGTTAATTCATGTTTTGGTTTTCCCTCGGGGTGTTGTGTGTGATTAAAGGGATTCAAATGAAAAACTCTTAAAGGGTTGTCAGGAAGAGAAATCTTCTTTGTGAGTATCTTGTTATTGTTTTAACAAATACTTGTCTTTATTTTATTCACTTATATTTAATTTAGCAAAGAAAATAACTACAGAAATAATGAATCCATGAAGAGTTTTTCTAAGGCTCCATCAGAGGTTGGCTTCAAAGGGCTGAATTTGTACAGTTTGAGAATAATTAGAGTTACATTAAAACAAAGCCTGTGCGTAATCATTGCGTAAATGTGGCTTTGAATTAATTTGTTGTATATCAGCAAAAATTAAGAGGCACTTTAGTGTCCGGAGTATATATGTAAAAGTTGGTTAGGTTGCAATCTCCTAACTTAATTTCACTGCAGGACTGAGTCATATTCAAACAGGTTCAGGCACTTGACTGAGGCATTTGTTCCTAATGTCTTCATTAGGTGCATGAGTAAGCAGAACCACATATTTATTCACTTCAATTGGTCATCCAAAACTTTACATTGATCCAAAGTTTAGTGGCAAATATGATCTGGTGGAGACTACTGAGTCATCCAGCAAACACCTTATTTGTCAAACCATGATCCCTAACACCAGAGGCAGAAAAGAAGTTGTATTACCATATTCTTGAATAGGGCTGTTTTACTATATTTTTAATATATCATGATTTTCTTCATTATCTGACTAAAATCCATTCTAGCTGCCCTGTAAATACATTGGGCAATCTTTGTTTTTTATTAAATAAAGAATATCACTTGGGTCCTCTGTACATCATCCAGCTATATGTCTTTATGTGTTAATGTTGATATTATTTGTTTTGTCGCCTGTGAGAGCTGATCCCTTCTCTCAGGCCTGTAAAGATAACAACTGGGTGTGAATGTGTTTATAGCTAAACCTGTAGAGAGAGCAACAGCTACAATTATGAAATTATGTGGGGTTATGGTTAGGGTTTAAGGTAATTGTGTTTGCTTTACCTGCCACTTTAAGAGTTTGTATAGCCAGGGCCGGCCCTGGCAATGTTGGCGCCCTGGGCGAGAATTCAAATTGGCGCCCCCACCAAACCAATAAAAATATATAATAAAAAAATATAAAAGAAAATAAGTGCATGTTTTATTAAGACTATTTCAGATAATAGAATTTCTACTGATGCATGTTGAAATGATTTAATTCTTTGCTTTGGGTTTTTAAGCTATATTAGGATTAAGGTGTAAACAGAGACAGTTTCTCTGTTTGAGAAGGAAATTCTCTTCTTCTAATATTAATGTTTTATCTACATTCTTCTAATCGACCTGTAGTTTATCTACTTGACGGTTACTGAGAGGTAGGTCTTTTAACAGCTCATTTGTTTTGAATACACAAGTATCTACCATCACTACAACTGTGTACCCATCATCCATATTGTGTTTTGTATGACTTTATGGTCGTTTTCTCATGTTAGTACAAAAACTTTTGTGTCGCTTTTACTGTATGCAGTGGAATTAATTAAAACGTTCACCCTGACACAGTATGCTTGTTGCACACAGAGTACCAAAGGAGATATGTTGGTAGTAACATGTAAACCAGGATGCTGTGCTCTCAACGCATACTGCATGTGACTATGCAGTATTGTTTCATTAGCAAAGCTCATTCAGGACAACAGCTGGAGTGCAGAGGAACCCAGCAGCCAGCAGGGGGCAGCTTCAGGACATCACATGGAAACAAGCAGCAGCAGGCTGTGATTCTTGAAAGGCGTCAGAAGACAAGGCTGGCAACTACTGGGTTATTCTCTAACAATAGGTTTTTAAAGCATGTTAAATCCTCCAGTATCTAAAATCCAAAAAAATAAAAGTAACTTTTAAGTAAGGCTGTCAAATATATGTAGAAAAGTAGAAAATATTTTCTCTGAAGCTTGCAGCATAGTATGACACGGACACACACAAGATAATTTGTCCATCGTCTGACTGTGCTTATTTCCTCTCTGGAATTAGCAGGCCATGTGGCCTAGTCGGCAGAGAGGTCGTTCTCAAATAAGTAGGTCCTGGGTTCAATCCCCTCTCTCTCCCATCCTCATTCCGACAATATACTAAACTCTTAAAATTGACAGTGATTTCAATCTCTTATTAATTGCAAAATATCTTACACTATGTAAATTTAAATTAAGTAAATCCACAGAAATTAAATTAAGTAAAAAAAACTGCGCGCGCAGAATGTGCGCAGTGGGCTTCTGCGCAGAATGTGCGCGCATTTTTTTTAAATTTAATTTAATTGTTTTTATATTTATTTTAATTAAATGAAATTACATTTTTTATATTTACTTCTGGTAAAGGATATCTCATGAATGCTGCAGAGCATTAGAGTGAAGTGTAATTTCCCTATTTTAAAGTGGAAAGAGTTTGAATTGTAGTACACTAACAGAGTGAGAGAGAGTATATCCCAAAAAACAAAGCTGATGATCTGAGGTTAAAGACTTGTCACCTGAATACAGTCGAGATGGCGATCTCTCTTTTGAAATGTTAGGGACACAACTTGTGCAACAGTTGTTTCGCCCTAATAAAAATCCCCCCCCATCCTCACCCATGAGTTCGGACCCAGCTCCTGTGTCCACTGGTGTCCTGGTTCCACCCATGGCAGCGTAGTGGCGTGGGGCTGGCTCATCCCTGTGGCCAGGCACGTGCACAGATAGGCCCCTATTGGTGCTCAAGCACCAGCCCTTTTGCCCTGGATGAGAAAAGTGCCCTTTCTGCTGGAGCCCAATTTTTTCTTCATTCATCAATATTTAAGAATAAAAATTACTCTCTCTGTCATCAATTCCCCCAAAATGTATAACTATCCCTTTAAAGGGGACTGGTGACTCTCCCTCCGCTGTAGCTCAGCATATTTAAACACTGTTCACAAAGAGGACACAAAGAGTAATAACAACTATAATGATAATACAGACAAGTAGACATTTTGTACCAAAACACCATAAAACATTCCCACTGGATTTAAACAGTTGCACTTTGAGTGTGTGAAGATCAAAATGTGGATCTGGTGAATTCAAATGCGGTTTCCATAGGAGGATTGTTTACACCTGTGTGAGTGACACCACGCGTTGTCGTGACACCACGCGTTGTCATCACACCCGCACAGATCGCCTGCTGGGTGTCTTGGGCATAATAATGAAAACGTACAAATCGGCCTATACCGAGGCAGCGGCTCTGTGGGGTGTACACTGTGTACACGTATCTGCTCTGCGCTTTTACTTTGAAACGAGTGAGCGGAAGCAGCGGTGCCTCCGGTCCTGCGCTCAGGCAGGATAAGTTGTGTGATGTGTGTGTGTAGCGGCGGAGTTACCTCCTGTTGTCGTGTCAGGTTTCACGTTGTTCTCCTCAAACTAGATGACTTGTCGCGGTCAACTTCATGGTCGTCCATTCCAGCCGGTCGGGAAACTACGTGACGCTTCCGTTAGCTCCGTTGTCACGACAGGAAAGCCCCCCGCTAACTTAGCACTGAAGTTAACGTTAGCAGCGTCGGTGAGATAATGGACTCCCATGTTAGCTAAAGCCCGCTGCCCAACACTGTGCCAAGGGGCCACTGGTGCCCGACGTTATGATTTAGTTTCCTCCCTCCTGGTTGTTGTTTAGCGGCTGTCGGGGCTAAACGCTCGCCCGCTGTTTACCACGGTGAGTGTTAGCAACAGGCTAGCTGAGCTAAGTTCCCGTTTAGATGAAAAAGAAACCGCTGCGTCCGGAAGGAACGGTCTCCGCGTTTTCCTGCGAAAGTGGACGTTTCTCTGCATGATGGAGTAGCGGGTAGTGGAGCTGCTATGGTGTATGCACTGCCAATAGTGAGTAAAACCACACCTTGTAAACATAGGGGAGTGACAGGTATTCGGCTCGCTCACCTTCGCACTGCCGCGTCAGGTCTGAGAGTTTCCTGTTTCCTTCTCCTCCTCTCGCAAACCCAGCACCTGCCGAGTTGATCAAGATATCTGATCCAGCATGCCGATCGCCGGATCCAGATTCTTCTTCTCCGCGGGGTTTGTGGTCGGGACCTTCACTCTGTACGTGTTCCTACGGCAGGTGTCGTTCGAGACGGGGCTGTCCTCGCCGCAGGCCGTCAACTCGGTCAGGGACTATCAGATCGGGCTGGCTGAAGAGCGCAAGATATGGAAGAAGGAGGGCTCTGCTCTGTTCAACCTGAAGCACCCCCATCAGAAAGGTACTGCTTATAATTACGATACGATCCAAACAGATGTTCGTGGAAGGCTTGATGGCCAAAAACATAAATATGACACAATGTGACATTTTCTAGTAATGTCACTTTGAATAATGTCAAGTTGTCATAATGAAGACAACCAAAATAATTACCAAATCGAATGACACTTAATGACAGTCATAAGCGTTTAATGACATTGACATAATGTTTATGACATTTTATGTCATGTCACTCTAATGACAATGCCTTCAAGTAAAGTGTTACCGACATATCTGTGATCCCGAGTAGAGGTTGTGGTTTTGCCATTCAGGAAAAAAAGCCTCAACACATGCATAAGCATTATGTTGATATATATTTAAACTTTTAGTTATATTGCTATTGATTCAAATTAAATTGCAATGATCATTTATGTTATGCTATCGCCCTTCTTTGGTGGAATCCTGAATCCAGAAATAAATTAATTAGTGTAATAAGACAACAGAAACCAGGGAGTAATTTGTATTCATCATTAAGTTAACAACTTTCCTGCATGTTCATCTCTAACACGTCACTGTCCTTTTTATTCCCTCACTTCCTCCAAGTTGAAAAAAGGAGCAAAGTCAATAACGATGAGGAGGTGCAAACACTGACTTTGCTCTTTTAAAGGAGATGCTGCTCCTTCACTGTCCCCCGCTGGACTTTGCCTTATTCTAGGGAATTGGTTTTTGCTCCCAGCAGACTTGTGACCAATGTAAGCTTTAGATCATCAGTCTATTATTTGCAGAGATATGTTGGAGAATATAAAAATACCCATCCGAGTAATACACCCAACAAGTTTGGTGACAATCAGTCTGTACACAAACACGCATGCAACTAGTAGATCTGTTTTTGAACTGTTGGTCTGATAAAACAAGAATAATAAGACTTAACATAGTTACAAGGCGTTCTGACGGAAGAGAAAACCGCCCAAACAACAAATGCACTAGCGTTTGTTAAGGTGAAGTTTGTGTTTTTCTCTATTTACCAGGTGAGGATGGCCGTATTGCTGATGAGCTGTATAAAAAGGTGCGCGTTCTTTGCTGGGTGATGACTGCACCAAAGAACTTGGAGAAAAAGACTCGACATGTGAAGACAACGTGGGGTCGTCACTGCAATGTGGTGGTCTTCATGAGCTCCGAGGATGACCCAGACTTCCCCACTGTGGGATTGGGAACAGCGGAAGGTCGGGATCAGCTGTACTGGAAAACAATCCGGGCCTTCCATTACGTCTATGAGCATCACAGCCACGAGGCAGATTGGTTCCTCAAGGCAGATGATGACACCTACGTTATTGTTGACAACTTGCGTTGGGTTCTTGCGAACCACACGCCGGACGAGCCAATTTACTTTGGCCACAGGTTCAAGCCCTACGCCAAACAGGGCTACATGAGTGGCGGAGCAGGTTATGTGCTGAGCAGAGAGGCCCTACGGAGATTTGTAGAAGGTTTTAAATCCAAACAGTGCACTCACACTAGCTCTGTAGAGGACCTGGCAATGGGACAGTGCTTGGAGAAAGTCGGGGTGCTGGCAGGAGACTCCAGAGACACTGAGCACCGGGAGACATTTCACCCCTTTGTTCCGGAGCAGCACCTCACCAGCCATTTCCCCAAGAGTTTCTGGTATTGGAGCTACTGCTACTACCCAATCATAGAGGCAAGTGAAGCATCCTAAGCTTTTGTCAGTATTTGAATAGGCTGTCGTGTTAGGATGACAATCACCTTTGTTACTCAGTTAGTTGTGAAACTGGTTCGACAGAAGTGGCATGGTCAAGTGGAGGCATCGTTGCTTATCCGGAAAAACCTTTCTTTAGGCACACCCTGGAGAAACTAGTTTCTATAGTCAGTCTGATTAGATTATGAATCATGAAATTTGATTTATGTACATGGAAAATGTGACATGTCGCATAACCGCAAACTGTTTTACTGTTATTTTTTTTATTTTTTTTCAGGGTCCATTCTGCTGCTCAGACTTGTCTGTGTCTTTCCACTATGTTGATGGATCACAAATGTATTTATTGGAGTACTACACCTATCACCTGCGTGCCTTCGGCTATATACACCGTTACCAGCCCCCCTCCCCAAAGCGCTACAGTATCGAGCATTCAGGTGCGGCTGCAGAAGAACAGAAGGAGCCGGCTCCTCAGGTGAAAGGCAAAGTGGATCCGCCCAAGATGGACATGAAACAGGACGCAGATCAACATCCTGCAGCTGGTAAAGATCCTCCCATTGAACCAGAGGTGAAACATCAGTAGGACTGGTTGTGTGAAGGGACAGTGTCATTAGGAAGACGCAGAATTGTGTGTTTTAAATCTTTGCTTATTCATTGATTCTGATAATTTTGGCTCATATTTCTACAAAGGTAGAACGGTCCACTTTGATCCGAAGTGTCTTGAGCTGAAGGACTGCTACTAACTTTAACTTGAGACTGCATTTTGGGCTCAAAGTGGCCCTTATTTTTCCAGGGTTTGTAAGATGTTTTTTTACAATTTTAAAGTTGAGAGCACTTTTCTGTAGGCTATAATCATTTAAAACCAACCAGGAATTATTTCCCAGAGCTACGTTTTGTCGACCACCAAAACCTGATCTACCACTCTTAAGTCAAGACGCAATGATGTTGTTTGACTTCATTCCACACATAGTGAACTATGGGCCTGCTAATGACAATAAATGATGTGTCTTGAACTTAATCAAGTGACCAAGAGGTGAGGTTTGCTGCTACTCCATACAGTTCCTTATTATTGAACAAGATTAAAAAAAGATAATGTTAGATTAATATCTGTGCACTCATTAATTGGTATCATAGATGATATTGTACTTGTTCTCAGAACCACCTCTCTGACTCCAAATTTGATTCAGCCTCAAAAGTATTTTCTATGACACTTCAGTGTAATTGTAACGTTATGTCCATGTTCCCTATAGAGGAATAAATCAATATTTTTCGTTTAAATGTTGGGGTCAATTATGAAAGTCCCATTTAATTTATATTTAGCTTTTTTGAAAATTAACTTAACAAAGAAACAGCTGATGGTCCATTTCTTTACCATTAAATACAAATTATATTATTGATTACTTAGTTTTGTTTGAAAATGTAAAATGTTGAAAATAGTAATAATGTCTTTGAAATGAAAACCCCCAAAAATTATTAACTAACCCTCACTGTAAAAACGAAGATGGACCAAGGTCATAATTCATGTGTTTGTTTGGAAAACAAACAACAGTTATATGGTTATCAAAACTTATTGCACATTGAGCCATTAGTCAATTAATAATCCTTTTATTTCTTTTTTTTTACATTCAGGTGAGTATAGTTTTCTATTAGTTCATGTGAAACTGAGTAAGAGTATTTTTTTCCCAATAGATAATGAAAATGTGTCTCATCAGATTTATTTAGCTGAATGGTCGGACCACACTCAGCTATGATTCCGCAGCTCTGTCAGTTCAATAGAATGAAATATCACACTTATCCTCAGAATGATCTAGGAAAAAATACACCAATGTAAAAACATGAGCTAAATTTCATTAGCAAGGTTTTTGGATTCCTCTCTATCTCTTAATGGCTAACATAGAGATGCATTAATGTGACCACAATGCTTTAAATGAAAAGTCCTGATGACTGGATTTGAACATTCAAGCCAAAGACCTTTCCTCTGGGATGAGACCAGACTGAGGACGCACGTGAATGTTGATGCTTCCCTATTGTGTACAACTGGTGTTTTATTTGTTCAGTCATCACAACCTTTTATTTGATCTGGGATCCAATGATGGCTGTTAGACGCACCTTCAGCTGGAGAACAGGGAGTCGGTGGGCTGTATCAACCAAAGAAAATCTTCCTGGAGTTGTTACTTCTATTCAACCAATCATTTAGTCTTGAGTGGGAAAAAAAACCCTGCATGTTATCTCTAGATTGATTAAATTGGCCACAGTGCAACCCAACAGCAATAATCAGACTAATTTGATTTTTGTTGGATGATGCTGCATGTTGAAAAAGTCGAGTGGGAGACTGCAGCTTTCGTTATCAGTCAACCAGCTTCCTTTCCTTCTTACCCATCCATGGCACTTGGTTTTCTATTTGTTTTCCTGTTACTGTCTCTGGATCAACACTTCACACTTCCCTGTATCTTCTCCTGGTTGACTCATCAGTGTGTGCCTTGTAGATTTTATTGAGATGTTTGAGTCAACAGTTGACCATATTGACTTTGCACTGTGACATGACCATAATGAGAGTGTAACATTTCATATGGAGCTTATTAATTCCTTCCAATTAATAGAGCATGGCCTTTGCCAGTGGATGACTTGTTGTTCATGAGTGAATAAGCAAGATTGATTTCTTTGATACAAATGTACTTTCAGTGATATGTATTTTCTAAATGCGGGGCGGGTTGGAACGGAGCCTTTTCTTTTTCTGCTCAGTACATTGGATTTATTAAAAAATTATTCTTCCCAGTTTTTTTACTACTATATATCCAAACAAAGATTAATGTTATGGCGGGAGATTCATTAATTACCAAATGAAAATAAAAAATGGCCTCAGGAATCGGGCTCGATTTAGTTTTATGTAAAAATGCATTTTAGTGTTTTTGGGGCTTTTTGTTGTGTTTTCTTTTTAACCACTTAAACCTTTTAATTTTATTTTGAGTTGACATATGTATGAGGCAACTAAAGCCTAATTTCCAAAAGCCTTTTCCTCTCATAATCGGTTTCCTTCAGTACATGAGCACAGAGCAGGTAGGAAAAGTCCAGTTTAAACAAATCAACATGTTTTTTTATTATTATCTGTTTGATATGGGTTTTTGGTGTCCGATACCAATAGTATAAATATTACTTAATGTCAGTAATCACTTATAACAAATTAATTTCAGGTTAACCATAAACTTTATTTTAAATAACTATAAATGAGTTTGAAAATATTTTTTTACAGAAAAATACATCATAAACAAATTTGTAAATGCCAATACAGATATGTCAACAAAAGGCTCATATGCGCAATATTTCCAACCAACCGATATATCGGTTTTGTTCCAGAGTTCTGTTAACCCTTGTTTCCAAGTGAAATAAAACATTTTGGACTGATTTTGACTGTTGGTAATTTTTGTTGCATCACCATCACTTGCCCTAGTTACTCGTTGATAACTGCCCCATCTTATAGGGGCTGTCTTCTTCAACAATTTTATCAAAGGGAAAATTGTAAAGTACAGTATTTATATTTTAAATGTATATGTTTATATTGACGTCTGAACAGACAGTGTTTGTGGCTTGTCTTTACTTTGAGTAAGTGTTTGAGCACACGTGGGCAGGGTTCGTTTCTGTGAATGGTTCTTAAATCACTATAAATAAATGCATATTTTATTGTACATCCTGTCTTGTTTTACATTTTTTCGTGTAGGTGGTTAACATGATTTTTGTGTTGTCTCTGGTTATATAACATAATAATCTGATTATACAGTAGCTGTTGTCCGCAGTGTGAGAGACTGAAGTTTAAATGGTGGAGCTGCGTCATCTTCTTTCGGGGGAGTTGTAAACCTGAGTAGAAAGAACAAAAGTGGTCAAAAGATGTAGCAGCAGCTATTTATCTTTAATTTCAGGAAGGATGCGGCCTTCAGTTTTCTCACCTCTGCCTCTCAGGATTGAAGAATCAGCCTCTGCCCCTCTGTAAAGAATTATGTGTACACACACAGTTCTCTCCTGTCGTTTACAAGGCAAATAATGTGTTCAAACTTGCATCCACTCCCAATACACAGATAACTACTGCCTTTATCAAATACTACAACTAATGTCATCTACAATAGCCGGACATCCTACTTGGGCACTGCTCCAGTCGCTAGTCTGTTAACTATGTAAATATACTTTACCTCAGATCCACATTAAACACCAATTTGGATTTGGACACTAAAGAACACGGCCTGCAACTTTACACACTCTGGGTTGCACAATGAATAATGTATATAATTTGACAGATTTATGTGTCATCTGATATTTGTTTGTCAAAGCTTTAACTGTAATGTAGTTTATGCTGGCCCATAGGCAATACATTACAGTACAAAAGGCCCTGTAAGAAATGGTTGAAGATCTAAATACACTTCTTCCTCAGCTACCCCCATGTTCTGTAGATTAAAGGCTATGCCAAGCGACTTCATTGTGTACGTCCCTTTTGAGAAAGTCAATAAAAACCTGGTCTTAATAAAAGTAAATGAATAGCCAGCGTGTCCACATGGTGCCTCAGTAAAACCCAGAGTCCGGCAGCGCCACTGAGTACATATCCTGGTAATAACAGCCTTTAAGAGACAGGAAGTGCTACACGTTTCATTTACACATTTTTTCTCTCTATCTTTAAATGCCAAGAGATTATGAAATCTAATATGTATTCATTTAAAATCCAACAGAACACAGTGAAATAGTGTAAAATATTTGTATGGGCTGCTGTCAGTGTTGCTGAAGTCACTCACTTGTCCTCCGCCACAGCAGATCAGCCAGGATGTCCTCCTTCTGTCCTGCGTGAGAAGACCATAGCTTTCATTTTTATACCATCCATCCATCCATCCTTATCTATTCTGTCCATCCATCCAGCCCGGATGTGTTTTTGAAAGTGTGCAGTGAGTGATCGATCAATCGGGTACTGGTTAAACACTGAATTCAACTTGAGGTTCTTACTTTTTCTTGACATAGGGGCATTTCTGTGTCCTGTGAAAAAAGTTGCATGTTAGAGGAAGAACAATCCAGTCATGGTGGAAGTGTTGTGGATGTTTTGAGTATACAAATAACTCACTGGTTGTTTGAGCAGTACTCCTCCTTCCCATCAGACTCACAAAGCTGTCGTAATCGATGTCATCGAACGTCCTTATGTTCACATCCTCACAGCACTCTGTGTTAGCCTGAAAGACAAGGTGCCAGCTGTGGGGTCAGGTCTGGAGATGGGGGTGTTGTCTGTGTTATTGTAGCCTTGTTTGGCATACAGTACCTCTGACAGGGATCTATAGTTGTCTTCTTTACACCAAGACCTCACAGGAAGTAAGAGGAGGACGAGCACAGCGACCAGTGAAGCAAAAGTGCAGCAGATTGGAGTTCTCTCCATCACTCTGAAATAGGAAGTAGTGCAAAATGTTGAAGCAAAAAAGGTGCTCATAATAACCAGTCTGAGAGTTTGTGACAGGTTTGATAACTTGGAACGTCGGAGCTAAGGGAGTGCCTCTTTATCCTTCTACTAACCACCATGAAGTAGCATCTGGAATTCACAGATGAACACAGATAAATCCTTTGAGAAATATTTGGTTTATCAATTAAGTTTTAAGTTTAAAAACAGAAGCATCTCTGTATAATGTACTGCAATAATAAACCTTTCAATCAAACATATTTACATAGCTATAGCACAGTTTCAGCAATGACTGAACAACCTAACTGAAGAAAGGGCTTTTTATTAGAGTGTTGAATTGGACTGAATTAGATTCAGCACGGTGACCTGTTAAACTGACAACTGTATCCAAATGTAAATGGATTTCAGATTTGGTGGAATATTAATGAATTTGTGAAGTAAATTTGTATTGAGAATTTGAGAATCATTGATTGATTAAAGCATAGCTAATTACATAAACTCACATTACCAAATCATTTCTCAATAGTGAGCAAGAGTAAGTACCGGTAATGATACATTAGGAATTGTATATATATATGTATATTAATTATTATTAATGCATGTATTCTCAAGTGTTGTCAATCAGTTTCTCTGGTTCTTTGATCTGTAATTCATTCGGTAGTTTTATCAGGCTATACAATAAACAAGACAGAGGCAGTCGGTCTTAATTAAATGATAGTCTCATCCCTGAATTGTTATAAAATTTTGCAATTTTTAAAGAAAGACGCGTTCAATTTAACATGTATGCACAAAAATATTGAGTTTAAATGAAGCCAATCACTCACTGACCTGCAACTGCTTAACCAAAAGTTATTTAGTTTCTGACATCACCACAGACACTGTAATCTGAAGCAGTATGGAATATATATGTATAGATAGATATAGATATATAGTATGTGTGTATATATGTGTGTATATATATATGTGTGTGTTTGTGTATATAGATTGCTTTGTAGAGAAGTCCCCCCCCCCGTCAATATTTATTCATTCATGGAATAAATATGTAATCACCACTTGTCAAAAATTAATTAAAACTAATTCAACATCATAAAGTTAAAATAACTCAAAGTCTTACCTGTTAATGGCCATTAGAAGTCTGGATCTGATCCAACCGGTTGACTCTGTGATGAAGCTGCTCTGTGTCCTCAGAATGCAAGTCTCTGCTCAGCCGCCTCTCGTCCCAATTATTATAGTTCTTCAGCTCATTTGTTATCCAATTAGAGCACCACCCACCACCCAAACCCCCAGCACTCACACACATACACACACACACACACAAACACATACACAAACACAGACACACACGTTTGTACATCTGTCTTAGTGAGGACACTGATTCGCTTAACCATCAAACTAAATGCCTAGTTTTTAGGCATTTAGTAACGATGCTAAATGCCTAAAAACTAGGCATTTAGGTTAGTAACCCTAACCTAACCTAACGAATTAGGTTAGGTTAGGGTTAGGTTAACCCAAACCCTAACCTAATTCTTAAAGTCTTCAAACAGCAACAGCCCATTTAAGTGGTTTAGAAAGTGAGGACCGGCCAAATATTTGTACAAGTACACACACGCACACACACACATTGCTTATTAGGATCCAAAATAAGGAACTGAAGTTTCTCTCTACCTCCATTATCTTGAAAGTTGATTTCAACAACAACAATATGCTCCAACATCTTCAGGATAAAAACAAGTGAACAGATCAAGAGACCATATGTCGGTGTAGTCAGTAGAGAGATGACATTGATATAAATGGACGGCTCAAAATGATGAAAACAAGTGTTTCAACAACAACACAAACTGCAGCCTCCAGAATAACCATAAACATGTAATCAGTACATCTCTAAAACGAATTCAACTAAAACTGAACATTTTAATCTTCCTTAAAAATAATTTGTGTTCACTGGTTGGGTTTGTCGACACAATCTTTACACTGGTGCCACTTCATTGGTCAGCGATCCTTGTGTGTTTGTGTAAATTACATTCTACTTGTGTAGGCTTGATTACTGGCCAGACCCAGACAATTACGCTGTTGGAAACACTGTACATGATCAAATCATGGTGTGCGTCTACATCTGAGCTGCTTAGAGAAACACACATAATCTTATATTCTCAGCAGGGTGGGTGCACGTATGTCCCAGGAGAAATTGGGTGTGTAATGTGATTCTATGAGTTAACTTGACTTGGGGACTGCAAAAGGTCCTGCCAGCGGATATTGCAGCCCTGCTGGTACTCTGACTGGCTGATGTGTCAGAGCAGAGAGCCAAATCACTCCCACACTGTCTGAGTCAACAACCTGTCTCTCCTCCACAAATGATGGAACCCTTGTTACCAAGCTTTTTCTTCCACACATAAAGACTTGCACTGTAAAACTATCAAGTTGGTTCAACTTGAAGAACTTGGTTCAAGTTAATATGACATAAATTAATGCGTTAAAAGCTACATTATCCATTCCAGAAAGCTTACTTTCTATTAACAATCATATAATTCCACACCATTTCAACTCACATTTCCAAGTTGAGACAACTATCTGTTTTCATACAAATTGCCTTTTCAAGTTATGTAACTTTTAACATACGTTTTTAAGGCAGCAATTGAACTTAAGTATGTGAATTATGTACACTGATATTTGTATCCCTTAACGTGACTAATAATGGCAAGTTTACCAATTTCCTTTAAGCTTACACTGAATAAACTCAAAACATTCAAAAACATGTATTTGAATTACCTCAACTCTAGTGTTTGTTACTGAAGAGGACGCATTTGAAATGCAGATAGCATTCATAACTATCTACAATCGAGAGTTTGTTTGTGGAATAGATCTGCCTCAGAGGCCAAGACTCAACATTTATTTATCATGTACAATTCTGACTGTCTAACTGGCTTGAACCTTGAGTTCAGTAAGAAATGTCCACTGGAACTGAATTGGACTTTAGAAGCAGATGGGAAATGTCTGTTTGGGGAGAGCATCCTTTCGTCAGAGATGATATTTACTTTGCATGGCTTTGCACAAGAGAATCTCAATCTGGTTTGTGTCCTGGCTTATAATGAAGACTGGAAAGAGGGGGGGCCCTTTCAGTGTGGCTCTGACAAATACATCAAATAAACCTGTTTACTAAAACAGATATGGACCTTTTCATCCCTGATTAACCCGACATTGTGTAATACTGTACCAAGAACTCAAAATGTATATGCTAACTATATTTTTTAACATGAAACATTATGTTTTGCTTCTCTGCATTGAGCCATCCTCTTTCAAAACATTACTCAAAACCCCTTTTTGTTTTTCAGAACTTTGATTATGACATGTATCTTATATTTGTAGATATTTGTTTTTATTTGCCTTTAAATTTTTTAGTAATCCTGTTCAGAGTCTTTGAGAATAGTAAAAGTGCCATGCAAATCAAATGTATCAGTATAATTTCCCAAAACATTGGGATTGTTTCATTACAATAATAAAATATAAACACAGACCCTAGTGGGGATAGGTTAATTCTTTATTTATTTATGTTCAGCCATGTTGAGACACGATAATTGCACTGGGAGGATCAGTGTGGTCGTGAATCATGTCGGTGACGCACTAATGCTCTGATGGTTAATCAACCCGCGGCTGTGAAAGGAGCAGTCAGCTTCTATCGGCACATTCTGAGGATTTTTGATTGGACTCTGGGGGCTTATTCCCATAAAAGAATTGGTGTCAGTTCTACCCAGTTCCCAACAGAGATAGATGTAAAAGATGTTGGTGTTGGTGCGTCATCTCCGGTAAGCGTCCCGCGTCATTTCCTGTTTACTTGCTGCTAGTGTTGGTCGCTCTCTGTATTAGCTCCTCCGCTAAACTCTGTAACACTACGGCTAAAATCACCGGTCTGTACTTATTTTTACCCTGTTAAAAGGGTTTTTAGTAGTTTTTCCTCACTCTTGCTGAGGGTTAAGGACAGAGGATGCCACACCCTGTTAAAGCCCTATGAGATGAATGTAATTTGTGAATATGGGCTATACAAATACAATTTGATTGATTGATTGATGTAAACAGTGTTATAATTAACCTTCATATTTTATGAATCACACACTTGCCAGGGTGGTGTGATTTTACAGATGATTAACTTAGCGTAGCCCAATATGCTGCTACCTTATATCAAATCTCGATGAAACAGATGAGAGCAGAAAGCAGGTTTGTGCTTCATTAACTGGCTCTTTAGTGTTTGTAGCTGAGGCCCTCAAGCTATTCGTCAGACCTCCTTTCCTCAATGTTCCGACTCCTCCGTTTACAGCAGGGGACAGTGAAAGAGCGGCTTCTCCTTCTAAAGAGCAAGGTCAGTGTTTGTGCCTCCGCAAATCTTTTTTTCTATCCCTCCCTCATCAACTTGGAAGAAGTAATGATAGAAAAAGAGGACAGTGAGGAGTTATACAACATAATTGCTTTAACTCAGATTTAGAAAATGTTTATAAAGTGTATTTCATTCTCTGCTAAAGGAAGAAAATCTGTATTTAAACTTAAAAGAAATAATAATGTGAAATTTACCCTGCTAATTATCCATATCTACTGATTTGAAATGAATTTCTTGGCAATATTGTCCAATCCAACAATCCAACAATTGTTCAACTATTCTTTCCTCCTCCAGCCTCTTAATCAATGACTTTACTTTCTGTTGTCAAAGGTTATAGTGACCCTTAAAATGTTTTTATCAAAAATGCAGTCGGCCCCCACTTTGACAAAATAATCATGAACGGGATTATTATCATTTTAGGATGATGAATATGAACAAATAAGTTGCTTTGTCTAAACTTGAGAGAATATTATGTTAAATGCTTAGAAGGGGAAAAAAACTTATGGGCATGCAAGACTTGATTCTAATCATGTTTTTGTGCTACTAGCATGAATCTTCAGTGCCTTCTTTGCCTCTGTGGGGCTTCTGTTCATTAATGAGCCTTGTCCCATCCAGTTTAAAGAGAGAGGGAGAAAAGAAACTCTGGAGCACTCTCCTGGAATAAAGCAGGTTTTGTGTCAGGGTTTGTGTTAAAAAGACTGTGAGTGGAAGGAAGTGCGAGGGAGAGTGGTGTAGTAGAAGTGGGAGGAAGCTGAACTGCCTTATCTTCATGTTATCTATTGACAATAAAGTTCAGTTTGTAATAAATTATGACCCTGAAAGACAAAGTTTGACTTTTTTTGGTGCTCCGATGCAACTGAAATGGACCTGAACTGACATATCTGTAGCGTGAGTAAATAAGGCCTCATGGGGGTTAAATAGATTTATTTTAAAATGAAGTTCAAGAACACAAAGAATGCTGCTTTAAAATATAAAATAAGGGAATACTTATCGATAAAGTATTCCCTATCTGCTTATTTACCTCAGATAGCCCCCTGTAGTCTTTCACTTCACCTCTTAGCTTTACGAGATAAAGATTTGCTCGCGGCATGAGGGGAGATTTATTTCAAGTATTTGGGTCAAAGACAAAACCTACCGACTGCAGAGAGAGTGAGTGTGTGTGTGCGTGTGTTTGTGTGTGTGTGATGGGAGGGGGGGGTGGGGGGGTGGGGTTGGTTGGACAGCAGGACAGGACAAACAAAACAGCCTTAGAACGCATGGACTTTCCCCACGTGAATCAATATTCAGGCCCTGATCTCTCTGTTGAGCAACGAGGCCAAAGAGAGGACGCTGCTGAGAGGGGGGGGGGATCATGTGTAGAGAAGGAGACTCTCATTGGAGGCAAAGAGAAAGAAGATCGCTATGCATGTTTTTGGGGTAAAGGGGGGGGGGCAGAGAAGAAACCAAAAGCATCCTACACACCGAAGCCATCTTGGTAGGACCGCTGCTCCCTGGACTGCAGGACTATCTTCATTAAGGTAGGTGCAGGGGATCAAAAGATGCATTTAAGTTATGAAGTTGTGGGCGGGAGAACATTTCTACATTTTGGACTTGTTCTCATGAGGGAAATGAGGACATGCTCAAATGCTTCAGCTTAATTTCAAGGCTCCATATTGGAATGGTGTACTGCTCATTCTTACACGGTGGGAATTTTTTCTTTTGAATACGAGTTTTATTTGTTTGTTTGCTGCTTCTCTACTTCTATCATCAAATTACTCAAGTGCTTTTTCACTATTATTAAGATTTTATGATAATGAATTATAGTACAAAGCTATTTATATCTTAAGCTTGTAGATTTGAAGCAGATTGTTTCCAAATTCTTCAATTAAACATTAGCCCATAGACGAATAAGTTATTGTGAAACTGCAGAGTCATGGCACATAAAAACTAAAAAAGCTCCTGACTCCAGAGTCACTGTTTATTCAATATATAGGTATTATGCTCTCCTTTTAAATTCCTTTGTACACTATTATTATTGTTGTTGTTATTATTGTTATGTTATTACCCCTTTGGATTAAATGTTTCTTTTAGTTTATTATTGAAACCTCAACTCCTACATAAGCTGCTTTCGGACATGCACTGCACTCCTACAGTGGCTCATTTAGCAATGCCGTTGGTGTGTTGATTTTCTATATATTGCAGTGTCTGGTGACGGGGCTCCAACAACAGTGGAATTATGTTCTCCAAGTCAAAGTGGCTGATTGTGATCCAGCTCCTGCTAAATGAACATGCTCTGTGCAGAGTCCCACCGCCTCTGACTCAGAGGAACAGGCTGCTTTCAGAAACTGATCCCCGTGAAGCGGTGGAGGAAAACGGCAAACAGGAGCATCAGTATCTCCTGGGATCCCATCTCCAGCTTAGTCTCTCATCCGCTGAAAAGACTGATCCTGTACCAGTTGTTGTGAATGAAGAGGAGCGAGTCCAGTCTGCCAAACATATGATATCAGGTCTCAGGGCGAAGCTTCAGGCAAAGGTTCAAGATCATCTGCAGGCTCAAGGGAACATCAGCTGTGAGGAGCTGATGTCTGCCAGCACCGTGAACGACCCTCTGTCCTCCATGTTCCCCCAGGAGCTTCTGGGTCTCTCTCTGGTTCCTGTGCTGGTGGTGTCAGGATGCCCCAAGGAGGCACAGGCCCTGCTGCTGAAGCTGTATGACCTGCTGGGTGTGGCAGATACAGAGGAGCTCCTGACAGAAGTACAAGATCTGATAGAGAGGAGGTTGAGCAAGTCAGCATCAACACCAGCTGCTGCATCTACAATGTCGTCTTCAGAGAAGGATCAAGCAGGGCGCCGCATAGATGCTGTGATGTTCAACATCGGGCAGCTGGCGGGAGCGGAAACCACTGAGCAGGAGGGACATTGTGGAGATTGGACCAGGGTGAACGGAACCAAGCTGGTGGGGACAGCTGTGGAGGGAGCCACAGGTGGACTGGAGGAGGCTGTGAACAGCTGTGAGAGACTGGGCGCCCTGTGTGCAGGCGTGACCAGCAGTGGAATGCTCACACCAGGCTCGTACAAGGCCGTGCTGAAGAAAAGCAGTCGTATCCTGCCATCGGACTCTGCAGGCTCTGAATGTTGGATCCGTCGGTGTAGTGAAGAGGAGCGTGCTTCCATCCCTGGGCCGCGGATGAGACGCAGC
Organism: Pseudopleuronectes americanus; assembly: GCA_038501795.1. NCBI lineage: Eukaryota > Metazoa > Chordata > Actinopteri > Pleuronectiformes > Pleuronectidae > Pseudopleuronectes > Pseudopleuronectes americanus. The sequence continues at coordinate 14,035,876 of CM076717.1, read as the reverse complement.
CCCCAGAGAAGCTGCACCAACAAACGTGAGGAGCGTGTGTACAACGTGGTGGAGTGGATCCCTGCAGTCAGCACCCTCTACAACCTGGGCACAGCGGTGTACTACGCCTCAGTGAACTGCTCCGAAACAGCCAAGGAGAGAGCCATCCTGAGTGCTGTCGACCTGGGCACAGACGCTCTCATGGTCGCCACAGGGGGCACCGCTGGGGTGGCCGGTTACGCTCTGGGTGCAGGGGTGAAGACCGGAGTGAAAGCTGGTGTCAGGTACCTGCTCAACTCCATGAGGCAGGAGGACGACTTGCTGGTAAACCAATTCAGCTGGGAGGAGGGCGTCACATTCCAGTAGAGTGAGGGATCAGTGACTCAGCCTGTTTAAGTTTTTATTAGTTTAGAAGGATCTGTGTTTGTTAGTTGACATTCTGAAATGTAACTCGATCGGTTTACCAGATTTAATATAATCTAGATTATATGTGAAACAAGATTACACTGTATTGTATGACTCAGTGGATCACATCTTCAAAGGGGAAAAAAGCTTTTTCTGTTTATGTGAGTCTGCACATAAACCTCAATCTGACACAATAATTCTTTATTGAAGTTAATGACAGCAACTTTCACTGAGCCTATTGTTTTAATTAAATTACAAGTTTTAAGACTATCTAGCCTACAAAATGAAATTGGGTAAAAAGTACACTACCCTTTGCATTACAGCAGTTGTTATGAATATTAATTATCTAACCCAAGAAAGTGTTAACTTTAAACCGTTGGAAATATATCTCCCTACACTAACAATTTATTCCATTGAGCAGCAGCATTTAAAGAAGAGCAACATTTAAAGATCTGGTCTCAGGAAGCTAAACCCTTAAACCCTTTGACTCCTGCCTTTGACATATAGTGTATCCATCCAGTATCTAGTACATGACAGTGTATTGGGGCCATTGCAGGAAAAATAAATAAATACAATATAGAGCTGGGTGACTTTGCTTATAATATTATCAAATTTTAAAATCATAGTAATGGATTAATATTTATTTTACGTTTAAACACAGATTTTTCACCATGTTTGTGCAATGCATAAGAATTGTATTAATATTTATATTATAACTTTTGTTATAGGCTACTGCTACTGATGGCATTTATATTATTATTATTCCTTTTAGGTTTATCACCCAGCCCCAGGTCGGGACGATACAAATGTAATTCTGATTCTTTTCTCCGGATATTATCAGTTTCATTTTCAAGTTATTTCGTATAAATGGCCCCATTACACAGTCACACTAACTGGCCATCACACTGACCCCTGTTATCTGGCTTTCCTCATTCCCGCTATGGTCTTCCTCCACTCAAAACCAGGCAATAGTCACATTCTGGTGTAATTGCAGGGACAGAAGTCTGGTTACTAAACTTTATTACTTTATATGTTTTCTTCAAATGTCAATAAATTGGCCATTCAATGTTTGTGTATTTTTAGTTTGGAAGAAAACTCTGAGTAGACTTGATTATGTTCAATCAATCAAATTTGATTTGTATAGCCTATATTGACAATTCACAGTTTGACTCACAGGGCGTGTTCTAAAACTGACTGTTGCCAAAGGATCTGTAATTTTAATTGCAGGATGCCTCTCAGTTAAAGACAATTCCTGAAGGTGAGATATTCCATTCTCAAGGCAAAAAATGTGAGTCCAACTGAACTTGGACAAAATTTCTAAGAAATTCCCTCAAGGTGTTTTTGAGATATCTTGGTCAAAAGAAGGGAGTAAATGGGATTGAAAACTAGAAACTATAATGTCTCCGGACGCCGCCTGCACACATGCATAATGAAAATCAATAATCTACAGTATTTGATGTGCTAAACAAGGTGAAGTAGGAATGTGAGTATGATTTTGATCAAATAAATTACAGGTGATCTTAACACAAAAAACTGTGTCATATTGTATCATAATATCGGACAGTATCCTTATTTTCCTGAGAGGCATCGATATTGACATTATTTTACCGTATTAATAAAAAAATGGTACATTACTGTGCAAAATTGGCTGTACTTTAACAGCAATCCGTAACAATATGGCTGGAAATCAGTTTAGGTAATATATTGTATTAAAAACAAATAGGTGTGGTTATTTACTGTAGTAGGTATGAAATCAGGCTTTACAAAGATGGAGCGGAAAAGGTTTGTTTGTATTTATTTATTTTGACCAGCACACTATAAGACTAATAAGTTACTCGCCAGCGATAACTTTGGGCTAATCTTTTGAATGAGCAATAGTTGAGAATTCCTTGTCTTCGTTTCGCTTTATTGGGGGGCGGCATCCAAAGTCAAGATGCATTACGGCCTTGTACTTGGTCTGTTTACTTTCCTTCTTCCCCTCTAGCTGAGAAAATGAACACAAAATCAAAAATCTTCTTCTTTGATCGGTTTTACTGGTGTGGGCGGGAGAATACTTCTTTTCACTGTTCCCCAAAACAGTTTTTTTTGTCTAAATAATAATAAAAAAAAATCATTGTGCAAATGTATGTTTTAAAATGCACTTGTTGTTCCATGGTCACCATGTTTTGCCATTATACCATTACAATTATTTAGAGACAAGGGAAAATTCCTTTGATGTTGCCAAAGACCATAAAGGTACTGCAGGGTTAGATTTCAAAAGAATGCTTATTCTTTTTCGGTAGGTTGCCACCCGCCATGGACCAAAGAAGAAGGATAAGCTAATAAAGGAAATAACAGATACAGTATCTGTTATTTCCTTTATACAATTACCTTGATGGGTAGGTTAAACCGAGCTAAGAAGAAGAAGAAGTAAAGAGGTTACAGTAGACAGAAAAGACTTGGAATTCCCGAAACTAATTTATAAGCCCAGCATTTCATTTGAAAAGAGCAAAACAGAAAAAAAGAAAATGGAGGAGAAGTTCGATGAGACAGATGAGGATACATTTGTGGCCCAGCCAGAAGATGAACATTTCAAATTGTCAGACGATGTGGCTGAATATATCACAGAAGAAGAAGATAAGGGCCGAGTAATACCTCAGCTTCATTATACATTCGATGATGAATATCATATCAGAAACGAAATACATAAGATGAAGAAAACCTTACATCAAACAGTGGACATTGCTAAAACCTGGAAGACCATGCAGAGAAACGTTTATAATTTTGACCTCGAACTGATCGAGATGTGTAAGAGAGGCTCCCTGAAGGAGCCATCTCACAGAGCCAAGTGCACACAGTTGAAAGAGAAGAGCAAGGAACTGGAAGTGTCACTGATAGAGCAGTTTGCTATCCTCCGGGAAAGACTCTACGTCATCGCGTCAGAGGTGAATAAACTCCACACGGAGAGAAGAGCTTTGCTCACACAAAAGAGAATTTGTGACACCGAACATCTGAAAATGCTAAACACAAAGCAAAGCTACTTTCTTCCAAAGACAACAAAGACACAGAATAGGCAAGCTCTTCACGTTGACTGCATACCATACCCAGAGAACCGGTTCCGTACGTTGTTAAGTCAACAACTGCAAATGAAAAACCATCAATTGAGAGACAGCTACAGGCGCTTGGAGAGGAAGGATGAGTTAATCGATGAAAAGGAGAGGCAGTATGCGGAGCTGAAGCACAGTGTGTCCCAGCTGGTTTCTGCAGAGCGATTAGCAGAGCTTCCAGAGAGCAAGTTGATAATCAGGGAGCAAAGCAAAAAAATCCAGGAATTAACAGCACGTGTTGCTTTGTACCGACAAAAAGCGGAAGACCACAAGAGCGAGAACGAGAAGTTGATTCGACAGTTTGAAGCCACCAAGGACTTGTACCTGAAAGAAAAAAAGAAGAGCTTTCATACATCATATAGTGCGTTTCTCCCACCGATCCCCTGTAAATGTAAACCTTTGGCCGAAGCTATTCCCAAACCGATTGTGCCTTCACCATTACCACCAGTATTGTGCTTCAATCTAAAAGATAAATCAGCCCTAGAGCACAGTCAACCAAAATGACGAAATTGCGATACTAAAGGCAATTCAACACATTTTTTCTCCCAACCATCTCCCATATACTGCGGAGGAGCCGGGCTGGAGCTACACCCATGATCTCCATGGCTCTACCTGTCACCAGAAGGATTATGCCTTAGTCTAGAGATCAATCAGCCCTAACAATTCCAAACAAAAATACCCTCAATTTGTGGCTTGTGTGTACAACTAACCCATGTTATCAAGGGTATTAGAACCAATCCACATCATCAGAAAGATCCTGGTTCTCTCAATCATCTCTAGTAAATCTCAGGGGAGGACCGCAGAAAATAGGGGCGATATGATTTTTGACAGCGAGAATTGCTGCCCAAATGGCTTCTCAGCAACAACACACCAACACAGCAGACATTGGGTTTTCACCAGGTGCTCTGGCTTCCCCACCTTAAATTCTGATTAATGCTATTCTTCTTGTCTACTTAGTAGTAGTTAGTTAGTAGAGGTGAAAAAATGTAATAAGATAATAAAATTAATTTAATTAAAATATTAAAGTTGTATTCCTGTGTTTCAGTAATATTGTCAAATATATGTCAAATATATATTATAATATAAAAGTAACAGTAGGTTGGCTGCAGGGTTTTCCTTGCAACATCCACCATCTGATCTCTAACCTCTGCTTATTTAGATCCTCCTTAATTTCGATGAATTGATCCTCGGTTTTTGATTGGTGGATGCACAATAAGTTTATCTTAACTCAGGTATACGATCTAAAATATCTCTCGAGCTATATAAATATATATATAAATTATATGGTGAAATAATGCCTGTATGGAAGAGACCACTCACCAGATTTAACAATTTGCACTAGACTCAGTGGTTGAATATTGTTTCTTGTTGCTTGTTCAGTTCTGGCAACGTTCCCCAACCTCAAAACGAGCCAATCATCTTTTTTGATCATTTTTAAGATAATTAAGTTTCCATTGATTTACTCCCACTCAGTACAACTTGGGTTTGGCTTAAAAAGGAAACAATGGCTTATATCCAAAATATGAAAAAGTGATATAACCAAATTTTTAAGTCACAGTAATGGATTAATATTTATGTTAAGTTTAAACCCAGATTTGTTTTACAGCGGGTAAAATAAATATTGAACACGTCACCATTTTTCTCAGTAATATATATTTCTAAATGTGCTATTTACATGAAGTTTCACCAGATGTCGGTAACAAGCCAAGTATTACATATATTCAAAGAAAACCACACAAATAAGTTCTGAAATTAAGTTATGTATAATAAAATGGAAAAACACAGGGAAAAAGTATTGAACCTGCTTACTGACATTTATTTAATACTTTGTACAAAAGCCTTTGTTGGTAATGACAGCTTTCAGACGTCTCCTCTATGGAGAAACTAGTCGCATACATTGCTCAGGTGTGATTTTGGCCCATTCTTCCACACAAGCAGACTCTGATCTATAGGTCTTTCCATCGATTTTATATTGGATTCAAGTCAGGTGATTGGCTGGGCCATTCTAGCAGCTTTATTTTCTTTCTCTGAAACCAATTGAGAGTTTCCTTGGCTGTGTGTTTGAGATCATCGTTTCTGAAATGTCCACCCTCGTTTCATCTTCATCATCCTGGTAAATGGCAGCAGTTTTTTATCAAGAACGTCTTGGTACATTTTTCAATTCATCCTTCCGTCAATTAAATAAAGTTTGCCAGTGCCGTAAGCTGGGAGCATACCACACCACGATATTGTACGTATGTATTATAGCATCCAAAGAGTTCAGTTTTGGTCTCATCTGAACAGACTATATTCTCCCAGTATTTCACAGGCTTGTCTAAATGTTGTGCAGCATCAACATGCTTTTTCTTGCATGGTGAGCGTGCATACAGGCCACAGCGGTTGAGTGCATTACTTATTGTTTTCTTTGAAACAATTGTACCTGCCAATCCAGGTCTTTCTGAAGCTCTCCACAAGTGTTCCTTGGCTCTTTGACAACTCCTCTGATAATTATTTTGCGGCCGGTTTATGGTGAAATGATGTTCTTTCCACTTCCTGATTATGGCCCCAACAGTGCTGACTGGAACATTCAGAAGTTTAGAAATCCTTCTGTGACCAATCCACTCATTATGTTTTGCAACAATACAGTTGTGAAGGTCTTGAGAGAGCTCTTTGCTGTTAACCACCTTGAGATGTTTCTTGTGTGAAACCTTGGTAATGAGACACCTTTTTAGAAGCCATTTATAGGCAAACCAGCTGATATTAATTTGCACTGACAAGTTGCAGGGTCGCTTTCTAATTACTGGTGGATTTCAGCTGGTATCTTAGCTTTCCATGCCTTTTTGCACCTCCTTTTCTTCATGTGTTCAATACTTTTCCCCTGTGTCATTCCATTTTATTACACATAACTTAATTTCTTAACTTATATGTTTGGTTTTCTTTGTACGTATCGATTACTTGTGTTGTTACCGGCCTCTGGTGAAAATGTCATGTCAATAGCACATTTAGAAATATATTTTCTAAGTAAAATGGTGAGGTGTTCAATACTTATTTTACCTGCTGTATATCATACAGGTATTATCATATTTAAGCTTTTGATCCCTTATTTGTTTAACTTTTAACACAAGATGTTTAACTAATAAATAACAACCAAATAACCATAATTTAGAAAATATGGCAATTTAGTTTTGGCAAAACCACTTAATAACTCACTTGTTGAAAGAAGAACAATAACACCAGTTCAGTGACCAAGTGGCATTTTCTCAACTCTAAATGTCTTTCAGGTACTAGCAGATATAATCATATATACTGTAATTTGTTCTCTATGGTTAGGCATCCATTTCAGGAGCACTGTGTAAAGAGACCATTTGGTCCTGAAGCAGAAAAATAATATACATACATATATACACAGTATATATATATATACATAATTGTTTTAATGCTAGACATTTGTTTACCAAAAGTCGTTGGTGAATACATGTAAAGATGCAACTATTTCTATATGATCTTATGTGAATCTCCTGGAACGGGTTCATATGATTGAAAAGTTTTTTGGGGGACTTGTTTCTAATGGTTGGTCATGTTTCAGTGACTCAGTATGTTAGAAAAATATTAAATAAAGCAAGATCATTTATATTGCTATCTGCCGCCATCTATTGGACAAAATGTGAACATGTTAATGCCAAAGATGGTTCTTCCTCTTCCTCTATGTACTATAGTCTTTAGCAAAGGACTCAGAATCTTTAATTTATGTACTAGATCTTTGCACAATATAGTTGCCAACTGTAACAACCCTTCTATATCTTCAGCAGCAATTTCTTCAAACAGTTTTCCACTTTAGTCTTTAATCAAGCATCAGTTCTGCTAATCAATCACAGGTTTGGTATCAGCATGGCAATGTTTATGTAAAATTGGTTTCTCCCTCAAATTTTATTCTACATATTCATATTCACTTGCGTTCAAAATTTTCAATTTGTTCCAAATACAATTTTTTTTCAATTATCCAAAGTATGTACAAAGTTGGCTTCCACAGACAAAATTTATAAAACTTGAAATTAACCAACTTTGGAACATAAACTCACTTCTTCTACAAATCTTTCATTGCCCTCTTGATTGAGTGACGGACAAGAACTTCCGTTCAATCATGGAGAGGAGAGACTTTCTTTGAAGAACAAAGAGAAATGATCATAACAAAAGAGAAATAAAGATGATGATCACAGTAATAAGAATAATACGAATAATACGATTAATACGATTATTATTATTAAGAAGAAGAAGAAGAAGAAGAAGAAGAAGAAGAAGAAGAAGAATCAAAAGAATCAAAATAATTTAAAGAATAACGTCGATAACAGAAGTACAGCTATTCAAGCCATTACTTTAGAACAGTCAGAGAGACGGTTCTTTGTCTGTCTGTCTGTCTGTCTTTCTTTGTGGTTTATTGTTGTGTTCCGGTGTCCATACAGACACACACAGACACACACACGCCTTTATATATATCTATGCACACACAGACTGGCCTAACCACTTTCCCTACGTCATTTCTGGGAAACGCTCCCACCGACTCTTCAGTAAGTTTCTATTCTCTCACCACGCCCCTAATCTGTTGATTGACATGGGGGCTAAGCAATAACGCGTGTCAGTCTGGGTCCGGTTCGACCAATCAGCTATTGGAACCGAGCGCGTATAGAAACTGTATACACGGAAGCGGCCATTACGGCTCGTTGAGCGTCTTTACCTCTTCACATCAGAGCCAAAATGGCATCACGTGTTCGGTTTTGCAAGGCGACCAGGGCGGGATAAGAAGATAACCAATGAAACAGAGAAAGCAGAGGAACTAACATTCTCACGGGTGCTTGTTGTTGTGCTTCAGCTTCATCCTTCGGCAGCTACAGACAGGAACACGGCCTGAAACTGCAAGTAGCCATGCTTCTGTTTTAAATGAGCGGTTAGCTGCTGAGGCACTTCTGACTGGACCAACATCATAAAGTAAGGTGAGCAAATATAAGCGTAAATATAAGTACATGTTGGTAAATGACTGTCATCATTTACAATGGGCCTCAACTTTCAGGAGTGTGTTACATAATGGCAGCATAATCAGCCATTACATATTATACAGTAAGTAATAGTGAGCAGCCAGTGGTCATAACTTGTCTAGCAATCTGCACCTTGCTCCCTCAGCTGTTGATTACAGACGTTCTTGAACTCACCACAGGCACACCTACTGGTTGTGATATTCTTAGATGACACTCACTCAACACACAGTTTGATTTGTCTTTGTTTTTGCAGTGCTGTTATTTGTGTGTTGTGTCCCTGATTGACCTCAGGATGGCTCAGTGGGACAGACTGACGCAGCTGCCTGCTGCTCTCCAACAGCAGCTACTGGAGCTCTATGACAAGGAGGCCTTACCTATGGATGTCCGGCACTACCTGGCTGCATGGATAGAGAATCAGGAGTGGTGAGGCAGCTCTGTGTCTTTATGTTGCAGCTCATGTCATCTGCCCACTTCATGTGTTTCCAATCAAGAGACGTGAAAGGAAAATATTCTTGTTGTTATTTTTTTCTACAGGAAGCGAGCGGCGCAGGACTACAACTTGGCTGTGGTGCTGTTACAGGTTCTGCTGGATAATCTGGATATCCAACACAGCCGCTTTGTCCAGGAGGAGTCATTCCTACTGCAGCACAACATCAGACGCTACAAACAGAACTTTCAGGTTTGTATGAATGAGACATATTGGGTTAGTTTGCAATACAAGAAGTCACATCTTTGTTTTGAAATGTGAGGACATCCAACATGGGGACATTTTAAATCCTTCTTGTCATATTTTACATTGGTCTAATAACTATTTAAATGTTGTGTGATTCAAGGTAAATGTTCTTGGTGAGAGAAATTAAATAAGAATTATCTGATCCAACAGTATTTTGTGAATTTATCAAAGTAGGAAATACAACAGTGAATATAATACAAAATAACAAAAGTGTATAATCGAGAATCTATCAGAATGTACCAGTGTCTATTTTCATCTGAATAGGACAGAGTTCTAAACATTACAATGTGATGCAGGAATTTGACAAAGAGGAGTTCACTCCTTTGGATCTTTGTCATACCACTATCGTCAGAAAAGGAAAATACACCTTTCATCCATGGTCCCTCCGCCCGCTCCCACACTACACAATCAGCACTGAGTCAGCGCCAGTATTTCTGGGCGCAGATATCTTTCTTCTTACAAGGTCAAGGGAGGTTCATGCACAAAAGGCTAAATAGAGTTCATGCAGTAGAAAAACATTACATACAAAGTATTGCGGACAATTACAATTTCCATTACAGTTAAAACAGTTACTGTTTCTGTCTTTTAGGTTGTTCAGATAATAAAACTGGACCATGTATTACATTAAGTTTGTTTTGTGAAAATAATTATTTATTATTTAAACTGTATCTACACCACAGACTTTAACTCTGATATCTATGTGACCTCCCTTCCCTGACAGAAGTACCTCAAAGACCCGTGTGACTTGGCGAGCACCATCCTGTGGTTTTTGCAAAAAGAGAAGGAAATCCTGCAGAGTGCTGATCTGATCAAAAAGGTAGTGTACAGATGAGACACACCCTGCTACACATGAGCAATAACACATGTCTTATTGCATAACAGATTGTACAACAGCTGGTGCAGCTTGGAATACCTGGGATTTTAACATGCAAACATTTTATCAACTGGCCATTAAGTACAGGAGTGGTGAAGGCACATTTTTTCCATATGATGAGTGGTCAGTTCTGTGTGTGTGTGTGTGTGTGTGAACAGATATCTTGATCAAACACCTTACAGAGTGAGGACATTTTAGGAAAGTGAGGACATTTTGGCTGCGTGTCACTTTCTGACTCACTTTCAATGGGCTGATAGGTTCAGTGTAATGGTTGGGCATGTATCTAATGGTTAACACTGAGGTACAGGGCTAGGGAATGCAGCATGCCAATAATTGTCCTCACAAAGATAGAAGTGCAGGGTTGTATGTGGGTGTTTGTGGTCATATTAAACACTGATTCTCAGTTATTTAGAAAGGACCACATGCAGTGAAAAACAATCTAAAGGAATCAGTGTGTGGGCTAAATAGTGAACATTTTCCACCAGGCAATGGCATTGCTTTTAACTCCCACTTTGACTCAAAGTCATTCTTTGCTCTGTAACATTTTTAAAAACCCCTGTCATTTCCTTTGTTTCAGGTCCAGCTTTTGCAAGTGGAGCCAGAAATCATGGAGATTAGCAGCCAGCAGGACCTTGAACGTAAAATGGCAGGCCTAAGGAATGAACTGCAGGTCCAGATTATGTTGTTTATGTTATTATCCTGTGCTTTAATTAAAGTGATTAAAGTTAATATCTTTTTTTCTTTCCGTGCTCTGTCCTTTGTGGATATAGTGCATGGAACATACAATAGTTTGTCTGGAGGAGCAGCAAGATGAGTTTGATTTTAAATACCAAACCCACAAAATGGAAGGTAAGTGGATACAAAAGTTCAGTTTATATCTGTGTGCTCTCATGATGAGAAGTAATACAATGGCCTGAATCACAGTTTCACATCCTCTTTTGTTTTTGTTGCTCTTATATGGAAACTCTGAACCCCCCTGTGGAAACTATTAAACAGCTGTTGCAAATGAAGCCGTGACGAATGCTCAAATCAAAACTCTTCAGTCCCTTGTCAATAAACTAGACGAGTGTAGAAAGGTAACAAGTCCTTAAGTACCACTTTTATTTCTTTGCTCCAATTATTTCCCTACATTTTAAAACATTTTTTCTCATGCAAATTCCTCATTAGAGCACTCTGTCAGAACTTAATAAGATCCTGGACAGAGCTGAAGACCTGATCGACATACTGGTGAAAAAGGAGCTGGTGGAGTGGCAGAGGAGGCAGCAGAAATCCTGCATTGGTGCACCAGACGATGTTTGCCTGGATCAGCTGGAGAAGTGGTAGGTTCACCTCTGAATTGCTAGGATGGAGAAAAACCTGCAATATTAATTTGTTTAATAAAAAAATTAAGACACATTTAGGTCTTCAAGTTTCACCGCAACAGTATCAATTTGTTTGTGTTTCAACAATAATTGTTTAAATTTTTTGCTCTCTTGTGTTTGCAGGTTCACCTGTGTGGCAGTGTGTTTGTTCCAGGTGCGGGAGTTTCTTAGTAAGCTGGAGGAGCTCGTGGGCAAAGTGTCCTACGAAAATGACCCTGTGAAGGCCCAGAAACCTGCACTGCAGATGAGAGCAGATACTCTCCTAAACAACTTACTCAAAAGGTCTCTCTTCAGTTCGTCACTCTCTCTTGCTCTTCAGTGTTTTCTTGTAACATTTGCTGATTTTAGTTTTTTGTTTCTTGTAGTTCCTTTGTGGTTGAGACGCAGCCATCCATGCCTCAGGGTAAAGGACCTCTGGTTCTTCGCACGAATGTCCAGTTCTCTGCCAAGACAAGGTCAGCATGCCGCTCCTGTCAATCTTTATGTTTAATCTTGACCAGTATAAGTATCAACCCACCAAAATTATATTAATTTGGCTGTAGTGTATTGTGACATTCACATTAGAGCAGTCACAATAGCTCTATAAGGGTGCTGTTGCCATGTCACTGCAGTGTTTTGCATTAATTCAAATTTGTCCTCCCACAGTTTCATATTGCGACTTTAATCTTTTAAAGTAATTTCTGTTCAAGCTCTAACCTTTATTTGTACATACTCATATTTGAAATGTAAAGTTTTCCAGTTTAAATGTCCTAAAACCTCCAACATGACTTTTCAGACTTCTGGTTAAGTTTCCTGAGCTGAACCACTCCATGAAAGTAAATGTTTCCAAGGAGAGGTGAGATACCTCTATTACCTTCACTTCACACAACAATGACTGCATGTTAATTAATGGAGTGAAATGGTTTGTTGCTCTCCTGTGATCACTGCTTTTTTTTCTCCCTCTTAGGGAATCTCCCCAAATCAAAGGGTGAGTGTTTAAAGACATGACTTTAACTACAAGATCAAACCGTGTTTACAGTTCAACTGTAATGAACTTTCACATTTGATGTGAATTTGTTCCCACGAAAACTATCGTCATAGATACCGACGTTTCAATGTCCTGGGGACCAAAACCAAGGCGTTGAACATGATAGAGAGCCAGAGTGGAGGCATGGTGGCTGACTTCAGACATCTGGTGAGTAATGATAAGATGAAAAAAAAACGTACCAAGAAATAATTGTAAAAACTACAAATCCTATGAAAATTATTCGTCACTTCATTTGATTTTAATTATTTTCTTTTGTCTTTATTGCTTTTATACAGGTATATGAAATTATAAAATATAAAGCCTTGTTTACTTTGTGTTACTATTTGTAATGTAACTCATCTTCATCAGGATTTTTATCCAATAGTATTATTTGTCAACAGTGCTGAGAAGTCTTTCTCTCTTACCCTAAACCGTTTTCCCATTTCCCATTAAACTCATCTTCTTTCACAAAAAACAGTCCCCACAAATGTTTTTCGTCCTTATCAAGTCACTTTCTTGTGATGGCCTAATCCGGCTGTGAGTAGAATTTTGACCAGATACTTATCTTCCTCCAGCACCACATGAGAATAATTGCCAAAGTAGGATTTTAAATTTTATATCACTTTTAATAATTACAAATAACAGCACAAAACAGTATTAGCAACATAGTAGAAACAGTGCTTGGAAGATACATTCAGAGCATTCTTACAGCCTTGTTTTCTCTTTGACGTTGTCAATTTATTTTTCTCGTACACTAATATACACTTTTTCCCCTTTCTGTCTAATTGTGGTCTTTATGAGTCACTTTTCCATTTAGATTTATTCATTGATTCTCAGTCATAATTTATATGTTTGTGGCTCGGCCCTTTCACAGTTTCTTGTAATAGCCATTTTACAAGCTAACAAACTAACAAATAGTATTTTAACTAAATACCTGTCAAATTCTTCACTTCAGTTAAGTTAAATTACACAGATAAAGTACTGGTCATCCCCAGGGATCAGAAAATTGGTTGTAACACTGCACAAACTATTTCCCCATTCTGATTAGTCACCTACATTAAATAATAATATTGGCAAATTGAGCTGGTGATAATAAGCTTCCTTCATGGATATTTGCAGCCAAATTGTATTACTCTGGCTCAGGGGTCTTTATATAAACTATAAAATGTACTATAGTCCCTTTTAACTCTCACAGGGCAATATTATTATTTAAGAACAATTCTGTGTGTTATTATCATTTGTCTGTAGACTTTGAAGGAGCAGAAGTCTGGAGGCAGCGGCAAAGGAGTCAGTGATGTGAGTGGACTCCCTGATGATAATGTCTTTGTTTCAATTCATAATTCATGAAGATGTGAACAACTGAATCACTTGTGTGTGTATTTTGGTGCAGATTCCTCTCTCTGTCACAGAAGAGCTGCATGTCATCTACTTTGACACTGTCTTCGAGCTGAAAGGCTTGTCAGTTCCGTTGCAGGTGGAGTTTCTTGTTTCTTCTCTTGTGATGTGGCTTGTTTCATAAACGAAAATCGTTAACAGACATGTTTACAGTAGAAACACTGATCATTTATTTATATGTTTTTATCTGATACACAATGTAGGCCTCCTCCCTCCCGGTTGTCATCATCTCCAACTCCAGCCAACAGCAGAGTGCCTGGGCTTCTGTCCTCTGGTTCAACATGCTCAGTCAGGACCCCAAGGTGAGAGTTTGTCAACATTAACACACATACAAGAAGTATTTTACAGTCCAATTCTCCTTTATTACTGCGAGATGGCAATCGGAAGTATATATTTTTAATGTGCTCTTGTTTATCCAGGATATCAAGTTCTTTGCCAACTGTCCTGCAGCCACATGGCCACAGTTCGGAGAGATGCTGAGCTGGCAGTTTCTCTCTGCTACTAAACTTGGTCTGAATGATACTCAGCTGGAAATGATCGCTTACAAAATCTTTGGTAAATCCTGTTTTTGTCTTCGGTTTATTATTTGGATTATTTTTGTGGTTGAGCTGAATTCACTCGTCTGTGTATGAAACATGAAATCAGGAAACACCGAGGGCAGATTTTTGTCAGATGTTGTTAAAATGCATTTTGAATTTTAAGACTAATTTTCCTTATAATTTTATGTTAAAAAAAGACTTCAGCAAACAGCCTCAGCAGCAATTTCAATATCTAACATGGTGAGAAATGTTTTGTCTGTCATGCATTTTGGACCTTTTGATACTAATTGAAAGGAATATATTCTGTCACTGATAATGTTATGTAGAGGCGGTGGTCTAGTGGCAGAAACTTGGACTATGGGCAGAGAAGGTCTCTGGTTCGTCTCTGGTTCGATTCCACGGAAAGACAACAAAAAGACGAACCTGGATTGATCTGCCCAAAAATCCAAGAGTCTCTCTAGACCCTGTCTAGTGCCCTTGAGCAAGGCACCTTACTCCTCCAACATCTGCTCCCCGAGCGCTGTACATAGTCGCTCACTGCTCTGTGTGTCCCGCACACAGATGGGTCAAAAGCAGAGATTACATTTCCCTACCTGCATGAGTGTGCGTTTGCATGTCTGTGCATGTGTGTGGGATAAATAAAATGCATCTGCATCTACTTATAGAAATTGTGCCCCAATTATTTGGGAAGGTGGTAGATTGATATTTTTTTACCATTTTCTACCCCAATCATATAAAAGGATTGCTCAAAAATCTATTTTTTTGCCTGACCACAGTAGCAGGGCTTGCCTTAGAACCGTCAAAGTCTGTGACCCTGTGCTGAAGTTCCACCACAGACTGGTCGGCAAGTTTTTCTGTTTTAAAATAGAAAAACGGAATAGGGTCAGTGTTTGGCAGCATTCAGTTTTCGTCTGACTGTTTGTCATTGACATGAGAACAGCAGGACACCCAGCATGAGGTGTTCCCAGATCACATTGATTTTCAGATTATGATTTGGACTGTACGATGTAATTCAGTATCCTTTTTTTTTATTGTAGATTCGAACCAAATGCAAAAAATGTACAATAATTGTTTTTGTCAAAGCAGGAAAGCAGCTGAATTATGACAACTGCAAAGTGGGCTGGTCAAAATTCAGCAAGGTAAGAAATATTGAACTTTTGAAAATATGCCTCAAGTGATTAACCACTGAACTCAAAACATCCCCTGAATTCCCCCTTAAACTTCACCATAAGGCTGACAAGTTTTATTGTAACCTTGCCTAACACACTTACCAAATTACAGATCTAGTGATATGACCTTCATAATAATGTTAAGCCACTTAAAATGGCAGACAATACCTGCTAAACAACAGCATGTTAATGTGGACATTGTGACAATCGGCCCCAGCCATTTCTCACTATGAATGAACAGGATGAGAATTCCACCATCAATCTTACAGTTTGGTTTTCTGTTTAATGACCATTTGACCCAGAGCCTCTCAGCATCACTACAAGAGCTTTAGATTCTTATTTGCTGTGTAATGTTTATGAATTAATTTTCATAGTGTGTATCAATGATCTTTTCTTCCTTCTTTGTAACAGGAGAATGGTCCAGACACGTTCTGGGTATGGTATGATGGCATCTTGGTGATGGTGAAAACATTCCTTGAGGACCTGTGGAGGGATGGGTATGTTAATTCTGGGATCATAACTGCCTTTTAGCAAATGCATATAATTCCGTGGAAATGGGAGAAGTTCGTAGTTTGAAAAATATTTTTTTTTACATGTGCTATAGGCTCATCATGGGTTTTGTGAGCAAAGGCAAAGAGAATTCACTCCTGAAGAAAAAACAGAGAGGCACGTTCTTGTTGCGCTTTAGTGACAGTGTCATTGGAGGAATCACTTTCTCCTGGGTGGAAATCAATGGAACTGGTGAGATAGTTTTTTTGTTCAAAATTATTCCCCAAAATGTCTTTTGTAAGACAAAAAGACAAACAACCCACCTTTGTGCTTAGTCAAACCCACTTTTTATTTTACTGTATATGATCATGTGTCTATTTTAGGTGAGCCTTATGTGAAGACAGTCCAACCCTTCACCAAAGATGACCTCAAACAGATCCCCTTCCAAGAAATCATCAGGAATTTTCAGATCTTAGAGGCTGATAACATCCCAGAAAATCCTCTTCTCTATCTGTATCCAAACATCCCTAAAGAAAAGGCCTTTGGAAAATACTACTCTGAGAAGAGTGGAGGTAAGAACACCACATTTGTTTGGAGATTCTTTTTTTCATGCTTCTTGCATATTTTCATAAATAAAACTGCCAAAAAGCACAATTTGTGGCTCATCTGCATTGAATGATGAAGATGACACTTTACATCACATGCAAACTCATTCTCTTTCAGATGATAGTCCTTACATCAAGTACATCAAAACCAAGCTGATGTTTGTGTCAAAGGAGTAAGTATAGGTTCACTTATAGTGTCTTGTTTGTTGGAAACTAAACTGTTCTGTTTTTTTTTCATGTTCTTTCCAATTTCCCATGATGTTGTTGAGAGTTGGTTATTGTGAGTCAGTTTGTAATAAGAGATAAACAATGCAGCACCAGACAGTGTCTGCACACATGCTCGACTGTCAGCATGAGACCCCAGCAGTGTGCTATATACATGTTCCGGCACCTGGCTAAATGTACAGTCACAAATACAATTCTTCCATCAGAAGATCTCTTTATTCCCTGCAAGGTGTCAACAAACAACAGATGCACTCAGTTCATCTAACAGGGTTCCTACGGTCATGGAAAACCTGGAAAAGTCATGGAATTGCCCCAAAAAAAGTTCAGGCCTGGAAAATTCATGGAAAAATATAAAATCCCCAAACTTTTGGAAAAGTCATGGAAATTTGTTATATTCATATTTTCATGTTGTCCATTTAAGCTGAGTTTTAAATAATTCAAATGCTTTTAAAGAAATACGCTCAAAATATAACCAGGCCTAATTGGGTTTGTGTCATTTATGGTATACTGTATGCCTTGGAACTCTCATTGTTAGTTTAAATACTACATTTTGTCACTTATACACCGAGATTTCACAAAATGTTCGGTCTTGGAAATTTGGTTTAAAGTTATTGAAAAGTCATGGAAATCATTTGGTCAAAATGTGTATGAACCCTGATCTAAGAAGCAGCATACCCAGCCACTGGTTGTAATGACTGTTTGTGATTGGTCATGTAGGAACACACTGGAGCCTAGTCCAGCCATGTCCTCTGACATGGCACAGGGTGAAGGCCTGGAGGCAATGAATGGCATGTCTGGAGAGGCAGCTGGTGAGTCATGGCTCTGCTGTCCCACCCAGCTAAAAACCACGTCCAACGGACAAAGATTCTCTTTTATCACAGAGCTTTGTTTCTATTACTGTCTCAGCCAATGACTGTATATGAAAATGGACGATGCGACAGTTTCGTAGAAGTGAATCTCGTTTGCCAGCAAGCAGTTGGCTGGCTGAAATATATAACCAGTGCCCTCTCCATGTTAGTGGATGGGACATGGGTCAAAATCCCAGTACAGTTAAAATATTTATTATGATGCATGTTCAAGGGTTTTCAGGAATGTTCTGAGCTGCTTAGATTGACTGTGTTTGGTCAGACAACAGCTGCATCAGAATGACAGTGGGAGGAGGTGGAAACACGTCATCCATCTAAATATACGGTCATTGGTTTTTGGTCAGTGGGAAACATGCTGTCAACATAGAAGTCAGGAGACAGCTATGCAATTGTTGAACAAATTAACCCACTGTGGGACTGATAATGCATTATCTTAATCTCATGTTCTGGGTTTGTTGGCTGATTCTGCTGCATGCACTACATGTACTGTAGTCTGTTCTCCTGGACTCAAAATCTAACGGGTGTGGAAGTGATAGGGTTCTGCAATACTCTTCTTCTTCTACTTTGTTTTACCCTCTGTTGCTTGGTGCATCCACTGCAGATCACTATAAAACTGTGTAAACAAAACCACTACTAATGCTCAATCATAGGTATCAAAGATAATTTGATCCAATATTTACTAATTGTGTGGTAATAAAATGTCTACCTCTTTATTTTTCATGGCTTGAAAAGCAAATATTGGGAAATAATTCAATTTATTATTTGAATTATAACTTGTGAAACAGTAACAGACCTCTGTTTCATTTGTTAAGTACATAAACAAATGAAAGATCGTTCCCATGGTTCTGTGCTGTATTATTTCTGGTCAGGACCAGTGAGTTCTGGAAGCCTCATGTCTCCTCACAACTGCTCAGAACCAAAAAACCTCAAAACATGTTTGTTGAAGAGTTTTAGAGGAATTGGTCAGCAGATTTTCCTTTTTAACAGAGCCAGGCTGCATGTTTACAGTGTTCGTGATATGCTTAACTAACGTCTCACTGCAACCCGTGAAAGTAATCTGCATGTTTTTCACTTGTTTTAAATTGAAATTAAAAATAATGTATTAATTACCTTCATTTTATCTAACACTGCATGCAATTCAAAATCAAGTCCCGCTGTTCCGTACACTCATACAGCAACAGTCTGTGTATTTTAAGCTGCTGAGCCCGACTGATTTTTGTCACTCTCATTTCCTCAGTGAAAACATGACCAGAAATAATGTATCTTCTTCTTCTTGTCCCCTTCTTGTCCCCTGTCTTTTTTCTCTCAGAACAAGACGTGAATCTTCATCCTCTTGATTCGACCATGGAAACCCAGCAGTCTGATCCCATGCTGTTTGACTTTGTCCCACAGGAGGATTTGCTGCAGTGTCTCAACAACCCCAGCTTCTTCCCTGAATCGAGCATCTTTGAATACGAGGCGGGGATGCCAGATTTCACACTTCAAGAATTGAATTGCCTGTCCCCATAATCCTGTGGTATCATTTTCCAAAAAGCACCTGTTATCTGTATTTAACCAAACCATCACTCATCGTCTGATTTACTCTCAACTACCAATGTCACAACATCCATGTCACAGAAATGCAGTCGACATAGCAAATCCATAGTTAACAAGTAGCTGACTTTAGATACTGTTCTTATTTGAAATACAACTTTTCATAATGCTGACAGTCAATGTTTAGAGGAGCTTTTTAGAATCAAATATTTATAATTTATTTTATCATGTTTTTTGTTGATGTTTGAATCTATTGTAAGTCCACAGATTATATCATTTAGTTACTTACTGCATTAGTCCATCAGGCACCTGCACTAGACCCTCCCACATACGGAAAATGTTGGATTCAGGGTCCCTCTTTATTTTAAGACAGCTGAAGAATGCTAGAAAAGTGAAGGTTTAATTGTTTTAAGTCCTTCTGTGTTTTGTTTATGTTGCAGAATCGTTATAAAACTGCTTTTTTGTCAACCTGCTCATTTAAGTAAAAATAAAGGTTACTGTTAATACTACATAAATGGATGTTTGTATATTCTGTCAATTAATGAATATTGTTTATGAACACATGTGCCAAGTTGCAAAAAATATGCACTACTAATTTTTCATCATGTGACCAGAAACACAACTTCGAATGTTGCTCTGTTCTGCGAGATGGCAACTCGACATCAGTAGCATTCATTTTTTATCATATAACATAGCCCAAGACTGATTAATAGACTGACTTGGTTTATGGTTGGTATGTCAAACTCCATTTGCTTCCTGTGTGTGTGTTTTAAATTGGCCATAATGTTGAGTACAGCATACCCCTTCCCCTGCTGCCCCCCTCAGGCCAGACCTCACACTTTTGAACAAATATGCAGCCTGATGAGGTGGAATAGTCTGCGTCACCAACATGAAGTAGGAAGCACTTGTCTACCAACTTCCTATTCACAAATTTACTTAGTTTTAAGATGCTATACTGAACTCAGAAAAATATCACTTTGATCCATGCGCTGCAAAAAGTTGCATGTGTTTTTTTTCTATTTGAATGTGTTTTCTTAATCTGCCGTGAGTTGAGCTCCCTTGGCCACCATGAGTCATACACTGGGAGCATGTTAACACTCAATTAGAGATGAGTCACTGGTAAGAGTCATAGGTTCCTGCGTTATTGAAATGAGGCATGTTGTGTTAGACGGGGATATCCAGTGCTGATTTAGTAACAGCAGTGGTTCTCTTGTGATGTAAGAGACACGGTTGAAACTATAATTACAATCATGTCCAGGCTCGTTGCACAAAACTCTGACAGCAACAACGCAACTTGACAACATTTTAAACTTTTGTTCACTGTATGAAAACTAAGACCCTGCCTTACTCTTTTCATTCATTCTTTCTACAAAATATGTCTCACAACTTCACACAACTTAAATGTCAGACAGAGTAAAAGTCTTGTATTACACTAGAATGATATCATCCTGGGTTTTTCAGGCCGGTTAACGTTAGAGGAGGTCAGGATCTCAGAGGCCGTGCGCGGCTCCAGAGGCTGGTGAAGGGCACAGCGGCCCTGGTGAGCAGCAGATGGTAGGCCTGTCGAAACTGTCGGTTCATGACGGCATAAAGCACGGGGTTGATGCAGCTGTTGAGCCACGTGAGGTTTGCGCAGAACATGTGCAGTACCTGTGGGGCACGGTTCTGCTTGTCGGCTATGTTGAGCAGCATGAACGGCACGAAGCAGCACACGAAACACAGGAAAACGATGAAGCACATGCGGGTCACTCGCTTGAATTCGCCATCATCTCCTGAAGGGGCTGAGGGGGAAGTTGATGCTGCAGCTGTGGAGGATGTGGGTGCAGGGGTGAGATCAGGAGGCCTGTTGACTGCTGATAGAGTTGAGGGTGTTGCAGAGCTCTCGGTAGATTGGTTGACGATTTTGTAGTGTATAACATCTTTGCTTTGTGACAGATCTGCCTGGCTGCTTATCTCACAGCTACATGTGTTGGCCATGCCAGTCTCTACACCACTGTCATCAGTCCCTTGCACTGAGGAAGCTGGTTTCCTCCTGGACGACCTGCGGCTGGGCCTGTATTGAAGCAGAGCCTTAGAGGCAATCTGGACACGTTTGTAGATGAGTAGGTAGAATACACCAACACAGGTCAGGCCAACAAAAAAGTAGAAAAAGAGCAGGATGGTGGTGTAAGGGCGACCCCTGGTACGATGGAAGCTGCATGTGCACACCTGTGGCACGAACACGTAGACTGACCAGAGCGGGCCGAAGCTGGCCAGGCCGAGCGCCCATGCCGCGGCCAGGAGTAACATCAGACCACGGTCAGAGAAGACACGGTCAAACACAGTCCGCTTTGCAACCAGGAGATATCTGCTCACTGCCACCAGGCAAAGGGTGATGATGGAGACAGAGTTGGAGAGGAAGAGCAGCAGGCCGAAGAGGGTGCACCAGAGCTCACCACTGCGCCATCTGAGGTGGAGGTAGGAGTCGACAGAGATAGGCTGCAGTATGGTGCAGTAAAGGAGATCAGCTACGGCCAGGTTGACGATCAGCACATTGAAGCGAGTCCTCAGACGTGGGTCTAAGGCGAAGGCCAGAATGGTCATCAGGTTCCCGACTGTTCCAGTGATGGTCACAGCACATCCCCACAGCACGGCGAAGTACCGGTAGCCCACGACCGAGGGACTGTGGCAGGAGAAGAGGTCGTCCTCCGTTTGGTCTGTGTGGTTCATCAGCATTCTGTCAACTGACAGGAATAAAATTATGGGTTAACTTCCGTGTAATGTGCTCATGGAAAGTTTAATTTAAAGAGAAAGCCTGTCCTTCATGTCCACACTCTCCGTTGAGGAAGTTACTGAAGGGTGAGGTTTTCACTTCCTCTTGTATAAACTCTGACAAATGTCCACAAACCAGAACTCATTTCTTAACATCAGACCTTAATGAATTAATGAAAAGAAATTAAATTTAAACTTTTTCTTCAAAACAAGTTTTGTCTTAAGCTATAAGGTGGATTCAGCTGAAGGTTTGTAAAACATTGCATAAGCAAAGTTAGAGAAGCAGAAAAAACACGATTTCAAAAATAAATGTATCTTTCTATTCATTCTATGTAAAGCCAAATAAAAGTTATTAAATAAATCCCATCATTGTCTCACCTTTCCTGTGTTTCTATTCGTCGCTGTTCATCTGTTGATCTCTTCACTGGTCTCAAACTCTGAATGGTGTACTTCCCTGCTGGTGTTACATTTGTTGTGCATACCCGGGTTGCTTAAACATCCTCTACGTAATCGGATGGTAAGAAGACGGGTTTTCCATTTCATGTCTAAATTTAGGAAGCGACCGGTTGCAAATTTCCTTCAAAAGATTTTTTTTATATTTCAAATGGAGGAAAATGTATTCTGTCTGAGAAACGGGTTTTGTTTTTTCAATTATGTAATTTGAGTTTGGAATTTTCAACAGAATTCAAGTTTCTTGAACGGGCGTCACTTCAGCCGTGCCGACATTCGCTCCTTCTCATTTAATTTATATGATTTCTCTTAAAGATGCAGTATTATAATATAGCACTTTTTACAGTTTTTATTACTTTGACTTTTTACTCTTTTGATTAAATTATACTTTTTGATTTGAATCTTTGCTGAGATAATTCTGTCAGAAAAACTGACAGAATTATGGATTACTTTATCGGTTTTGCTTTTTGATTTAGGCTAACCACCATGTTTGGACATGCACACCATGTTTGGACATGCACATGTCCAACCAAACAGGGGAAACATAAAAAGACTGAAGTTGTAAAAATGCAAAAAACAAAATCCTAACTTGTAGAAATTCTGGGTTTTCCTGTGATGGTTTGAAAAGATTAAGAGAGCACTCAACCCATTTCTCACCACTGAGTGGCAGTAATGTACCCTCTTATTTTCTCAAAGTGCAAAGGTAGAATACGCAGCAGAAATAATATCAACAGCCACCGTGTGATTCTGTGTTGAGGGATTTTCAGGAACCAAAACACAGACTCAGGATAAAGGCTGGTAGGTGAAGGGAAACGTAGGAGAACCGAAAGTCAAAATTGAAGAACTCCAAGGACACTGAGCTGAAGCACAAGGTAAACCTGAAGAGACAGACAGACAAAGTGACAGAGTGAAGTGTAGACGCAGAGACTGAAAAGACACAGGAGACAGGGCTGAGACACATCTGAGCAGAGACACCGATCACAAGAGCACTGAAAAAAGATAGGAGGCAAAAACAACCAACACAAGGTCAAGGGCTGCCAGGTGAATTCACTCAGAAACAGTGGGTTGAAGTGGAACAAACACGCTGTGGGCAGACCTGAAACCGAGCTCAACTGAATCAACCTGGAGCTGCATAGTTTATCACGAGGGGCTCGAAATCCCAATGGATCGTGTACGAGAGAGAGAGAGTGGGTTTTACTCATATTTACGGAGTCTGTAAAGATTTTGAAGACACATATTTACATTTAAAAAACCATGACAAAGTGTATTTTGCATGATATGGCCCCTTTAAAACGGAAAACAGGAAATAATGAAAGCTCAAAGAGTCACTGTAGATGTCCACACAGGTCGGGATAGGCTGCGTTTCTGAAATTTAAATCACGTCACACTGGAGTCACATTCAGCTTGTGTCGAACGATTATACCAGTGAATGCATGTTTATTGTTTTTATCCAACACATTAAATCAGCATATGATAGCATCATATGTTTATACTGTATTGATTGTCTCAGTTGTGCACACTTCAAGGTACATGTGACAGGCTAAAATCTACATTTTGATTGTTGTAAAAAAAATTCTGTGCCAGCTGATAACACCTGCGCCTGGTGTTCCTCTCATGCACGTGCTGGTACTACTACACACTGTTTTTTTTGCTATGGATATCCCCAGTTTGCTTGTATAGCACTCAACTGGTCTGTCCCAGTTCCCTGCCTCCTCCCGTCTTCCCAATTCTTACCTTTAGAACAGTTTCCTCATTTGGAGAATCCTCAAACAAAGAACACACATGTGCCACAACAGCTCATTCGAAGCAGTGAGCGACTTGTCCAGGTTTTCACCAACAAAGGCTCACTTGACCACGATGCTGAAAATAATTCTGCCCCTTTCCTTTTCAACATCTATTGTTGCTCACTTCCGTTGTGGTTATGTTTCTGTTTACTGTGTGTGTGTGTCTGTGTGTGTGCGTGTGTGTGTGTGTGCTCATACATGTAGTTATAAGAGCAATTCACTTTATCAATCAACATTAGTTACAACCATAAACTCAGTTTAATTATTCCATTTTAACTGAACAATTAGGAAGCCCCAACAATTACCTTTAATCATTTTAATCTACATTTACAGTAATGTTTCAATACATGTCTCGTAAATAACAATTAATACATTTGTAGACATTTCTCTTTATTGCAGTTAACAAGAAAAGTTAGCAGGAGTGCTCAAAGTATTGCTACGGTTTCCATTTCCTAAAGTTTCCCTCTAATGTGTCACAAGCCATTATGACAGTCTTCCCTGGTAGAGTCAGGATCATGTAGGGTCGGAGTACACAAGGTAGAGCAGACAAACTAAACATATTTTACTCCACTACAGGCCTATAATACTATAAAAAATCATGTATTTTGCTGCAGTTGTGTTTTTTTAAGTACTCATCTGTGTATGTGGTCCTTTTCTGTTTCTTCTCTATCATGATGCTGGTGTCTTTCCCACTGTTTCCTCACTCCTCAAGTGTGATTGTGGTGAAACTGTGATCTGTATCATCAAATGTGCACAAAATGCAAATATACCTGCTACATAAGTTGTAAAAGGAACTATTGCCCTGCTCTTCTCACAGTGTTAGAAACTATTCCATTAAGACAACAAAGCCATTCTGTTTTGTGCAGTGTGCTGCAGATGGAAGAAAAATAATTATAATTTTAAACATGGACGTCTCACCTCTAACCTTTAATAACCTTGCATGGGTTTTTGTATCTTGTTCTGTTCTGTTCTTAATTTCTCCAACATTTCTCTATCGTGGTCTGTGAGAGTGAACACTTCACACATCACATCCGCTCCAAACCACTAAAGTTGTTGATGAGTGCAACAGCAGTTTTAAGACGTCATGTCATTTGTACACTTTGGATGTTCCTCTTTGACTTCCTGCTTCTATTGCACTGAGGTTAATATAGACCGAGTGTGCACATACTGTACAATGTTTGTCGGTTACTGCAGGAACATTAAATTGCCGGAACCGTTTTCTCTTTATAGGCCGCAAAAAAAAGAACTGTACAGTGATACAATCCACTATCCTGTGACGACTACAGTATGATACCAGCTAACATCAGAGGCAACTACTATATCTAACCCAGCACCTGTATTTGTCAACATGGATGCTTTGAATAAGTAATGAGATGAACATTAAAAACATAAGAGAGGTAGGGTTTTGAGTCAGATTCAGTGGATCACATGGTGGATGGAGATTTTACGTTGCTGATGGTCAAGGAATCCCATGCTTGATTGAGACGTGTTTTAGTTCCTCATGAAACTATCTGCAGAGTCAGTCGGATAATTGGCAGACAGTTAAGCAATGAAGGGAAACTGGGGATGATGGAAACATATCGAGTCTGAAATATTTGCGATTTGTCGGTGGTCTGCAACTACAGTGTGCGCCAAGAAGAGTCATATTTATGTTCACTGAGCCACAGCAGCTGATCTGGCTCTTGATGGCACATGGTTGCAGGCCTCCTCTTCACAGTGTGCTTCTTCCTCGTTCCCTCGCTATCAGTAAGGGCTGAAGAGGAGCGGGCCATGTGTGGTGCGGATGGGCCCTGGGGCCGGCCTCAGCAGGCTGAGGGCTGCTCCCTGCAGGAGGTGGTGATGAGGGTGGGAGGCCGGCCCAGCAGAACGTAGTGCCAGCTGATTGGAGGTTGCTGCGGCTGCCATCGCTGCAGCGACAGCCAGGTGATTTGGTATAAGTCCGCCCCCCAGAGTTTTTGAAAGTTCCTGTCACAAAGTCAAAGAGGTTCATGTGTAAATATGACAAATATTAAGCTACTGGTACATTCAAGAGTTTCTTTGGACTTAAATGATGTGGTTTGTATTAGAGGATGGATTCCCAAATGGAGTCCAAAAAATCGACAGATGGTTTTGGGTCGGGCTCAGGCTTTGTCACGTCTGCCAAACATAGGCAGAGAACTATTTATCTGTTTTTTTTTATGTATGACAATGCAACACATGGATATTTAAGGTGATAAATATTCATGGGCTACTATTTTAGCTTGAGATTTATGGTTGGCAACAGCAAACCACAACTGCTGCTAGTATATATCCCTGGAGTGCAACTGAATAAAAACTGCATAATCGGTGTTAAACAATCAACCTATAGCACAAGGACCATACATATTCACATCCTCCCACTGTCCAGAAATGAAGGCAAAATAACCTGGAGACAAACGTTGCCATATTTGCTCCAAAGACATAATTTGAAGCCAGTATATGTGCTTCAGAAATGATGGGATTGAGCTGCCAGTACATGTGCTCTACCAATCACGAGTCAGTCTCGGATGTCATTTTATAGCAACAAATAAGAAATTAAAACCAACTTAAAATGGTCACTTGACAAGCATCACTGCAATGAGAATAACTGGAAATGAAAGAAACCATATTTTTGAAAGAGTAAATGATCCATGTACTGCTAACCGCTAGCCACTAGGAGGCAATCTAGAGGTTTTGGCTTCACTTGTTGAGAGCTGTTATGCTATCCATCTTCATACACAGGCCATGAAGTGAAGCAATGACATTTAAAAGGTCCACACACATCTGTATTCAGGGTTAAGAAATGCTTCAGCAATAGTAACAACAACTGTGTTACATCTGTGGAGGCTCGAGTTGGGAACCTGTCATGTTTTGGTTGTACTCATGACTATTAACCCTGACTCAGGAGATAAAAGCTTAATGTTATGGGAAATAATTAATAAACATGGAATATGAGACAAACCGAGGCCTCACCATAAAGTCTGTGCGCTTCTTGTGCCGACTTAGAAGAGGATTGGGTTTCCCTGCAACTCCATCTCGATGCCTCCGGCTAGATATATGCTGCAGCAGAAAATGAAAATAGAATAGATATTGGATATTATGATTGTTTGGGAAATAATTCTCTCACGCTCCACGGGTCTTTGTGCAAGTCTCTCACCTGTTTAAGCTGCAGCTCAGAGTTGACTCTGACATTGCAGATCTCACAGTGGAAGGTGCGTTCCTGAGTGTCGGGGTCTGAGGACAGCTCCCCTCCCTGCTCCGGGCTGGGTTTCGGACCCAAGCGAGGGTAGGCCTTAATAGGTCCCAGTCCACTCCGAGCCTCCAGAATGGTTTTGTGCTTGGTACCTGGAAACAATAAAAAGGAAAGTCCATTGTATGGCAGTTATTAAGGCTGTCACAGTGAAGCACATATACTAAATACTACAAATGCTAAATTTATTGACCCTAATTGTGAGATTATTTCTAAGTTAAATGAGAAATTCTGAACCTCAGTTTTTAAGCCAACATGAGTGCAGTCCGTAAAAACAATTACAAAAAAGAGGAAATTCTAACATCTACCATTTTCAACTCTATGAAAATCATATGATATAATTGATAATTTTCTGTTATTTCATTAAGTTAAGGAGACAGAGGATAGTTTGAGTTTTTATCCCAACTTTTCTGCATGCAGTCAAATCCCTCTTTTTTTTAAGCTGCCATTATAACCACTAAACGGCAGTAATGTGCTGGCTTAAGTTCTTCAAACTTAAAATGCAGAATGTGCAGAATATCCTCTAAAGAGCTACACTTAATCTAAGACAGCAGATGGCACGACGCTTTTTTTTTAGAAGTATATTTCTTTCAAGCCTGTGCACACTCTGTGTTGTGATGTGTTTAAGAAAATATGCCTTCTCTGACAA
The DNA here is from genome assembly GCA_038501795.1 of Pseudopleuronectes americanus. Classification (NCBI taxonomy): domain Eukaryota; kingdom Metazoa; phylum Chordata; class Actinopteri; order Pleuronectiformes; family Pleuronectidae; genus Pseudopleuronectes; species Pseudopleuronectes americanus. The sequence continues at coordinate 14,007,721 of CM076717.1, read as the reverse complement.
AGCTGCTTTTGAGTTACCTTTGTTATGTGCCTCGAGTTGTGAAAGGGAATTAACAGCCACTTTGCACAGGGAGCAGTAGAGAAGCTTCTTGGCTTTCTCTTCCTCTGACTCTCCTGAAGACGGGCTGGGCACCGGAGACAGGGAGTCAGGATCCGTTGGGGGGGTACTGAACATGGTGTTTGGGGAGGGAGAGGACGTCAAAGGCGAGCCGGCCGAAGGTATGAAGGGAGACTCTGCGTCGGCCAAGCTCAGTGTGGGTGTTGGGAGGCGGCTGGGGGTCAAAGGTGACTGGTTAGAGCTGGGACAGGTTTGAGTGACATCTGTAAATGGCACAAAGTTTTGACGTTAGTAAAGGATTTACACGCTTTGTCCTGGATGGTCATGATACAAAAGTGTGAGAACATGATTTTTCACGGTTTAACACTGTCTAACATGTGGACCTGACGACAGCTCATTTTACATGTTTATTTCAACATCAACTCTAATCTAACTCAATGATGTCTCCAATCTCTGGAGTCTGTAATGATGGGAAGTTTAAATAAATCACATTAACACTAACTTGGTGTAGAAATTCTTTGATAATCACCAGCTCACCAACACTCCTCTCTGGTTAGTTTCTATCACTTCATGCAGCAGCTGTGTGAAGCAGCTGTGCCACTTTGTGACAGATTCCTGTATGTGTGTGTGTGTGTGTGTGTGGGTGTACCTCACATCTGAGTTGATGCTCACCCTGCTTATTAGGATCAGGCACAGGGCTGGATGGGGAGGGGCCTGGTGGGGAGGGGGACTCAGTCGGGGGAGGGGGCTGTCTGTCCCCATCTTGGAGACGAGCTGTCTTGGACGTCTCGATCCCCTTCACCCTTCGAGCGTGCCGGTTCCCCTTGTAGTGGGCCTCTGCCTGGCTCTGGCAGAACCATAAGACGCATAAGAGATTTACATGAGATTCATTCACTTTGGATCATTATGCATGTGCAGGGGCGGATGCTCATTTCCACTATATTAGTCTTGATGACAGCCATATAATCTGAAGTCAGAAAAACTGTGGTTATGCTTTTCAGTTTTCTGATATGAACTTGTCACATTGTTGCATGAGTGAGCTGCTGACGTTTCAAACCATATTGGCTTCAATCAATGTTCAGCTAAACAAACTACATCATGTGGCATCCTGTGTTCTCGGTGCATTACAGAATATAAAGACCGCAGAGCGGATGTGATGTGCTGCAGAGGTCGTCAGGTACGAGTGTAGCATCCAGACTATTCTCATCTTCCTTCACTACTGGTTTAATCACTGAACTGGCTTGCTGAGCTGATGATGATTATTGAGTGGTGGGATTATCTAAAATGGACTGGTAGGGCGTCTGGCTGCAAGTGACAGTTGACAGTCAGCTACAGAGAGAGAGAGAGAGAGAGAGAGAGAGAGAGAGAGAGAGAGAGAGAGACAGAGACAGAGACAGAGACAGAGACAGAGACAGAGACAGAGACAGAGACAGAGACAGAGACAGAGACAGAGACAGAGACAGAGAGAGAGAGAAAAGGATAAAATTAAGAAAATATTGTATCCGTGCGTGCATGTGCGTGCACGTGTGTGTGCTCTTGTGCAGGTTTTTTAAATGACGACAGTGGAAGTGCGACTACAGTGTCAGATAAAGCATGTTCTTCTACATCCATCGTGATTTACATGGTGACTAGAAGGGCACTCAAACCTCCGACAGTTCCCCAATGAACCACGTTTGAATTCACTCAAGATTTTAGTGCTGAAAGTGAAATCAAAATCTGGAACCCGCTCCCTGATCCACACTGGTCCTAGGAAAGATTGTGGTTATGATTAAAAACTTGTGTGCTGGGTGCCAACTCTTTTTCCCAGCAATAAAATATCGCGTACACATTATACCAGTCCAGACTCCATGCTCTTACTCCCCCACCTGGCTGCACCATGATCACACTCCTTCCTGCACCAGCACTAATCCTTCTCCTCTGATCTAAATCACGAGGAGCAGAATCGTCCAATATGCAAATTCTTCCTCGAGACATTGGGCGGGTGCAAAGAGAGTCTTTCAAGTCCGGATATACATGTGCATGTCAGCATCAGATGAAATCGAAGTAAAGCGTGAAGTGTTAGAGCCCAAATATAGTTTCTCCAAGCTCTTCACTAATACAGTAATACAAAACCGCGTGTGCGTGTGTGTGACTGTATGAACATGTGTATGCACAAGCAGCGAACTGCAAAGATTAGACAGGTTTCCGTTATGTCAATAACAAGGCCGTGGGGCCCTTCACAGAGGCAAAGGGACCACGGGGACGTGTCAGGGATGCCTCTGTAAGCCTCAGGTATTAGCTGTCAATGATAGTTACCCATATAGCCCTCTTCCTGATTGGTGATGACAGAAAGGCAGATATAGCTCTGCCGGTGTAACCCAACTCCTCTGGCTGCTGCCTCCCAAAGCCCCGCAATTAGACAAGGAGATGAAGACCCACAAGTGGACGAGCGAATGACAGCAGAGAGCCTGAAAGTGGGAGATACTCGATGCTCCCTCTGCTCGTTGCAGGCCACGCGATGTGCTGCTGTCCTTCTAATTCTCTTCTCCCTTTCTGCAACCACCAATTGTTGTTTTTTTCACACTTGAGCATTGATACTTTCACTCCCTGTGACCTTCAGTGTCAGGACTTAAAAAATCGATGAAGGTCTGCCATCAATTCAAGCTCAAAAGGGCTGGCAGCCTCGGAGGTGGGGGTGGAGACCAGACGCAGCAAAGACAATTGGATGTAAATGAGATCACTGCACCTGATCACTGGAGTTAAGAGGAAATGTGAACAACGCGAAAATATAAACGACATTTGGAACAGTCGGTGAAATGAACTGAGAGAGACTGTGACAGAGCCTGTGAAAGGAGGGATTAAGAGGAATGAGGAAGCAGAGATGGGATTTAAGGGGGAGAAAAATGAGAGCAAGTGAATGTCCCTGAAATTCATTTTGTCTATAAGCAGCAAGAGCTTTGATGTTTTATCTATAAAGTGACAATGGCACAGAAAGCAGAGAGCTGGTCGCGCAGCCAGATCTACTGTACGGGGTATAGGCAGCAGTGACAGGGGGAGGGGGTGGGAAGAAGCTGGTGAGATGGAGAGAGAGGGCATGGGGACAGATGATTACTACTGTACTGCACTCCCCCTGCACTGAGGGAGAAACAGAAAAACACGAAAACTGACAAGGAAAATTGTGAGAAAACTCTGCTGCCTATAGTGGACAGTAGACATGAATGAAACATGAGCTTAAGAAGAGGCGGATTGATCAGAGCGAGAAGGAGAGAGGTGTCCAGCATGGTACCGCAGTGGTGACGGTGGCTAATGCAGCATGGCGTGACGTCAGCCTTGCAGCAGAGCTGAACTGAGCACTAGCAGGCTAATCTGTCCTCTGTGGCCTGAAATGAATTGCAATGTTGTAATTACAACATGGGGAGCTACAGTGTAGCAGCAGTGAGAGGCCCCTGCTTCTCAATGGCATTTATCTACCAATCAATCGGCCTCTTTCGTGGGAGTACCTGAGAGTTCCCCCACACACACCCACACACACACACACACACACACACACACACATGAAGTAAAATATTGGTATTATTCTATATAATCTGGTGGATCGTGACCCGATGAAGACTCTGTGAGAAATAATGTGTATTTCTGCCTCTGAACCCTGGCGCAGCCCAGACAGCAGGAGTAATCCAGACCGTAAGCAGAGTATTCCTTCATTATTAAAGAATGTCCTTCGTGCTTTAAGCCCCCGGTCTCTCAGGTTACTGTGGACAGTGGTGTAGAGCTGCAGAGGAGCAGATGCACACCGCGACTCACCAGCGAAACAGCAAGCTGGACAAACAGGTGGCTCCGTATGAAACCTCTCACAGCATAGCGCGGCTGTGACCTGAGCCTGAGAAACTCTCCCTAAACATTTCCCGACATGTACATCCAGTGAAATACCATGCAATATGTAGATATAGACACGCTGGGGTAAATTGAATCACTCCACGCGCATGTACACCATGTGAGAACATGCAGGTCTGAGCAGGGGGAGATATAATTAAGTGGCCCCTCAGAGAGAGAAAAGGGCAGTGTTACACAAGTTTCATATGACTCCCTCCCTGCATGTGTCCTTTACACACCACTGCTTTTAGAGTGCAAGTATTTAGCGCTCCATCACAGGAGTGCGTTTATATTTTTAGACGTGCGTATCAGGCTTTTGTTTGATTTCTACTCATGTTGAGGTTTGAGGTTACACTGGTAGGTTGTCTGGGGGGATTTTTCCCTCTGTAAAAGCCCTTTTATTATTCATGAATATATATCACTCAACTTAACACTAGAAGTTAACTTGTATTACATCAAAAATTCAGCTCAAAAAATGTGCCATTTTGACTCTAGAGATTATGATGTCAAGCTGTTTTTACTGTGGGACAGTTCGGGTGGTCACACACTTTCCTGAGGCAGATAAATCAGAAATGTGAATTATGTTGTGGAAATGTGCAATCTAAAATTAACCATGCACATACATTGTACCAGGACAGCACTCATACCACTGCTACGGCCCAGCAGTTGTAACAGTAACACTCTTAGATATCAACTCTCTATATATGTGTGTTTTTTGTTGTGTAGGCCCGTCGCTTATTCGCTGGGAATTGGTGAAAAGGTCAGAAATGCTCTGTTTTGCGAAGTTGAGAAGAGGAAAAAAAATTCTTGATCTGCCCTCTGATCCTGATCCACCCCAAAATGAAATGGGTTCTTCCTTGACCCATACCACGTCCGTCTACCAATTTCAGTAGAAATCCATCCTGTAGCGTTTTCGTAATCCCTCTAACTAACATTAAAACATAATCTCCTTGGCGGAGGTAATAAAGGTTATTATTTGTTTTTCAACTTCAGTTAACACTACAGCCTCTTTAAGAGGGACACTCAAATCATTCCTCTAAAGTTTCATCACTTCTGGCCTCTTCTATTTCAGTACCCCTCTGCCCCAATGTTGGCGCTGCACCATCTGTCACAAATGAAATGCAGAAAATGTGCTCCATCAGCTTTAAAGTGGCTCTGGGGACGAGTTTGTGTTAGGTAGAGTTCATCCGGCTGCTTCTTCCTCAAATATTTCAAAACCCTTCAGTCAAATCTCATCTGAGGCTGGGGACCCCCCCAAAAAAGCGCTCATGCAATACCCGAAGGCTTGCTATCAACACCAGAAATTAGTTTTGCAATCCAGGCACCACAATTTCTGTCAGCTTCTATTCGGACACCCTGAGATTCCTTCACGACTCGGATTTAAGAGTGCCAGAATGATACCGTGAGCTGTTTGTATACAAGCCGGATTCTCCTCCATCTTCCTCCCCCCCGATCTCGTTTCTGGAGAGGCTAAAATTGGAGCTGAGAAACTGTGAACCACATTTTCACCTGCTCCAGCTGTACAGTCAATCACCAGCTAACTTCAGGTCCAGCTAGTAAAAACATTTTAGGTCATGATTTAATGTGTGTGGATTGTGCGTGCAGGGCTCTGGACCCTTGGAAATATCAAAGGATGTTTTGAAGGCAATTTTCCTGAAAGGTTGTCTTCAATCGATCTGTTTATTAATCTCCACCCTCCCCTTGGTTATTGTTGCTATGCCTGTCGAGCCTTCAATCCTACATGCATGAGGCTGCATGAACCGGTTTACAATAGTAACGATGCAGATTTACCACTTGAACATGTTCATTCATTTCTATCTATCTATCTGTCACCATCTTGTTGCATCCTCTTCTTTTAAAGATGCATAATGCTAAACGGCACCTGATAGCAAATGAAATAACACAGTTGAGTTTGTTTTTTTTGGAGTGAACACATTCATTCTTTCCTAGCTCTAATTGTCTGGTATTTCTATTATAAGTTCTCTTACATTTGTATGGATACTTTGCTAATGAGTGTGGGATTTCAGACAGAGGTGGACAAAAGCATTTATCAGTTTTTTTCCAGGTTGCCATGGCACCTGTCTTTGTGTTGTGGTGTATAGCTAGTAGTCTTAATATTGGTATTAATACTTAAGGATACATGTAAAACTGTTCTATGCTATCATGACCCTATTTTGCTTTTTAACCTATACTACTTTGTTTTAAAGGAGGTGTTATCACTTTTAACATTGTAAGAAAGAACGATTTTGAATGAGGTCTGTGTTGGGGATATGTTATCTCAGGTAACGAGTAGAGGTTGCTTGAGAGTAGCCTGAGCTCTTATTCATCCAGCATGTGAATGAGGCTTTTAAGACATCACCTGTAACCCCACATACTTAAGCTGGTAGTATTTTCCTCTACAAAAATCTGTACATCTGTGAATGTGATGCATGGAAGGCCACACAGCTAAAAGCCGTCTTGGCACAGTAATGTTCGCTGGGCAGACCTGCAAGTTCTTTAGTTGGTTCAACTTGGTTTGGAGCCTCAATGTAATGTTAAACATGGTAAACATACAAGTATCAAAGACGCAGACACAGAAATTATTCCACATTCCCCATTCGAGCTTGTTGATCTGTCCTGGGACCACTGCTGTTGGGTGTTTAGCAAACAAGGAATTAGTTGGATAGTGTGTGTAAAAAAGCAAACCCAACATGTTTGAGACTTTCCTACCTCTGAGTTGAAGCGTATTTGGCAGACGTTGCATGAGATGATTGGCCGTTTAGTCCTCACCATAGGTGGCCCAAAGGTATGCGTCATGATAGCCTTCTGGACAGGGTCCATCTGAGGAGGGAACACCCAGAGGTCACATCAAAGACTCAACACCACAGGAGAAACTAGGAGGGCGGCGTTTCAGTGTTTGTGCTGACTGCAGTGCACCAATGGTTGGACATAATGAATGTGGATGAGAGAGGAAGGTGATGCAGAAAAAGTGCAGGTGAGTGACAGAGGGAGCCGTTAAAGCAAGAGAAGGCTGGTAGATAGAGTCTGAAAGAAGGAATTGAAGAGGAAGCAGTGATTGATGTGGACAGGAGGGAGTGTGTTTTCTCAGCAGCAGCTGGTGCCGCTGTCTGGGCCTGAGTTCTTGGGTGCCGTTCAAACGCTTTAATTCATGCTGGGGTTAGAGGGGCCTAATTACAGGCTCGCCACACATTTGTACTTTGCTTGGCTCCTAGAAAACCTGATCTTCCGTACTGTACAGGGAGATTAGGTTCTAATTGCAGGAAACAAATAGAAATAGATAAATATTAATAATCGTTATAATTATTATAATGATGAAAAATATAATAATATATAATAATGACTAATGACAATAGTAGATATTGTTGGTAACTGAAAACAACAACAAATTTGTATTCAATAAAAAGTGTGATGACACACTAACTGAAGCAGCTTTGCTCAGTCAGCCTTTTGTTATCAATCAGGAACACCGCATCTCAAGAGCTAAGGAAAATTATAACTATAAAATTCTTCGCTTATTCTAAAAGCTATTCTTATTGGTTATCATCTGGAATAGTGGTTTTAATATTCATTTTATTATTTCTATTACTAAATGTTGCCTTTCACTTGATACACCTGTGTTTTTTATATTGTATATTTTTAATTAATTTGTACTTCCACGTGATATGCGCCTTTGTCCATTTTTACGTCATGTAGTTACGTCATTGATTCATTTAAGTTGTTTTAGATTAGTGTTCATATATTTTTGAATGCTTTGAATGCTTTACATGTTGGAATTAAGTACACATGTTAATTAATGCTTAATAAATAAATAAACATAGATATTTAAACTGAAAAAATAAAATAAAGTAATACAAATATTTTGGAAAATTATGAATGTTCTGAATAATATTTTAAAAACATTATACTAATCAAAACAATAAATACATTTTTAGAATGGAAGAAAAAGACATGAGTCTGCAACTTGTCTGACAAATTCCAACCAAGACATTGTGAGTTCTTCTCAGATCAGGCACTTCAGACGGTACATCATCATATTATAACATGTTGACTCCTTCATTATGAGATGACTGGAGTTGACTCTCTGACCCACTGGTGGAGTTCAACAACCCAGACGCTGGGTGTTGCCCTCATTAAGCAGCCAAAAGTGCACTGCGGTTTTACTCAGCCTCTCATCCTCTGCTCAGAGTATGAACGAGTGCTGCCAAATGAGAGACTGTTTACACTCTCAAGCTCCAGGCACCAGGGGAAACGGTGTAATTGGTCTCAAAACTTAAACTCAGCTTGAATGCATTGTTAGAAATATTTATAGACTTTACCCTACATTCTTTAATCTGCACATTATTTCTAACTCGTGTCCAGCCACCTCATGTGCAGTGTTTTCCACATTGAGACCTTCGTGTGTTTCTGTGCCAACACAGTGTGTGGGTGTAAACATGACAGTGTGTGTGTGTGTGTGTGTAGATTCAGTAGATTTACACATTAACTCAAATGGAATGTGTAGGTTTGGCTCAGTTCTGTCTGAAATGATATTTTATCGACCACTAAGAAATCCACTTAGTGTTGAGTTTTCTTTTTACCTCCATCAAGGACATTTTATTTTCGTCTGCGTTTGTTTGATTGTCACAGCAGGACTTTTCAAAGACCTAGATTTCCATCAAGTTTTGTGAAAAGATTTAGTTTAACCCCAGGAAGAATCCATTAAATTTTGATGTGGATCCAGAACAGGGAACAGATCCAGGACTTTTTAAATTTTGTTAAACAATGCAAGTTGTCCATTCATACATTTAAGTACTGATCTAGTGAATGCAAGCGGGCTTTGGCGGATGTGTGCATGCTACCATTCATTGCCTTTGACTGCACTTAAACTGAGAATCATTGGTTTCAGGTTGATTTAATACAGACGACTAAAAAGGACACTTGCTTTCTGACTTTCTAGTCAATAGGTTTAGTGTCATGCTAATTGATCGCTGTTTCTCTGGAGAGCAGATTTCTCTTAGTCAGGATAAAAAATGGTGACGTTGTCTTTCCAGCCAGAAAAATGGTGACAGAAATGGAGACACAACACCGACAGAAAGATCAATGCAGCCGCACAGGTTTTTGTAAGTCAACATTATTCAGTGGACATTAAGCATTAGCTGCCACAGCTTATTGAGTGTTTGTGTCAGATTGCCCTTCTCTGTGTCCGTTCCATGTGCCGGCTGAGCTCGATCTTAGCCTTCCATCACAGACAGCAGCGTTTTAGACGTGTTTAAATTTGACTGTGCAGTCAGATATAGATTTTAATACAGGTGCATACATAGTGGCACACTCAACGTCCTCAAGAGAGTAGGATGAATCATAAAATTGCAGAAGGGTCATTGTGTTTATGTGTACGCAGATACGCTGATTGTGTGTGTGTGTGTGTGTGTGTGTGTGTTTGTGTGGTGTGTGTGTCCCTGCTTGTCGTCACACTGACCTTCCCATGAAACCCAATCTGGAAATGAGAAGGAGTGGCAGAAAACGCTGACTGTCGAGAGTACAGCCTGTGCCTCTCATACAATTGATTAGCTGTAACTCATTTTATTGCAGTAAAACACTTGCCCCCGCATTTTCCCAATTATCCTGAAACTCACTTTGCTGAATAAAAAGTAAACAGCTGTCACCTTATCATTTTGGATTATTCAAAATAAATCATGAGCACTTTATCACTGGTCTGCACCGGAGGCGGCACCGCTCCGAAGCCACACATGAATACCAGCTCTGTCTTCTGTTCAGAAGATAACAAATCCCAGACGCTGCATGTTAACACTTGGTTATTTGTGCATGTGTGCAGGTGCTACAACGACTGGGAGCACTCACTGTGTTAAAGTTGTGGAAGAGGCCGATGCTGGCCGGGTGAGGCGATTCCATGGGGAACTGGAGGAAGGGCTTCATGTCCAGCGGGGATGGCATGACAGCCGGGCTCCTGAGGAAGGCAGGGACCGGCCCCGGTCGGTTTACACTTCCTGTGGCAAAGACACACAAACAGGGAAGAAATCATTAAAAAGCCTTAAAAAATAATACAAACTTCAAATGGAAAACAAAGACTGTTTGAGCAAAGGGTTAGAAAAAAGAGAATAAATTCAATATCACAATTGAAATAAACATCTGTATTTACCTCCACTGAAGAGGTTATGATTTCACCCCTGTCCCTATTACTTGTTGGTTAGTTTGTTTGATAGTTAGCAAGATTACACTTAAACTACTGGATGAGTAGGCGAGAAACTTGGTAGGATGTGGAATAGGTCAGGGAAGAACCCATTCGTTACTGCAGATCCAGATCAAGGTGCCAATACTAGCAGTTATTTAGTTTTTTCTATATTTTCACCATTTTCCCAGGGAATAATTTATGGATCTTACTGAAAATCAGGCACATTTAGTGAACCGATATCTATGAGTGTGTGAAACTCTGTGCTGCTTGATTTGATTGAAAGAGGCTGCTTGGCCTTGGTGGAGGTTTGATATTTACTGAGTGCTATTGAGTGGTTCTGTTACATTTGGAAAAGCCTTTTTTACTTTCTTACCAAGACTGATAATGTTCTCATATCAAATGATAAATATCTCTCTATAGTGAAGCTAGGCACAAAGGCTGGAAACAGCTTGTGTTTATATGTAGAAGGAAAACGTTTTTCTTGGTAAAATACTTTTTAAGACACAGTCCCTCATGTGTCATTTCCTGTTAGTGAATCAGCATTAATAATACAGGTAGTTGGATTTTCTTACAACAGGATACAGATAGTCTATCAAATCCTCCATTTCCAGTATCTATGCTAATTTAGGCTAAGCTAACCAGCTGCTTGCTGCAGCTTATAGTTGAAGGGCTGTTATTATACACACGCTGTGTACAGGTGCAAGGTCGTTGATAAGAAGACATTGAAAAAATGATTTTGACTTGAAGAAGATCGGACTCGGATCACAACGTTTGTCTTATACATTTTGTGGCTTGGAGTCAGTGTGCAGGTGTTATATAATTCATTGACTCATTTTATAATTTACTCCACAGACTAGGGAATGTCTTGATTTTCTTTAATAACAGAGCAAGAAACTGAAAGAGCACATTTCCTAAAGTGCTGAACTATTTATTTAAAGCTCAGCATCATATCAGAACAGGTGTCATAAAAGTAATAGGCAAATAAATGGAATAGTCCGTTTTTCCTCCTGCGTCATTTTCCCTTGTTGAGCGCCACCCACACTTCTCTGTCTCTGCCCCTCTCTGACTTTCCTCAGTAGTTGCTCAGCAGCAGTGAATGCCTGCTCTTGAGGAGTCTTGTGTGATGGGCAGGGGGGAGCTAAGCTCCTTAAGCATCTGCAGCTGGGGCGCTGCAGATATCCGCCTTTTCTACATTTCTCCCTCTGTCTCTCTCTCACTAAGCATCGTTTTCTATCCCCATTTCATGGTGCCTTACTCTGTCTGCCTGCCTCTGTATCTCTCATCTGTACTTCTCCTCTCTCCAGCTCCGGTCCTTCTTGCTGCTTTGTTCCCCCTTCTCCTCATCCTCTTTCTCTTTTGCTCTTTCCATCCTCCACTTCTGCTTCCGAAAGTTATTCTCCTCTTGAGCATAAAACCAGCAGGGTGCTTCAGGCCCAATCTGACTCTGCAGAGAGGATTTCTATAATCTTTTCTCCTGAGATTATATGCAATCGTGGATCTTTATTGCCTCTAACTTTGTGATGACTTCTTAACAGTTTTGTTACATTTGCAAAGAAAAACTGGTCACTTGTCAAAACTGGAAAAAGAAAGGCTATTTTGGTGACAGCAGTGGAGGCTCCTATCACTGACCGCAGGGACGTAAAGAATGTGCTGTCAGATTAGGAAAGAGATGGAGGGGAAAGTCTCTCCTGGCATTTCTCAGACTCATTGTTTCGGACCTGAGGTTGTGGCAGCTCAAGCTGAGCTGTATCTGTATCGGTTTGCTTTTGAATGTGCAGCATGAGAACGATTGAGTTTAGAGGGGAGGAGAGGAGATCTCTGTTGCGGCCGGTGTCTTTCTGATTGCATGTTCACCCAGTGTCTGTGTGGGTTGTACTCTGGCTTCCTCTCACAGTTCAAAGACATGCAGATTGGGTTAGGTTAATAGGAGACTTCTAACGATCACTTGGTTTGAGTTTGAATGGTTTTCTCTTTATGTCGGACCTGTGATACACTGTCAACCTGTCTAGTACCTCGCTCTTCACTCAAAGTCAACTGGGATCGGCTCCATCCCCCTTACGACCCTCAAAAGACAAAGGGTATAGATAATGGATAGATGGTTTCCTTATCCACAATCACCTGGAACAAAGAATTCGAATGAGCTCTTTATATCTACATCCGCCATGTCTCTATGGAACGGACAAACCTGACAGTAGCTCAAGTGAGGGCCTGTATCTTTTTTGTGGAAAACTAAACTCGACCGTAGTTTCTCCTACACACTTGGATGGGGAGAGGGTAATTGGTTGGTTGCTCACCAGCAGATGTCATTAAATCCTACACAGAGAACCTCTAATGAAAAAAAGACTATCATTTCTTAAAACGGTAGTTTGTATTAAACGTGAGTAAAACAGGACTAAAAGGTGCTTTTACTGGGGCCTAATTTCAGTCGTGGAGTAATACAAGGCTGTATGTATTTATGGTGGTAGGACTGTGTTTGTCAGAGTTGCACAAAATAAACAATAGTATCCATGATCACCATCATAAGGTAACATCCAGTGTGAGGGTTCAGTGACATGTTTTTAATGGAGATAAGAGGAATAAAGCTTAGTATGCAATAGTTGAATAGGGTCTTTTCACAGCATTTGTTGACAATAATAAATACACAGCCTCACTAGACTTATTCTTCAACCTTCTTCAATATTCAAGGTTACCATTCAGGTTCTGGGGAGTCTTTGTTTGATTTGGTTATTAAATCAGAACAGAAAATATTTCTTAGATGCAATTAAACTCAAGTTTAACAGGGAAAATGATGGGACGATAAAGTATCAGTAGAATAAAAGGGATGAGAGGTATAATTATTGTTTCCTCTTTGGTTAGTAAAGCGTAGTGGTGTCACGCCTCTGTTAAAACCGCAGTTCGTTTTACGCCACATTACAATATAAAGGTCAAATCATGTTGCTTCTAAATCTGCATTTGCCGCGCACACACTCACAACCGAGTGATGTATGTGAAGTTGGCACACGGGGTTTTCAGTGTCACATTCTGCAACATCCTACAGCTGTGCAGCACAGATGCAGTGTGAGCGCAGCAGCAGGATCCCCCGACCTATCCTCCTCCTGAGTGATTTACAATGACATCAGATAAGTGAACGCCATGGCTCTTCAACAGCGACCGCGCAGGAAGGGAGAGCATTGATTGGACACATTCTCAGGAACGTTAAAGTGTTAAAGTGCTGCCAAACTCTATAAATCCAGGGCTCGCCGCCCATTGCTCCGTCTCTCCTCTAAAATGAACAGACAGCGCTGTCTCACCCAACCCCCTCATGTAACTGCCCGTTTTTTTCTAATGCAAATGTTTGGGTGAGAAAAAGATCAATGTCTGCGTAATAGCTTATTGAATTTTTGTGTAGATTGTGAGAGAGAGAGAGGTAGTTGGACAAAAACGAAGATACGCAGAGGGGAGGGGGGGAAAAATGAGGAAAACAGACAACGGAGACAGAATCTTATCATCACAGTCGATTTCACAAACCCCTGTGTGTGTGTGTGCACATGGGCGTGCACGCTCCAATATGCTGTGAGTAAGGCCTCCTAAATTGGCAATTCATTTAGCCAATTTAGGCGTAATGATCACAAAGGTAATGTCAATGTCAGTGGCGCCGCTGAAGCCTCTCAGCATTCCCTGCCTGTGCCTCCATCTTTGTGCTCCGTGATGGGACCAGGTGGGAAGGGGACAGGAGACTGACTGGGTGACATGCTGTCTAACAGAATGTCTTCTGATGAGGGGCAGAAACACAGCAGGGGCCCTCGAAAGAGAATAAAGGGACAATTTAAGAAACGGAGATGCAGCCATGTTTAGTTGCATTCCCCTCAGCTCCGCACTTGGCGCAGGATGTCAGACGCCTCACATCTGCATCTAAATGGGCTGCTGTTCACAGATGACTCTGAAATGAGCTCTTGTGGTGGATTAGCCACCCACTGTCTCTCTGAGGGACAAAGACAGGCTGCATCTATATTATGCGTTTTCATTTCAAAATGACGTTTTCAAACTAAATGGATCTCTATCCACACAAGCATTTTGGCTCCTTATCAGTTTTAATCCCCATACATACCAGCACGCCCGGAAATACATACTACTTGAACAGTCACGTACACTGGGTTTGTGTGCCAGTTCAAACAGGAATTGTATCATTGTAAAATACAAAGTATAACTGCAATACAGCTGTTAGCAAGGACAACCAGACATTGATTATGCACTTTGCGTTCTACACTGGTAGCTGAAGCTTGTTCTCTTCCAGAAGATGTGTTGAGAGTCTGACGAACCACTAAAGACTGTCGTGTCTACGTCATTGTCTCCAAACATCTCTGGTTCTGCCAGATTACATCGTTGGCAGCATGGATGTAGCCACAGATTATAGATGCAGCAGAAACTAGTGGATCTACTGTGTTTGTCGTTTTCTTTTCTCCAAACTTTCTGTACACAACACTTTGAAAAAGGATGTAGTCACACAATGACCCAACATTTGGTGGCAGATGACACTTTAGGTGTGTCGTTGATCATCATTAGTGTAAATGATTTATCCCTCCTGTTTGTTGTGTTGTTGCAGGAATGCTGAGCTGTCGTCTGCCACCTTTTAGCATCGTCGACACAAAGTGATGTCGCACAATTTAGTTGAGATCTCTCCCGTGTGGCTTGCGTTTGAGGGTCTAACCTTTAAAGAGCCATACACACAAACTTTGTGGTAATTACAGGCGGGGAGATAGCTGTGTCTTAGTGTCGCATGCTGCTACTGTGAAGGACTGAGCATGAAATCCAATTTACTGCAGCTCGGCTTACCCTCGAGTCACAGGCAGCTATTTCAACCTAAGCAGGGACAGACGACAATGCACGCATACACACACGCACACACACACATTCACACACAGCCCTTTGTAGCCTGAATATAACTTAAAGGCTCGATGCTGATTAAGGCTGTGTTGGACAGTGTGAGATGTGGACAGTGAGGAGAGGACATAGTTGAAGAGCAGAGCTGAGGACCAGTGAAGGAGAACACAGTTGATTTTAGGCTGCACTTTGTTTTAATGATAGATGCTCTGTGCCCCAGTGGTCAGGCTTAAATGCTGCCTCCCCGAGAACTCTCAGAAGTCCTCTCTCACTGGAAACTGTGTGTGTGTGTGTGTGTGTGTGTTTACGCAGTGCTCATGAGATCAGCCAGTCTTGCTGCAGCCCCACACTCAGATTTGATGCTGTATTTGTAATAATTGAAGACTTTAATGTTCCCAAGAGATTTCGTTCTGCTCTCATTAACATTGAAGTCATTATGTAATGATGGTAGTAAATTGCTTTGTTTGTCCTTTTTTCCTCCACATTTACCATGAAATATTCTGTCTGTCTCTCTGTATTGACTGATTAGGAAACATTATTATTATCGAGAGGTTAAAAAAAAACATGATTGTCAGGCGACGCGAGAGGAGCTGGGTAAAAAAATAATGGCATCGGGGTTGAGTGAGTCGAATTGATTGAGTGAGGAAAGGAGGTCTGAATGAGGAAGGGGAGGGGGGGGGGAAATCACCAGAGGAGGGGGAGGGAGCCGCATGTTTTGAGGTGAGTCCAAGGTGACTCAGAGGAGGTAAAGAGCCATGTTAACCTGCAGGTTAATTTACAGGGGAAGGCGGTTACACTCCACACAACTGATACTGCTCATGTTGTGGTTAAAGCAGGCCAGTCAGTACAGCAGCATGTGAGGCTCAACCTTTGGCTGTCAGATGCAAAATGTCACACATGCATTACAAAAATGTCGGTTATTTTGCAGCTCTCCTCCTGGGTTGTCACCGAGCCACATGACATTTGGTACATGGGTCTGCTATGTTACATTTCTGATGAGCAGGATATTGTGTTGTTTTAATTTTGTTAATACAAACAACACATCATGTAACAAGCTATGTCTTTGTGTTGCATCAGTGTTTCTCTGTTGGGATCACATGAGGCAAAATGGGCTGGATTTTCTGCATTGAGTCAATTTGTCGGGTTAGCACCTGGGAATATTTTGCAAAAGGATCAATATTTCTGTTTCTTTAGTTTTTTTCAGACAGACATTGCACATTTGGTTTGTGTTTCTCAGACCTTTTTGCTCAGGATAAAAAACAAATTCAAGTACAGATGTGTCTTTGCCTCTGTTTAAACCAAGAGCTGGTTCATTGGATTTGCAAGTAATCATTCAAAAATTTTGCATCGCAGTCTTAACATACACAAGCTGCTTTCAGACATACACAAAAGTCTGGACATTTTCCTGAAATGATCCGGAGGGGCTGTATGTGAGAACACCGATGTTAGAGTCTGTTGTTCTGGACATTTTGGGGAACTTTTCCTGCCAGCTCCCTGGTGAAATGAGTGAGCCCATGTGAGCTGGAAAATTGACAGCGGTAAAAAGGGGGGCGTGATGAGGACGTGTCTAGCATACAGCAGACGAGAAACTGGAAAAAAACAAACACAAAAAGAACACAAATATCTATGGATGAAAAAGTTTTAACAAACATGTAGAAGAAGGCAACAAAGATTTCCTCTTGGATCCGGAACATTCAAACAAGAACACAAGATTGAGTAAGATCGGAAATGTCCGAACACTTTTCTTTTGTTGTGAACATGTTCGCCTCTGACCATGTATCATTCTTCATATGTGAAAGGCCAACATGTCCCTATAACTGCTCAACCAAAATCTAGTGGAGTCTTAGCTCTTCCTATTCATCATTTAAAATAACATTGAATCCAATAGTTATAATACAGAAAAATACAAAGATCCGTGACCAAATTGACGAGCACTACAATTTAAGACACAGAGAGCACAGTAGGCAGTGAAGGTTGGAGTTGAACAGCATATGTATGAACCACAGTTACACTGAATTTATCCTCCTGTGAGTTCTGCTGTATGAATGTTAACCTGCTGTATATTAATGGGTTCTTCTTTTATAGAGAAGCATCTGCCTCCTCTGTAGCTCCTCTCAGGCTTCAGAGCTTTCGGGACTTGTTGGCAGATTCCTGAACCTGGTGCTAACTTTCTCTTCCAATAGGATTCATGATGTAGCACAGTTTGAGTCCAACACAGAGCTTTATGGAACAAAAACTACACAGGCTGAGGAAAGTCAGGAGATCCACCCTGTCAACATTACCGCCGGCCTTGCCCCACATTATGACTCTATTTGTAAAACAATTTACACACCTGCTGGGAACTGGAATAACACTGTACTGCACACACAGACCCACAGAAACCTGAGCATGAAAAGTACACAACGAAGCACGCAAACATACAAAAGCACACTCTTAAAACAAATTTGCGCACACGCACACAACAATGGCATCCGACATACAGGAGCCAGGTGCATCTCCCTGTCATTTGTGTACAATAGTGTACACACCACCTCAATGAATACTTGATCCTCAACAAACAAATTATAATGGACCTATGCAGCCGTACTACATATAACATATTGCTGTGTCCACAGAACAGGAAATTACAGGCTATATTTCTGGACTGGTTTAGAGCCTGAGGGACAAAGTGTGGTTTAATGCTATAGCGTAAAAGTCATGAAAGGACATGTAAGGGCTATACTGGGAAAGAGTCATGCGGTTGGCTTGACTGTGGTCTGAGGCACTTCAGGACAGTAAACAGGAAACAACAAAGAGACTCTGCAGACTGCCTAGCCTGCGCAGGCTCTTCTGGCTATTCTTGGCATCTTTAAAACCGGTAAATGACAGATGTAAATGTTTTATGCTGTTAGTTTCAAGGCTGTGGATTCGTTGATGGTCAACAATTCGAGCAAAAAGAGCCTATCCACAGGCATATATTAGGTTTCCTGATTATCCTTACAAAATCATTAAATATTTAACCACTTACAAAAATCATTGATGTGATTATTTGCTGAACTGTCACTACTTGCACAAAGAAAAATAACTGCTGGTTAAGATCAAACTCTAAAATAATTATTTCCAATGCTACTTGCCTGACTCAAGGGATGGTGGTGACAGACTTTCATGGTTTTCAGACTATGCATCCTATAGATTTTGGATATCCTCTATATTTATTTCTGAGCACCACTTCCTTGCAGACAATTGTGTCCCCGGGCAGCGGTTGGTGCAGTGTCAGCACTTATGTTAGACGAGGAACTATCCTCTGGGGAGTATGACAAATGTTTTGGGGCTACCGGTGTAGACAGCAGTGACCAGGCCTAGAATACATCTGCTGTTCGCTGTACACTGTTTACCGGCCAATTGGTTTCAACACTGGTCCTTTTTGAAGGTGTTTTAGGTTCAGACCACATTTTGGCTAATGTCTTTCAGTGATCTGCATGTGGTTGCAAATGAATTAAAAAGCCGATAGCTTATATCTTACAGTTAACGTGTTCCGCCTCTTTGAGAGCATCAATCATCCTAGCTCAGGTTTATCAGGCAGATATCATGTAGACTGATGTCATGTTGAGGTTAGGAATAAACCCTAATTGAAACTACGCCAGCTTTGTTTCCCCAAAAATCACCCCAGTCTTCTCCTCAAGCTGTCTGGTCACACAACCTCATTACATGACATTTTCCATTATTAGTTCTGGGAGATGATTCCAAACATGTGTTCCTCTTCACCTTTTGTCCCAGGCGTATGAGATATGTGTCAGTCTGTCAAACACACAGACTGACACGCACGTTACATCATTTTAAATGTCAATACTTTTCATCCCTCACCGCAAAGCCTCGATTTAAAGGTCACATTGCTTTTCAGCAACAACATGGATCCGTAATTCTTCAAGTAAGGGTAGGAGATTTTTACTGTTTACGTGCAGAGGCACACACAAACACACACACACACACACACACACACACACACACACATTTGTATATTCGTAGATATATGACAAAGAGAGCGAGAGAGAGAGAGGGAAGGAAATATACTGGCTGAGTGAACAGTGATGCAAGCCATTAAGTTTTTTTTTAGTGCCAAGTGAGGTCTTTGCGTCAGAGGAAGCCTTGGCCCATTTTTAAATAAATAAAGACCTCAAACCTTTGGGTCTGAAATATTCATCATAAAAATCACACAAGAGTTACTAAACTGCATTCCACTCTGCTATGTATCAAGGGAGATGGGCCAGCTTTAGCACATTTCTTGCATTCTCCACCACTGATTATGTCAACGTATTTATATTTTCCTTCTGTTAAAAGACACAAAAACTGCATTTAGATGGCAGAGGCTGCAGCTGGAGATGCAGAGAGGAAAGGTTTGATGGTTACGGTCGGCGATTGCAGAGTTTCAGCGTTCATCCCTCCTTCTTTGCTTAACCCTGTCCCTGTTGTAGCTTTTCATGGACACTATTCCTGTCTGTGGATCTAAACCCTATGATACGGAGGGGAAAACCAATACACTGAATAAAACCCCATCATCCCAAGTTGTTGGGATTATGTGTCAGTGTGTTTAGTCTCTAAAGCTTCTGCACCAGTAAGGGTTTATTCCACAAGCCCAAGGTTTAAACTCAGATCACAGGAAGAATCCACCATGGGTGAGAGCAAGCAAACAAACATAAAGTGGTCAATATTTAGTCAGCACACACGTGTACATGAACAAGGTCGTTGTGGTAAATCTAATTTACTGTAAGACTAGAAGTAAGCATCATAATCTGTAAATGAACCAGAGGTAAAGAGGTTGATTGTGTCACATGTTAAAAAAAAACTTGCATTTTACTCTTTTAACATCTTATTCTGCTGAATCCACAACAAACGTCGTATTCTAAACTTTACAAGATAATTCAACTGATTAAATTGATGTTCACAAAATAAAATAAAAATATAATTTGCACGTAAATATTTGTATAATGTAAACTCTAACGCCTATTCCCACTTTCAAGTTGTCTCAATTTACTAGTGGCTTGCATACATGCTGGGACCGGATGTGTCTCACTTGATTCAGTAGATAATAGTAAGTTGTTTTAAACCTTGAACATAATGAAGAGATTAATTTTAAGCTACTGTCTGAAGTCCTGATTCTGCTTCATAATGAAGCTTGTTGAATGAAGCACAGGATTAAACTGAGATGACGGATATTATTGACTCAACTCTCAAGAACTACGCAGGTTAGGGTCAGGTTACTGCGCTTGAAATGAAATATGACAACCTCTGATCATATTATCATATAGATTAATATATATTTAATTATCATTTAATGTTGGCATACTTAATTAAGAGTCTGAATAATTGAATACAGTGAATTTTAGGTTAAAAAAATTATGAGCTCCCTTTAACAGATAAAAAAACAACACCTAATCTCTCTCCATCTTTGGACAGTTTCTGTGCTTTTTTCCTCAAGCGTGTGTGTGTGTGTGTTTGTGTCTGTGCGTTTGTGTCTGTGTGTGTCTGTGTCTGTTTGTGTGAATGTTTGTGTTGCTCAGTTAGTAGTTTTTCAGCCATGCTATCTGTGGGATGCTCTTGTCTTCTCTTGTATTTCCATATTCTTATTCCCTACTCAAAATATTAAATATGCGCAATTGGATCCACAAATTCAGAGGGAAACCCTTTATCACATACTGTGTCACAGTGAAATGATCTAGGATATATGTAAGTTGGAGACATGCAGCACATGCAGCCAAAAGTTTGTGCCAGACATGAGTAATCGCCTTTAACAGTAGAATGTAATTTTAAAACAAAAAACTAAATTGATCAGTTGGAGCAAACAAGGGTAAAGAAAAAAGCCATCCAGGGCTGTCTTACCCAAGATCATCCTGTATCCTTCCACTGTCAACTTCTCGTTATTATCTTCACGCTCGACTCTTCTCCTCCTGGATCAGCTACTGAGGTGTCTCTAACCTCTGGTGCCCAACCTCTCTGCCTCTCAAAACTCAAAAGTGCAGATGTGGAAAAGACCTCCAACACCACCCCCCCTCACTTTGCATCCCTTTTTACCCTGTGACTCTTCTCCTGCTCCGTCTGCCTGCATGTGCATGAGATGCTGCTTCTCCTTCAGAGCTTGTGCTCGGTCAGCTGGAGCAGAGTAGTAGAACAGCAGCAGCACCAGCAGCCGTGACTGCAACACAACAAGCACTCAATCCTCTGCAAGGCAGCCTGTGATTTATCCACTGATATGTGTTCTCTCCAGCAGGAGGAAGACCAGAGAATACAGCTGAGATGGAGGCTTGCTCACCGGAGGAATCTCTGCACCACAGCACAGAGACTCTCTCTCTCTTTTCCCCTTTCTCTCTCTCTCTCTCTCTCTCTCTCTCTCTCTCTCTCCTCTCTCTCTCTCTCTCTCTCTCTCTCTCTCTCTCTCTCTCTCTCTCTCTCTCTCGCTCTCTCTCTCTCTCTCTCCCTCTCTCTCTGTGTCTCTCTCCCTCTCTCTCTCTTTCATATTTTGGGGTTGGGTATAACTTAAAGGCACCTTGCATTCCTGACCACTGATTGGCTGAAGGCTCGGCCAATGAGAGCAGACGGTGCCGAGCTTTTTCTTGGGGTGTTTGAATAAGGAGGCAGAGTGATAATGCTGCTGTCGATTCTGCTCTCCCCTTCTCTCCGTCAGCCTTCTCTGCCGTTTACTATTGATGACCCTTTTTTCTCTCATGTCTCTGCTTGTCTCACTCCATTCTCTGCCTCGTGCTTTACATCAACGGCATCTGAAACATGACTTGGGTACATTAATGTCTCCCCTCCTACACATCCCCCCCTCCTAAATCAGGGCTTGGTATCCCCTCTGGTGTGCCTTTCTACCTGTTTTCACAGAGATCAGTGGAATACTTAGAATATTTGCTGACAGAGTCTAAACTGGGGTTGCCGTCCCAGACAAGGGTGAGAAAAGAACAAAAAGAAAAGCAGACACATGAGGTCGGATGGAAACTGACAGCTCTAGAGACTCGATGAAGCGTTGGCGGGAGGGGGAGGAGAGATTGAGCTTAACGTAGACTGACTTGAGGATGAAAGTGTGAGGTGAGGAAATGTGGAAGATGTGGGTAAACGACAGGATGAAGGAGGCCGCTGACAGCTGTTTACAGGCGGAGGCAGAGAACGCTGGAGGACCTAAAAAACTCTGCATTCATATCTGTCCTGATATTTACGTATTTAAACTTAAACCTGTCTCCAAACTCTTTCCCACAAGGTCAGGAAGCGATGTCACATCACACCAGGTCGTTAATTTGACCTAATTTAAAATCATAACAGAAAATAAATACACAAGGTGATCAGACAATGCTCTGTGTGTGTGTGTGTGTGTGTGTGTGTGTGTGTGTGTGTGTCGTGTGTGAGTGTGTGTGTGTGTGTGTGTGTGTGTGTCGTGTGTGAGTGTGTGTGTGTGTGTGTGTGTATTTCAGATAAAGTTTCCTCATTAGTAGACTCGGGCTGAATAATGCAGTAAGCCGTATTGTTGTGGTCAATGGGCCAGGTGCTAATGTGGCTGTCTGAGGTTGCAGGGCAGACACAGCATGACTTTAATGGATGTCACCATGGAAAACTGAAACCGGACCTCTGGACTCAGGTGACACACCATCCTGCATGTGTGTGTCAGTCTCTTGGGGGGGTAATGGCAAAACTAAAACTGGTTCTCGCAGGAGCAACACTTTGTTGGACTTGAAGGGTCATTGGTGGACTTACTGAATATAGTGCATTCAACTGAGGCTGTGGAAGACTGAGCTTTTACTAAACTAGTGAGTGGCCATCAGGGAAATGGTTTTAGCGTAGCAGTGGAGATGTTGGTCTATAAGGTTGCAAGGGGATTATGTTTTTGGGCTGTCTTTTCAGCCATTCTTTTTCCGATATCCCAAGAATTTCTTAGAATGTAGTGCAAACTGCAATTGGACTAAGTGGACAAAAGTCAATGTCGCTGAGACATAATTTTTGGATTGTGAATGCGATCAGACACACGTCAAGGGGAACTTTTTACAATTGGGTACAAATGTTCAATTGTACTGAGCATTCAAAGGCTAAAAGGTCAAGGTCATTGTGACCTCATGTTCTTGTGAACATCAGTAACACCTGCTTTACATCTGGAACAAACATTCACTAGGACTTGATAATGATTGAACAGAAATCGGAGGTAAAAAGGTCAAGATAACTGTGACAACACAAAATCCATATAATTAGATATATCAGATAAACTGATAGGGATTGGTTGGTCCAAGGTCACGGTGGCACAGAGTGGGAATTCTAGTTTGTGTATGAATTTAACATCCATCTCTTCAACAATTGACATTTTGAATCAATCTCTTTATGTTATAGTATATTTCTGAAATGAATTTGAATTGTTGTGATATGAAGAACCACAATGACCTTGTAACATAGACCAAATCATCTTGATGTATTTTCCACGAATCCTTTCTTCTTCTCCTCCCTTTTATTCCAACTACAAAAGGCAAAACTTTTAGTGTATTGTTAGAGGTTCATTGATATTTAAAGGATCAGATTTTTTGCAGTAGCTGCCAAGCACTTTTACACTTTGACTTGTTCATGATACAAAGGACAAAAAAAACTACTAGAAGGCATTTACTTAGTGTCTATAGTATGATATTTTACAAAAGAATAACAATCTGTTTTATTAATAAATGTCTGATTCATCGTAAAACTTGTGATAATTCTTCTTAAAATATGAACTCACTACTGGGTACCAGGACCTTTTGGATATCTATGTTTTAATGCTTGTTAGTGCTATAGTTCATTGTCATGTTATCCAAAAGTACCGGAGTACAATTAATGTACAGAGGAAATGGAGGTAGAGTTAGAGTCTCAATACAGACTATACAGTATTAAATACAAATGTAGTGTGCCGTGTGTGTGGGTGTGTGTGTGTGCAGGCTTGTGTGTGTGTGATTATTTGCATGTGATCCCTTACCATCCTATCAGCCTCCTGCACGGCCCCAGGAGGTCATACTTGTGTCGACTGGCTTGTTAAACTCTAATTTAGCAGTGATCATTAGCAGTGAGATCTGAGGAGACCTGCCAACCACCTCTGATCATATTTTCATATAGTTTAATATATAGTCTTCATCTGATGTGAAATGACTGTAAGCGTGTGTTAATTTTTCCACTTACGTGTTAAAGAGGTCAAACAGACAAATATGAAGATGAGAACTACTTATGAAAGACCAAACTTTTCTCTATCCTGCGATATGCCTCAGTCGAACTCGATCAAAACCTTCCAGAGAAATCCTGATTAAAGCGAATGTTGTAGCGTTTCATGTGTTTCTTACCCAGTTGCATTGCGGTCAGAGGTTTCAATTGTTCAGAGCTGAGGAGGACTGAGGCCCAAACACACTGACCGAGAAGCAGCCAGCTGTGTTTGCTTGTAAATCACTTTGACACTGCGAGTGCACTGCAGCCAGAGCGCAGAGCGGCTGTGAACTGCACCTCGAGAGATTAAAATAGGTGTCGCTAGAATGTGGGAACGACTGTCTGGACATAAATACACACACACACTGGACTAAACACGTCTCGGTATTGTGAGGACAGAAATTCATATAAAAGCGGGTTTTGTTGGAGAATGGGCTCTTCTGGTCCTGGTTTAGGGCTCAGCTAAAACTGGCAGATTTTTTTTTAAACAAATTAGATTTCCCTCAGTTTCTCATTTATCTTTTTATATAAATACTTACTGCTGCCAAGGAGATTATGTTTTCATCAGAATTAGTTGTATGTTAGCAGGATTATGCAAAACTACTGAACAGATTTCTATGATACTTGGCGAGTGGATGTGTTATTTGTCAGGAGATAACCCATTAAGTCTTGGTGCAGATCCTGATCATGGGGCTGATACAGGATTTTCTCTTCAATTTCTTAATCATTGTGAGACGGGACTTTTTGTTGATTTCTGCGAGAATAATTTATGGATCAAATGAATTTGAATGTGGTTTCATGAGGGGAGTCAACTCCATCTGCTGAGGAAGGCAGGGAGAGGAAAAGTTCATCGAAATGCTACTAAGTGACGTTGAATCAAGATTTCTTATAAATTCGTTTAGTCAAACTTTTTAAAATAATTTTCCACATGAGTCGTTTTACAGGAACCAATTTAACAAGATGAATGTTTCATGAAAGCCACTTATGACTTAATCATGATGCCTGATGGATTCCTTTGCAAATCTCACATGACCATGTCATTGCTCAAAATAGTTGCTTCTTTATTATAACCAGACACATTTCAACATATATGACCTAATAAAAGTTCTGCATGCTCGAGGCAAAGAACCTCAAACCAATTAACTTGCAAAAACAATAAACGTTAGCTTTTTTTCAGCAGTCTATGCTGACACTGCACAATCATTTGAAACTAAAATGTAAGGACCTGCACAATAAAATCACAGCTCTCTTTACTGTCCTGGCAGGTTTTCAACCACAAGTCCTCAGGGAAATTTTGCTCCTTATTTTGCAGTTTTCTTCATGTTTTTTCTTATCCAGCAGCAATCAAACTGAGGTTATGTTCTTGCATTTTTTTTTCCCCTAGCGTTAAAGTGGACAGACAATGCCCTCCTTATTCAAGCCTAGTATAATTTTCTTTCTCCATTTTCCCCTTTTCTCTCTCCCCCCCCCCTTCATTCCATCATTCCTTCCCTGCATCGGAGCGATGATGTATGTTAAAGGTCGGAGGTCAGGCCAGGTCTAAATGCAGGGTGTTATCTGACTGACTGAGTGCTGATGTTTGCAGGAGACTGCCCTCACTCTCATCAAAGAGAGAGAAGCCTTCAAAGCCCCATGTTAAAACTGTCACTCGCTCTTTATTTCTGCTCTGAATATTGCAATAATGAGAAGATCAGGGCTTATCCGGCTCCTTGCCTCATTTTGAGGTGATCAAAGGGGGAATGCTCACGGTGGTGGGTGCTTGTGCTTTGCTCAGGAGTCGTTATGATCTTACCTGAGCACCACATTGGTCTCCTCTGTTCTCCTCCAGATGACCCAGATGCCCTGTCCAGTAGACACTCCAGAGGTCAGTGTGTCAGCCAGCGTTGAGTTAAAACGGGCAGAGGTCCTCTTTGAACCGAAACCGTACGCTCACGTTAATGTGGAGCGATGAATGAAGAAGCACAGAGCGACATGAGTGCAGAGCTCAGACCAGTCAGCTGGAGGGTGGGGAGGGAAAGCCTCTGTGCAGGCAGCCACATGTTCACAGCAGCAGCTGCATCATACACCAGGCGTCTGGATGTTCAGCCTCTTCATCTTCCTCACAATCACTTCCTCTCTCTCTGTTTTTCCCCCATGCTGCCAACTCTTTCCAGGGAGTTGAAAGAAACAAGTGCACGAGATTCCACAGGCTAGTTCTGCTTCTCGGGACTGGGGGGGACTTAATATGTGAGGACAACTGGGGAAGGAGGGAGACGCAAAGCGAAGAGAGAATGTAAGGAGCAGGAGGGGCAGGATGGCGGGGGGCGTTATACGGTGACGGATCAGAGGGTTGGAGACTTTTGTTGTTGAGGAAGAGGAGGAAGTAGTTGAAACTTGAGCGACACGAAGGAGAGGAAGAATATTTTGAAGTGGTGAGGTAAAGTGAAACATGATTGTGGGATGAAACACCTGCCTTTTTTCGGTTTGTTTTGAAAATGTGTTCTCATGCCTAACAGCCCTTTGTCTCAGATGTGTAAAACAAAATGTGTCTCAGATGTGTAAAACAAAATGTGTCTCTGATGTGAAATGTGCCGTATAGTCATGAACCATTTAAACCGGCTCCTTGTAAATGATAGTCCTCCATCAAGGCTCACATTTTAATTCATTAGATCATGATTTTTATTTGGATTCACAAACTCCACTAAACATGCCTCATTAAGAACTATGAATTATTCCCAAAGAAATCTATGAAAATGTTGAAAATCTCACAGAATTTAAAGTGGACAAAAAATCCTGCCCTTTGATCCGTACCAAAATGTAATGACTTCCTTCCCGACCCACAAGTTTCCAAGTATTCTGTTCAGTAGTGTTTGTGTCATTCTGCTTGCAAATAAACAGACATGTGGGAATGAACTGTATGAGGAAAACTCTATTCTATGGATGATTTCATCATAATTTAATCCTGTAGTTGTAAATCATTGTTATGGACTGACAACTGTGATTTTATTGTTTTATTTACTCTACTACTCAACTAATAACGTGTTTAACTCATCAATACCTCAATTACAGATTAAAAGACTAAATTAAAGTAACTCTGATGGGTCGGGAACAGGAATTAGCTTAAATTAAAACTTTGGCTTCTTCTTTCTTTAAGATGTTTCCAGACATCTCTCCAGCTGATCAAATAACAGTTTGGGAACCTCTACATCTGGTCACAGTGATTTGGTGTCTTCTTTTATCTAATCTCTGGCAGATCTCTGAGGACAACAGCCTCCTGATCCACTGCAAGTCCAGAACACTCAGAGAACCACTGTGTGCTTCAGTTTGTCGTCCAACCAAACAGCCAACATGAGGCCCTGGGGTATCTGGGGTGATGGAGGATAAATGTGAAAGGGTGTGATATGAACACAGTTGCACAAAATTCACAAACATGATACTGTGGGAGCCTCTAGTGTGAACATGTTGATTCCTCCTTTGCTGCCATTTAAGGCTTTAATTGGGATCGGGTATCATAAATGTGCTTGCAAGTGTGGTTTCAGAGAGGTAGGAGAGTATTGGGTGGAGGATCAGGACGAGATGGCCCGAGGTGAGATTGACGCATGGCGCAATGTCGACTAAATGTCAGTCGAATTCTGATGCACTCTGAAGCCTCAGCTCTACGCCCCCTGTGTTACAGAATATGGAGAGCGAATGTAGGGTTAAGTGCAGCCCATCAAAGCGGTATGGACAGTTAACTGACATCCAGTGTGTGAAGAGCTCTCGTGTAAATGAGACATTAAACCAAGTGTTTAATGTGTGCAGTAAAAACATAGATGGCTCCGTCCTGTCAGGCTTGGCAGGGACACTCCTGAGGAGGAGAATCCTCTGTAAACTCTCATCCCAGTTCAATGTGAGGGGGACAGCTTCTCGTTCATTTCATTTACATAATATGAACAGAGACATAAACACACACACACACACACACACACACACACATACACACACACACTAAGAGACACAAACACCTTCTGGCAACACACCTCAAGTTAAGGGACTGTGGGGAAGGACAGCAAACTGGTGTAGTAAGCACATTTCACCAAGAGCACACAGCTACACACACACACACACATACACAAACACACACGCACCCTCAGGGTCGTTCTCTCTTTAAACTATTCTCTCTCTCTCTCTCTCTCTCTCTCTCTCTCTCTCTCTCTCTCTCTCTCTCTCTCTCTCTCTCTCTCTCTCTCTCTCTCTCTCTCTCTGCAGTACGATATTTACAAGACTTCTCACCATTACATCATAAAGTCTCTCTCTGATCTATATGTGGCTCATCAATGTTTGCATACGTCTCCATTACCCTGGACACGTGGAGCAGGTTGGAACGACAGAACGGTTCATTCCAGCAGCAAATTGAACGGCTGCCGGCCACAAACACGCAGTTACATTTTTCCTGGCGCCCTCCTCACCTCACTGTTTTCCTAAGTTGACATTTGTCTCACTATATATAAACATAACCATACAAACACTGAGGCAGGGACATACAAGGTCAATAATCTGACATTTATGGTCTCCAGTCGTAATTCAGTTGACAGCCTGTTTTCTTTACAATCAACATGAAGCAAATATTCCGTATTGGAAATTATAATACATCATATAATATATATTGATATTTAATATATATTATATGATGTATTATATATATGTGTGAGTGTGATCACAATACATACAATTTGGTGATAAAAAGGCCAGTCAGCCTCTGAGAGTGCTCTTCTAGTTTTCCATTGATAAGTTGTCTTTCTCTTTTTTTATGAATGTTTATATTAGTGACTCCTTTTTCAATTAGTCGTTACAGTGTGTGGCTGCTGCTGTTTCATATCTGATCCCTGAAGAAGTCGTATTGACAATGAACTTTGTGTTGACAGATGGCAACAGCAAATCAGCTCTTTTTTTTGTAGAACTAAAAACAATTGAGTGCTGGATTCTACGTTTTACATCGACATCATCATTGAACACAATCATTAGTCTCATAATCTTTGAAAGAGAGTAGAGTCTAACAAAGAGAAATTGATCAAACAATAACGTTTAAGTCCAACATGAGTTTTACTCCATATGGGGCCTGTTGTGTTGTTTGTCTCCTGCTCTTTCCTTTGTGCCAGCAGTCCAGATGAGGCTTGTCTTTTTTTGTTCTTCCATTTTCCATCTCAAGGATAAGAGCACCATCTTCCCTCTATCCCTCTTCCCTATTAGTCTTTGCATTTCAGTGCTTCTTTAGAAGATTTAATCAGTCAGATTTCCTTGATTAATCCCTTTTCATGTCCTTTCACGGTAAATAATTACAGAGTTTGATAGGATCGCGGGCTGGATGGAGAGGACAGCATGCAGACTTCTGATGGAGCCGAGTCCCCAGGTACCTTCATTAGCCTGATTATTCACATCCAAACACACTCCATCAACCAGTTTACATGTAAATAGGTTAATTCTATTCCCACTCCTCACTCACACTGCTTTAACAGATGAGCGCTCAGCAAACGCTGTTTCATTCACTCTCTACCGGCACCATCACTACAATGCAACATTCAGGACAGACATCTGATTTTCTCTGTGAGGCCAGTGGGTTTTTCCAGTAAAATATGTTTAACAGACTAAATCTTAATCACATATCAACTTCAGACGACCAGGACGATAAAATAACTGTACTTCCAATGCAGAAGGCCTCAGTCTGACCGCTCAACTGCGGTATGGTTGTGTTATGGGGACCTCTAGTGGCTAAATGCTCATCTTTCATCCAACCAGTGGTTTTGCTTTCACCGCCTGGTGGCAGTGTGATTCCACTCCACCTTTCCATTCCACCTGATCTAAAGATTTATTTCTAACGAGCGCTTCCTCTGACAGTCGGGTCACTCCTTGTAGAGTTTGCCTTTAAAGGGCCAAATTTCCTGAACTTCATTAACATTTTTCTCATTGACTTTTATTGTTACCTTTGTGTTGAGCACTGCGTGATGCTCTGTTACGTTATAAGAGCACAATAACTGCAGGCTTTTGAGTATTAGAGATGTAGAAGTGCTGACCCCGCTGCCCCTCTCCCCTCAGGATTAGTGACTTAATGCATCCATTCAGACACTGAGCTCCGATCAGCTGCTTAATAATGTTTTATCCCAAATTACATGTGCACATGATGCATGCAAGCTAACAGACACATATAGACTGCACATGTATAAACATAAATTTCCCCTGAGAGATATTCTCCATTTAAACCAAAGAAAACATTTTTTCCTTGTTTATTTATTTCTGGTAACTTTATTTTCCTTATATGTTGAGTTATATCCCTGCCTGT
The DNA here is from genome assembly GCA_038501795.1 of Pseudopleuronectes americanus. NCBI lineage: Eukaryota > Metazoa > Chordata > Actinopteri > Pleuronectiformes > Pleuronectidae > Pseudopleuronectes > Pseudopleuronectes americanus. The sequence continues at coordinate 13,977,314 of CM076717.1, read as the reverse complement.
GGCCTCATTTTATGTTGTTGCTTGTTTAATTAACCTGATTTACTCTTAACTTAAAGACAAAAGCTATCAAATGCAAATATTTGGCACTGTACCAATCCCAAAATAATGATTTTCCTTTGAAATTTTACAGATCCATAAGACAAGATGCTCCAAATTATTTGTATTTAGTCGAGGAGTGGCCTCACTGAGATTAACTATCTCTTTTACTTAAGTGTCCTGGCCTATATAGCAGTAGCACATAAGATATATAGCTCTGCTGCCGCCGTGGGCTCATTCAAATAAGAGTCACAATCACAGGGGTCAAGGGTCAAAAAGGCCAAAAGCACCCCTCTCTTTGTATTGGGTGCAAAAGTCCCTCTTTCAAAAGACAAATGTTTTTTTTTCACCCCCAAAAAATGTCTCCGCTATCTTTCATGTTGCTGAAAAAACACTATCCTAGTCGGTATCTGGGGAATTAATCGAGGGTCTCCAAAGAGCTGTTTTTGTTATTCATCCTGCGGCTTCAAGTTAGTAGTGCAGATGCACTGCAAACACACGCACACACATACACTGGCTTATACTAATCCTTGTGAAAACAAAGCTGTATATTTCTCCCTTTGCAGGTCAAGCGCGGGATGTTCATCAGCATGTTTATCAGGATTATGAGCACTTTATCCAGAATACAACATCTAACATCATGCTCACCCAACATCCACTGTTTCACATGGACAGATTGTACAGAAATGTAAACTTATACCAACTAAATGATGATCCAACTGATGACCATGACCCTTTCAGACCATTCCCACCAGAGAGCCCTGACCCAGTGTGACCTTGTGACCCCTTCAGACTGACCTCTCAGTGGGTGGCCTTCACACTGACCAACGTCCACCATCAATCACAACAAGTGGCTCTTCTCAATTGGGTGAAATCTTTGCAACTTTTTTTAATAGTCTTCTCCACTTTTACATTTAGTCTTCTCTACTTTTATATCACATTTTCAAGCTTGATCATTTGCTCAGTTTTCCACCTGTTTCTATCAAATGTTTCCCCATTACTTTTAATCATTAGATTTTCTCCTGCTTCTCAATCAAATAAAGGAAAAGGTCCGGCATCCCCTATGCAATTTAATTTAGTTGATATATATTTGCATGTCCCTGATTTGTCTTTGCATGTGTTTGAACGGTTAAGAACATAAATGTACAGACAAGTTTATTACATGTGTGACAATTAAACTGTGGTCTGAGCGGAGGCCAGATCAGGATTAATATACTACCCCCAGTGTCAGTAAGGACGAAGTCTGTCTGACCGAGCGGCCATGTTAATCATAAATCTTTATCTTACAATCCTGCCTCGCACATCCACCCTTTCATTAAAAGACGGGCGAAGGATTAGTGCAGTTAAACCCCAGAGATCTGTGGAGAGAATTGAGGAAGAATGAAGCGAGTAAACAGGATCCCTCAGTGTTGATGGTTGATAAAACTCTATCAATCTATCTATCTCTCCATCTATTCATCTACAAAATAATTCATGGACTTATTGAACTTTTAATATTTTAATCAACATCAACTTTTCCAAAAGAAACAAAATGAAAAAGACAAAGACATGGTATCCGATACAAAATCTATTGGAAATTCGATTTTCACAGTGTTATCCTGAGAATGCTATGGTTTGACTTCTCTCATCCATCCTGCAGACACCTTCCAAAAATCTGCTAGTCTGCTAGGGTATCTACCTGTAGAGTGCAAAATAAAAATACCTAACAAAGAAGAGTGGACACAAACGAAAGATAATGCAAGAGACACATTTTCAATCTAAGAAAACATAGAAAAAAGAAGCTCTGACCACAAACATATACAAAAAGGAAAATCAGACAAATCAGAACAAAATTCCATATACACATTATTAAATTAGAGAATAAATAAAAAATACTTTAATTTATGTCGAATATCTGATGGTACCAAAGCTACAGAAGAAGTGCTGATATTACAGTAACAGAACATCTAGTCAAAATGGCCGAAACCAGATTTCATGTTGGGACTTGTGGAGTCTTTTTCTTTCGGTCATCAGTTTTTAAAAACCATTACTGGTTTGGGTCAGGTTCAACAGAATAAGTTCTCCACACATTTGAAACCAACAAACAGACAAGATGGATCCCTCTGTGTTAACGTCCAAGAGACGTCAGTGTTCAGACTGGACTCGATCCAGTGTACTGAGGTGTTGACTCTCCTGACCCTCCTCAGTCTCTGTAGATGGAGGTCATATGTCGGGGGGGCATGTGCGGTGGATGGTAGGCGTCATATGTCCCCTCTAAGTGTACGTCGTAGCTGCTCTGAGGCTGATACAGGCCCTGGTCCAAAGGGGTCGGGGAGTAGTGGTGTGTGGGTGGGTAATGAGGTGAAGGCTCCTGTTTGGGAACCAGGTTACTGCTGATGCTCAGAGGGGGAGTAGGAGGGCCGTCATACGGAGGGGTCCCCACACCACCGCCGTTATACTCGTGTGGGGAGTGATTCTCGTACGCTCCTCCTTTGATCGCCCTCAGGTGAAGCAGGTGAGCAGAGTCAAAAGTGCCATACGGCGGACTGGGCAGACCCGGAGAGGAGTAGCTCACCACGCCACCAAGAGGAGCAGCAGGTGCCCGAATACCATGTCTGTCCTCAGGCCTCATCCCGCCGCCAGTACCAGGTCCCAGCTGCAAGCAGCCAGCTACCAGGTTGGAGGTGGGCTGCGAGAGGCCCTTACACAGCGTCTCCATGAAAGCCCTGCTCTCGGTGGACAGGCCCCCCTCCAGGGCCTCGGACAGAGCGCAGATGTAGTTGCGGGCGAGTCGTAACGTCTCGATCTTCGACAGTTTCTGGGTTTTGGAGTGACAGGGCATGATGGTGCGCAGGCTTTCCAGAGCATCATTCAGCCCATGCATGCGTGAGCGCTCCCTGGCGTTAGCCTTCACACGCCTAGCACGGAAACGTTCCTGCCGAGCTTTGGTAATGCGCTTTTTCTTGGGCCCTCGTCGTTTGGTCTTGTTTTCATCCTCCTGGCCTTCCTCTTCGTCATCATCGTCTTCCTCCACATCTTCGCTCCCCATCTCCCCGTCCTGTTGGTTTGTTTCACATTCTCTGTAGTGATGTGATGAGACTGACGCGTCTCCATCAGGTGAGCTCATGTCTTCATCTGTCCACTGCAGAGGGCTGACGGCCTCCTCTCCCTCACCTTGTCTCATATACGGTTTAATCATCATAGTAATCTAAAAAATAAAAGAGAGAAAATTACAGATTAATACTTAGAAAATCTAGACACATAAAAGTCATTTGAGGTTTCTATCAGCAAAGTAAACCCTTTGTGTTTTTGTTTTCTCTGTACTTACTTAATCTGTGGATTAAGTTGCTGGGGACAATATGAAAAATGCAATATCCCACTATAAATGTATTTAGTTGTATGGTGTTACAGGATATCTGCCGTGCATACTGGTTTGATGTAAATTTAGTATTGTTTTATCTCCATAAGAATTATGCAAGTTTTGCAACTTTCCAAAAGCGGGTCTCACATAAGCAAAATTCAATCAGATACTTCTTCTATACTGTATAAATAACCTACTCTATATCAAAGGAAACTGTTCCATTATCTGACAGGTACTAGTTACCTTCCTCATTTAGATTTCACATACAAGCACAGAGCATGTTTTATGATGATGATGAAATATGATATCATTTAAATTTAAAAACTTTGATTTCCCCCTGGTTTTTATGTGAAGGGTTGTTACTTATAATTAATTTATAAGAGTCAGGGGTGTGTAGGGTCCTGCTTAACTCCTTAACTTTAAAATCTGTGGGTGTATTAAAGTGCATGTGCAGTGAAGGTTTTTTCTCTATAACTGAAGACGTACACTAGTTGAGTATTTTATAGAATAAAGTATTTTAAGACCCAATTTGTTTAAATTTGAGGATAATATTTTGAGACCAATACAAAAGGTCATGATTCAGTATTTCTCTGCGGGCCATGTGAATAAGACAAGGAGTTGGACCTTTATGATACAGGAAGGTTACAGAAAATATATAAGTGTTAAACTAAATAATAATAAGTTATATAGAGTCTGACATGATGGAGTCTAATTTGTTTCTCTGTTTCAGCACCGGACAGTTCCCACCTCAGCCATAGACACTTCTGATTGGTTGAAACCTTTCACCCTTTTATCTATTTGTTTTTAGTGTTTTTCTTTATATATGGTTATTATCTGCTGTCCCCTCGGCTCCCCCCACCCCCACCCTCTCTCTGGGGGTAATCCCGGTCACCTTGTGAAATGGTAATGCCCCTGCGGGATAAAGTCACTGACAGGACTCCAATCTGGGCCATCGCAGGATTTGCTACGCGGATGAAGCGGCGGCATGGGATTAAATGAAAGATCGACATCCCCCAGATCAGTGACACAGGACTCAGATTGAATTGAAATAGACTTTTTCCAAAGAGCCTGAAAAAATTACGTCTCGCCACTGATTGCGTGCGTATGAGCAGCTATATGCTAAATGGCGTCTGAAGCATATTAAGATAATCCTTATATGCATTTGTCTGGTTTCATGAGATGAATTCATTCATGGCCTGTTGACTTCAGGAAACCAACGCTCTAAGGCTTTTTCAAAAGTAAAGAATAATGTAAAAACTAATAAAGCTGAAATATTAAAGACATGTATTGCTATAAATTCCAACCTCTCTTTCATATAAATGAATAAATGAATAATAAGTCCACTTTACCTGAGGTGATGAGTTCCAGAACTTATTAAAGAAGTTGTCTCTGTGTCCATGAAGTGGCGCCGCACTTTGCTGCTGTCACTGTGTCAGTGCGGGTCACTCTGCGGGAGGATTTAAACTCCGCGTCAAATAAGCTCCTCCCCCCTCAACTGCGGGGATGACGCGCCTGAGCTCGCGCGCGTGGCCGGCCCGTGGCGCTCGAGGCTCCGCTGTGTGCCGCCCGTATATGTGTGTGTGTGTGTGTGTGTGTGTGTGTGTGTGTGTGAGAGTGAGTGTGTGTGTGTTCCATGTATTAGTCATGTTGTGGGGACCTAAATCGGTTTAAACGCAATTGGGACAGGTCTTCCTTGTGGGGGGGAAACAATCACCATGATGCAAATCATAAAATGTTAACGTTAAAAAAAAGTTTAAGGTTAAAGTTAAGAATAGGGGTTGAGATAGGTTAAGGTAAGGTTTAAATTAAGGATTAAGTTCAGGATTAAGTTAAAGGTAAATTAAGGTTAGTTTTTTTTAACATTAGGTTTAGGTTAAGGTTAGGTGCAGATTGAGGTTTAGCCAAGTAGTAGCTATGGTTAAGGTGTGTTTGTGCGTGTGTGTGTACGCGTGTGCGCGCGTGCTGGGTCTTTGTTGCTTTGCGGGGGAGGCCGCCAAATCCGCAGTACGTTTGCATGGAGCAGAGGCGAGACGCGCTCAGTCGGCTGAGCCTAACTGTATGTGACAGCTTGAAGTTGCGTGTGAGCAGGTGCTTGCTCTATCCCCTCTTCCAGCCATCCATCCCTCTGCACCGCGAGATACACAGGCTGCTGAGCAAGTTCATGTCACCCAGGAGGAAGCACTGACCCCACGGTTCGAGTTTGGTCACAGGAGGTGTGCAGAGACATGGGTAATATGACTTTGGGACTCATTTCACCCCCTCCTCTCTGGAGCTTAAAGCCTCATGCCCCTTTTCAATGTTGGCCAAGGAGACACATTGAATTAATGTGTTCACTTGTTTTTCAGTTTTAAAAGTTGTAAAATGTATTGCTTATTTCAGATGATAACTTGGTTTTCAAGACTCTCCAACTTAAGATGGAAAGTCCACGTTGTCACACAAATCTCACTGTTTGTCAATGATTTAGTGTTTTGACAAAAACAACACTGAAATGTGAATGAAAGTGTTTGTTGGACCTTAGAAATAGAAATAGGCCACAATAAGTGACTCCATACATTTTTTGATTACCCAGTGAATCTCAAACAAATGGATTTATTTATTTATTTACTTATTATAAGTTAAGCATTATAAGAAATGTCATCTTAAAGTAATGCTGTGTTATTCAAATCATATTTCCCTATATATATATATCCAAATATATCTAGGTAAAGACCTTTAAATGTTTAGTATATTTCGAGTTGCCTATTTTGAGTTTTTTTAAGTTTTACAGTATTTTAAGTTGGGGGGGGGGTTGACAGTAACTCTTTACCATTTTTTTCACAGCAGTAACAGTAATACAAGAATAAATAATCTGCATTGATATAAATAAATTACAATGCAAAACGTGTACTAACAGTAACGTGCACTAAAAGATGTGTAACTTAACCAAAGTGCAGCAACGATAGAGAAAGATAATAGCCCCAAGTTAATGGGTTTATTTAGGTGATTTAAGCAGCTTGTTTGAGCATCAGCTGAGTAGCAGCTATTAGTTACTGTAAAGTCTCAACTGTGTAATGTGTCCTTCGAACTTTTTCACACAGCACGTGAGTTTTAAATGATAAAGGTGACAATGATTATTTTGTTCATTCTAGGATCTCAAATAATTGAATTAAATGAATTAGTATTTCCACTGGAGCTCTAACAGAGAGGCATGAGGTACATTACAAGGTAAGCTGCCTGTGCTCCCAAAGTATGTGTGTCTCATTCCCTGTTCATTCCCAGGCCGACCACCTTTCCCACTGCTCCCCCAACCCCTGCCCCCTGGGTCCCTGCCATTCCTATTCCACACCTGCAGCCTGAAATGGGAATACAGAGCCTGGCCTCTTCCATCCCAAGAGTGGATCTAGCAGGGGAATATGATTGCTGAGGCCTTGCGTCCCCAGTGCATATATACGCACACACAACAAAGTTTGTGATACTTAAGTACAATATAATGTGCTCTTTATATTGTTTTGGATTAACGAGTTGGCTCCGAATCGGATAAATAACAATATCATTTTTTTTCCTTTTTGCCCCTTCATTGTTCCTACATCCAGTTTGACCCACTTGCTGCATGTCGTCCATTCTTCATGTTCTACAAGTGGTGCTGAGCAGAAGTGTACGTCTGTCATAATGTCCCCAGGTCCCTCAGTGAAGGCCACACATGATGAGTCCGTCCTGCAGATGGTCTTCTTTTTAACACGTCTCCTATTTTAATGGTCCGAGGCTCAGATGCTCATCTATTCTCCACTGGCTGCTCGGCTCACTCAGCATGGTCGCGTTGCTCAGAGGAGCAACAGTCCCTCCCTCGCCCTATCTAGGTATGATTGGGAGGTGGGGATGTAGTTTATAAAAAAAAGAAAGAAAAACGAAGGACAGATAAAACTTCACTCCAGTTCACACACAAACATGACCTTCCTCTGAATCCCCAGTGTTGCCGTGTGTGGTAGTGGGGAAAAGATGGCTTTTTCCATCTGTCATACTGGAAGTCCTCAGAGAGATGCCAACACTGGAGCATGAGGGGCATGTTTGTCAGTGTATTTGTGTGTGTCTGTGTGTTCACGTGTGGGGAAGAGGATAGATAACATTTACTTCCTCCAATATCAGGAGCCTCGGTTGCACTGTGACTGCTGCAATAGTCCAACAAGGTCACTCCAACAGACCAAGCCTGCACATGTCTGGATCCACTTCAAACTTTATTCTATTGTAACACCAGTGACAAAGCCGTCAGCAAATTGTTTGGAAAGCAAACAAAAACCTCCAGAGAATGAACGTTGCTCTGTGTTTCATGGTCCCCCATCAACTTTACAAATGGCCGGCACCTATAAGCCAACTTGAACCTCCCTCCAGCCCAGCACCGACCCTGGGGAGACAGGGTTGATGTTGACCATGTGTCCTCCTGCTAACCATCTCATTGATGGACCCCACTAGTGGGTAAAATAGATACCCCCCACTCCGCCTGAATCCCTACACCCCCTTAACCCTGCCCTAAACCCTCTGCTGGCCCCCTGTTGTGTGTGCTCATTGGCTGACCGCCTTCAGGCGTCCCTTTTCCACGGGTCCATTGTCTGGCCCCATAAGCAGCTTTGTTTCTGCATGTGCAGCTGGGCTAGCCCGCGCAGCCATTAGCCGCAACACGCCAAAGGGAGAGCGGGATAATATAATTACAAAACAAAAGTCAGGTGGCTCACGAGATCTGCCGGGAAAAGCCCATTTGGGGGAGATGCGAGGACATGCTGGCGGGTGGCCAGCTATAATTCGATTATGAAGTTGTGTGAGTGACAAAAGAAACAATTGGATCTTTTTTTCTTTTATTTGCCCCACTGTGATTTAATTTGATTCCATTGGGGCTTTAAAAAACCAGGGCAGAGTGAAAAGAGAGAAGATTTACTCTTCTAATTTCTGGAGTCACCAGCTCAGAGAATCTACGCTTGTCTAACAAAAACTGTCAGAGAAATTCCTCCCTGGGCTAACTTTATTGTCATGTTGCCGTAACACTCAAGGCTGCATGTGAGGCCGGATTCAGATGAATTGCTGAAGGCGCCGGAGTTCTCCTGCAAGCTGACTGGTCTTGTGCTCTCGTTTTGCATGAATGAACACAGATCGGTGGACAATGGGATCAGTGGCAGATCCATCTCCTGTAATACTTTCTTTAAACAGGGCAGCGAGTGTGTCCCCCTGTTCTGTCGGCAGACTAGAATTTATCCTGTTAGTCACCCTAGATGAATGAAAGAGTAAAATCAACCCCCATCCCAGCTGGACACACACGCACACGCACACACACGCTGGGGAGTTAGACACACAGCTTTATGGACAGCTGATAAGAGCAGGTTTAGCTGGTGGCCACTGTTCAGAGCAGGTCAAGCAGAAAAGGATCTGTTTATGTCTTTTTGTTTCTACGGTTCATACCACATACGACTGATTTTTTTGTGTGGTGTATTGTTTTGTTTTGCTGTTAAGTAAGACAATAAGCGATTGTGTCAAATGCACACATGCTCTTACCACTGAAGGGGTGGTGTCAGTATTGTGCCTGCTCAGAGCGTGTAAACGCCCATCTTTTGCCCCATTAGGCACCGTTCGATCGTGCCCCTGGGAGAGCACCACATTCTCATGCTCTGTAAGACTGCTCAGAAATGTCTTGTTTACTGTTTTATTCATGCAACAGTCAAGGCAGGTGTCAAAAGAATATTTGAGGATATACGGAATATAAATATTATTTTCTACCAGTGCAAAAGTCTGTTCTAAACCTCTTTGTTTAGAATGTTCTGTTCTCTTGTCCTGTGATGATCGTCTGTAGCTACTTCAGAATTCTTTATCTGCTAAGAAGATTTTATAATGTCTTTTAATAAAATGTAATTGATTTGATTTATTGTCTATGGTTTACATATAAATTTGAAAGATTTATTCAGCTGGTTTTATTTTGTAATAAATTTAATTTTTCAGAGATTTGTTAAACATGTTTTTACTCAATCTTCAGACACTTTTACTTTGAGGACAAATTTCCAAACAGGAACTGATTCTATGAATGTTGTTGCCATGAAGGGGATCAGCACCTGTGCTTTGTGACTGTAGCTCATTGGTGAAATAATGTTCAAACTACCTGCTTGAGATCCAGTTGCCAACCAGTGCTGCGGTTTATCCAAGGATGTAAAAGAAGTCATTTCACAACTCGCTTTGCAAACTAAGGCACACCGCCCCAAAGATTGCTATAGAATGCTGGTCACCTGTTTTATTAAATTTTCATCTATATTGAAGAAAAATGGCACACCCACCTCACACCAATTTGGACGCTGCACTTCCCAGGGCCACAAAAAATATATATGCTAGGCGGGAAGCCAATAATATGAATGATTTGTGAGATATGTGTTGCACATACAAACAGATAGACAAACTCTTGTTGAGTTATTAGTTAAATTGCTTTATTACATCTTGTTGGGAATGAATATCAGCATGTGTTATATATTCATATCACCCCGTAGCTCTTAACTTTTCAAATTATATATGCTTCATACTTTACTGGGATACATGCTTCTTTTGGGAATAGTATTTCAAAGCGTTTATATAATTAGTCTAATGATTGACAGAAAGACTTTCAGAGTCCATGAGAAAGCAGCTTCAGGGGGATGAAGGAAAGGCAGAGGCGATGAACTTCTTCCCATTTCCATAGGTTGTTTTGTCCCAGGTGTAGGTTTGGATGATAAGTTGCTTTCCTCCCAGGCTCAGACGACACCTGAGGATGACAGACATTGATAAAAATCGAATAACGAATCAGGAGCTGGAGGACGTCAGAGGACACATAGATGTACTCACTGTTTTCCGGGCCGTGTGATGTAGCAGAGGCTGTAAAGGGCGAAGTCGAATTCAGGGCTGCAGCCGATGACGGCAGATCCGACCTGCTTGAAGTAGCCATCCCACTTAAACTGCATCCCCATGACATCAGGGAATGTTGTCCACTGAGAGCAGAAGTAAAGAAAGTTGCTTTACAGATCAGAACGTAAACACCATATTCAGGTATTTTTTGCGAATGCTTACAGGCCCATTGAAGCTGTGGCTGTAGTAGTTCAGCTGCCCCCTTTTTTCAAGAAGATAAAACTGGATCCAGTTGTGGAAACCAGACACTTTTCCTCCCTTGATCTCTCCTGTCACGCAGAAAGTATTGTCAATGCACACATGAAAAAAAAAGCTTATGTTCAAGACATCTGTGGTGTTTCCAAGACAGACCTGCAAAGATGTGTTCAAAGCCACTGGAGTCCATCTTGCCGTTGTTGCGGGAGTACAGACCGAACCACATCATCTTCAGGTCATGGAGGAACTCTTCCTCTGATGCATAGACACCTGGAAATGCAGAATGTTGTTATAGAGCCTTACATCAGTTTGTGGAGACATAGCTCAGTAATACAAACAACCTAGTCTTATTTCATTTTATTTAAATGTTGCAAATTGGGAACAAATAAACGATAAAAAAATTTCATTTCTCAGTTAACTCACCGACTCACATCCCTCAAGGAGTATTATGACAAAGGATAATAACAGGTGTAACCAAACTGATATCAGCCGAGGAAGTTGGTGTAACGCTGCGATATGACATTTTCTTGAGGATCCAGATCAGAGGGCAGATCCAGTAATTGAATTTACCTTTCTTTAGCATTGGGACATAGGAAGTTTTTTGATTTCTTCGTTAATTTCCCAGATAAAATAATTCATGGATCTTGATTAAATCAAGAGGACTGATATCTATGATTGTGTACAATTTGGTGCAGCTTCATTGAATTGAAGGGGACTGTTGCACACTTTTTTCCCGATTTAAATTTTTTTTTGTGGTCTTGCATCGCCCGGCTGAACTTCTCCATACTCACACTCCAGTTAGAGAGCTGAGATCAGCCACTCAGCTGCTCCTGGATGTTCCTGAAACGAGGCTCATACCCAGTGTTGATCGTTCCTTTGCAGTAGTCATCCCAAACAGCTTACCACTCCACCTGAGATCTGCTCCCTCTCTAGCACACTTCAAATCATTACTAAATAAACATTTGTTCTTCTTGGCTTTTTGCTCAAGTTGAAAATGTTTTATGTCTCAGCTGATTTTATTTTATTATTGTATATCTTATTTTATTTGTACTACTTGTTCTCTGATGTCTTACGTGTCACTGTCTTCTTGTTGTACCGTATACTTGTGAAGCACTTTGGTCAATCAAGTTGTTTTAAGTGTATCCAAATAAATAAAATTGACATTGACTCTTCTATGTGCTATTTTAGTTTATCAGTAGAACAGGTGATGTGAGGTACTGGCCTGGGGGGTGCACTTGTCTAAGTTTTTTCTGAAGGTGGCCACATAGTGTTGGACTTCACAATACCTCAGCAAAAACATCACCCTGCACCATATGAGCAGTGCTGAATCAGCAATTTGCATGGACCTATTACCCTTTGTGTAAAAGAAGGCAAACAGCTCCCTGCCCAGCTCAGTGTTGGACATGGCCTCCTTGATGAAAGTCTCCTGCTCAGCGAGCTGCTGCTGGCTGAAGTCCTCGGTCTGTCCCGTCATCCTGAGGTAGTTGTCCAGGACAGCCAGGAAAGCAGCATATGTGGGTCTGGAGAGGAGCGCCCCGTCAACGTAGCGGAACAAGCTGGAAGTGCAAGCACAAACCCCAGATGACACAGAAACGGAGCTAAATACATCTAGATCAAGAACAAGAGGACCAATGAGAGGATGCTGCGCTAATAAGATTGTCTGCTCACGGCCGAGAGGAGAGATCTGTCTGGGAGCTTGTCTGAGAGTCGTGCACCAAAGCCTGAGGGTCAATGATCAGCTCTGAGGCTGTGGCCTTGTTTGAGTCCAGTGCATAAAGCACCTCAGAGATGGCCTTGATATCAGCATCAGTGATCACACCGCTGCCACCACCTCCTGCATCACCTGTGGAAAATAAAGAGAGAAATGGTTAAATATGATGGTGATTTATGCTTTTCTGTACCCAAAGTGGAGTTAACAGTGCTGGAAGGTAACACTAAAACAGAAATATGGTTTTTATAATACACAGTAAAAGGGGCCACTCTATATTGAGTACTTGTGCTTTTTAAACAATCCACTTAAATTAAGTATTTTTTTGCTTCTAACACTCCAGCTTATCTACTGTGCATTATTACTATGTTGCGTACTGTAGAAATGATCTGAATAATTCTACAACTACTATTAAAACAGAGGGAGCAGGTGAAGCTGAGGGAAAGCAATATATCCAACATGTTATATAGCACGACAGTGGCCCCTGCTGGTCATATAGTGAAAGAAGTTTTGACCAGTGGAGGCTGATTGCATAATCCCCAGTGGTGGAGAAGGTGATAGGATCCTTGAGTTACTACATTTTTTCCAATACCACAATGAAAAATAGTCCACTTAAATTAAAGAGATAGATACTCAAAATAAATACGATGCGCGATGAGAAAAAACATTTTGGTAATATTTGAGTTAATTCTTGTTCTTTTTTTGAATCTTTTGTAAAATACTGGTGAATTTAACCTCACTGGGCTTAAAACTGTTGTTTGCCTGATGAAACCATTTCCGAAGTTGAGAGGGAGAATATCCCTTTGCTGCTAACAAGTCATAGACATCTGAAATATGACAATTGACCCCTATACTTGACCAATAGATTAATCCTTAATAATCCTTAAATTAGACAACAAATAAACATAGTCATTAATTAGAGTGTGACATGCCCAGATAGACTGAATGAACAAACAAAGTAAAGATTTAATTTATTTTAACAAACAACAGACCCTGGTCTCATTGTTAAACTGCTGATTGCTCAGATTTCCACCATGTGAAAGTCACCACGTGTCATATGAAGCCAGGTGACAGTGATAGAATATAATACTGCACGTGGGACGAGGTGGGCAACAGGTGAAATGTGGTGGGTCTTACCTAGGGTTGCCAACTCCCTGAAAAATAAATAAGGGACACCTCATTGGCAGGGTCGGCCGACCCGATTGCCTTCACCCTTCCTGGCGTGGTGAATTTTTTTTGCATCTTTTTCTGTTTTTTTCTCGGAGGAGTACGAGTCGTATTGCTGCTCAAAGCTGTACCCGCCCCGCAAAGCAGTGTCGGTGTCTGTGTCACTGTCACCCATGCTGCTTTGTTGCCTTCCACGCTCCTCTCTTATACTTACTTATCTCCCACTATCTTCTCCACGAGCAACAGTACCTCCTCGACCAATGGGATGAACGTATTTTGTATCATCGTACGCGTGTGTGAATATGCTGTCAGCTCATTGATCCCAGAGCAGGACATTGCCTGGGAACAAGTTTACCGTAAATGTTCATATAAAGCGCCCTGTTATTCATTTTCCATTGGCATTTTACTGACCATTTTTTTAATCTCACAGTAATACGGGACAAAGTGCGTCCCGTTTCAGCTCAATACGGGACGGGTGCTTTTGTTTCTAAATACGGGACGATTCCGTTTTTCAAGGGACGGTTGGCAACCCTAATCTTACCTCCACAGAGGTCTGTGTAGTCGTTGCAGCAGTTGTTGTGCTGGTCGCACTTGGAGTTGCAGTGGCACTTGTTCTGAGAGTTGTATTGCTCGTTACATCTGCCTTTACAAGATGTGGCTCCACCTGGAGAGAAAAGAAGCAGACATGATGAGAGGCAAGATACATAATGGTAAATAAAATGTTTTCTATAGGAGTCTAAAATTTGTTAATGATTAATTACAAAGAAGCTGCTCCTGGCTCTCACCTTTGCATTGTTCTACGTAGTCTGAACAACAATCTCCGAAGCGCTCACAGGATGTGTTACACTGACAGGAGAAGTTGCTGTCCGTTCCATAACCACAGCGACCCTGACACGAGTCCAGGGAGTCTGGTAACAGCGAGGGAAAATTTGAATACGTTAGCAATGCAGGGATATCCTACATAAGTTAAATAGTTATTGATAAACCCGTAATGGTGATAATAGAACAGAGAAAAATGTCTTACTGCCATATCCCTGACAGATCAGGGTAACACAAAGTGTGAGGATAACAATGACCTTCATCCTGACTCAGCAGCTCCTGAAAACAAAGCAGACTGATGGTGAACGTGTTCTCCCTTTTATAGCAACTTCCACCTGACCAATCCAAACACAAGACGCTTAAACCCAGCCCACAGGTCTGAGTAACTTCAGTGTTAAGTAATACCAAATACACTCTATAAAGTGAGACATAAACTGCTGTTTTTTTATTTATGGATCCATGAAACAAAACCTAAACATGGTGGAAACTTGTTTTAATAAAAAGTGTCTTCACTGGGAAACTGTACAGATGCTCTGCAGCAACAGATGGTGATTAAACATATCGATAAAACATCAAAGAGCGTGAGCTGTGATAACATTTTTTTTTACAGATTTATATTCATAAATAAATATGTATCCATTAAAATCAAAGTAATTTTTTATTTAACAGCATATTGCGTTCTATGGTAAAGCCATGACATCCAACATAGAAAGAACGTTTTTTTAAAGCAAAATGATCGTCTGTCTGCTCCCGTTGACCAGATGTTGTTCTTCACAGGGTTTGTACAAGATAGGTCAGATAACCCAGAATAGCTGACCTGCCTAAATGTTCCAGCATGTTGAGGTCACATGTTTCTCGTAGAATGACAATGACCACGCAGCAAGATGCAAAGACACAATGTTTCCAGGGGACTTTAGACGTAAGAAAAAGTATAATGTTGAAATGATCTGTGCTTTTCTCTCTCTAACCCACAAAAGAAAACTACAAATTTTTCTTGGAATTAGCCAACAGTGCAGTTTGTCAGAGTTGTGGTGTTTTTCTATCTCACATCGCACAAACACTTTGTTCCAAGTAAGAGAAAGATGGAGAAGGCAGAGCACCTATTTTAAATTCAAATTTTTTTAATACATTTTTACTGATCATATTGATCGTTTCAGGTTAAACCACCGTGTCACTGTTAAAAGATACTGTTAATTGAAATGTTAGCACTAGTAACAAATGCAAGAATCAAAGGTTGGTCTCATATAGAGTGGTTCACAATCATTTATCATAGAGTGACTTGCAACACTTTGACATGAATGTTTTTATTTGAAGAAATTATAGAAGGCCTATAACGAAAAGTTAATATTCATTTAATTTTGATTAATATTTGATTTGTATAGACAAGACAGTTGCTGTAGAGTTATACTCCCTCCGGTGCTGTGGGGGGCGCTAAGCAGCGTTAACAACCCCCCGCACATCGTCTTGTTTGTCCCTTCCCGGCTTCCTGACGCAGCGTGGATTTCAATGACACTGATCTTACATGAGCCTGTTCACTTACACAGGGTGTGATGATGTCGTTAACCTTTCTATTCAGAAGAGCAGCTCGCGATGTTACAAAGGTGAGCAGGCTCAAACTGGGTCCTAGTGTGTGTGTGTGTGTCGTATCTCCAGTTTGATCTGCCAGTAGCTGCTCTGCATGTTAGCTGCTGTTTTTCACGATTTACCAGCCAACGTCACTGGGACACTTTCAATGAGGTGTCCTGCTAATTCATTCATTTGATGTGATGTTACTGTGGCTGGACATCTCTGCGATATTTGTCTTCAAGTGTTAACAGTCATGCAGGAGGTGTGGTTCATCTCAGTGTCTTCTACAGACGGTGACCCTCTGTCCCTGGGCTTGTGACACTGTGGGTAACATCTTGTTCTCCTCAGGTCAGCCTGGGGCAACATGTCCAGTCCCTACACAGCAGCTGTCAGCTCCTGGCTGTGGACAAAGCCCTCCTGATGAAACTGAGGAAAAACACCGGCTACACTTTCATTAACTGCAAGAAAGCACTGGAGAAGTTTGACAATGACACAACACAGGTAACGCCTCTCCTCTTAATCACCCTCCGCTCTCAAAAATGCAGGTGTCCGACAACAAGACAATATAAAACCGGCTGGAGAGGTGGAAACAACCAGCTTTCCTGACTGTGTGACTGATTCCTCTGACTTTCAGGCAGAGACCTGGCTACACGAGCAGGCTCAGAAGGAGGGCTGGAGCAAAGCTAACAAACTGGAGGGCCGCAAAGCCAAAGAGGGTCTGATCGGTCTGTTTATAAGAGATAAAGCTGCAGTTATGGTGGAGGTAAGGCTGCTGTTACTGACATCGTCATTTCAGCTGATCGGGGATGACTTTGGCAGACTGTGATTTCTCTGGTTTTTCTTCTTGTGTTTGTCACGCAGGTGAACTGTGAGACAGACTTTGTTGCTCGAAATGAGAAGTTCCAGCAGCTGGTTAAAGATGTGGCATTTGCCGCCTTGGCTCACCATCAGAATAAAACCAAAAGCCAGACAGGATATATCAAGGTACGGTCACACAAAGTTCTTTAAGAGTTCAGTGTGTAGAATATAGTGACATCTAGTGGTTAAATGATGGTATTTCTGAGAGAAGACCTGCTCCCAATGTAAATTCAAATTATTTAAATATAAAGGGCCCAATCTGCAGTAATGAAAACAAAATGTACATTTTTGATGAAACACACTAGTGAAAACATCCCAAGGATTATTTTATATTTAAAATTTCTGCCAAATAGATCAATTTCACCTAAATCTTACACACTGGACCTATAACTCAGTTTAATTAAGATACCTAAACCCTTTTCTTCTAAATGTTAATCATACATAAAGTGATTCAGGTGCTTTAGTCGTGTGGGGAAGGTTCAGATTACTATTTCAGTGCCTCCAACTCAATACAGTTGCACAACTTTGATATTTTGAAATAAATGCTTGTTTGCTTACCTTCAAATAAGTTATGAATGACTAGGGCCACTGTGGCTCTAAGGAACCTTCAATTCAGGCATTTGTTTAAAAGCAGAGTAGCAAAGTGTCTGAATATTCATGTCAATACTGAAATATCCTAGAGATAAAAGAGTAGAGCTGATCACAGCTCACAGTGTGTGATGTGCTTTATATGAAACGGATGTCAGTGTGATATCTATATCGAGTCGGTGTCCAAAAGAGTAACTTTTCCTGACGTATTGCATCTTTTTGCAGAGTGTCCTTCCAGGAGAAGAGTTGAGTAAACTCAGTGCGAATGAAGGAGCTTCACTTGCAGACCAGGTGGCTCTAACCATAGGTAAATAAGAGAAAGGGTTTCTTCAAAGTGAAGCTTCTCAGTTTCACTCTATTTGTTTTAAAACCTGAATCCCTCATGCTCCATGTAGAACATTCTTTTCCAACTGGGTTTTCAACACTGATGGTGTAACTTAACATATTTCTAAATCAATTGATTTGATTAACTGCACTTGTTTAAATCCAAGCTTAGTGTTTTTAAAATAAGAACAATTGCTATGCAGCATTTCATTTTTCGATTCTCAAAATGTGTAACAAGTCAAATCAATGGAACGTCCCAAATCACTGACCTACAGAGAGATATAAACAGTCAGTTGTTGAGCTACAATGTCACAAGTGATTGAGCCATTTCAAATGATGATATCACATTATTACTACGCTGTAACAAAACAATGGGAAAAATCTCAGCATTGGAAGTAGACACTCACCCCTGATCTGGTCCTCTGAGAAGTCAGACTGGTTGGGGCAGAGGTAAATGGAAGAGGTCAGTGGTGGGAGGAGTAATGGTGAGACACACAAAAAGAAGAAGAAGAAGAAGACATGTGTTAATCAATTGCTGTCCACTTTTTTCATTTTGTTTAATACTCTCTCCACCTTGGATTCCACAGACCTCTCAATATCAGTGGCAGCCAACTTCGTTGTTAATACAAATGCTTTCCATGTGATGTTATATGGACATTCATGGTTAAAACATGTTTCCTTCCGTCTCAGGTCGCCTTGGTGAGAACATGTCAGTGAAACGGGCGGTGACGGTTGGTGTCCCTGCTGAGTGGCACATCGGGTCGTATGTGCACGGCGGTGTGAGCAGCCAGACTGAGGTGGCCATGGGGAGATACGGCGCCCTGATCGTATTCCAGGGTGGAAAGGAGGCAGAGCGTGAAACTTTAGGTCGGAAGCTTGGACAGCACATAGTGGGAGAGGCCCCTGTGTCCCTGGGCAACATGGATGACCTGTCCTGCGGGGAAAGCGAGACACGTCTGCTGCCTCAGACCTTCCAGGGAGACCCTAGCCGAACAGTAGCACAGTTCCTCAGGGGTCAACAGGCTCGGGTGTTAGACTTTGTCCGATTTCAGTGTGGAGAGGCAGCCAGTGAGAAAACAGAATGAGAGGAGGGAAATTATTTATCCAATAGGATTTGTCCTGTGTCTTTATTTCATATGAAAAGTGTAAATTTACCATGAAACATTCAGACTGTCACAGATGATGCATTTAAGAGAGCTACAACCATTGTAACATGTTCATCAATAAAATGTTTTTAATGAAATGTTTATTACTTGATACATTATTTTTAAATCAGTGAACTCTGTTTTAATAATTTTTTCCATATGAAGTCCTTAATCAGACAAACCACTGGGATGTCATTTTCATAATTTGAAAGTATTCTCAGGTACATTTCTCCTTGCATGTATTTGCAGATAAATTTGAAAGAGATGTCACTAAGGTGTAAGGTTGTGATAAGTTTATGAGTCCAGCTTTTTTGATGCTTTTCATACAAATGATGAAATTATAGTTTTGTTTGGACCAAGATAACAGAAGTATCTGCATAAACAGAGATTCAAAAAATTAGCCTTTTCTTCCCTGTTCAATGCACTGTGCATAAAAAGAACGTTTAACTGCAATTGTTCATGCGAGTTATGAATCCTACCCTCTCTTCCTGCTGATCACTTCAAATCCAACTAAGTGCTTTCCTGTAATGATTAATAAAAGCGTCATGTGTTTGTAGAGGTAGTTTATGAAGGAATTTAGAGTTTGATTTGAATCATGGTCCTGTTGTAGAGACCAGACGTGAAATAAGACAGTAACTGTGCATTAACATTTATAGAAAAAGCTTGTTTTAAATGTGTTTGCTGCAGGGGATGCTTTTGTCATTTGGTCGGGGTGTTTCCCAGACTTGTCAATGACTTGCACATGATTTGCCCAAACAGCTGACTGCGCAGAAGCCGAATGGGCACATTCTGCGCAGATGCCCATTGCGCAGTAATTACAACCTAAAAGATAAAATAGAAATAGTATAAAATAGAATAAAAGAGTACAAAATAAAGGAAAATAATTGCAAATTTGAAATCTCGCCAACATTGCCAGGGCCGCCCTGAGTCAGAGGCTGCAGATGGTTTCATCCACAAAACAAGGTGAGGGCCGCGGCTGTGGAATGGGGGCCTGTGATTGGCTGTGTCTTTCCAGGCTGCAGTGACGTCGTCAGGGATGCAGAGGAGCTGCTGGTGTCTTCATCTGAGCCCACGATAAACTCTCCTGTGCGTGTGTGCGTGTGCGTGTGTGCGTGTGTCCTTCACAACACCGACAACAGACATGGTGAGTACAGACAGGTTCCAGACCCGTGTGTGGTGTGCGTGAGTGTTTTTTTTTGTATCCACAGTAGCATCGCTCTTCATTCGTGGATTTGACCACCGTGTAACCCAGATATGGTTAAGCTAGCTGCGTGTGTGTGCTAGCCTGTGCTAACGTTAATCCTTTAGTTAAATCAGGATTAACTAACGTCTTCTTCTTCTTCTTCTTCTTCTTCTTCTTCTTCTTCTTCTTCTCTTCTTCTTCTTCTTCTTCTTCTTCTGCTTTTTCTTCTGCTTTTTCTTCTTCTTCTGTGCGTGTCTCACCATGACGCCTCCCACCTCCTCCATCTACCTCTGCCCCAACCAGGCTGACTTCTCCGAGGACCAGATCGTGGGTGAGTTGTCTTCTTCCCGATGCTGAGATTTGTCTCATTGTTTATTGACATCATAGTAGTGATGTGATATCATCCTTTGACATGGTGCGATCACTTGTGACCTTGTAGCTGAACCCAGCAAGCCTCTGGATCCCAGCAGGCATCACACCAGCGGACTGAGAGCGTGGCGTGTCTTATCAGTGTTCTTGTGCTTGCCATGACTCACACTTTACAAGTACAGTGTGAAAGCGTCACCATGTGGTACTAACCTGCACACAAGATAGTTTAGTGAAGGTTTTGTGTTATTGCATCTCCACACTGACATGTCAGCAGGAGAGGAGAGTGCAAAGATGCTCGGAGCAACTCGAAAGTGTGTTTCATTAACACAAAAGAAGTCTTGTTGTAGGAGTGGGAACAGGTTTTGTTTTTGTTTTTTTGAGGAAGGTATTTGCTTTGACAGTCCCCACCCCCACCCCGCGCTGATTGACAAGACAAGACTCAGGTGATGAGGTGGAGGGTTTTTCCAATCCATAGCACTTAGTGTTCCACAGTTGTCTCTCTGTTCAGCTTAAAGTGTGGGTGGGTAGACTCGGTTACTCACAATTCTGCGATACATGGCGATAATATATACACGGAAATATCATCTTACAGGGATTTTGATGTTATAACGAAATAATGATATCTGTCTAACTGAAGAAGAAGCCACTTATTCATAACTCTTGATACAATAAGTGTTTACATGTATTTGGTTTGTTGTTTGGTTCTCTATTAGTTGTAAGTTTAAGTCTCTGGACACAAGACAAATTTTCGAGGAGCATTCTGATGAAATATAGTGTGATAATAAATATTGAATTATTAAAAGGGGTTGATGATGACACTATCCACCACCCTGCTTCCAGGGTATACACATCTGGGGGTCATTCCATCATCTGCAGGTTGTGGGATGTGGTATAAATATAAATAGTACTGATAATGAAATGTCACTTACATCATTACACACAACTAGTTTTGTCTCGGTGAATGAATCAGTATATTATCACCAAAACAGTATGAGCTGATATTACACCCGCCTATCATCAGCACAGTTACCTGCATGTGTGTGAGATCAAACAATATATGAACTGGGAAATCAGCTGATCTACATAATATCTGTTGGAAGTGTCTCCTCTAATATTCTCAACCCTTTGTGTCCCCATGTCAGAGTTCAAGGAGGCCTTCCTCTTGTTTGACCGGACTGGTGAGGGGAAGATCACCTACAACCAGTGTGGTGATGTCATGCGTGCCCTCGGACAGAACCCTGTCAATGCAGAGGTGCTCAAAATCCTGGGAAACCCCAAACTAGAAGGTAAATATCTCATACCATTCTAATATTATCATGGCTTAAGCCTAGAGTTCGGTTTTTGCAGTGGTTTGTTATAATACAAGTTAAAAGGTACAACTTTGAGCTGTATTATTTTTCCAATATAAATAAGTTATAGCCCTGCGAACATCCACTGCCCAAAAAAGCCTTATTCTATCCTTAACAAACACGGAGGGGACAAGTGAGATGTGGCTCCAATATTGACTGTAACTTAGGTTTGTATATGATGCACAATTGCTACTATTAATAAAGTTAAAGTGAAAATCTATAGGGATTGGAGCAAACATGTGGGAGATTCTTTCAACCAAAAAAAGTTGGCATTTATGTTTTTGTTGGGAGGATAAAAGTGTATGAAGTGAGGATTCACTGCTTTGCTTAGAAATAAAAGTATCTGTCTGAACTCTGTAAAAATAATGATTCATACACATCTGCTGTGATTTGTTACAGCTCTTGAGTGAACTAGAATTTACCTCACTTTCATTTCCCCCTTGGTTCTTAACTCACCTGCAGAGATGAACCACAAGATGCTGGATTTCGAACAGTTCCTGCCCATGCTTCAGGCCATTTCTAAGAACAAGGACCAAGGTTCCTACGAGGACATCGTGGAGGGTCTGCGAGTGTTTGACAAAGAGGGAAATGGAACAGTCATGGGAGCAGAGCTACGTCATGTCCTCACCACACTAGGTAAGATCTCAAACATCTGGAAGATAGTAGAAGTGAATAAAGCTGACCCAGGTCTCTTTTCTTGTCGTGCTTCTTATCATAACAAAAGGCCAGCCTGCCTCCTCGGGTAGAGAATCCTTCTTGTCTTTATTCTGCCTTAATTCAAATTCTTGTTTGTGCACCAGGTGAAAAAATGACAGAAGAGGAGGTGGAGACTCTTTTAGCAGGACATGAAGACGCCAATGGCTGCATTAACTATGAAGGTAACGGCTAAACAACAGCACCAGACTGCATCAAGTATAGTACTGTGCTACGGGTTGAACAGATATTCTTGACACAAAACAATGGAAGTCTTTGTCTCAATGGCAGTAGTCTCTCTGCCGGCTGAACAGTGGGAATGAACAGACCCCTGAGAGCTCTCCTCACTATGTATCTCCAGAATCTGAGGTAGAACCAGCTCAGGAACTCACCACTGCTCAGGGGCCTCAAGAGAGAGAGAGCACACACACTCCACATGTCGCAGCTCGTAGTGGTGTTTGCAGTGAAGCAGATCAGTCACTTTCTCTGACCCCAAGAATGTCAGGTTTGGCTCCAGCAGTCGGCTTCAGTCACTTACCAACTGTGTCATAATAAAATCTACACTCAAACGAAGACAAGAAAATAATAATAGAAGATGCTTTATTAAGCCCTCAAGAGGGAAACTGAATGGCACAGGAGAGGCAACAGAAAACCATCCAGGTCTCATAGTGGTGGAAGTAGTGAAAAGCGTAGCAGCAAGGTATCCATCAACATGACATCAACATATTCATGAAGACCCACATTACTACAATCTAATCCTCATCATCAGTGACAGTCAACGGCAATGTTCATTGGCTGAATGTCCTCCCTTGGCTGATTCTGACGATCACTGGTGAAAAATCTAATCTTAACTTTTGTTCAACAGTTCTACTGCTGCCAGCTTTTCTTCTACACCTTCATATTGATTCTATTTTTTTGTGTTTTGCTTGATCTCCTGCTCTTCTTTTTTTTTCTCTGTTTTTTCATTTTTAAAGTTAGTATCAGGCCAAATACTCAGTAGATTTGTTGACTGTGGCTGGTGAGGAGAGAACCGGTCTCCTCTCTTACAGATGCATTATGTTTGACTTGTGTCGCCTTTTGGTTTAAATTCAGATTCTGTGTTTTCTCTCTCCTGACAGAACTTGTGCGGATGGTGATGAGCGGTTGAGAAGTTCAGAAACACATGTCCAGCTTTAATTTTATTCCTAAATGTTTTTCTATTGTTGGTCTTGCATCCACGTCATTCCCACCTCAAACAAGTCTGTGTCTATTTTTTTTTATTTTTTAGATGACATTTTATTTCAAAAGTGCCTTTTTTGTCCAGTGTGTGACGAGACCCCTTCATCCCATTTTCCAAACATCATTCAGTGTTGCAGGCTCCATGGTCCCTCGATGAGTTCACCTCTGTCTTCTTTGTCAATCAAACACTGTCAGTCTTGTCGATATTTTCTTGGATGGATATGATAATGTGACATGTTACATTTAACAGTGTTAAATAAAAAGTCTATTAAGTGTCTCTCTGTCTGAAAGTCTGTGTTCGAATATCTTTCCATAGGTTATAGATATCATCTTATGTGGTTTTGTCCTAAGATGATACATTGTTAGCTTCCTGTTGGTGGTGTGAAGAACTTATGTACATCTTCCCACTGGACACATGTTTCCTTCATTAATTTTTATTAATAACACAACTGCTTTTCCTGCTCTGATAAGTCAGGATGTGCGCAGAGAAAAAATCTGTTTCTGGTTGATCGGATGCATCAAAAGGTCAGAAGCAAATCCTTGTAAAATTGACTAACAAATATACAAACATGCTGACAAACTGTGGAACTATGTATTCTGGTACATTTATTTCCTTGTGTGTGATTTGTATTTATGTGTGAAGCAGCGGACAAAAGCACAAACCACTCTACACAGCAACTCCTCTTCACATCTTTATTTTTTCCCCCCCCAACATTTTGTAATCAAAACCTGAACCGCTTTTGTTCTGTCTTTTTTTCTTTTTCTTCTTCCCATACAAACTGTCAGAGTAACTGTCAGCACTAGTGTAATGATTTACTGAGGAAAAAAAAAGATTCTACTATATAATAATCAATGCAATTGCTGCTACCTTCAGCATAGTGAAAAACATACAGAAACTGAACAGACACATATTTCATATCACAAAATCCACACAATGTAGTAATAACACAGATAAAAGAAGTCCATGTCTGCTCACAACTGTGGTGAGGACTGCAATACTGGCTGGATGGACGTTAACTGTAAAGTTTCACCACCTGACTGAATTATATCTCATGGCGCCACGTCTACAATGAAGCATGTTTCTTTTCTTCTTTTTTCTAACTCTCTAAACCCCGGTGACACACGATGGACGGCACTAAAAATAAAACTGAATGGTAACATGGTTTACAGGTCTCGATGGCATGCGTTCACATACACACATGCTCACAGTCACATCTCAGACTGACCTGTCTGAATCATACACAACAGCGGAGAGGGTAAATATCGGCTACAAAGGTAATAATACAAGTTACACTGTTGACGTATCAAAGAAAGAAGATGGAAAAATGGACTTTAAAAAATATAAAAATCGATTGGATAAAAAGTGAGGATATTGTTGCAAATATTAAGGACACAATTCTCCATTGTCAGCCGTTTAAGGTGCGAGCTCCCTTGATTTTTCTTTGACAGCATTGACATTTCTTCCATGATGCACCAGCGAAAAAAACAGCTGCGGGAAAAAAAACTAATTCAATTCCCGAGCAGCCACAATAAAATCTCATGATTATAAAAAACATTTTGGTTTAGCAATTAAGACAAAGTCAAATTATTCATAAACATATTTGTGGTCGCAGACAGAATCATTATTATTCCCGGACCATCCCCTTCAGTCATTTGTTCCCTACATTCCTCACAAAACTACAACCTGGATGCTTTAAGTTCATCTAGGTTTGCAACACCTCAACTGACACATGAATAAGTGCTGTGGAAAAGGGACGTTATTCACTAAAATAAGGTATTTTCAAGACCTAATACTGTTAAAATAGTTCCCACATTTTTCATTACAGGGCAACAAAAGACATGTTTGTAACAGAAACTCCAATTTACAGTACATATTGTCAAACTGCATCCAAACAGGTAATTTCAAACTGGCTTTCTGACTCTGACATTTTCCATTCATTACATATTAGATTTTTTAGACATGTGACCTTCAGGCCAGAACTTGTAGAGTGACCGTTATCCATTTAATACAAATTGAAAATAGAGAGGAAAAAGTAAC
This sequence comes from Pseudopleuronectes americanus, assembly GCA_038501795.1. Taxonomy (NCBI): domain Eukaryota; kingdom Metazoa; phylum Chordata; class Actinopteri; order Pleuronectiformes; family Pleuronectidae; genus Pseudopleuronectes; species Pseudopleuronectes americanus. The sequence goes on along the minus strand of CM076717.1, from coordinate 13,951,833 downwards.
ATTCCCATCAAGTTTCCAAATCCTTCGGTATGAAAAACTATTTTAAGACAACAGAAGGATTTTTTGTTATAAGTGCTAAAGTTCAATTTCATGGATGCTTCAAGTCTTTCAGCGAGACCGAGGGAAACATATTAAAAGTGCATTTTCTTATTACATATATTTGAATTAGTACCTAGAATATAAGGGAGAGGGGCTCTGGAGACGTTATGAAGCGTCAGACTTCATAAGCTGTAATAAAACGTTGCAGGAAAATAAATGCAACAACTTCCAAAACACTGAAAACACAAGATGAGTCTTTTCTCTTCTTCTCCTTGAGTGCCAGCATGTTGGCGAGACCCTCACCGGATCTCTGGTGTCGAACAAAAACATGATGAGGTGAGATGGTGCTGTCCTGTCGACCGCGTGATGAACAGCTTCTACACGTATGATGATTGGTTTTTCTTCATTGGGCCATTCAATTTAAAAAGGTATTTTTTAGTAGAGGTGGTTTCAATTGTCTTGTTGGAAAAACAAACAAAGAAACAAAGGCTGGAAAATGTGTCTCTTCCTTCGGTTTTACGACTTCTTCATTTCGGATGATACAGGCAGGATTCAAAGTGGTCAGAGTCATTCGGATTCTCAGGAGATGTGTGGATCCCTCACTGTGGTGGAGGGACTGGAGCTGCAGGGTGGAGGGTTTCCCCGGAGAGGGGGGCGGTGGGCTCTGTGAGGAGGGGACAAGGAGACACTATCTCACCAATAGATCTAAAATAGTTTTTTATAACTTCAGGATAAGATTCAAAGTAAATTGTGTTAATTAACATTAACAAAAGGAAAGAAGCAGATTGATTTAGTGAGATAATAATTGATAGTTGTTTAGTTTAAAATTGAATAAACAATTAACTTAACAATTAAATTAAATTAAATTGTTTTCGGATGAATATAGAATATGAATGAATATAGCACAGTGAATATTGCACAGTTACGAGAGTAACTGTGAATGTATAAATAAATAAAGTGTGTCTTTACCATTAAAGCTGCAACACTGTCATTATATTTAGAACCGTGTCAGGACAGTGAGGCTCTACTCACCATGAAGTACAGGTGTAGTGCTGGAGCTGGAGTGGGAAGCCGGGGCCTGGGCTTGGGGGACATGGGGGCGAGGTGTGAGCACCCTGAGGCGGTTGGGACTCTGCAGCTGGGGCAGAAGACGTTGGAGGTGCGGGGCTGGCGGCCGGCTGTGGTGCTGGTGTGCTGGGAGCTTGCTGACTGGCTGCCACGGCCTGAGGCTGCACGCCTGAGGCCGGCTGGCTGGAATGAGGGCCCCCGGCCTGGCTTTGCTGCTGGTGCTGAATCTGCTGGAAGTGCTGCTGGCGAGCTCTCATCTCAGCGTATTTCAACTGCTCCATGTGGAAAGACTGACGGTCGGCGAGGAGCTGCTGCCGCTGGTACTCCAGCTACACACATACACACACAGAAATATGTTAAAGGATTTTCACTTTAAAAAGGCTGACTACTGAGGATTCATATCCCAGAGGCGTTCACTCACAGCCTCCCTCTCTCTGTCCATGATGGTTTCCAGTTCTTCAAAGTGTCGCAGTTTTATCTCCAGCTTCTTCATCTGAGTTTCCACCAACAAAGCCACGAGAGACTTGATCTTCCTCTCTTCCACTGCAGCCAGGTGCTGTGGAGAGAGCGGAGGAGGTGAAACCAACGTTGATGATGAAGGACACAGGCAGCAGACATCTTGTGATCAATGACTTTACCTTGGCTTTAACAGCAGCTGCAGCCAGAGCCGATGCAGCCGCAGTGGCCAGGTTCCCCTCTCCAACATCACGCTCTACCTTGGCCTTCCTCTCTATCTCACTCTCTCCTTCTCTTTGTCCTTCCTCTGTTCCCTCTTTTCCCTCTTTTTCCTTCTCTCCGTCACCTAGCAGAAGAAAAAAAGGTATTTGACAGGACCATAGTATTTCCTGTGTCTGAGCAATACAATATGCACTTTCATACCCATATCTGATTCGGTTTTGTCTGCCTCCCTCTCTCCTTCAGGTTCTCTTCCTCTCTCTTCTTCCTTCTTCCCATTTTCTGCCTGTTTTTCCTCTTCTTCAATCGCTCCATCTTTGCTTTCCTATGTGGGGAAGTGAACACAGCACAATGAGCTTTGTAGTAATACCTCAGTTGAATTAGAACCATTAAGAAACACAAGAACTTCAATTTCTTTATATTTGCACAACAATATATAAATTCTAGAACTTCAATGACCAAAGTTCACAAACTTTCAAAGATTTGAAACGAGCCATGGGAAACCAGATACTGTGTTATAATGAACATGTGTCATACCTTGGGCTCTCTCTTCTCTTCACTTGATTGGGTGTCGTTCTTGTTTTCATCAGTGTTTTCATCTGGGGTCGAGAGAGAAGCCAGGTCACAAGTTGTATCTATGAATTGTACGTGTGAATGTTTGTGTTTGTGTCCATCATACCAGGTCTTTCTCCCTCCTCCAGGCCAGTCCCAGCAATCCCACTTCCTTCCAGGCCATACAGGGGGTCCTGGCGGCCACTGACTCTCGCTGCCTCCTCCACTCGTCGCACGTGAGCTTCGACCAGCGCTGCAGGAACTTCCTCTTTCATACGAGAAAACTCCTCTGAGAAGCACAGACAGATTTTTCCGGTGTTAATATCACAATCATTAATAAATCAACCTCATGTATTTGAGTAATGTTAAGTGCCCCAGATGTTTAGTGTTTATTTGTGTATTACATAGCAATTCTATACAATTCCATTATTACCCCTAAAAGGTTTTAAGTTGAAATAAAGCTTTCATAATGGAAAGACATACATTTCGTGTTTCATAACTTCTCTCTGATTGGCTATTGAAGCAACTTCACACATGTGCAAGCTATGAGTTCATTTTGTATGTTCTGAAGAAGACATTTTTACAGAAGCCGTCTATACAACATGAAAGGCAACTTCTCACCCAGAGCAGATTTAGCTGCAGCCGAGGCCACGCGTGGGTCAACCACAGAGGCGAGGAAGGCCACTGTGCTCATGACGGGGTTTCCTGCCTGGCTGAAAGGTACCGGCTGAAAGGCGAGGGGTCCCAGAGTCGAGGAGCTGTCCTCCAAGTAGGGGTCCTCGATGGGCAGCCGCAGAAAGTGCAGGATACACTCATCCTGTGTACGGCTGCCCACGTGTTCTGACACCTTGTTCCAGTCGTCCTTGTACATTTCCAAACCCTGATGGAAACAAATACTAGATTTAACTCTGCATTTTCAAGTTTTCCTTTTTGACTTAGGTATTCATGCCCCATAGTTTCATTGTAACACTGTTGATTGGAAGAAATGTTAGTACCTCAAGTAGAAGTAGTGTTTCTTGCTCTGTCCAGTCCCTCATGGAGCTTGCTGTACTCTTGATCTGCACACAAAAACATCACCACTGCTTTATTCATATAAAAACAACAACTAGAATCGTTCTGCCATCCATCATGTTGGACTTGTACCTTTACAGAGCCACTCTTCTTGCTGTACATGTCAGTCCGTAGCCCAAAGTTTTGCAGATCTGCTGGTTTTTCTTTCACTTTATCTGGGAACGACATCATTGGCGGCTGGGTAGCAGGAGTCTAAAGGTAGAAAGTGACAGAGCCACAAATGTAAAATACCCTGAAATCAGTGTGCACGTGTGTATTTGTGCGTGTGTGTATGACTGTAGATTGACCTGAGTGGTCTTAGGCTGCAGGGGAACCAGACTGGATGGAGTGTCTGCCAGGACATGGAAGTGAGAGGTGGGCGGAGGACCCATGGGTGTGGGCCGGCTCTCTGAGTCCACCTGGTAGTTGATCAGACCCCATTGCTCCAGGAAGGCGTGAACTCTGGAGCAATAAAGACACAGTGTTCCTCACAGAAACTTGCACATGCAACTGTGAAAATACAAACTGATGAAACTCCATGACATATTCTGTTCGTCACATTCAGAATATCATCACTTACCTCATGATTGCACAAACATCTCCTGCCAAGTTCCTGCGGCAGGCGGTGGAGGTGAGGTACTCCTGAGGATTCAGTCGATAGGTGTCGATCATGAAGTTCCTGTACGCCAGATAACTGCCACAGGATAGAGGTAGACACAAAAATTAGATATAAAAAGAAGGAGGTTCTGTGGTTGTTTTTGTTAAGTTAGACAAAAACTTTCAGATAAATATCTGTGATAAAAAACATCAATGATACCACATACTTACATCTCAGGGGTTTTGGATTTGTTCTTTCCATTGAAAAACTCTGGCAGGGCTCGGCGCTCGATGGCGTGAACACTGGAGGGAAAACGATGACAGTGTGAGGACTCAGCTGATGACTCATTTCTGACTTTTCCAGTCACCTCAAAAATCTACAGTTGGTTTTCTCTTCAACCACACAACACAATAGCTGGTTCACATTTTAGGTCTCTCTTGTTTAGCACGTTCGGAATTTAAAAACACTAAGTGACATCTGTGGAGTCAGATTACTTTCCAAAGGAGATGAAAAATAATGATGATCTACCTGTTGTAGTCAAACCAGGCAGCGTAGCTCGGGATGATGATGTGGTGGGTTTGCTCAGTCACGTTGTCCTCATGAAGGTCAGAGCCTTTCACCGGTTCTCCCTTGACCCCTGGGGAGCCTTCCTCCTCTTCCTGTTTAAACACACACATATAATTCAGATAATATATAGATTTACTGTCCACACTGTAATATTTTCTTGCACATTTAGGACGTCTCTTACCTTCCCTGTTGTTTCCATGGACTCATCCTCTTGCTCGTCTGTTAAAGTCACAAAAGAAGTGAAATAAAACAGAAAATGAACAGTCAACATGACGCCAGAGGATTTATTCTGAGTTCTGAGGGCAAAACTCAGTTTTAATGGCCAAGTATGTTGGTGCATTAAAATAAATTAGCCCCATTATCGATCATGCACTCTCTTCCTATCTTCCTGTAAAAAAACAATGTGCTCTTAGAAGGAAAAACATACTTAACTGAGGTCTTAAAACCTAATATTATGAGCAGGTCACAGATTTGTATTTGCTAACTGCACAAAATGGGAGCATTTCCTTTAAATAGCAGTTACTGGTAAACATGTTGTTGGTATCACAAAAAAACTTTGCTCACCCATATCCGTTCCTCCCTTGACTGGAGTTGAATCTGAATCTTTCTTAGTGTTATCTGCAAAAGTAAAGAATAATATCAGCGGGTTTCATACAACTGGTTTACAGAAAAAGATTTAATGGTGTTCCATTAGATTTATGTTTATATTTTGCACATATGTGGACTTGTGTACTTGTCTTAGCTGCGTTCCCCTCTTCAGATGCTGGAACAGGCGATGCTTCATCCAAGTCCTTACTCAGGTCCTCCTGTTCTTCCTCCCTCTGGCCACGTTTAGACTTGGTGTACGGGGTCGTTGGTCTGTCGGGACAATATTTATTAAAAGATTCCAAAACAAACACCTGAGGCATCACATCATGTTAAACATCTGTGCGCTGAGACGGGTGTGGTCACCAACCCCTTCTTAGTGTTCTTCTTCTTGCTGCTCTCCTGGGGTGGAGGGGTGGGGGAGGGAGAGGGCGAACGCTTCCTCTTCTTGGCGCTGCCAGGCTTCTTGTCCCGCCGCTCGTCGGGTGTGGTCACCTCATCCGTCAGGGTCTTGGCAGAGATCCTCTTCCTCTTGGGGCAGCCCTCGCCCACTTCATAGTCTTCTTCAGTCATCCACTCGTTATACTGGTCCAGGTCTAAAATCCACTTGGCATGGACCTGTGAACAAAGACCACATATTGCAGCCCCAATTATTAAAACTATTGCTGTAATTGCTTGAGTAAAATGTCACCAACTTCTAACCCAGTTTAGCAGAGCTTCACCTACAGACAACACACAAACTAGATCATACATGTTTTAAAAAACAGTGGATTCAAAATGAAACTATACTGCCGACAGACATTAAACAGTTATTTACAAGAAAATATTTCTGGTTTGGATAAAACCCACAGAGAAAAAATCACTGAAAGAAGAAAAGAGTTCAGTTGATTTAGGATTTGATCAGTCTGAAGTTCTGGTCTGAGGGAAGAGACGTTTTCACTGTGGGCAAACATAGTGACAGGAAGATTGATAGTGAACTAACCCAGTGTGTTCATTGTTGTGTAAATACTGCTCTAACTATTTCAATGCTTCACTGCCTTCACTATCATGTCCTGGTGAGAACAGAGCACCGAATGAACTTCATTGATTCCTTTGGTCCAGTAAAACCCAAGACTTGTAACTTTAATTGTAACAAATGAAAAGAAGTTTTTTCAAAATCTTTGCACATAGAAATGTATCGTGATTGTTGCACTTAAGAGAGAACATAAGATGCATAATAATATAAAAGACGTGGACAGTGTGACAAGAAATCAAGTACCTTCCTGGGTTTCTCTGGGCTCGGAGGATCCTCCACCGCAGCCTCCACCTCACTGGCTGGGATCCAGGTGTCGTAACTATAATGTGAGAGGGACAAGGTCAAATGTCAATCCAGGGGAATGACTACATGTATGAGCTTGTAAAACCACCACAGGGAGAGAAATGTGGAGAAAACCAGGATGGTGGAAGGAGAAAACAGAAGTACCACAAACACACTACTGAGTGGGAACTGTTAAACACTTCTACACTAAGATCGGGCAACAAACCTGTCAGGAAAATATCCCCAGTGAAGCAGCACTTGTTTATCTCTCTTCATCACGGGACGCACCCACTCCTCTGGATCAAAAAGACAAAAATAACAAAGCACAACGTGGATCAGCTGAATTAAAACAAACAACAAATTTGCTGTACTCGAAGACAACATGTGAAGGCTCACCTTCCTCCAGACTGGTCGGAATAGGCACAACAACATGGGAGCTGGAGGCCTTGTCCTCAGTCACCGAGCCCTGCAACACATGTTCATATGACTGATATGATCTTTGAAGAAGGAAACTTAACAGCTTTGATTAGTTGGAGACAATAAAAGGTAGCCTAGATTCAAGTTAAAATATGTTTTTAACTAATGCGTTTGTCAAGAAACAGAAAACCCACCTGATGTCTTTTGATGATGTCTTTCAGTTTCCCGAGCAGTTTTGGTTCTATGTCCGCACTCAGGTAGATGACAGGTCGAGTCAGGCAGTTGTTCTGAAATGAAGAAACACAGCACATGTATGAATAAATTAAATACATTCACAATTTTAAAATCATATGTAGTTGACGTTGCAGTAATGCTCATTCTAAATATAGATTACTTCCTAATTGAGTTTAACTTCATGTGAACATAAATAATTTAATTGATGAAAAACGAGAGGAGATATGGAAACATGCAGCTGACTGAAACTAGATCGCACAAAGCAATAACTGATACCAGTAAATATTGGGAACTGTGGAAATATTGTTTGTGGAGTGAATGTAGGTTCATATATTGTAAAAAGTATAAAATTTGTTTTACTTCTATCCAATTTCGAAAAGTCAGAGGTGAGAGAACTCTCTCTAATATGATTAAGCTGCATACAAAATCGTTTTGTATAAATAAATGTGTAACATGAGCTTTAGACGTGCAGATTATTTCTTTTTTTGAAAGGTTTATGTTGTTTTGTTGATCCAGCCCCATCAAAGGATTTACTGGATGTGCACATTGTTCTAGAATTTGAAGTATAAATAAAAGCTCTGGTAAACTCACCTGCACCAACGACTTCTCAATGGTCATGAACATCTCCACATTTCGGTCCATCCTTGACGGATTCTGGAAGTCAAACCTGCGCCTACCAGGAAATTAGACTGGAGTTACACACGAAACGGCCACATAGCTCAAATCCGAATCGCTTCGGTGACTTCCAACATGATCACTTTCATCTGTGTTTATTTCTCAAGCATCTAAACCTGCTGGAAAGAACGTCTTACCATCCTTGGTCACTCTTGAACTTGTAGGCAGCAGCCAGAATGTGGCAGAGAGCCCCCCCTGACTTGAAGTCCAGGAAACATTTCATCTGCAGACACAGAACACAGCAGAGTTTCCCACCGGAGTAAAGTGAGATGCCACAGAGCCTCCCTCCCACTCTGCTTTACACTTTATGTTAACTCATGCTTCCTCACTGTGGATAGATTCATGTGATGATAATTCAGCAGCCAGATATTCCCCTGCAGCAGTGAATTCAAACTCTGTTTAAATCGCTCATGCCATGAAAAACCATTTGACAGCCGGCAATGCCAAAGAAAACAATTGGTTTATTCAAACCCTGGTAATGATGCAACTGTAAGTAAGAGCTTAGCTTGACTTGTGTGGCTGTATACTTGTATGTGTGTGTGTGGAGAGGAGTAACATGTACATACAGGCAGCTTGGTGAGTGGAGGGTTGCTGACATGTCGCCCAAACACCTCCTCCTGGAACTGGAGCAGCTGGACCACCAGGCTGGACAGGGACTTGTTGGTGGGGGGCTCGGCCTGGATGTACTGAGAGGGGGGGCAACACAGAGGAGCAGTCAAAACACACACACACACACACACATAAATCAACTACAGTGTGTTGTTATCTGAACAGCTTTCAGTTCTGCCACTGAGATCACGAGACAGTGCTGTAATGCAATACGTGATCTGCTGTGATTTGTTTTTTTTTGGGGGGGGGGCGGTGAATATCGTCCATTTTATCATCCTCATTATTTTTATATAATGAGTATGATGTTGTGTTTTAGGAATAAATGCTGTATTGAGGAGCATCAGTGTGTTTGAACCGGGCGCAGCGCTCCTCGGGGCTGATGCAGACGCTCCGCGGCTCCAGTGAGCGCGGCGCGCCACACCGCCAACATCTGGATCCGAGCTGCAGCGCCGTTAGCCCGACTGCTAACTAGCTCGCTAGCAGGCTGCCCGGCTCAAGTCACCCACTCATCGAGCAGACTGACGCCCGTCCAGGTCGGACTGTGCGCCGCCCTACGCTCGCTTTAGCCGCGCTGCCGCCCGGGGACGCCGCCGCCCTCGGCAGCGTCTGGCGCAGCTGTTTGCTCAGCATCCTTTTGTATCCCCGGCTCGCCTGAGTCAAACAGCTGGACTCAGCAGCACCCTCCCTCCTCTTTGTCAGTGCCCGGCGGGAGAGAGTACACACACGCGCGGTGTCTGCAAGCGTGTGTGTGCGGTTACGAAACATGCGCTCGGTACCTTTTTGTAATTCTTCCCCAGCCAGACGCGGACATTATCAAACTGAGAGACGGTGTCAGACGCTTCGAAATATTTTACATTCGGGCCGCCGTCTTTCTTCCGCACCGCCATCTTTGCTCACAGACGACCAGTCGACGTCGCCTGCCACCCAGTGGTCTCAGCGTGGTACTGCAGCGACCGGTCACCACAACGCTGCAATGACTCCGACTGAGCAGCAGGGGGCAGAGTGGTGTCGAGAATGTGTTCAATCTGCTGCAACAGGCGGCGACTGTTTATGCACTTTGGAACCAAAGTGACGGGCTATTGTAAATACGAGCTTCAAAGTAAATGTACTTTATATACTAGACTCTCAAATGCAAAAATACTCCTTGACTCCTACCCGGGCATGGACAAAAGTACTTGCATCCTTTAGTGGTGTAAAAAGTATCATGACCAATGGGTACTTTAAGTATCAATAGAACAAATACCATTGCAATCCAAGTCTATAACATTAAAACCAGCACTTCAGAATGTTGAAGAAATTGCAGAAACGTCATTGAAGTACATGTACTTCAGAATTTTATTTAAGTAGGTGAAACTACAGCAACTTGTAAAAAAGAGGTTGTTTTCCTCTGCGTTTTTGTTTCGTCTGTTAGTTGCAAAACAAAATAACAACAACACTTTCGTCCTATAAGTGTGAATGTCCTCAGTTGACTTTATTTGAAATTCCATGTTAGCTTCGTCTGATTACAGATGTTGAGCCATGTTGTAGTAAAGATACTTCATTCGGTGAGAAGGTTGAGACCCAGACAGAAGTAGGGAGATTTGTGAATGAGCTGCTGATGAAGTTCAGTGATGTGCATTGACTGCATTGGTGCACCCCTTTGACCCGAAATCACAATTATATATCTCTTCTCCTTTTATATTAGAATATACTTATTTATTCCAGTAATTATATCAATGATATTCCCTGCTCTTCTAAACTTCTGTCTCATCTGAAGCAAAGGGCTTGTCTGTGGATTCCTGGCTCTTTGAGCAACCTGATGGTGGATGTTGCCACAAAGCCCCTATAACCAACCTCCACTGGGCAAACTATCCTACTAAAGGAAAGTGTATTTATAAAAGTGGATGATCATTTAACTGTCTAAGGCTGTGGTTGCACCTTCACAAGTCTTTGGGAATATGAAATGGTTAATGGGAAAATAAACAGTAAAACTACATACAATAGAACTGCAACAGAAATAGTTATTGATTTTCTATGACTTTTATGAATTAAGTATTCTCTAAAGGCCTGATGATACAATCTGAGATAAAAAAAAATCTGCTGAATTCTTAATATATTCTGAATAATTGAGTTATTGTTCAAATTAATGGATTGTTGAACAATAACAACAGTTAAATGTGTTGTTTAACCCACTCTCACATATTCTGTATATCATAAATTTGATAAAGACAATCAAGAAAAACGACTTTGCTTGTAAAGAATTACAAAATAAAAGAACAGAAATAACTGATACATGAGACTGTTTCATGACTATGACCTTTTTACTGGTCCTCATTTAGTCTGGGGCTCAAATTAACCTTTATTAATAGAGTGTGTTTGTGTGTGCCTGTGTGTGAGTGAGTGAGTGAGTGGGAGAGAGAGGGATAGACGTGTGCATGCATGTGTGCCTGTGTCTGTGAATCTTACATGACCCAGGCTAATTGATGAAAGTCCAGAGACAACATTGCAGAGAGTCGTACTCCTTGAACTGGTATTCCTCATGCTGTGTGTTTGTGTTTGCTCACGAGACTGTGTGTGCATACCGGAGTACCCGTGTTTGTGTGGTGCATCCGTCTGCGCTGACGGAGAGAAGCCTATTGATTATTTTAATCCTCCTATTTGTGAGTCTGTGATCCTCTCGGCTCGGCCTTCCACAGGGAGATTGCTAATGGGGTGAACGCTTCCCTCCTCAGCCCTCTCTCCCTGTCCAATTAACTTAACGCTGGAATCTGAGAGGAGGGTGCACTGGGATTCATGGGGTGTGTGTGTGGGGGGGAGTGCTTGGATACACCCCACCCCCTGCCAAGTCCAGCATTTCCCAAAAAACACTCTTTTGCAGCACACTCAGCGAAGTCCTCCTCATCCAGAATAGCATCACCTCTCACCTTTATTTAAAGATCCAGCTCCTTGTTACATTCCGTTGAGGTGATTAATTCCTTCAGCCAGTGTTTCATTTTCACACAGACGCCTCGCAGTGGGTAGGAAAAGCATCAGGCGCAGAAACACGTCCTATTGTACGAACATAACCTTCAAACAGGTCATTGTCACTGCTTCCTCTCAAATATCATTCAGGTTGTTATTTGTCCAAAGAGGTTTGTGTTCAACTCTACTGAAGCTAAATTTAGACAAATCCTGATTATGAACCTGTGTGACTGTGTTCACAAAATATCAATTCGTTGTTTGATGTAATTTAGATTAAGCACATGCCCCACTTCTGTATAGATAATCTTGAAATGTATACAGACTTGCATTTCTTGAAAGTACTTTGAGTCCACAACAGTGCAGGGCTCTACTTCTCAACCCAAATCTACTGCAGCTAATAAACCCCTCTTCTAATAATCCAAACTGTTTATGAACAAATACCTGCAGAACATTTAGTGCCAATCAATATTACCGTGCTCTCCCCTAAACAAAGATGAATATAGTAAATATCATAACTTCTTAACTGCTTTAATGCAGTTCAATGCACGCCTGGGCAGTGAGTGCAGTAGCTTCACAGAGCGGATTAACTCTGACTGATACATTATCAATACTATCAATATATATTTTTTAACTATATTCATATTTACTCTTCTCACTTTGTCTTTAATTCACATAATTAAGGATAATTGTATTGATGCAACATTTCAGGGGAATTCGTTCACGTTGCCGTTGCCTGTCTCCTTTCTTTTTCTTCTGTCTGTTGTGTTTTATGACGACAGCTTTCACTTTTAGCTTTTTGTGACATTGTCAGAAATGTGTCAATAAATCTATTTTTTATTTTTAGTGAGTTCTTTGTTAATGGTACGTATACAAGGGGTGGTATATCAAACAATCATAATATAGTTCATTGTAAAATTACCTTAATTTGACTTAAGATCTTTGCAACCAAGAAACACCTAGATCAGTGAAAACGTCTCTCACAACAGATGCAAACACCTTCTGAGTCCTTGATTTTATTGTAATGTACAATTTAGAGAGGACAAAATGAATGAAGAATAAAGAAACTGCTGAGGAGTTTTTCACAGCAAAAATAATCCTGGCTTTTCTTTTTTATTATGGTTCGTGGTCTTCAAGGCCAGAGAAAAAATCTATGCTGATTTCATACATAACAAATACACACAACTCCGCTTGCAAAGTACAGTGACAACAATGAGTCCACACCCACACTCTTGAACAAAGGTAACCGATCCAGAAAACACACACAGTAGGGATGCAGCATGGCACAGGGGTTATGTAAAGCCACTCAGCAGGAATGGCTGTGTACTATAAACAAGGTGTCAGGGTGTTTTTTAGTTTTTTTAAATCACAGCACAAGTCGATCAGACAGTTCACATCCAAGTCTCATCGGGGTACAGTCATGCTCTCAGGCCTCAGGGCTGGATCTGTGTCACCGTCACACAGAGGAGCACGTATGATACTGGGCCGATACAAAGCTCTCTTCTTCTAAGACTACAATAGGTGGGTTCAAATTAGTTTGACATACATCCCATTTCAATATAATGGAATAAAAGAAAAAGGATAGCATTTTAAATATAATATTTTGGCTACATCAATATACTTTTTTTTTACAATTTTCCTTGATACAAATTTTGAATTACACAGTAAAATGCTTCTTAAGTTCCTCCCCACCATACAGACTGAACCTTGACCTCCATTTAGGTTTTTTATTTTCTATGTATAGCAGTGAGTTTCCCCTCCAGTTACATACAAAGATTCACAGTCTGTGTCCACAATTAGCATCTGCATTTTCATTGTGTGAGTTAACAATAATTGCATGGTATGTCCCATCCTGTCGCATGCATAACAAATCTAAATCAAGTAGAAAGTGTAAGGCACAGAAAATCTATATGTATGGCAGTAAAACATTAACATCTGCATGTGGGTACATTCACCATGAAATTAGATAAAGTAGTTTGACATTTTGGGAAATATGATTCATCATTTTCTTGCAGAGTCAGATGATAAGATTGAAATCACTCTCATGTCTGTGAATATGAAGCTGGGACCAGCAGCCGGCTAGGTTAGCTTAGCATAAAAACTAAAAACAGGGGGAAACGGCTAGCCTGGTTCTGTCAGTAGGTAACCAACCACAATTCGACAATCACGTTTACTTTATCTCATGATTATCAAACTGTTCAGAACCAAGGATTGAACTTCTCTCTGTCATTTTCTTTTTTCATTCACTCACTACAACTCTACAAATGTCATGTAGAGACGGTCTGACAATGTGTGTTGTAAACCCAATGTTAAAGAATTGATATCCTCACTCTCTATAGCCCCTTCGGACATTTTCGGATCAACATGCAACTGCAGTTTCTTTTTTTCTTCTTCATTTAGTGCATTATGCAACACTGGCAGGGCGGCAAGTTGAGAGAGCTTCTTAGTTTCCAGTGCTTTCGTGGCATTGAAAATGACTCACTGGGTGAAAAAAAAACAGAGATGCAAACTCCTTCTGATGTCTTCGGATATCAATTATCAGATGCAGACACTTCAGCTTCTATTGGAGTGGCTTTTATCGCAGAAACCAGCATGCAACATTACAACATGACCAAGGTGGAGATATGTAGGTATACCGACTTTTTAAAAACGTGTGTTTTGATTTTTGATCCTCCCTCCACTGTGGCCGTCGACATGATCAGATATGCTTAAGGAGAATGGTAGCAATCTTCTCATCCAACCGGGAGCATTTCCCACTAGTCAAACTTGATTTTAACCCATCTTTATTTAAGTCATAATCATCATTCTGCCCACTATTGATGCCAGTATGGATTGACTGAACAGGTGAGGCAGGAGAAGAAGCCTCAGCTCATTAGCAGGACATAATGAGGAGCTGTCATAAGCTTCGGCTCAGGGAAAATCTCAACGCTAAACCTCAATATCGATATACTGTGTGTGTTAAGGGACTGTTACCGACAACTCGACACCGACTCCCTCAGCAGGAGTCAGAGACTGTGCGAGTCAAACTGAGAGCAACGTGACGCTTTTAAGAGCAAACGCACACATACACACACACCCATACACATGCGCTCGCACACTGGGCATGAACACAGACATACAGCACACTGATATGATCGTGGTGTCGGCTGTGTTATCGGCTGCGATCAATGTATTAATGACTTTTTTCGTTCGGTGACAACGGCCATATTGAAAATCCATCTCCCAGTGAAGGTGAGAGGCTGCAGCCAGATACACACACTTCGATTTACAGTCTACAATCACAGATCATCTCAGTCGATTTCAGACCGGTGGCTGAAACAGCCATCTTGGGTCAGTGTAAAAACTGAGAAGTTCAGTAGGTGTGTGTTTTCATGCCTGTGTGTGTGTTTGTGTGTGTGTGTGTGTGTGTGTATGAGCAAAATTGTGCAACTGAAACAGATGTTAAAGTTAAATGTATTTTTAGCCATGCTTACACATACTGTACATGGCACAGGTTACACAAGCGTGTGTATCAGAGGTAAATGTTAAGTGGTAGTATATACAATATAATTTTCAAACTCTTGTTATTAACTGTGATCATGTTATTTCATGTCTCGCGTAGTGAAGAGCGTTGAAACGACGAATGACGTAATGTAGGCTTGGTGCGTTAGATGTAGGATGGAGAGGAGACTTTTTGCTTGATTACAGGAGAGAGAGAGAGTATATAAACATGAGTACACTGTCAGTCGGGGTAGATGAGGAAGCCAGAGAAGGTGCTGTATTTGTTGGTGTTTCCCCCGTGAACTTTGCCACCGTCCAGCTGCACACACACTTCGTCCCCCACATCCAGGTGCAGGATGACACTGTTGGAGGCGTAGTCGTAGTTCTGATCTGCATCTTGAGCTATCGCACTGGCCCTCACCTGAGACACAGACAGGAGAGATGTTTAGGGGCAGCAAAGATTGAAAGAAACATCTAAGTCATGGTCAAATGGTCTGTATTTAGAAAACGCTTTTCCAGTCCACTCAAAGCACTTTACAGTACGTTTTTGCGATTCATCCATTCACCCACACACACTCATCCAGTGCATCTATGTGCAGCCCTTTCCCTATCGCACATCGCACACACTCCTGGCATGGTTGTCAGAGGCAATTTGCGGTTCGGTATCTTGCCCGGAGGACATTTCGGGACGTGGAAGACTTGGATTGAACCTTTGACCTTCTGGTTAGTAGAGCCTGAGACACAGCCGTGGAAAAGGAAATCATGGCTGTCATGTGTTTTTTGCCCGAGGTTTGTGGTTTGTGTTGAAGTTGCGGAGGCACTGTGGCGTTTAGTATTAAACAGGCATCTTAACCCCAAAGCCAAAGGTCCAACAACTTCATACCACATAAGACAAGGAATCGATCTGAACTCCAGACCAAGAGGAACTCTTTTTGGGCAGAGCAGAGTTTGATTGGAAAATGTAACTCTTCATTAATAAATGTTCAATTATTAATCTACACGTTGCAGGTTTTTGGACTTTTGTAGCAAAGTTAGAGCTTCTGCATATTTTACAGAAATGAGAGGCCAAGAAGGAGGTTGAGGTTGGTTAGAGGAGAATGGAGGTGGAGGACATTAGTGGTGAGTTGTCTTTCAACATGGCTGCAACTCAAACTGAGCACCTGCCACTCACACTGCAGGTATGTCTCTGCAAATATGGCACCTTCTTGTTCATTTTATCGCAAGCATCTTTTAGCTTATTTCTCTTTCTGATTCAAGGTCATACATGCATTTATCATTTTTGTCTTGATGAATGAAGTTCACTTTATGCGTCAGTTTGAGCTCTGACATCAACAAATCGGTGCTTGACCGAAATTAACCGACATTATTTGCATGATTTTATTGAGTTAATTTGTTTTTATCCTGTTTAAAACTTGTAAAGCACATTGTAACTCTGTTTTTAAAAGTGTCATACAAATAAAGTGTTTTATTATCATTATAATTACGTGCCTGGATGTTCATATGTCTGTGGATGAAGCTCCTCTGGGTAGTGACCGAGGCTGTTTGAGCCCAGTCCAGATCAGACAGACAACATCTTCAGTGTCTTTAAAACACTTCTTAAAACATTATTTTATGGCAAAGTTCTTTAAATTTCTTATAGGTTTTGGGGGTTTATTGGATCACTATAATTTCAATTTATATTACTGTGTGATTTAATTGTATTCCCTTCTACTTTATGATCTCTTTGTTGAAGAATCATATGTATGTGTGCCTCTCGAAAACTTTCCTAACACAAATCTCTTTTCACTGGTTGTCCAGAGACCCAAAACTCTAATCATCACCTGAGGTGGAGACATGTTTCAAAAAGTCATCTAAATGTTCTCCTGGGGTTAAAGCTGCAAATACAGCATAAATATGGACATCCATGTTACATGTGAAAAAGAATGTAATCCATTGTTGTTTAATCCCAAATATGTTCAAACTGATCAATCAGAATAATCCTAATAAAAGTGAATATATGATGTTTATACATATAGGCTGATGCTTTTAATAAGATTCATCTTTTTCAACTAGTCCCAACTTTCAACACACAACCAGTTGGTCCACTTTATCTGGATGTAACCGGTGCTATTTCACTTCCTGTTTGAATCTGTGATATTGGTGTAATGTCATCAGTGCAGATGCCTTCCTGTCCACTGGGCAGATAGATGAGATGTGCAGTGACCTTTGGCATTAAGGCGCCATCAGAGAGCACAACCTTTCTGAGTCGCTATCAATTTTTTCAGAGGATCATTGCCCTCACACCTGATCCACCTGTTGCAAAGGAAAAAAAGAATCTAGGGATTACAGGGGTGTTATCAGGGAGGACATCAGTTCATTTGTCAAGCTGTAACAAGAAATACGATCAATGTAAGTTAACGTTAGCTGCTGATATTTGTTGCTGCGACTGCACTGCTGCTCCTTGTCATCGTCATCAGTAGGTGATCATAGTCTCCGACAAATATCTTATGTATTTAGGTTAATAATGTAATAATTTTTATTGTTTTGGGATATTATTTCCCTGATATTGAGTTTTGCAAACTGTTATAAGTGGTCCATGCTTTCTGGTCTGATAATGTAATCGGGGCTGTGGGTAACACACGTGTTGCAGTTACTCTAACACATTCTAATTAATTATCACAGACACGGCAGGACAGTTAACACCCAACCCCACACGCTAACAGTTATAGTTAATAAAGAAACAATGTATACATATATACTAAACTTAACTCAAATATATTACACAACTGAATATGCAACAGTGATTAGTACATATATAATACTAATAAGTAAAAACAAGTACTTAATAATGTCTTCAGTAACCAAGTTCCCCCTATATAATGGTATCACCAGCCATTTAAAGAAGGTTTACATTATACTTTGCATGTTTATATACCAGAGAATATAACTGCTGATCCAATAATGACCAGATAGTCTAAGAATAATGCTCTAATACATGAGGAAATAAAGAGGAGGTTTCATTAGGACAAGACCACGCATCACATATAGAGGGAGGAGTGGGAGTTATTTTTCTAGATGCACGGACCAGTATCCCAGGGTTTAGGTTCAGAAAACAGCTGATTCAATGGAGAATGGGACATCCTAATTCATTATGTTGTTAGGCAATTCAGTTATTTCATCCAATCCCCTTCTCAGTTCTAACTCCTAAATTGTTTTCGCATCCCAGCATGCAAATCTCCCTCATAATAAATTGCACCATCATTGGGTAAGTAAGCGACTATTCAAGCAGACGATTCATTTAACACTGGGAAATAAAGTACACAAACACATACATATTAATGAATGCAAATATGATACCCTCACTCCATCCTTGTCTCATGCTCTGGGTCTAACTAAGGATCTGGTCCATCATCAACACCAGACATCAAGCCTCCCTGACTCACTTCTTTTATATTTTATCTCTAATACAAATCAAAAATAAGACCACCAATTTCTCCTCATCCTTCATCCAATAATGAGCGTTTCCTTTCTATTCTTTTTTTTTGTTGTTGCATATTTCAATTATCAATTTGACTCGCTATTTTTCTCTGTACGAGCATTTCCTCCATGTAGAAAAGGTGAACTTCTTTATTCCCCCTTCTCGAGACGGAAATGAATCGATACATTGCCTTAGTTTTAATTCATCTCACATCACTCCATTAATTGTTGTCTCCCCCTCCACGCCTCACGCCCCCTCCATCATCCCTCTCCCATTCGCCACCCCATCTCTATCTCTTCATTCTACGCCCATCTATCCATCTTTTTGTGTCCTCACACCCCAATGAGATGCAGGTCACGCACACGTTTTCCTCCCCCCCCCCACCCTGGCAGTGTTGGCGGGAGCAAGCGACTAAGTGTGTCCCTGTCCGGTCTAAATCGGATTGATTAACGGCGTGCTGTTGTGGCAGGTCTCCTGAGAACCCCTTCTCTTTGCCTCCTTTCCCATCCCCTCCCCACAGCATCCCTCGGCCCTCTACCTCCAGATGCGTCAGGGCAGGCTATACATGGCTGCAGGCTACGGTAATTGGTAGTCGGACAGCCATGGCAGCTCCCCGCGTAATAGGTCCAACTCCTCAATAACTCCACACAATCACAATAAATGGGGGCACAGGATAGGCTACAGTGGTCAAATGGGCCCATGAAATACTAGTGGGAGGTCAGGATAAGATCCGACACACACACAAACACACACACACACACTTACACACACACACACACACACACACACACTCCAGCTCATTGAACGTCTCGATAGCAGCCGCTCTCTTTCCCTTTTGTTTTTATGAATCTCAAGTGAACACCTGTGAAAAACCACACAGCATATCAGACGTTTTATCTTATTCTGTTTTATTTCATACTGTTAGTCAGCTTTGCACTGAAGGGACTGAACAGCTCCCCTGAGGAGATCTAATAGGTTTTAGGAAAAATACAACAGCAAAGAGATTCTGACATCTTGTACATCCAACATCTGTCTACATGGTTGAGCGCCATGATTCCCCTGACAATATTTTCAGAGTTAAAAGCTGACAGGCTGCTCTAACTTGCAATGAGTGCTCTACAGGATTAGCTACAATAAAAATACTGACTAATACCTCTCTATACTGTGTATATGTGCATGGACAACAATATTATAATAGGTCATTATGCTGCTGAGTTCCATCTGCGTCAACCGCCCACAATTAAGGGTCATAATAAACGTTGCAGCACTGTTATTTACACCATTTCATTGAAATGGCATTTTAAACATGAACATTAGCTAATTAAATTTGTCAGCTAAAAGGACACAGTTTTATTTATGGCTCTTATGGTTCACTTCCTTGTGAGATACATAGGTTTACTTATCGTCGATTGAGACAGCATAGAGATGCTGACATTTACTGTATTATGTTTAATTCATTTTCGCATTCTCCTCTTATATAAATAAATAAAACCAAAATCTGGAGGAGACATGACTAAATCCACCTATTTTTTCAAGGATATTTTATGAAATTTACTACATTTACCGGACAGTTAATTACTTCTTCCACACGGATGCATTACTATTAATGTTCAAACGATGTATTATATAGTGATGTATCAGTCACCAGAGTTATTTCACCAGCAAGAATTTGTTTTATTTTAATATATAATAATAAATGTATAAATCAAATAATAATGTACTAGAGAGCTGTATAAAAGTCATTGTTTTACTCAAGTATTTTACTTAAGTCGACTTTTGCTACATGGCCTTTAAATTATGTTATTGTATCTATTAGTTATTTTTCTACTCTACAATTCAAAGGGGAAAAAATGCCTTTAAAAAATTGTTCTGCCCTTTTTGACTAAAGTTCAGGCAAAAACGTTTCCTTTGCATTCTTGCTTTTGCATTAATCATCCATTTCAATACAGATTAGGTTTACTATGATGCTTTAATTATTCACTCCTTGTAAAATCAGACAGGTTGAAAATAATAGGTAACCTAAATGTAATTATTGCTTTCTGTGTAGGCACACACCAGCATAAACAAAAATACAGCAGGGCCTTTCTCTCTGTTTATGCTGGTGTGTGCCTACACAGACACTTTGCATATATGGCATTAATTTAAGGTTCGGAAAATTTCCTCCACTGCTATGAAAAATGTCATTTATTGGTCCCAGCAGAGATGGGCATGTTGCACATTGGGACAATGATTCCAGCATGGAGGAATCCACAGGTTTGGCTGTCAGTAACAATTACAGGGAAAGCTTGTTTTCTTAAAGTGGGCAGGAGGCACTGGGGCTTTGGGAGTGAAAACAAGAGGGAAAGGCAAATCAGGATTATTGTCAACAGTGGCGGAGATTGATAGCGACAAGGGAGTGAATTTCTGTCTGTTGGCCCAGTGCTGTTCCGACTTGATCTGCTGCTGTAAGGGAGAAGGGAGACCCATGGGACAATAGAGAAGATTACACTGCCTCCACTTCTTATTAGTGGGGTAACATTTAATGGGGGAAGACAGAAAGGAAGGAAGAACAGAAAGTGGGGAAAGTGGCCGAATAGAAATAATTATAATGGTCTTCCATTTTCAATAAAAATCACATTTTCAGATGTGTGCTTTTAATATAAGTGCTGAAACACTGTATTTGAAATGAAGTTCACAAAAGATCTCCATTATTACTATGTATATCGACCCAGACCTCATGATTTTTATGTCCGAGAGAAAACTGATGGACGCTAGGGTGTGAAGTAAGGGGAGAAAAGGATGTGTAGTGACAAGAAGGGTGTGAAAGCTGAAATTTGGAAGAGGACACGCATTGGGGCGAGCAGCTGCATGCACTTTAACAGTCTAGGCACAGGATTTGAGCAAAGGAGGCCAAAGTTGAGAGGGGCTCTGAGTGATGGGGAGGGCATCGCGTTGGATAACAAACTGATCAAGCATGCCTATTTCAAAGCACGGGGTGGGGGATGAGGTTGGGGAGGTGAGCCGTCCGTGCGGCGTGCTGTTTTTTCAGTATTGTTTTGTTTCACAGCGGTGCCTTGATCTTGTGGTAATAAAACTGACAGGATTCATTCACTGTGATGTACAGACCTCTCAGAGCGGAGCGAGGCAATTGAGACAGGGTCTCTTAAACTTACCTGAGGGACCTCTGAAGGGTGAACAGGGAGGGAGGGGGGAGAGGAAGGGCAACTGAAATGGCCTTTTTTTGTGAAAGTGGCAGTGTTTTCTCTACCTCCATCCATGCGTACCATGGAGGTCTCCTGTTTCTTTTCGCATGTCGACAAGTAGCCCTCCTCGTGCACCCCTGACTCGCGCAGTAATTGGCGTACTAAATGCTAATGTTTTGCCATGACACTCAAGACCCAGGTGTAAAGACGTTGATTAGAAGTCTCTAATTGGCTCCACACTGAAACCTTCGAGGGGAGAGGAGGTGCCTTAATTGGATAGAAATGGCTTCTATAGACGGCAGCTACCTGCAGAGCATCAGCCACAGCTAAGCTTCAGTTCTGAGAGTAAATTACACTATTCCTCCATGCCATACTGTTGTGCGTCTCATAATAAATCTGTGATTTTTTTACAGGGGGTGCGTGCACCTGCACCTGTTGTGTAGGCACAGTATGCAATGACACAAGCAGCAACACTCAACAGAAACTAACGATCACACACTCATCGTTAATCATGTAGACTGTAGGCTGTAAATGTAAAAATGTGTCACAGGCTAGAGGATAAGGATCTAATTCTGATACTCATCCTATTAAAGTTTCCAGTAATTCAAGGTACATTTTAGCATCACTTATGTTAGTTCAGCCACCATCGAACACTGTGAAACACTGCTGTTCAGAACAGAGGCAAAGTCCTGCTTCCTTGATGAGGAGAAATAATGATATAATGGGAAGGCAAAAGCGAGGCAGGATAAAGGCATAACAAATCACTGTAACAACCACACAAAACCCTTTAGTCTGTAGAATATAATGGCTCAGGCCATTATAACTGAAACATATAGTCAAATAATGGCTGTGTGTATTTTCAGGGAGAAAAAGGTAGGAAGAGAAAAACAAGTGTAAGCTGCCGAGTATAGAAGAGCATTCTTTCTATTTGCTCTACATGAAATGCTGCCTGAAAGGACTAGCTTTTATCCTTTATCACAAAATGTTCCCCATTATAATGTTAGGTCCTTGGGTCTGACACTAAAGCAATGCAACACACAAAAATGTTGAATCTTGAACAAGAAATACGCAAGTGCCATAATAAAATACATTTGAAACTGTCTCATGAAGTGCCACATGAGGCCAACACTAATTAGCAGCCTACACCTTTCACAGTATCACACCTTCCAACCGGAGCTGAGCCATCTCTTTTAGTCCAAGCTTGTCATCTTGTCGTATGTGGAATATTTGATAATTTAATTAGCTCATATATATTTTAAAAGCTATTTTTTTATGTTAACGTGGTTACATATATAAAACAATAATTTGTAGAGTTTTTATGATAAGCGATATGAAAATGATTCTTCTCTGATGTTTAATCTTTACAAGCCGGACATTATTTAATACCTTTTTTCTCATCTTCAATCATATATTAACCAATACATTATCATAAATAAAATACATATTTACCTTTATCATATCCTTCACTTCGGTTTTTCTAACCTGCACATTCATTGTCCACTTTTAAATTCCTCTTTCCTCCTAACCTTTACACCTTACATTGTTAAGACTGAGCCACATGTCAGAGACTTTTGTTCGGTTTTAACAAGGCACCACTTTGTCCACCGGGCTTATTCTCCAGTAGGTCAAATCCAACCTGATGCCACGGCCACTTAATGAGGTTACCGGGTGTCAATAGATGAGATGTTGAAATGCAACTATACGGCACTGATCATCAAAACCAGTGCGTGTTTGTGTGTGTGTTGTTGTGTGTGTGGTTGTGTATGTGTGTGTGAGTGTGTGCGCACAACAACCAACTGACCAACCCAGATTCATCCATATTGGACCAGCTTTAAATATTCATACACCCACTCCATGCTCATCACTGTAAAGGGCAAAGTACATATTGCTAGTGAATTATATATCCATTGAAAAGGTCATCTACCTCGACACCTATCTTTTGATGAGTTATGGGACACTTTGAATGAAGAGGTTTGCTTGATTCCGCTCTGCAAACTTGATGTAAGCTTGCACATCCGTGTTGTGTTAGCACGAAGTTGAGACAACCGGGACCTGAGAAGTCTGATTGGTTTCAGATGTGACATACGTCTTCATCCTGTCTGCTCAGCTCCGCCCTTCAATGTGAACAGAGGATGTTACTTTTTTTACTCATCCTCCTCTATCTCCTCTGTGAATATCCATCCATCCATCTCTCCCTCTCTCGGTCTCTCTCTGTCAGCCCACTTGTCTGTGTCCTGCCTGTCCCTGCAGTGATCTCTCCCCAGGATGTGTCTTATTCTCAGCTCTCTTTGACAAGACATTGATCAACACCACACATATCAGTCTGACAATACACACACGCACATATACACAAACGCACGCACGCACGCACGCACGCACACACACACACACACACACACACACACACACACACACACACACACACACACACACACACACACACACACACACACACACACATACACACACACACACACACACAAATGAATGCTGAGAACACACCATAGTCAGATATAACAGACTTAAAAGGACCAGATTGACATTTTTAGAGGGAAAAAAACCTCATTCCCTTTCTATGTAACCAGACCTAAGGTGGACCACAAGTAGCATGGAAATGGTAATTTAGCATTTCCTTAATCTGTAAATCATTTTGTCAAGGAAAAATATGCATTCATACATTATTAACAATATTCTATAAATGCATATTTTCATGACACTTGTGGTCGCCAATAGGCAGCAGCCTATAAGCTTAGCTTAATAGTTTAGCTCACACCTCAAAATGATACATTATTTTCTAGGTGGTGGATTTTGTGTCCTTGGGACAGAGTTAAGTAAGCTGTTTCCCTTTGGTACCGGTCTTTATGCTAAGCTAGGCTAACAGCTGCTGGGTCCAGTTTACTGCATGTAAAGATGGCTGATATCTCAGCTCCCCAAAAGTGAGGCCAAAGCATCTTGATCGCTGCCTCGTCCATGATAATGAAATAGACGTGGACCAAACTAAAATATAAAATTAAATGTCAAAATAAAATTTCCTTGAAGATGGTTTCTGTCACTGTAAATTGATTTATGTAGCTATGCTGTAAAAACTGTATGGATTGACAGCTGAGACTGACTCGTTATTGGTCGAGTGCATGTGTCGACGGGACTTTGCAACCGTGGCTCCGCTACTTTCCAGACTCTAGTTCATTCTGCTCTCAGAGTACTATTCACAGAAAGAAAAAAGCACAGTGCATTGAAACTGAGGGGTAAAGATCAGCACTGAATTGGGTTAAATAATTTAGTTGATGGAAAAGATAATTAATGGGGAGTCAATAGACAGTGTGGACGGTTAAAGTATAAAGTCTGTCCGTGCGTGAGTGTGTGTGGGTGCGTGAGTGTGCGTTAAGAAGGGGCACAGGTGGGGGGGAGAAGATCTCATCTAAAAGCTATGAAAAATTTAACAGCAGGAGTAGACAGGAATGACAATGTCTATGAAGGCACGCAACAAACCAAGTCCCCCAATTATATCTGACATTTAACTGTCTGTCCTCTTTACTCTGCACTTTATGCACATCCTGCCAAGTCAATGAATTGACGAATAACTACGTTTATGGACTTTACCAGTCACATAAAAGATCTTTTGTGTTGTAATGTTTGTATTTGGAGCATAGCAGCCATCAAAATGCAGATTCCAGTGAAAGAAACAGATGAAAATCGTATCTTATCACATTTGATAAGATAAGTAAAGACATTTATAGGATTTCCCTTGTTTCCCCATGAACTGCATTAAGAATCTGTGTACTTTGATGCAGATTTCATCAGTATTTGATTGATCGCGCAGCCTTGGTTGAGATGTGCTTTCAAGATTTATTATTTTAATAAAATATTAATTTTCTCAGTCATTTTTCAAACCAAAATGCCAAATTTACAGTTTCCAGCCTCTTGTATGCAAGGTTTTTCTGTTTGTTTTGGACTACTGGACACTAATACAAGCAATTACTAGTTGTCCCTGTTGGCTGTTACCTGATGAGAATTTTGGCATTGTTTTTCTTACAGTTAAAAAACTAAAAGGTTGATCAATGCATCAACCAGAATAACTTATTAATCAAACAGTCATTAGTTAAAGCCCTATTTCGTCATCTGAATCTGGGTAAAAATCTGAACATAATACACATTGTCATAGACAATATTGATACAACTCATACAAGCATGGTAATGAAATATGCCAGAAGTTTTTTATACATTTAGTAGTTCATAAAAAATAGTCGCTTATGAAATCTGACTATGCTAAGACAGTAAATTTGACCTGCACCAAATATTCCTTGGCCCAAAATCTTACGCTGGTGTGAAGTTAAATGGCTGGTGTTCCCTGGTGACATTTTTAAAGATGGCACTATGCTTGGGACTTCTTTGCATTGTTGCATTGCAGATAAACAATCAGATAAACTGCATATAATGATGGACAACATGCCTGATAGGACCAAAAAGTCTGCCCTTTAATGGCTGGCTACAACATAGATCATAAGCCTCCTCCATGTTAGTAAATGGGACATTGGACCAATTTAAATGTCAGAGAAGACTTTAAATATATTTATTTCCAAGATAATTTAACCATTTTAGCTTGTTTAGGTGGTTCCAGTAAGTTTGGTTTAAATTATTGATTTAATGCTATAAAAATGGGATGAAACATCATGATTGGCAGCAGCGACCAACTTTCAATTGGTTGAGTGTGTGCCTGAGCAGGACCTCGGTATCAAGGCTTCACACCACGATCACTACTGTGTAGACTCTGGCTCCAAAAAACATCGAAGGTGCAAAATGCCAAATTCATTTGAAACAACGTGAGGTGGATCTATGAATGCGTCATCCATCTTTATGTACAGACTTTGGGTGAGAAAGGCAACAGGGCCTCAAGTGACTCCTACTGACTGGCCAAGATATAGCATAACCTTCATCTAAAACACACAGCAAGGGGGCGCTATGGTTAACTGATGGATAAGACTCATGTAAAGTTATCTCAACATTAAAGGTTCTGTTTAAAATCTGCACTGTCACATAAAAACTAAATCCCCCAAAAGAAATATAATTCATGTTACGCACACTGAGTAACAAACTAAAACTGGGATTTTTTACCACAGAATTTGATCATAATCAGCTTCTTCTCTTCCATATCCTTACTGTATAGTCTTTTTAGGATGGAGCTTCAGCAAAGCGTATTAGTGCAGCAGCCCAGCAGGGTGATGGTCTGCTCAGCAGCATGTTGCTGTCAGTTCATGTACCGTGTAAATTATGTACAGACAAACCACCGATGTTCCATCAAGCACTCGGTTCAGTTTGACTTGGCTTGGAACAATGCAAAGCATGTTATTCCCCCTTCTTCCCAAGTAATCCCCAGGATATCACTCTTCTATCCTGCAGCACACATGTCAGAATCACAGTTCCTCAACAGAGTGAGGGCTTAGTACCTCAAGCTTGTCATACTTCTCCAGATGGTAGTGTTCAAGGCTATTTCCAAGGCATTTATACTTGTTTATTTATTAGTGTTAAAGTCAGAGTTCCTTGGAGGACAGTAGCCAGCTGCTGCATTTTAGCTTGTGTTCCATGGAGACTTGGAGGATGTTATCCACTTGATCGCTTGGCTGTCAATCTCTCCCATTCTCTCCCGCTCCCTTGTTTACAAGTTGTAAAATTAATTACAGTGCTGGTTTTCAATGTAAAACACTTCTTATTCCTTAGTTGTTTCTAATTTCATCGTGTATTTGTATATTCTTGGTTGTCTTCATGCTGAGTGGTGATAGCACTCTAAACGGAAGTTGAGATACAGTAGCTTCCGCCTTATTCCGTTTAAACAACCTTTTATTTCCAGGGCCATTCCAAGTCTTCAACCTCACTTTCATGTACCTTGTGCATAGTCGCCTTGTAGCAGAAAAAGCAAGAATGCAGGAGAACTTAACATACAAAGTCTCAGAGTTATTTTTTATCATGTTTGTTGACTTTTCTAAGGATAATCTATATTGTCGGTCCAAAGTTAGTCTGGAACCTGAATATCAGGTGAGTGTAGCCTTTCTTCCTTTATGGCAGATTTCCATCCACCATGAGACTTTCTGAGCCAATCACAAACATTTATCTAAAATGGGACGGGTTTAATATGATGACTGACAGAGAAGCACTGCAGAAAGATTTTCATTAACAACCAAATTGGCTGTTGCTGTTATCAAAACAGAACTTAACGAACTGGATAATATATGTTTACTAAAAGAAGAACAAACAACTGTAGGCCATGGCTTCCAGACATTTTTCTGTTTTGTTCTGTTTTTGTTTTGTTTGTGTTGTCGATACAACAACTATGTGGACTTAAATAATAATCACATCCAACCAAGCCAAGCATATACATATGGATGTATTCCCATGCTACAGATGATACTTTACAGATTAAATAGGGAGAGAGTAGTAGCACAATTAAAATAAAATATGTCCATGCTACTAAGGGGTCTGCTGAACCTGGATATACAGTGACCGCTAATAAGGGTTGAGTTAAGAATGAAATCAAACACACCTGTTACAATATGGTGATTTGATTGGTCATCATCATGCCTGGAATTCTATTGGTTCGGGGGATTTTGACAAGGTCTTTTTACAGAAATCCAACAGCAAATCAAACTTTCATATAATCAACATTAGTAAATTATTAATATTTCTTAAATCTAACATATTATCACAGTCTTTACTACTATAAAATATCTTAATAATTGTGTTTAATTTAGATGACTACCTTTTATCCAGTGTGGGTTATGTTGTACCGAGTTAAATTATTGAATTGCGGCTGTCACTGTATCCACTGTATAAAGAGATACTGGTAAACCGTACTCGAGAGTTTCACGTCATTGTTGGTTAAGAGAGACACTTAAGACCCACATCACACCCACACTCACCTGTCCGTTCTTCTTCAGGTCAGCCCACATGCTCGTACCATCACCACCTCTCATCAGGACATGGTATGTGAAGTAGTAGATACCTGGCAGAGGGCAGGTGAACTTGCCGGTGCTTGGCTCATAGTAGTTCCCTACATTGGTCACCACGTCATCAAACTTTAGTATCTCACTTCCTTCGTGTTGCTTTCGGAGGCCTGCATAGAAGGCTATTTTGGGGCTGTAGAATGAGGGGCCATAGCCACCGGGCCCGGGCCCTGGTGGACCAGGTGGGCCAGGCTTGCCAGGCTCTCCAGGGGGCCCCTTAGGACCTGGAGGGCCAGGAAGTCCAGGGGTCCCTCTGAACCCTTGTTTTCCCCTGCGGTTTGAGAAGTCTGGCGGCTGAGGGGAGACGGCTGTCAGCTCTCCCTGTGGGGGGGTGAAAGTGTCACAAACCATCCTACAGCTCCCGAGCATCTCGTATTGCGTGACCCCTCCTCCGGACCCTCCCCCTTTGGTGGTGTGGACCAAAAGGGGAATGGCCACCAGCAGAACCAGGACCATGGCCACACCGACTCCAGCCCCGATGACACGTTTCTTGCGGCTGAGCCGGGAGGCGGCCAG
The DNA here is from genome assembly GCA_038501795.1 of Pseudopleuronectes americanus. Taxonomy (NCBI): domain Eukaryota; kingdom Metazoa; phylum Chordata; class Actinopteri; order Pleuronectiformes; family Pleuronectidae; genus Pseudopleuronectes; species Pseudopleuronectes americanus. The sequence continues at coordinate 13,922,900 of CM076717.1, read as the reverse complement.
CGTAAGAAAATCCTCCTCCCCCTTCGCTGGAATGGTTGTGCCGGCCAGGCTGAACGCTGGGTAGAAAGCAACTTGTGTGAAAGTTGAGGGCAGATAAAGGACAGAGGGACTACTCTAGGATTAGGGCAGGCACCTCTCAGACAGAAGCAGGAGAAAAATCAACAGTCTGAGGAAAAATTACAAATTCAATTTTCCATTTCTTGACGTTCCGGGCATCTATTCGTATTTTTTTTATCTTTCAGCTTCCTCTGGCTCAATGCGTCTGAAGGCTTTCAACCTATCTAAAGATAATACATCACTCTGCAAGAAACATATATTTAAACTTATTGATCAAACATATGCATCGCGATTGAAATGTTAAGGTTTTGGCAGATTTTTTTCTTTCCAGCTCTGTGATTGTGGAAGCTCACAGTTGCTCAGGCAGGGAGCTGTCAGGTGGGGTCTACAGTATTCCCACTGGAGTTCATCTCACCCACCACATACGAGTACAGGTGCTTTACTTGTCTGTCCAGGAACGAGACGAGGAGAACGGGGAAACTGCTAAATCCCTGCTTTGTCTTTCTTCCTCCCTGTTTCTGTTGATGGGCTCACGGCGCTCTGTACATCCGGCGTTTAGGAAGAGCCAGGATTTTATTTTAGCTCAGCCATCTACTCCTCCATTCAGAGTAAAGATTTGTTACAGGTCATTAAAAAGGGGCAAATTCTGAAGAAAGGGTCAGGCCAAATTGCACTGAATTTAGGAAACTCTTGTTTTAAAGGCAGCTTGGATGAGGCAGAACACATTTTATTGGAGCATCACCGTAAATCTTCCAGTTTCTTGCCATCTGCATGGAAAAAGACAAAGCACAATTACATTTCAATAATCAGTTGTGGACAAATAAACCCAAATCACTTTGCTCTAGCCCATATTAAATTTAAATTTAAAACGTAGATGAAATTAAATATATAAAGACATTTAATGTGTAATAATGCATATTTAGATTTGTTTTTGCAATTTAAAATACTGGGGGGAAATGTAGCAGACAACAGATAGATTTTTCAAATTTACTTTTTAATTAAACTTGTTTTTATTTATGGAGGTAACAAAATGGGAAACCTAAAAATACAATCATCACAAGAACTGCTGGATCTCGATATTATAATAGGCAAAAATTCCATATGCTTTGTTTTAAATCAAAAATAATACATTTGAATTATAAAGATGGACATGAAGTGATTATCTTAGAAATAAATGTTATTTTAAACACTCACCCAGATTTAATCAGAGCAAGTAATGATATGATAAGCAAACTTTTAAAGAAAACCGTGCAAAAACAAATCAACTTACCAATATTTCTCTCACTTTCCTTTCCTCCTTTCTACCCCAGTGTTCAGGCTCTTTTCATGCCGCGGGTTCAGAGACGCTGCAGGAAAACTGCTCCAACACCGGGATGAAATTCTCCACAGTCGGAACCGGACGCGGCGGAACAATTCGCACAGATATTTCAACCTGTCGTCCCGGACTCCTGCGTGGTGGTCGGACAGGACTCTCCAAAAATCCCCCGGAGCGGTCCGAGCACACGCCGAAGGTTCTTCTTCTTTCCTTCTTTTTTCTTTGAAAAAACAGTGATCTGCTATAACTCAAAGTGTCCTGATGCTCCTTCAGGTGAAATCACATATTCCGATGATTGACTTTCACAGACTTCCGACGTGTAAACATCCCGCGGAGGAGCGACTTTACTCGGAGAGCAACAGTTCACTCACTTGTTGTAATTTCCATCTCCTCTCTCTCCTCAGTATCTGCCTACTGCTGCTGCTCCCCCCGCCCTCCGCACACACACACACACACACACACACACACACACACACACACACACACACACACACACACACACACACACACACACACACACACACACACACACACACACACGCACACACACGTAGACACACTCGCTCACACTTGTCGCTGTATAGCTGTTAGGCATTTCCTAACCTTAACCATCATCCGACTCTTAACCCCTAAGCAACCTTTTGAGTTTGTTAGGACCAGCAAAAAATAACCTCACGAGGTCATCGAGGGCATCGAGATCATTTGATGCTTTCTAACCTTAGAAATAATCCTGAGCTAGTGTTGGGCACCAAAATCTGGAACCAATGATGTTCTGTATTAAGCACTGGAACTGTTTTTTAGTGTTTAATTATTGTAGATGGTTGAAGTATTAGTTATTATGTGTTTTTATATTGATGTTTGTACTTATTTAAATTTAGATTAAGTTAAATTTGCCTGAGCAATAAATAAAGGAGTTCTTAATGTCGGCTGTCATTGAGAAAAAAGTATTGGTTCTATCATCGTTTAGGCACAAGGACCATTTTAAAAGTATCAAAGTAGTGGTATCAGAAAAAAAATAGAAAAAACATACCCAGATAATTGGAAATTAGGCCTCCCCAAAATGTAGGGGCTGTGCTCAAAATTGTCCTCACAAAGATTTAAGTACAATATCACACCAATTTTAAGCCTAATACGTAATGGTTCAGTCAGTGCTTACACTCTTAAAGGTCCTATGGAGGTATCAATAATGAGTATAGGCTGCAAACAGACACACACACATTAACACATACTTTCAGATCCACCACCATCCCATCCAGCCATGTGACCTTTTCACAAATCAAATGACTACATCTGTTAACAATTTAATCAGAGTGTGTAGTTTTTTTCAAATAATAAAGATTTGTTTGCATCACATTTAGACTCCACAACAAAAAGAATCACTGTGATAATGGGACTGTCATGCTCGGTGCTGGATTTACAGCCTCCTCATCTGACCTTAAACGCATCAATTAATGCCGTAGTCTTAAATAATTCCAAGATAATTTCTTTAACTTGTTTGTCCTGGGTTTTCTGGCGAGATTTTCTTTCTTTAATTTTCTTGGGAAATGATCATCGACGCCCTCCTTCATGGGGACAACACTCCACCCATCATTTGCAGAGCTGTGTTGGGGAGCACAACAGGTGTGGATGTGTGTGAGCACAGAACACGGGCTGCCGATGTGAGACTGACACACATCACGCCAGATAGCGAAGAGAAAAGGAGAAGGTGAAAGGAGGAGGGTGGCGTTCCTGGGGTTTTGTTGTCAATGTCTGTGTTTCTGTAGCTTTCAGACCTCGTTAGAGATGAAAGATGTATCGCTGCTGACAACCCCCACCTCCTGATCCTGTTCCCTTACTTTTCCATCCCTTTTCTCTCTCCCTTACTTCCTATTTATCACATTGTTTTTACATGTAGGCCAGGGAGGGCATTCTTTTCATGTGGTTTATTTTTTTCTGTTTCAAAAATACAGTTTCCTGAAATGCCCGGTGGCTATTTCTGCTAATGCTTCTCACATTGTGGGTTGGTTATGGGGCATTTGCCCGGGAAGCATTTAGGCAGCAGCCGGTCCTCTGAGGCACAAGTGCACTTGTATGTGCTGTCAGTTCAGCTCCTTATTCATTCTTCTCCCAACTTTACTGAGCAGGCGAGTGTAGCAGATATTGAATATGGATCAATAGATCACTCCCCAGGATGCATACTGTCAGCCGACTGAGCCCTCAGGCAGATGCCAAGCCTCTGGTTACATTTGCATTTGGAGATAGAAAATAACTAGTGCTTGTCAGAAAGTGGGGAAACTGTGTGGTCTTTACACTTTTTGAAAAATTGACAAATAGAAGCTATAAAATGTTCTGTTTTAGTGAGTACGTGTCTTTACAGTATCCGCTCTCCTTGCATCCTCTTCTGTTTGCACGCCTGCTTGGCTGTGCTTTTTTTATGTGCCTTAATGGCATGTGTGTGAGTGCCTACATGCATACATATGTGAACACATACACATGTAATTTACATGTGGGCTCTGACACACTGGTGACACACTCAGGGGCTCCCTGCATTTAAATTCTTATTGCAACGAAGGGAGGACAATTTAGAGAAGGAGGTTTTTAGAGCCCTATGAAATATTAACTAAGCCGATGAATATATAAGCTGTGAAGCGATAATATCTGTCTCTGACGCTGTTGCCTCGTGATATATGATACCATGTTCATGTCTGTGCAATACCATCGTCTGCTGTGTTAAATTAAAGCTCAGGTTTACGCAAAGAAACTGCTCGAGCATGTACATCGTAAAATTTCATCCAACAAATTATAATTTCATCATTGTTTTTTTTAAATCATTCTACATCTCCTTTCTTGTGCTCAAGTCTGATATTTGTCTTCTCTTTTGTGACCTTCAGGTGCTTGAGCTATGGAGTTATATAAAAGCTTTACAGGAAGGATTGAATCCCAGGGAGCGGCTGGTGAGGTTGCAGGGCACGGCTCTCTGTTAACACAAGGCACAGACCAACCCCACCACGAGCAAATCTGGAGAAAGTGGTAGAACAAAGGAGATTTTTCAACATGCATTAAATGTGTCTCAATTATAATTTCAATGAACAGAGATTGAAAAAGAGTATAGTAGAATGACATTACATTTATTTTGAAAGGGGAAATAGACTTTGGTGCTTAGATCCCATATAATGCCATGGAAGCAGTCCCATGGATTAGGTGCTGTGAATATAAAGGAGAGCCCCACCTTGCCAGTGTCTATAGACCCTGGTGGTGATGATGAAGTGAGCACAAAGTTGGGATGTCTGATGAAGGGTCTCTGGTTGGACGGTTTGAAGTGGGATGTCCCGCAACCCAGGGTCGAGGGGGAGCAGGGGTGGAGGTGGGGTCAAACGCTGATCTCACTAAACGACTGGAGGGACAGAGAACATCGTAAATGTTCACATCTTACATGTGAGATAATGAGGTTTAGACAGTTCTGTTCATACATCCCAAAAACAACAAACGATATCCTTAACCCTGAGGCCGTGTTGTTGGCAGATAAAATAAGATCATATAAGTAGGCTCGAGATCAGGTCTCTAAGGTTATTGCTCGCAAAAGTCAAAGCATATAACACAACATAATGCTATTTTCAGACTTCATAGTGGCATGATAGTGACATTTAGCATTCCCACCATATGATCTGTTGTGTCCAATAGGATCCAGTGATACCTCAAATTTTTAACTATGCATGACTTAATTTTCTGGTGGCTTCTTCATTGCAAACACTCAACATGTAACATATGATGGGGAATTCATTTTCTCATCAATATAAACTTCAGCTTGTCTCTCTAGGCAAGGCAAGGGAAATGTATTTGTGTAGTACATTATCGTACACAGAGGTGATTTAATGTGCTTTACATAAATACAGGACAGATAAAAGCACATATCTGGAGCACAGTCTAAAGCATCAAAACAGTTTTGTTTCTTTTGGAAATGTCTTAGAAAAGACATTTGACTTTTTTGTTGACCTTAACCTTTGATCAGTCAACTCCAAAAGTTAATCATCTGCCGATACTCTACCAAATACTATTCCCACCAGGTTTGTTAAAAATCCTTCCTTACATTTTTGAGTTATTTAACACAGACACAGAAGTAACTAAGCTGGCAGTCAAGGGAAAATCTTTAACCTTTAACATGGAAAGGCAACAGAGGCGTGAATTCTCTTCCAAAGCAACAAAGTAATAGATACACAAAACAAAGAAACTACAAAAGTAGAAATATTAATATCATGAACAATAATAAAACTATAAACTTTTTTAGACTGGTTTTCAAAACATCCCTGAATGTGGAGACATTCTATCAAACAGAGGACCCAACTATTCATTATCCCCCAAAATGGGAATATATTTAATATATATCAATGAAATATACCACTTTATGTAAATGTTATATTTTGTGCCGCAAAATTATATTATTCAAGCTTTTATACAGATTATAGCTGCATTTCAGTCTTCCTCAGTCTTAAGATACTTTATATTAGTTATCATCACAAAACATGCATGACACTTTGTTGGCATGGAAACAGAAAAATGTACGAGACCCTTGGAATTATGATTATTTATTACAGTCTTTAATTCATTGTTCACATAATAGGATGCATATTTGTGTCAATGTTCTTTTTCTATGGTGTAGAATTGTTCCTAAAGTAAAAAATTTAAGGCAATTCGATATTACTTAGTGGAAAAACTTGAATGCGCATCATTGTCTTCAGGTTAAACTGTTCAGTTATTTAACAGCACTTCTGGGGCTGGTGGGAATTCTGTGTCTTGCTGGAGAACCCCTGCACAGCAGTTTGGCCTCAGGTCCATATGTTACTGTTTCACTTTGGATGCTCACTCATACAAACCAGTTCTGTGTAGGAATGACTCCTCCCTGCTGATACACTGTGGTTAGATAGATAAGGCCAGACAAAAGTGATTTACCAGCAGAACAGGCATTCACTCTATTCCAAACTATCAATAGAACCCATAGGGGCATGAACAGAAAGCCAGCAGATGATCAGAGAGGTTACCATGGTATTAACCAGCTCGTTCAAGGTGGAGGTGCTATCAACACAGCGAGACACAAACTTAAGCCATGTAAGTGTCGGTGGAAAGGGCTTAACCCGACCTGCAATCTCACAGGTCAGAGAGAAAGTGAGAAGGAGAGCAGACGAGCCTGAGGAGGATGGGGTACAGAGAGGCAGCTTGCAGGTAATGGAAATGTAGGGGTCATAGCATCCCATTGCCAGTGTATGGACTCTACTCCAACATGCTCAGGGTGAGCCTTCATTGTGTTTTTCTACACATCGGAAAGAGTAATTTCAACATTTCTGCATGACTTGGCAACCTTCCTGACCAGGAATATTATAAAAAATGCGACCTATGTTTACATTTAGGTGGAAATAATCTATTGTGGTCATTATATATCTTATGTGTGTCAGGAAAGAGGCATTATTACTGAAAAACCACAGAATGAAGATTATGCTGCAGGCTAACAAATCACAGACCTACAGCATTAAGAGGTTTTATGTTACCTCCCCTTATTCCTCTTGTTCCCTTACTAGCAGTACTTACCATACTTACTTCCAATGTCATTGCAAAAAAACACACGCCATAAATCGGGACTAATTCATCTTATCTATAAAGACCGTCATCCTGGTCATGCAAGTGCAGTTGCCCATGTACACACGTGGTAGTCCTGGAGTGTAGTTAAACTGAAATCTACAGCTTTACCAACTGTTTATACGTTTACATTCATCTATTTACTGTAACCTTAGATGAAGTAGCTGTGTGGCTGCCTGCAGTAAACCCTGTCTCCTCCATGTTAGCAGATGGAACCAAAGTCTCAATGTTGGTTTCTGTAATTTTGGACAATTTTATTCAAGTTTTCCTTTTTCCAATGAGTTTGTGTCTTTATCTTAATTAGTTATTTAATCCTATGAAAACAGAGTAAAATGTCTTGATTGTCAAGTGAGACTGACTCATGAATGGTCGAGAGCGTGTATTGGTGGAACCTCAGTACAGTGGCTCCACACCAGGTTCACGACTGTACAGACTGTTCCTCCAAATGGTTTCAATAGTGCAAGAGTGTGGCTTCCATTTCCCGGATATTTCGACGTCGTACAACGAGAGGAAGTGGAGACGCGTCATCCATCTTTATAAACAGTCTATGATTGTTATCGTCCAGCAATCACTGGAGGAAGTGAAACCTAAAGCCTATCTTTATTTTTTATCAGTGTAATGTGTGTCTTTGTTTTAAATGTTCTCTTATTGGCCATGTCTGCAACATTCAAGCATTATGAGACTATATGCACTTCCTCACCCACTTAAAGTTTCACTTTAGTGTCAGGCCTTCAATTTAAGGTTAAGAGCAGTACTATGATTATTATGATTAGGTTTTTGGTCAGGGTCAAGTGTTGAGGAAAGTTTCTTCCTGGGACCTGAGTGCAGCTGTGAACATGTTGCCCGTAAGAACCACAGAGGTAAACATGTGTGTCTGTGCCTGAACCACTGTCCTCTTGTGCACCTCTGTTTGTGTGCACATCTGATTATGGGCCGTGATTGCGAGTGACAGTGTGCAGATTGAGTTGCACAGCCGCTCTAATTCGCTCTATTAATGAGTTGCGCTCCACAGTGCCGCACAGGACCCCATCTATTAATCACAATTTGTCATCTGTCTCGTGGCCCCCCGCCCCTCCCCTCTCACACCCCCATCCTCCCCTCCAAACCACGCCATCCCTCCTCTACCTGTCCCTCACCTCCCGGCTCCTGATGCCACGTAGTCCCTTCATCTCCTCCCGACTCACTTCTCCACACATTCGCCACAGAACCAACACTCGCCTCTTTTCTCTGCGCGTCGTTCAGTTCTCTGCACCTGTTCCCTCTTCTGCCGTTCTCACGTGCGTCTCCATCTTCAGCTCTCGCACTCCTTTTTCTCCCCTCCCTCTTGCACTCATGTCTTGCTCTCCTTCCACTGCATGGTCAAGCATACTGAGTGGGCTTTTTTTTTCTCCCTGAAATCCACATTTTAATTCCGCAAGCACTCCAAGGTTAAGTAAGCCCGCTCACACCGGTAAATAATGATTTATCACTCCAATTCATATCCGTATGGGTACTCTCTGATTAGATATTTTGTCACAGACATATGGCTGTTTGTTAAAATTGAGAAAAGACTCAAAAGGCCTGCTCCTCACTTCCCTTGTCTTCCTCTTCTCCTGACACATCAGTGATGTTTGTTCTTGCATTTGTTAGATTTGTTGTTTGGACGATGTTAGATAGCTTACACAGTGTGTGAAAACCAGGAGCTGTGATATCTTTACAGAGACATGTATGGAAGCTGAGTTAAATTCTTCCTGGACAGAGAGAGGAGCAGAATGAGAATACAATGCACAGTTCATTACTCGTGGATCAAAAGTAGCTGCTGAATCCCCACTTGGCTACTGTGTCAAAAATCCTCAACCCCAGACTGAACATTAATTAAAGCTCTTGTCCGTCCCAACATCCTGCTGCTCCCGCCAGGAAATCTGTGTTCCGAGTCTCTCCAGTATGGGCGAGACTGCACAAGACACACACACATACACACACACACACACACACACACACACACATGAGGAGACTGGAACAGATGTAAAATATAAATGTCCAGAATCAAAATGAATACTTCTGACAAAATAGTCGGTTTTGTTCCTTCGGCTTACATCTTGATCAACCCAGCTGTTTTTTTTGATGCACAAGTCAGCTTTCTGGAAGAGCTTAATTCTCAACACTTACTTTTTTCTTGTGTCTGTAAAAACCCTGATAGAGATTGAGTGGTCCCAATTCTCTTCATTTTTTGATGAGCAAAAATCTGTATGCAAGAAATTCGTGAACCATAGATTATTAATTATTGTGTCCTTCACCTTTATTCATTCCCATCTTTGAAATAATTACTAAAACAGTTGAACTGATTAAATAACACCTGATGGCACAGATGCGAAAACCATAATTATATTGGAGTAACTACTGTTTATAAAATTAGAAAGACAGTTCCACTGGAGGTTTGTACAGATGTGTGAATGAACTTTATGTGTTTGCAGATGTAGGTGTCAGTTGGAAGTAGGAACGGCTATATTGAAAGTCTGTATGAAGACAGGTTTTTTTGTGAGGGAAGCTTTTTTCTGTTGTTTAAGCAACATTAGAACCTTCTTCAACAAATGAAGATAATGGAAGTAATGACTTGGATACCTAAAATCAACACATGACAACAATAAATACAACATTTTAATTGCTCTCACCGAAACTTCCCTAAAGGAAAACTGAGTAAAGGAAACAATAAGACAAGGGCTGTGTCAGCTCTCACTCCCTAATCAGTTATATTGCTGTCCAAATTTTAAGCGATAGTGTTTATACCCTATATAGTGAACTTATTTTATTCCATTTAGCTATTTTGTCATCTCCGACTACAGATCTATGATACCAACATTGATATTGTATGTTTGAATTGTGCGAAAACAATAATGCTAACAATAATAACTGGTGTAGAGAAAATGACCAAGACAATGTATTCAACTGACTTTGGGGATTGTCGGAGTTTTTGCCCCAGTGAACTTACCATGGGCTAAAAGGATATATAGCTCCTATGGGATGAACTGCTTTGACTTTTTCTTCGTATATAAATGTCTCACTCAGGATGAAAGTAACTGTCATGATTCCTTAATTTCTTCTTACATTTCCCTCTAGTACCATCATCAAAATGTTAACTTTTGTTTATCACCAAATACCGTTCTAATTATGGGATGGGGATGGCATCCAATCAGTCTCAGCTGAACGTTATGTTCTTTTTGTATCCCTCTATGTAATGACTTATTACTTAGAAAATAATAATTTTTAAATTATTCCATAATTTGGGCAATTTTATGAGATAGAATCACAATGTCTTGTTTAAAAGGTCGTTGTAGGTAAATTGTTGCCATATGGTATCAATGTGCAATCATGTAAAATACCACACAAACAAACTTAGGAGCCTTCAGGTTAGTGGAACATTCTGAAACTACCTCAGATACCTTCTCCTTACCCACTTCCTCTTGGTTGGAGCATTTAAGGGGCGTGTCCGCCACATTAAGTGCCATCATAAACGGATTGAGTGGAGTTTTAAAACCCTTCAACACTGATGCTGATTTACTGACCATTATATTTAGGATCAGATATAATCCTCGTCTCGAAAATGTTCATTTGATTGTAAAGTGTAGTGTATTTACAGGGATTGTTGCAGTAGAGGGATACGTTAGCATGCTAACATGCTAAACTAAGATGCTGGACATGGTACACATTGCTGAAAGAATGTTAGCATTGTCATCGTTACCATGCTTTCCAAGCTTGCATTAGTTTAATGTGGACGGACTCCTACAATTTTCTTTACTATATTCTACTGGACTGTTTTCCCTGTTACATTTTGGTGGCAACATAATAAATTGCTGTTATCTTAACTTGAAAAATTCAACACAATCAGAGTTTTTATGACAACTGAAGGCTACCACAGGTTCTCTTCCATGTTTAGAAGGGGAGGGGGAGGTGAGGGCTATTCAGCTGCAACATACAACATCACTACTAGATCTTACTAAATTCTACACATTGAACCTTTAAATATTAAACTAAACAATAATCTTTCTAACCTTGACTGAATATTGATACCTAAATATAAGCAACGTGACCATCTGTGATATGGATGAACTGCTTTGACATTTTCTTCGGATATAAATGTCTTACCAATTATGCAAATCATCAACATACATAATTCAGTCACAATTACGTTTCCTACCATACCTATTTGCTGCTGGAAATTAATTGTATATAAATGTTATATCTAGGATGCAGAGTTACTGATGACAGATTCACAGAGCTGCCTGCATGGCTGTTGACTTTTATGGACAAATATTTACAAGGGTCACATTCATGTATATTACATCCCAGATAATTTTCTATGATTCATCCGCACAGCAAGCCTTGCACTGTAATACGCCCAGCTATGCAGTACATAGATTTAGATTTAGATACTTATAATATGATGTCCAGAGTCAGTGATACCACCAGCCAGTAGCTCGTTGTTGCTATGGAAATGCCTAGGCTTTGGTTATGAAACCTAAAAATATATATTTTGAAAACCATCCCTCCATATGTATATATTGCTTATCCTTTTAGGAGACAAACCCAGCTGACCTTGGGAGAAAGGAGAGGTACACCAGCCCATAGAAAATCATATAGTGCAATTTTAGTCCAATTATAGTTTTTAAAAGAATATTTTTTGTATCAATTTTTAGAAAACATATAAGTGGTTCACCTGGTAAGAGTGTTTGAGTGGTCAGGGGTTGCTTTGTAAGAGGGTCATGTATCTGGCCAGTGTACTTAAGTTTAGCACAATGTAAACCACTGTAAAAGCCAGTGGAGATGGAAAAACTGGCCATTACCGAGATGTTGCGGACAAGATAAGGATCACGAACAAGATGACTTTAAGGACCAGTGGGATGATTGCCACATTAAAGAGCAGGTGCCCTCACCATGTGACCTGTTACGGCACACAGAAGAGTACCTTCACTTCACATGAGCTAATGGCCCAGACACGATTTGGTTTCTGACATTAGTATCAACGTGTACATTGGACAGTGCTATGATAGTACCGCTGTCATAATACCCTGTATCATGACCTTGATGGTCGATGGTGGATCGTGGTGACGGCTGATCGGGATTAGTATTACAACTAGATTGCTTTGATATACAATATGCCTTCTCACATATACTACTATTATTGCTAATCCTGTTTGTGGGCATGGAGGTGGCTCATAGAGCACATCCACTTGTACCAGAGGATTAATCACCGCAGCGGAGGGCTGTTAGGTGATTAATCCTCTGATCAAAAAGGCAGCAGCAAAGTGCAAAAGAGGAGACACATGAGGAGGGAGACATGGGGAGAGAGACACGAAGAGAGACACAGGAGACGACGCGCCAATTTATGTTTGGTCTGGTTAAAGAATTGAATGGTATGTCTCTGGCTGCTGTTGGGAAACCATGGTGGCATCAACATGTGCCACAGTGGCGCCCAACCTTGAACCAACTCCATGCACACACCTCTATCATAACAATTGTAATTTCTGCTCCCTTTTACTCTATCAGACATTTTATTTTGTAGTAATACTTTAATCACTGATACTCCTCTTGATTTATGTGAGACACTGTCTTTTCCCATAGATGTTTTAAATATAGTTATTTTGTTGATGTGTTCAGCTACATGCAGCGTTTTTTGCACTTATATTAGTCCTTGGAGGGGGATCTCTCACATGTGGCTCTCTGAGGTTTCTATGTTTTTTCGCCTGTTAAAATGGTTATTTTGGCACTTTTTCCGTATTCTTGCTGATGGTATCGGCTGTGGAACCTTGTTCGGCCCAATGTGTCAAATTGTCATTTGTGAATAATGGCTTTACTAATAAAAGTTGGTTGATTGATTGAACGACAACTGGGCAAAGCTTAAAGGCTCTTTTTCTGAATAAAAAAGCAGAGAAGACTGTAAACATCACACAGGAAATTCTCTTTCTCCTCTGCCCATACAAGGACACATTTAGTGATTTGCACAGACTTTTGTGTATGTCTCTTACACTGCCAGTCACATCTGCAACCTGTGAATGCAGCTATTCTTGGTTACGGTGAGTCAAAAGCTACATGAGAAGCAACAGCGGGGACCCAAGGAATAGCAATTTGACTTTGCTGTCCGTCAACACAGAACGTGCAAGAGACCTTGATGAGCAGGACATCATAGAGGCTTTTACCATGAACCACAACAATAGACGCATTGTCCCGCTCTGACAGATGTGACATCCAGCGGTTAGCAGGCACTCCCCCCCACCCCCCCTTCACTTTAATGTTTGTGTGTGTTTGGCACAGCATACCACTGTTTACAGTATGTGTAGGCTTTGGCTGTAATGATGCTATACATTGGCTAGTGGCGAAATAATAACAGGAATTGTAATTTGCTTTTATGATTTGCAAATTTACCAGCAACTGCCATACATCAATTACGTCAGCACTGTAGTGAAAACATCCTGGTGCCACCCATGTCCAGAGGTGATATAGTGGAATTTAATCTGACATTCATTCAGGAGAGCTGTCAGGAGACGCAGCCTTCTGTCACCTGAGACATAGAGGCTGTGAAAACAGTCAACAATTCATTTAAACCCAGGAGATTAACCAGACACTCCCTCTACACCCACACCTTCCCACCAAAAACACAGGAATAATTTCGCAGCAGTGCTTCTATCACAGGCTAAAACACGATTCTGTCCAGTTTCTCCCGGGGACAGAGTCCCAAACTCTGGCTTGACTAGGACACTTTGCTTTCCGCTCGCACTTCTTACTTTTTCACAGTTTACAAATACTTTTTTGTGTGTGACTCTAGAATAAAAAAAACAAGAGAAAGAAATGGACACAGCAACCCGTGACGAAGGACAGAAAGACAGCCGGGTTGGAAGAGAGAGCGAGGGATCATCCAGTGGGGATGACAGGAGCAACAGAGAGAGGAGAAAAAAGGAGGGAGAGATAGTGAAGCGAGACATAGATGACCTTCTTTTAGCTCTTAAACCATGCTGTTCATGCCATCGCATCACTCAGAGACAAGAACACCTCCTATACCCTGCTGCTACGACATGAACATGACAGGCACTGTCTGATATACTGAACAACGGTCTCTAATACACACACACACACACACACTCTTTTTTACCTCTTTGGCTCTGTGTGATCACATTTACAGTAAAACATCAGATTTTCATGTACATGTAATTTGACTTGCCTCATTATCATGATATTGTCGGTCATTGAATTATTTTAATCAGCATCCTTGTGAGTTTTTACCTCATTTCAAACATACACTTTTAAGTAGGATTTGTTCTCCTAAACTCTTTTTTCATTAGGATATTGTCCAAACACAAAGTAAAAGCTACATTCATATTTCCCATAGAAAAGTAATTAGCCTTGTGGTATCCTTGAAAAAATAAAAGGGCACAGATGAGACAAACCTGGAGACAAGCAACTCCTTAAGTGGGACGGAAATTGGTAGTCCTGGAAAACTGTCAGGAAGAGGAAGCAAGATGAACAAAGGCTGTCACTCAAGCCATAGTGGATGAAGTGGGAAAGCATGGAGAAAAGAATGATCAGCTAGAAGGACCTATGGGAAATGGAAGCAAGACAATGTTGGTGTACGTGGGCCAGCGGCTTACAGTCCCATCACATATTGTCACTACCGCCCTAAGACCAGACCTAATGCTGCACATCTTCAACTTCATAGAATTCACAGTACCCTGTGAGGATCATGTTGAGGAAGCCAATGAGAGGAAAAGGCTGCCGTATGCAGATATGGCATTTGAGTCAGAACAACATGGCTGGAAAGCAATAGTTTGCTCTGTGGAGGTTGACTGCAGGGGTTCCTTACATCATCCAACATCAGGTTGCTCAAAGATCTGGGGATCCACAGACAAGCCCTGCACCAGACCATAAAGGGAACATCACACACTGCAGTACACTGCAGCCAATGGCTCTGGATCAGGAAGAAAGATCCCGGCTGTGCCCCTGGATTCTAGAGATGCACCCGGATCTGATCAATCTGTGCTGGGCCTGACTTAGTAGAGGATGTCTTGTGATTGAACGGCAAAATCACCTGATGATGCTAAGGTACACAACTGCTGGTATGTCCCTTATATCCGCTGTTGGCTGTTGCAGAAGGAAAAAAAAATAGTGCCTAAGATCTTCAAACGTACAAGGGACTTTCACCATCTCGTCCTATATTCTAATAAGGTTGGGAATCTTTCATATTTCCCCTCTTTGTGTTTCCCTTATGGCTGTGGTTTCCTGGTTTCCACGTCCTCGGATACACACCTCTCCAGGTCTGTCCCAGTATTTAATCACCAGTTCATTCCACCAGACCTCATCGGGTCACACTGTCACACACAGTGATTGGAATGCTTAGGCTGCTGGCCGTTTAATTGCAATAAAAGAATGAAAAAAAACATTTAAAATAGATTTTTATTTATCTAATACTGCACTTTAATACAAGGACTATAGCGCTATCCTGCAATACAAGAACAAAACTACCAAAACGTTTGACACAAAGTCATTACTGAAAAACAGGAACGCAAAAGCCACCACAGAAACACTTTTCAAATCGTTTTGCGGCTTTGCAGTCGTCAATGCGTTTGTGTGAGACATTTCAACCCCTGTATGTACACTTAGCAATAAGTCAAAGAGATCATCCATGTCATCTGCATTTGAGTTCTCAAGTGTCCATGGATGTAACACCTTGTAGCAACAGTTGTTATTTCAAACAACCCAAGTTATAGCAATTGGCTGGTAAAGTACAGCCTGCTTTTCTTCACTTTTATTTTAAACTGAAGATCTATTGTTTAAAAAATTATGACACATATCCACTGGTAAATGTTATCACTCTATCAGAGTGGAGAGCTGGATATACAGCGGCAGTAACTAAGGTGGATAGAGCCTAACTTAGACACTGTATGAAACATAAGAACAAAACAGGATAAAAAAGAATAAATCACCACTAAGTGAAATACAATGCACTGTTCTCTTCTCAAAATCCTTTTCCCGCGGGCTGGATATTATTAATTGCAACATATTCTCTCCGATTTTGAGATTCTCATTAAATCGGACGACAACTTGATATAAACACAATCTCTCACCATTTCTATTTTTAGCCCCTATCTCTTATCAAAGCTTTATCTCCAGCTCTCACCCTCCTGGTCTCTCCACACACCACAAGTACAGCGGCCTCATTTGTTTTTATCCTGTAGATAATGACGTTTCATTTGGCCAGTGCTTGTGTGGGCTGGAAAACCAAACTCTCTGTGTCTCTCTCTGGCATATGAAGGAAAAAACCTGGGCCATAAATGTGCAGAAAATGATCACATCTGACGCTTTAGTTTTCCTAGTTATTTTTTTCAGTAATCCCAGCTTAAGTTTTATGCTTCTTCAGGTCAGAAGATTAATGGCTCCTGTGTGTTCATGATTTGTTATTGTTTATTCTTGCTGATAGAAAATAACAAGATAATAATAATAAAAATGTCAACTCTGACATTTATGATTAACCATCTAATGGTCCCTGTAGATAATGCTTTGCTGAGGCCTGTTTAATGGACTGATTGGTGCCCTTGGAAACCCTGGACAAATGATGCCTGCTTCTCTCCGCTGAATGCTCTCTGGGTCCAAGAGATCAATCTGAAGACCAGGATGTGCTGACATAGGAGAATAAGACCAGAAGGCACAAAAGAAAAAATATGCCATAAAGTAACTTTTCTTGTGGACTAACTTAAATCTGAACGTGTCCAACAAATCAGTGGATTCTTCATCGTCTGAATCAGTTTCATTGATACATTCAGTAATTAGATCACTTTGTTGCCCATTTGCTCAGAGGGTTCCGTTGAGGGTACCAAAAGAAAAGTGCTCACATGTAAATTAATTCAAAGTAGTTAGTATCTGTGGCCACACAGAAAGAAGCTTCTTGGTTCTGGGTTCCGGGTTCCGGTTCCCTCCAGTCAACACTAACTTCTGTCTCAGGTGATCCCATCACAAGTGGACAGAGAGAGAGAGAATGTGTGCAGCGTATTGATTCACTCAATAAGATTTTACTCATTTGAAACCCTAACAAAAATAAAATTTGAAAATCAATATGTGGCTGCCAATGTTTATATTGTGGCTTTTAGTCTAAAAAAAATCAATGTATGGGAAAAACTGAGAAGTCTAAGAATATTGTTGGTTAATTAAAGAGGGTCACGAGACGTAAGCTGCTGTGAGATGACAAAGCTTCAATGTGGCCCAGGACACATTTTGTGACGCCCCTGAAAGAAGAGTAAATTGTCCAAACAGATCTTACAAAGACTAAAAGATGTTCATTATGTGTCCTGAAGTATACAGAACAGTCAAGTGTTGACAGTTTAACAATTGTTTCATGTTTGAAATACTATGTCATGTTTTAAATATACATGTAGACTGAACTTGTTTTCTTCGTTTTCTTTACAAAGCATAATTAGTTGGCACAATTTTTATTGGAATCTTTGTTTGTCTAACTCATTTTATTAACTTGAGAATTATGAAAGATTGAAGTTGTCTGAACAAAGCAATTAATTGGCGCAAAAAAACTTAAGATTTAAATTTGCCTCAAAACTGCAAATTCTATTGCAGTAAGTTGTCTTGAATTTGTGAGTTTTCCAGTCTTTTTAATATTTACAGTGTGTAACCATTTGAGTATTGTACGTTATTGTATCATTCCAGTACATAATTCCTCCAATAGAGACTTGAAAAGACTTGAACAACGGTAGAGACAAGAAGAGTCTGGATCATTCTGACTGAACCAGCACTGACCCGGATGACCCACCCTAACACCCTAAAACTCCAGCTGAGGTCACAGCATGTGTCTGTGTCTAAAGGCTGTCTGGTGTAGAGCTATGGCGTTGTCTGTCAAATCAGCCTACTCTCCATTCTGCATCATTTACTTTGTTGTTCTTCATCATCCTCTCCCTATCCTCTTTGTCACTGTTGTATTTCACCATGCCTTTGTATAAATCCTACATTTTCATTGAAGACCTATATCTTTCTGCCGGCTGCATCTCAGTTTATCTAAGACGTGAACAGGGGGGTTGAGTAATGTGTTGAAAAAACTCAGACAAGACGGCCATGGATTTTAAGGATATATCGAAGCTGCTTAGCTGGTGACTTATTATTTGCTCCATTCATAGGCAAGATAGTAAATCTTAGCTGACCAAACTTCGTCTCTTTTTTCTTCTGTTCATCCGTCTTTCTCAGCAGCAGTCCTCCAACATTTTTCTGTCTCTCACGTCTCCTTGTCCCTGTCTCCTCTTTTTCCAAGTAATGACTGTGCATCACGTTTGCTTCATTTCAGGAAATAATCATTGTCTCTTTATCCCGACTTTCCCTGTGATTTGATTGCAACATGTCTATGGTTTACTCTTTATCAACAGGCTACATCGACATGTGCACAGGCTAAAATCCAGCTTTGTCTTTGCTCAGTGTGAGTGAAATGCAGCGATGGGTGCCATAGGACCTGAATAATTCATGTGTGCTCTGGCTCTGTCCGTGTGTTTTAAATACTGGTTATAGACCAGGAAGCTATGAATCATTCATCAGAGGCGATTAAAGTCTGCTGTTAATTAACCCTTATCCTTTGCTATAGTAGTTTGGAGGGGGTCAGTGACTGGTCCCCGTCCTGACCTCCCAGACCACCTGCTCACTCCCTTCGTCTGTCACTCCTGGATTTTAGCTCTCTGTCTTACTGGAGCGTGAGGGGTTGTCTGATTGTTTGTCTTTTCTCACAGAGGAGAGGTCAGTCCCACTGAGATTTAAGCCACAGAAAAAAACTATTGTATTTGAGTGTTATAACATTTAAGAGAAGGGTGTGTTGTTCAGTGTAAATGACAATTTGCAATATGTTTTGAGTGTACTGAGTATGTGTATGTTAAACGTTGAATGTGTGAGTGTGAATGTGTGTGTGTGTGTGTGTGTGTGTGTGTATGTGTGTGTGTGTGTGTGTGTGTGTGTGTCTGTGTGTGTGTGTGTGTAATTGCCGTGACGAGACAAGATGTTGAGAACTCAGCAGTGCATGTCGTCAGAATGCTTGAACGCTCCGCGGAGGGCCCCACAGAGAGGAGGATGGAGGGAAGAGACAGGAGTGGGTAGAGGGATGAGAGGAAGAGAGAGGGAGAGACAGATAAATGAATAAACAATGTTTTATTGTTTAAACAACAGAGAACTTCACAGGGATATCGGAGGGAGCCGCTGTAAAACTGAAGGTTCGATTTGAGTTTTACGATATTTCAAGAAAATGGAGATGTTTTATGGAAGAGGTAGAGTTTGTGTCAGGACTGAGGTCAAATCAGTTTCATTACACCTTGTTCAAAAGATCATTCGCTGGCTAAAAAGAGAACAAAACTATTCAATAGTTTTTGTTTGTGTGTGTTTGTGTGTGCATTTTTGTAATGTGTGTGACGACGTTGGTGTATGTATCCAGATTCAGATATATGTAATGGAAAATTCTACTGTTCCTGTAGTGCCTGTAAACACAGCACAGATACAAATGTACCTAATCATGATTTCCAATCTGATACATCTGCATCAGTGACCTGGTGTAACATTAAAAAATTGTTAGAACAATGTTTGTTACCACAAGTCTCAGATGACTCATTGAATGAATGTGTGTTTTTCACTTTCTCTAAAAATCTATAGTTGGAGACTGTGCCAGGCTGTGTCTAGACAAAGTTCCTGTTTCAATGCTGTTTCTTTAAGGTTGAACCTCTGTTTTTTATGCTGTTATTGTGTTGATCAGATGATCTGCCTGCTCTACTTCTGCAGCGGATGTGTTTTTGAAAGTCCCTGTTACACTTTTGCGGAACTCAGGGGGGCTTCTTAAACTGCCAGTTCTGAGAGGCTCTTTGCACTCTCAAGCAGACAGCCTTGCTCTGTGTTTGACTTGTTTCCGAAGCTTCGTAATAAAATACAAACAAACTGTTTGTTTGATTCACTCTTTATTCCTGACCACGACATAAAATTGCCATCACATGTATTAATTCCCCCTTGAATTCTCCTGTCTCCTCCAGTGTCTGACATGTGAATACATGAAAGCCAGTGTCAGTAACAATTAAAAGGGAATGCCAATATTTTTCAACCCGGTCAATGTGTTTATACATATGTGTGTGTGTGTGTGTGTGTGTAAATGTAGGAACATTTTGTAATCAGTCAAGTAGATCACCTCCAACAGCAACTGTGACACTGCTGCAGTGGCTACAATGGGATCTAATTGGGAAAATGCAACAGTCCATGAAATGTCCACTGTAAGTGCTTTTGTTTCACCTATAAACGGCTCAACATGCTATTCTGGGTCTTTGCTAAGTATTACCACCAAGTTGCTAAGGGTTGATACACACTCCATAAGCAGTGGCAACGCAACATATGCAGAGATACATTTGAAAATGGTATTAGTTTTATCCAAAGGGTTTTTCAGAACTAAAATTTCATGTCTAGTGAGAAAGGGCTAAAATTTGTGTTTAAAAAGAAAAGGTTGGGTTTGAACTTTAAATTTGTCATGTTGTTCCCGCGGCAGCTGCTTAAATATACCTCCAATTTAGAATTTAATATCGCGATCACATTCACTTCTTCCTGCTGGTTGAAATCCCGACTCGCGTCTGAGGTATCAGTTATTTTATTATTTGTGAGCAAAATAGTTTCAAAAGCAGTCAAATCCAATTGAAAACTAACAAAGTTACTTCAGCTAATTTAAAAGTAGCTTCACACTGTTTACTCTGATTATTTAAATGTTGTCACCCCAGGAGAAACCGGTGAAATTACGCATCTTGGAATTATGCGTGACCACTCCTGAGTCTGAATATTTTTCTTGCTCTGACATCATCTGAATGCAGCATTAAAGTATACAGCATCTGGCAGTGAATAACAGAGTGAAGCTTAGAGGATATAAGTGTGACATGGAAGAATGGCCAGGACACAAACCAGGAACATGGTAAGACCAAGAACTGGATTTCTCATCATCATGTAACAGTTTTTATGTCATTAAAAAAAGGAGCGGGTGAAGCTGGAAAAGGGAGGCAGGGAAAGAGATGAGGCCTCTGAGGACCCTGTTGATTTCTGTCAAGTGAGCAGCATTTTAATGCCATGTACCAAGGCCAGCAGACTGCAGATAGAAATACACACACAACCAAACGCATATTTTTTACCCGCACATTCCTTCTACCTTCTTGTCAGTCTCACAATCTTAAATGGGATAGTTCACCAAAAAATTTAAATTCACTCATTATCTCCTCACCATTATGCTGATGGAGGGTTGGGTGGATTTGGCTGCTAAGCTGTTTACCCCCGAGACTCCAAAAGTGTTTTGTGGACACAAACACTTCACCCACCACTCTACCAGCATTGTGGAGAGTAGATAATGAGTGGATTTTTATTTTTCGGTGAACTCTTCCTTTAACACACTAACAAACACAAACTTTACTCTATTACCTGGAATCTGTCCTGGTTTTCTAACTCAACTCACCCCAACACCCTCTTTGCAAAGCCAAACGGTTTGAAATATATAGTTGACAGGGCCTGGGACTGAAGAATCTTGTGTGTGTGTGTGTGTGGCTGGTGGTTGTGGTGGTGGTGGAGGTGGTGGAGGGAGAGTGACAGGCAGTGACGGTGGGTACACAGCGTAACCTTTAGAGTGGAGCCACAGGAGCATGACGGCCAGACTCCAAGGTAACAGAGAGAGAGACAGCGCGAGGTGTGTGGGGGGGGGAGAAGGAGAAAGTCGACAGGTAGGGGAGATAGAAACTTCAATGTATCTGTGTCATCTGCTCCTCTGTCTGTTTTGTTTTGCTGTGTCCCAGTGCAAAACTGCTAGCAGCCAAAAGGTTAGACAAAGAAGTTCAACAATTTGGTAAGCATGCGTATTCACTATCCTTTTGGGACTGACATGAGAAACAAGAAAGATGTCCAGCATGGACATAATTATTACAATGATCTGTATGTGTCTTATTATTTAAGCATGGACTGTGGATGTGTTTAATCCAATTAAGGATTTGAATTGGAGGCAGCTCACTCTGTCAAAATTGAAAAGAAGTTTGCTTAAAAAGTATAAACCCGTCAAATTAGTAAAAAAAAATTGCTGGACCACCTCCTAAAAAAACCGGTAACACTCAAGTGGATCACGTCTGTTAAAATCAACAAGATACATTAAAGTTGTTTTCAGTGATTATATATCCAGAGAATTGGGTCCGGACTTCCTCCAGAGTTTGACTTTAACACAAGCTCAATGCAGTGAGAGGTTCTCTGCTTAAAAGCGTTTGCAACAACACAGAAATCTCTGGAGTGATCATGTGAATTAACATATTCATTCTACTCTGGAGATCAGATGTTTTAGTTTAAAGCACATTGACAACGCATGATCGGCCCATATCGCCTTAAACTCTCTTGACATCTTCGTCTGTATCTCCTACATGTGTGGCACCACTTTTTCATCCTGAGATAAATAAAAACTAGTCATTTTTTTCTTTCATTTTTGCATCAGTCGTGTGTTATGAAAAACCCTCAACACACCCTCTTGCTTGTGGTGACTCCGTGGAGGTTCTCCTGTTGGGTTCTCACATCGGGTCCTTTGGACATTCTGTAGACTTTCCACCAGGGGACTGGCCGGAGAAAGTCAGAAAAAAGTCCCTAAGCTCTGACTCAGACATTTTAGTTCACACATACAGCTCCTCCACAGAATGTCTGCGGAGTTCAGTGCATGTCTGAAAGCAGCCTAAGTCAACTGCTCTTCATAATTCAGCCTCCAAAGGATGTGGCATCTGAATAAAGACGCAGCTTGTGTGACCTCTTTTTAGTTTAACACAGACATGAGACAGATACCTATCTCCCTCGAACAAAATGTACGAAAAAAAGATTTTGACGACTCTGTGAATAAGAGCAAAAGAACACAGGTGTGTTTACGTTCCCTGTGAGTTACAGCTAACTGAGTTTCTCTTATTCCACCATGACTTAATTACACAGGGACCTAATCATACCTCGTGTCCAGCAGCACTGATTTTAATTAGCTTCTCTGTATACACCATGCACACGTGAACACGTACACGGGCGCGCACATCCACTACATATGCAATGACATGGTGCCTATTTATACTTAACCCACGCTCACACGCACACACTGACACCGCAGAGTGTCTGGCCGTTACATTTTTCTCATTAGAATCTCTGTTCCATCAATTGAGGCGTGGTGAATAATTTATAGATATCGGAGAGTATAGAGTTGGCAGAGGATGAGCGTGTCCAGTTCAGGTCCCTGGTGTGAGTTTTTTCTCTTGCTCAACAAGTCAAGGGGGGTCGTTCTGCCAATACTGTGAGCCAGCTTAGATGTCCTGTCCTGACAGGCCACACTCAAATACGTGCACACATGCATGCAGGATGGACATTCATACAGATTCACATATTTAACTACTTAAATATCACACCAACACATATTAATAATAATAATAATAACAATAATGGCTTGTATTTATATAACGTCTTTTACAGGACCCAAGGATGCTTTACATATGTCTGTGAGGACCCAGAGAGTGTTCGTCCTTCAGCCAGAAGGTCGGTGGTTCAATCCTCAGTCTTCCCAGGCTGCATGCCGAAGTGTCCTTGGGCAAGATACTGAGACACTAAAATAGCACCTCGTAGATGTTGAATACACTAACAGTACGTCCCTTTAGATAAAAGCATCTGCCAAATGACATGTAATCACAGGGGCAGAAAAATATCTCCATGAATAATAATGTTCTCATAAAATGTTGCAAAAGATTTCTTTATCATGATTAAATGGTGTGATTTTTGCGAGGTTTTTTTCTCCACTTTCTATGATTTTTTTAGCACTATCTCTGATCTGGATCAGATGCAGTGCTGGACCACGGCGATTGTGCTGGTACGGGGCGGCAAGAGTGCAAAATGTATAGGGGAGATGACATTTATAGACGGCACTATAAATACACGTTTTTGGTTATACACTCATAATGAGTAAATTATGACTTCCAACCTCTGGAAGCTTGGCAGGTAGGAACAATGATCCCAAACACACAAGAGACGAAAAGGGTGAAGACTATGACCTGGCAGAGCATGTCCCCTGACATGAATCCAATAGTTAAAAAAACTCCACCATTAAGCAGTGACGGGTTTAATTTGTAAAGAATGTTGGATCACCAGATTGAACCAGTCATAAAAAATAAAATGAACAACGAACAAAATTGTATTTTCTATTTGATTAAATTTATTAAATTTATATTTAATTCTCTATGTAATGGTGTACTGATATTTGATGGAGTTGGCTCTTACATGTGCAACTTTTCCTGTTGTATTAGAACATGAACTTTGCTGTTTTTCAAAGTAATTGGCTACTTCTTGCATTTTATGGTAAATTGACCATAACTGCATAGTAATTTGGGGATATGTTACTTGTCCAAGGACACTTCAGAAATCGGACGAGCCGGGGATTGAACCACCAGCCTTCTGGTCACTGGATGATCCTCTCTTCCTCCGTAGCCCCCATTGCTGAAGACTAATACAATCCTTAACATTTTAATGATAGAGTTGTGCTCAGTTTAATTCTGTACTGAAGAAGGTGAGAATAGGTCAGTGTTGTGTTCACAGCCTGTTTGCCGAAAGTGGCCAAATATATAATTTATTTTTGTTTTGATGCTCAGTCTTTTATTTAAGTGTTTCTTTTTGATTCAGTTTCAAAGCTTTTTTTGAATATTTTATATAAGATGAATTTTGATTAATTGTATGATCTGAATGAGCCTCCTTTGCATACACTGAAATAAAAAATTTACCGTGAGTTATTTTCGTCAATGCAGGGATGCATATGCAAAACATTATACCCATGCAATTGAACACTTATACATATGTTCAAACACAGTCACATACAGTAGAGATTCATATGCACATTGGACACACAGAGAGAGAGAGAGACTCTCCTTGGACCAGGGCCTGTGACTCTGACAAGCCCTGCTGTCTACTGTGGTCCTCTCCCAGGCTTTGGGAGAGGATGGGGGAGGAATGCTAAAGAAACCAGGAGAAGCCAAGCATATAGTTCCACTGTGTGGGCTTGGAGAGGTGGAGGCTTGATGTGGGGAAGGAGGAGGAGAAGGAGGAGGAGGAGAAGGAGGGGAATGGATGCTGCTCACCACTACACACATCTCTCTTTCTCTCCTCCCCTTCGTCTCCGAGCATCCTCTCCGTCTGCAGAGACCCCATGTGTGTCAGCCAAGCAGTGGAGCATCCCTTCTGTTTATGTTACCTATATTCTTCTCGCCTCTTCTCACACAGTCTCTCATTTTCATTGCTTCTCATTATGTGTGTTATTTTGTCTATCTTAAAGATGTTTTGCATTTTTTTCTTAAGGTGTGGTGCAGAGCACATTCAGAGTGAAGGAAAATTAAAAGAAAACCAAGGTTGGAGCAAATGGACAGAGGTGGAAATGGAGTTGTTCGAATGCCCAAAAAGTCCTCACAAGAATATTATTGATTTGGCTGTTATTATCAGTAGGTCATAACCAACTTGGACCAAAGAAAGCAGGACAAAACCATAACGATAGACTGCCTCAGTGGTCCTAGAGAGGTTGCTCTAGTCAATGTGTGTGCATGTGTGTGTGTTTGTTTTCTGTTAAAGCTTCTCCACTGCAGGTGTCAGCTGAAGAAGGAGGCTTGGAGGTGGAGACATGGAGGAAGAAGGCAATTACTGTTGTGGAGCATTTTGTTTTGTCTGTGGAAGCTGCATTGTGTGGCCTGCTGCTAATGAGGCCCTGCGAGCTTGTTCATAATGAATTGGGGAAAAGGTGACGTGGGGACACTGTGTGGGAGTGTGTGTTTGTGTGTGTATGTGTGTGTGTGTGTGTGTGTGTGTGTAAATGTGTGTGTTTGTGTGTGTATGTTTGTGTGCATGCTTGTGCACGTGCGTGTGTGTGCACGTGCGTGGAGATGGTTGGTGGGGTACTCTCACCAGAGTGTTGACATTCTCTCTGATAGGCCCCCAGGCTAAATATGGTATCACAGCTCTGTTTGATATTGATCTGTCCACACACACACAAACACACTTTTCTTACTATCTCCTTTTTCCCATCTAAACCTTGCAGCTTTTGTATTTGTGTCTACCTGTGAGTTTTGCGACTTTTTATTGACTTACAAGTCTCAGGTGACTGGTTTGCTTGACTTCTGAACTGTGTTTATCAGTGTTAAGCCGACGACTGGATGAGGATGAGGAAGTATTTAATATGTCTTATGTGCAGACGTAGAGGTTTGCAATTGAATTAGATGAAAGTATTTACAAAACACAAAACATACAGGAAATAATTAAGAAAAACATTTGAATTTGAATAATGAATAATAATAATGAACTAGCACCAAAGAAATTCACTGCATAGACTAACACCTTGTTTACACTGCTGCAGATAGTTTCTGAAGGTAGATTTCTCCCTCAGTTTAAAAAAATAAATCTCCATCCACATGAACTTTGTTCATAATTACAGCTTCTTAAATTTGCTTGTATGACGTCTGACTACATCCAGATAGCTGATGAATTCAAATAAAAAATCTTCTACCTCCATCATGATTGACTAGTTCAGTATATCCCATCGTCTTTTTGTGTCTGTTTGCGTTACTTTACTTGTGCTTACTAACAGTCATTTGACCAAAACAAACAGTGTACACAATATTGTTTTCCATCTTTTTCGTAGTGTGTGGCCAATTGTTTCAGATACATTCCATTTTTATTTGTTTAATCCATACTTAATTCTATCTTTTCAAAATCCTGCAACTCAACAGAGGAAACTGACAATTCTTTGACTCATACTTTGTCATGGGCCTATAAGCACAGCCTCACAATGCTGATAGCTTTGTCTTGTTATTTTATACTATATTGTCATTTTTCTTTACATTGGTTTTAACTGTTTGTGAGTGATCTCTAATTGTATCAATCTTCAGCAGCTTTCCTCCACATGGCAGAGTCGTTCGTCAACTCCTGGCCTCTGTAAAGAGCTCGGGGATTAGGGCTGGATCTGATATGAGAGCTGACTCACCTGCGCAGCATTGAATGAAACAATGTGTGTGTGTGTGTGTGTGTGAGAGAGAGAGAGTGTGTGTGTGTATATGTGTGTTTAGTGCTAGAGGGGAGACAGAGAGAGAGAGAATTACTACTCCCCTCACTTTGGTGTCCAAACGAAACCCCTTAGATTTCTCCCAACTAACACCTCCCTGAGGAGAGAGGATCAGACAGTCTGCAAGAGGAATGAATTTGTGTGTCTGTACGTGAGTGTGTGTATGTGTGCATATGTGCGTGCGTGTGATCAAGCCGCGTTGGAAGGTTTAGTTGAAGCATGGACCAAAGGACCAAAGACAGCTTCTCTTCCATTACTCCAGCTCCTCTTTGTCGCTCTCCATCTTCATTATGAATACAGCCCGATTCTTCCATTTCTCCTTTTAGCCTTCTAGTGTACCGCCTGACTGTTAATAGCCTCTGTCAACACCAGCGGTCTTTTCTCTGACTGTCGGCCTGCTTTTTCCCCCCCCCCTCTTTACCTTTAAAAGGTAAAAAATATTTTCAGCATCCCTCTTTTGTCTATGTAGCTGTCTGTTTTTGACACTTTCTCCCAGTGCTTCATAAACCTTGCCTCCTCTCTTGTCTTCTCTCCCACTCACCTCCGCAGAGACGGTGACCAAAAATACACTGTCTTAGTTAAAAAAGCACACTTGTATGCCTCCCTCCAGCCATTTGGCTTTTTTCTCCGGTCTCACGTGTCCTTTCATTTCTCTTCCCTTTCTTTTTCTCATTTGTATCCAGCCACTGAGAGCATGGAAGTGAGGTGCATTCTCCTCCTGAGGTATTACTTAATCGATTGGTCTCTTCCTATCATCTTCTTCTGCTATCTCCATCTTCTATCCATCACAGTGACGGGCCAACAGAAATCTAAGACACAGAGTTTTCATATGTCGTTCTCATGAGTCGAGTGCACTTATCATGTGTCGCTAATGATGCAGCTCAATAGCTGCGACTGTCGGCTGTCACCATATCGGACAAGGTGGTCCCATGTCGAACAACTTCACATGTTGTAGCCCTGGAGGTTTCTCAGTGTCTCTCTCTCTCTCTCTCTCTCTCTCTCTCTCTCTCTCTCTCTCTCTCTCTCTCTCTCTCTCTCTCTCTCTCTCTCTCTCTCTCTCTCTCTCTCTCTCTCTCTCGCTGACCAGCTAGTCCCTGTGGGGTGGGGCAGAGGAGTGCCCAGTGGACCACAGCAAACCATGTCTATTTCTGTCTCCTTCTCCCCTCTGTCCCTCCTTAACGACAAAGATGGCCCCCGGGTGCAACGACTGACCCCCTCAGTCATCTCTCATCAGCTGGACTGACAGCTGTCAATCCAATGTCTGGGATGCGGTGTTGCTGGGGGAAGCATTGATAGACAGCCATTATGTGTGTGTGTGTGTTTGTGTGTGTGTGTGTGTGTGTGTGTGTGTGTGTGTGTTGAGACAATATGCTTAGCATTCATTAGGCTAATCTCCCATCTAACATCTGCTCATCGATCAGGTGAATGACTCTGGCTCAGTATTGTTGCTTAACTTGATTTTGCACCCTTGAAAGTTTTGTTCAAACAAACTAGATGATTGTTAATATTTGTCAGTGTAACAATGACAACAGAGGTCCAATATGCCTATGAGTCTAAATAGATTCTACATGTTAATAGACAGAATCTGGGGAAAGGATTGACGGACCGGGAGTTGACTGGTTTGCATTCCATCCCATTTAAGCCAGTAAACAGTCTCTTAATAGAGAATAGTCAAAATATCCTATGGACGTAAAGCGCCTCCAAAAAGTATCACTTTTTGTGTTAAATGTCAAGAAACTATGTGTAATAAAAGGAACTAGTCTGACTGTAAACTGTTTACATCGAACAGAAGATGGAGTCTTGGCCCGGGTATCAGCTGTCTTCACCGGTAGCCCCAAAATATTGGCTGTTAGAAGAGGCTGATTTATCATCAGGTGATAGCTGATGGGCTCCAAGATCGGTATCAGACGGCAGCGTCAAACCATCCTTAGGGTCACTGATATAAGAAAAGTTGCTGAAATTTTCATTACTTTCAATAACCAACACATGCACAGCTTAAAAAACAAATTGAGTGAGGTTTATGAGGAAAATACTAATGACTAAACAGTCATTAAAGTCCGCCTGGTGATATCCAGCTCTGTAGCTGTGTTACTTTGTTGTTGAGTAAAGCAGACATTTCCAGAGGTTGTAATGCTTTGTAGCCGGTGGCAAAAGAGCCGAGCAGCGAGGATGTCTCAGCTGGCCTCTCTTTGTTGTGTTGGAGCGAGTGCATTCATTGTTTATCTGCATTATTATAACTCTCCATTGCTTACAAACTGTTAATGACAAAGCATACAGATCAAACCCCTCGATGGCAGCCAGGTCTGAACTCAAATACACATTCTGCAATTGTAGATAATGGCTGAACTGCCTGTCCCCACAGCTTGAACATTTTTTTTAGTTTAGATCTCACTATAGTATTAAAATTACACTATAGGTCTTTGTAAAAATTACACCATTGTAAAAGTTCTCCTTGATGAAAGGTAAATTCTTAGTTGGCAAGAAATACCAACGTCATTCTGTTTTTAGTAAAAGTATCAGCACGACAATAATGTACATTTCTCCAAGTAGAACCTACAGTCTTCAGCCTCACTTTGATACTTTCCAATTATCACCTCTTAATATCAGATTGGTTTTAAATTCAGGAGAAGGCACAAGACATGAGGTATTCTCCACCTCCACCATGGACTCAACAGTCTTACAAATACTGATCTGAGAGTATCCATTGTAATCCCCCTGGCTATTAAAAGAGAGGATTGTGAAACAATGTAGCAAACAACAATAAAAACCGTGCAAATCTCGAGTGTCAGGATGTTTCACATGCTTGTAATACATGCACTGCTGACATGTAGCTGTCAGCCTGAAGCTGTTGTCCATACGCAGTCCTCATATCAAGCTAGTAGCTGCAGGACAGCCGTCGAGTTAAAAGAAGCTAACATGATCTGCAAGTTCCCAGTTTCATCGCGGAGAACGAGAAAAATGATATCCTGTCCACGCTCGACAGCCACTGTTAAAATGTAATAATATTATCATCATGTAGAAGCCCAATAGTGATGAAATGTTTCTTTTAAGCAAAACAGCATTTCTGGTGAATCGTCAAATCAGCAGGCATATAAAGGAATATCTTATTATCTGATGGCAGTAAAATTAAGAGCGGGATTTATGTGATTTCAGATTAACACATCAATAAGCCTTATAGGAAATGTCTCATTAATTAGTCATCCCTTAATTGGCCCTGAATGTCATTAGCGCACCGTGTGTGTTAACCCACGCGTTCATTACAACATTACTGTACGATCCAGATCTGCATGGACGACCTGGATTAGTTTTACTCCTGTAGCCACTTCTGTGTGTGTGTCTGTGTGTGTGTGTGTGTGTGTGGGGGGGGGGTGTTCGTGTGTGTGTGTATGTGTGTGTGTGTGTGAGAATAATATGACGCCCATGCTGATACACGGAGCTGGTTCTGCTTTGATCAATGGTGCCTGGCACTGGGGTAAAGGAGGAGGGGGGAGGGTGCTGGAGGTGAGGTTGGGGGTTGAGGAGGGGGTCTGAACCTCCCCCTGGCGGTGATGAAGACGAATGAGCTAACAAGACATGACGGAATTGCTTTTGCAAAGAGGGGGGCTGAATGCTGTATTGTGATATTGTGTTGAGGGCGGTTAAAAGGGGCAGGTTGATTTATCGTTCCAGCTGCAGATAGCCACCGCTCTACCTCCCCTCCCTCTTTATTTATTCACAGAGACCCTTCGTCCTTTAATTACAGCCCCGGCCTCCTCCATACTCTCATCTATGTTCTTATCAGAGGAGTCATACCACACATCACACACATGTTCACGATGGCAGATGGCATCAGTATACATAAGTCACAGGCTGAGGGGAGTACAGGTTTTAGGGGGGAACTTGTACCCAAAATGTCACAGCCATGTTGATTTTGCATTCTATAACCAACTTATGGTCATGAAAACAGGGAGGAAATGCATAAATGGGTGAGACTAATGAAGCCAGGGAGCTGAAGGTCAAAGAAGCATCCATGAAAAAAAGCCTGGTATGGATGAAATGGAGGAGGGGAGGAAAATGGGGCGATTAAGATATGTACATAATGGGGAAGAGGGATGGGGGATGACAAATGGAGAAATAGAGCAATCCTCAGAGAGAGGAGGAGGGGGCAAAGACATGTTAAATGGTGTAGGAGGCCTGAGAGTATAAGGTGGAGCCCACCGGTCCAACCTGATAAATTCATAGAAGGTCTCGAAGGAGGAGATAAAAAAAATCGGAAAAGTCGGACTTGCAGTTTACTAATCAGATAAATACACACTTATTGTCTCGTTGGGCCAATTACAGATTAGTTTGTTTGTTCTAAAATGCAGTGGCGGACTCAGACTGTTTGAAGGGCAGGGGCGAAAAAATTAAAAGGGCACATTCTGCCCAACACGGGCCCCCACAAGCGTGCAAAAGCTTTTTTTGTGCAAAATTAGCGTTCTTGACAATGTTACAGATTATCTTAAATATGCAACAGACTCAGTTATAATCCAACATATGGCTCTGTGTGACAAACCTTTACATGCATTGTCTTCTTAAAGTTGTGAGACCCCTTCACTTCAGACTCGATTGAAACATTTATTAAATTCATGTTTTAAAAAGGTCTCTGATTTGCATATTTATATGCAAATCAGAGACCTTTTCACCAATTCATTTATAAATGAATTGGTGCTGAATTGGTAGTGACATGCTAATATGTAGTGTGTAATTGATCCTTTGCTAATCTGAGAAATATAAATTCCAAAATGATTCAACTTGGTATAAATGCCTGTTTTTTTTAATCCAGATTAATTGTGACTTTATTTAACCGTAGGGAGAGCATCACAACACAATTTTAAAAAGAGTGGGGGGCTTAATATTTTCAAAAAGTATAGTTATGGGCAAATCTAGTGTTGAATTGAGTCCATACAAAAACGGAATGCACTATAGCTAGCAATGAGATGACTTGGCATACCTTTCTCCTTATCTCCTCCCTGGCTGTTGCAGCTCTGGATCCATCCCTCTTGCAGCATTTTTCAACTCCTTCTTTATGTCTTTCAGCTTTCTTTCTCTCCTTGGCATTCTGTAATAATAGGGGTAGCCCAATGCTAACCCCACTCTTAAATTAGCTTTAGTTAGCTAGTTCCTTTGCTAGGAATCCAGGCAATGTGTACAGCTATCCTATAAAAGCACTTGCAGTGTACATTAGTATTAAGTGATGAATCATTGGTGTATATCAATCTTTACAACTTTAAAGAAAACTTGCTGTATCACCTGCCTCACACACTGTAGGATGCCAGAGAGTAGCAACTCTGTCTGTATTCAGCATAGATATTAAGCCCCCTCTGAGACCTGAACATTCTAAATGGGGTGTGGCTAAAACTGAAAAGGTAAATGAAGGGAATAGATTGTTTTTAACAATGGAAATTAGTATTTTATTGTACTTTATTGTGTCATTGTTGGCAACCATTTGCGTTGTCGTTTACTAACGTAACATAATCTAGCCAAAAGGGTGCATTGGAAAAACAGGGACAGTGCAGATGAGATTACTTTATCGTGTTTCAAACTTGGCATCTAATTGCGCTTTTCCACTATGGGCCATGGTACGGGCATACTCTTAATATTATTATTATAATTTTTTTGGCATTTTTATGCTTTATTGATAGTGTAGAGACAGAGTTGAAATGGGGCAGAGACATGCAGAGAACGACCGCGGGCTGGAATCGAACCCGGGTCCGCTGCTGGCCGAGGCCCATGGGGGGGACGCCCTACCAACTGAGCTAAGGGCGCCCCCTTAATATTATTTTTGCTTCGTTATCCAATGCAGATTTCAGGACCACTCGATGTTACAGTTCGTTATAGCGACGCACGCCACATGAAAGCAACGCCTCTTTCTCATTCCCCTTTCGTCAGCTACCAAAGAGTGGAACGTCTGCACCTCATTATCTTACCACAACATGTTTTTTCGTTTTGCCATATTCTTGCTCTAGAGGGCACATCATCATAATTAATTGTATGAAGGGGCACCATAGAGGACACCCAATACTTTTTGTCCTATGTAAAGGGCAGCCAATAAGGCACTTTCTCTCGTATTCACCACTCTAGAGGGCATTTTTACAACCATGTAGGCACTATAAGGACATTAGAAGGGCACTCATTGAGCACGTTATCGGAGTTTCTTGTTCTAGATCGGATTTTCTTGCTCTAGAGGGCACATCATCATAATTCATTGTATGAAGGGTTACCATAGAGGGCACTCAATAATTGTTTTCCTATGTAAAGGGCAGCCAATAAGGCACTTTCTCTCATATTCACCACTCTAGAGAGCAATTTTTCAACCATGTAGGCACTGTAAAGGCATTAGAAGGGCACTCATTGAGCACGTTATCGGATTTTCTCTCGTAATTCGCCACTCTTTACGGCACTTTAGCGCGTTTTTTCAACCAAGGAGGCACGAGGGGGGGCGGTCGCCCCCCCTGCCCCCCCCCCTGAGTCCGCCACTGCTAAAATGAATATGGATCATCTCAGTACACAAGACCAATACCCCTGCAACAGTAAGTGGGCAAATTGCTGTGCAGGTCTACATTAGTGATTCTCTGGAGCGAAAAATAAGAGATGGAAGAGGGGTGGGGGGGGTGGGGGGATGCCACACAATTTATCACTGCATTGCTATCTGCTTTCTGAAATATCAGCCTATTAAAACATTCATTGAGCTGATTAAACTGCAATAAAATCCAAAATTTGCACTGACACTTTCAGTGCATGATTTATTAGCCAGGCTCTGCATGTGCGGCTCCAGCACTGATAAACCCAGGGGCAGATGCTGCTGCCACCTGTTGGCTGACTGAGAGCTGACGGTGAAGGGTTCAGTGAGGGTTTTCAATCTGAGAGAGAGAGAGAGAGAGAGAGAGAGAGAGAGAGAGAGAGAGAGAGAGAGAGAGAGAGAGAGAGAGAGAGAGAGAGCAGCAGAGTACATAAATAATACTGTAATGGAGTTAAGAGATATAGTTGAGTATATAAAGATTAACACAGTGGCTTAATCTCATGTAAATAATACCAGCTCAGTTGATAAAACCATGGGTTTGATCCTTTTTTTAGTTTCACGCGGAACCTTATTTTACATCTGTAACGCAAGGTAGAATGATTCTACAAACTGTTCCTCATGCAATTTCCAACAATTATACATTGTCTAGCAGTGTTTCGAAAATATTGACTATTGACTGGTAATCATATTTACAACATTTATGCTGTTACATGACTCAACATGAGAAGAACACAGAGTTGCAGTTTATTTTTATTGTTGATTAATCTGGAAAGAATGTTTTCCATTTATTATTAAAGACTAAAAGTCAAGCTAACACCAGGGTTTTTGTCGTCTTTTTGCCAGAAATACAGACAAGTGGTGGATTACTAGAAACAATAAACTAATCGATTCATTATTTGTCATTTCAATTTAAAAGAGTCCTAAATATGATCACTCTGACTTATTATTTTAGTTTTTCCAAACACAGTCACAATTATCTGTTACAACTACAGCCTGCGTCTCTACTGAGGTGTGAGAATATGTGAAATAAATAACTAATAATAATAAGATGGGGAATGAATGTCAGATTCAAATTGAAATTAAACATGAAAACCATTGTGCAATCCGTGAGAATTGTCTAACCGGTCAACATGTCCCTGCAAAACCATCCCATCTTCCCTTACTTGGTGTGGTATAATTACTTAACTTGTACTGTTATTATTATTGCAGAATGTGAGAGATCAGATTTTAACAATATCCACAGTCCACATTTCACCCGATAGCTGAGGTGGAAGTGTTTTGTTTGGAACTGTTGTTGTATTGATCCATGTGGTTTATTACAGGCTGTGTGAATGTTAACACTGTGCAGGGAAGAAAGGGAGTGGGATTACCTGGAAATGGTGGTATCGATCGGGGTTTGCCTCGGGAGAGAGCTGGTCTCCCCCCCACCAGGGGTGGCTACGCATGTGTTGGAACGAGTCTGCACAAAGAGCCAGACAACAACCACCACATGAGACTGTGTGTGTGTCTGTGACAAAGGGATATCTTTTTTAAAGTCCTCTCTAAATATCATGATCGGCTTGTTTCTGTGCACTTTGAGTTCTGGATGTTAAAATGTATTAGGCCCTTTTCTCAGGCCCCTGCTTGAAAATGATGTGCCTTAAAATGAAATGTGTATAACTCTACAACTACAGGGTCTAAGGATCTGGTATCTACATAAATGTAACAGCTACAGCAGAAGTGTAAATAAAGAAGGAACACAAAATAAATGGAAGATTTACAGTTTAAGATTGAATATCCCCTTTAAATCATGCAGATGGATACTATAACCTCCAGCAATCCATAGAACAACGACTGAATATTAACTGTACCAAATTTGTTTCTGATAAAGTGAAGTAGAGCAAAGTTGGAGATATTTTAGTGGATATGTTTAAGAGTCCTCTCCAAAAAGCTGTTTTGGCTCATTTGAGATTTCTCACCATAAATCAGATCTATTTTTACTTATATGTCACTATATATATTAATTTCTTCTATATAGAACTGTTCAGAGGACTTACATCAATGATTTTGTGAAATATGGTGCAGCTCGATTGAATTCAAGGCAACTGTTGGGCCTTGGTGGAGGTATGCGCTTTACTGAGTGCCTTTTTAGTTTATGAAAAGTCCATCCAATGTCACAACAGTTTTTAAAAAATCTTCTGGTTTTCTTATTATTCTTCTAATAGTTAATATACACTGTCTGACCTGTGCTTATTTAGACTTTGGTCTCTTCTGTGTAAGTCTTGAAATCCCTGTAGTTAATAACTGCAAGTATAAGAATCAACCTGAGCTTTAAATGTGAAACCATTTAAATGACAATATCATTTTCCAGGAAAATCCGCCATAATTGAAAATGACAAACATCTGTTTCATAGTTTTCTTAATTTCTCCACCCATTGCATCCCTTTTATCTTTTTCTTATTTGGGTTTATTTTCAGTTACAGGAAACGTGAATTAATTAAGCAGCTTAGATGGTGTTAGCGTATTTTTTTAGCACAAATTTCTAAATGTTTATTATAGAGCCAAATTGGATTAATATTCAGATTACATGTGATGCTTAGACAACTACCCAGTGAAACATACTCTGATTCTAAGGCAGGTTGTATCTGATTACCCACCATGCATTACACAATGAACGGTTGGGATATCAAAGCTATTAATACAGATCAGACCCAGAGAGGATGTGGGCCCCGGCCTTCCCTGTTTCAGTCAGTGGCTTTTCTTTACATTCGCATCAGCATCAGTGTTGGAAACTTTTGAAATGTAATATTTTATAAATTATGTCATGTAGGGCTGCTGTATATTTATCAGGTAATAAATTACACAAGCATGACATGTTTTGGCATTCAGTCCAATAGGGGATGACTGTGCAGTTTCACAGTAATGGCGGTGCAGAATGGGAGGGGGCTCTGTTGTTTTTAGATAGCAGTACTGTGTCTACGTTCAGACATCTTGAGTCTATTTAAAGACGCCTCCAATAGGCTCCGCTCAAGAGACAAACCTTTGTCTCTCACTGAATCTTTATTTTTCATCTTTAATCAATTTCCATAGCCGCCGATATAAATAAATCAAAATTCTTAACCATGACTCTTACTTTACCTGTTTCATTGGCCACATTATCAATATTAAGCTTTATATCTAATTTAATATGCAGAGAAAATACAAGAATACTGATCATTAATGTTTTCACTTGCAAAATGGACAGAAGAAACAGAGTTGAGGAATAATGCTGGAGCAGCATCTTTTGTAGGGTTTACATGTGAGTGAGCAGCTGCCTTGTGTACTGCAGTGAGTGATGGAGCTTTGTTTTCTACAATAACAGCTGATGATTCAGTTGTACAGGAAAGTCATGTGGAGCATATGTATGGTAAAGCTGAGGTCTTACCACAGTCTGTATTATCTTGTATCATTCTACCTGCTCAGGTGGTGATGACCTGTCAGCGTCTGAGAGCAAGATGTCCTGCAGCTCTGATCCAGTAGTGGGCGCTGGTAAGCCAAATTGATTTGAAAGGACTGTCTCCATCAGTGTACAGTAGTGACGAATGAAGACCTGGAATCCAGCTGCAGTAGCAGTAACTGCTGTTCAGATATGCAGTGAATAACATGACAACCGCACCTTTAATGTTCTACAAAACGTTCATGTTAAAAGTATTTTCCAATAAGACAATGAACCCGAACAACTGAACAGAGACAGCACGGAGAAAATAACATCAGTGTCCTGGAAAATTCAGTCCAGAATTTGTGGCGTATAACTTTAGCTGCAGCAGTTACACACACGCAAAATTCTTCAACTTTTTTTTCTTAATATAGATGATAAATATATTGGTTATATTTGCATTTTTTTGTGTACTTAAATATGAAATAATATATCCACATTCAGAGTTGTAGAAGATGAAATATGTTAAAATGACAGAGAGTATGAATGGAGATTAATAAGAGATGAATACTTTTAATAGGCACTGCATACGTGTGTGTGTGTGTGTGTGTGTGTGTGTGTGTGTGTGTGTGTGTGTGTGTGTGTGTGTGTGTGTGTGTGTGTGTGTGTGTGTTTGTGTTTGTGTGTGCGCAACTATGTGTGCCTCAGTGTCTGCCAAGAGGATAGTTGAGCTGGACACCCACTGCCATTACTTTCCATAACAGGCAGACTGTGTTAGAGGTTGAGCAGGGTGGCAGGGATCTTTACACTCAAGGACTCTTTCCCTCAGCCAGCTTCAAGACGGCCACCATGGCACAACCACCTCCTGTTCACCCCACCAAGATGGGAGAGGGTCGGGCGATTGCCGTACTGACCTCGGGAGGCGATGCCCAGGGTGAGTGGAGGATTTCTGGTGTGGCATGGTGAGTGTGGAGTGCCATTGTCGGACGTGTCTGTTGTTTGTTTGATACGGCAGGTGGTTGAGAGGATTTGGTGAGTAATTAATAACTCTACAGGAGTGTTTCATGAAAGATAATAAGTAGTAGTTAAGGTTTAATATGAGAGAAGGCCAAGAAAGGCCGAGAAATAGAGAAGATTCAAAATTGTCAATGTCTCTTTATTGATTGCCTTAGACACAGGCTATAGCCCACACAGTGTGTCAGTTGAGCTTGTCAACAGCTTAAAACTTGTTTAAAATAAAATAAAATAAAATCTCCATATTTACTAGAAAAGTCTAACTAGCTAGTTACCCATCTTAAATCCTAGCATAACTTATCGAAAGGGCAGCACAACCTCCCTCATTCCAAGCTGCTTGGACCACTGCGTGAGACAGATGCTCCTCTGACCTTTAACTTGACGAGGACCATATCTCCACGGCGACCTTTGGGATGTGTCAGTGACCCCGCACCAGCCTGTAGTGTGAACGTGTGAAACACTGACCGCTCCATCTGCCTGTTTCTCTACCTAGCTTAACTTTACGAGACCTTGGTGGAGTTGTGTGCATGCCAAACTTATAAACAGGCTAACCCTCACCCTTCTTCTTTTTCACCTTTAATCTTCAGAATCACAGCCTTGCCTTTTTTAGTCATCTTGATATCTTCCTTGATTTGTTCTTTAACTTTCTGTGTCTCCTTCCCTCCCTCCTGTCTCTCTCACACTGTATCTGTTATGAGGGCTAATTTTAGAGGAGTGACCTTTCTGTCATGTGTTTGTAGAGTGGAGAGGTAGTGGGTGAGCAGGCTGCCCTTAATCCACCTTTCTCTCCTCTCCTCCTTTAAACTGTAAGCGGAGATGCTCTTGGCACACCTAATCTATCCAAATCATGTCTTTTAAATATCGCCCCCCCTGAGGGAAGAGGCCAAGTTGCCTTTCCTGAAAAACAATTGGCACCACAACTCTACAGTTATAATCGTCCATCTTTGCCTTAAGCTTGTTGTTATTGTTGTTGCTGTTGCGCCATCATAAGCCGTTTTTTTAAAGCAATAAATACTTTCAATGATCTGGTTCAGTCAGTTCCACCATTGTTTCAATCCTTTCATAACATGTATATGTAATTGCTATGTGCATGCACTTTGCTACAGGTATGAATGCAGCTGTACGAGCCACAGTTCGAGTTGGACTTTACACTGGAGCCAAAGTTTATTTTGTCCATGAGGTATTATTTTTTTTATATAATTGTTATTCTTTTAATATTATTGTGCACAATACCAGAATAAATACAATAGACTGTATTTCTCTGTCTATTTATTGTGGTGCTAAATTGCTGTTTTCAAATGTCCATCAAAATAGTTATTCAATTTACATAAATTGAAGCAGAACCGATCACAACTCTGGAGCTGGTACCAGTAAATGCTCCACACTTTAGTTTGAGGAATTACTTCAAAATCAAATGTATTTTGATCAAGGAATCCAGGTAGCATCATCCCATTGCCAAACATCACCAAATCCCATTTCCAACATACACTGAACTGAAATAGCAACATGTGTCACAGTAAAAATGTTACTACTTCCATCAATGCCCTTTTAGAGAGTTGATTTTGTGCTGTGTGTTTGTTTGTTGCTAGGGTTACCAGGGTCTGGTGGATGGAGGTGACAATATCCGCCTTGCTACTTGGGAGAGTGTGTCGATGATGCTGCAGCTGGTGAGAACAAGCATGAGGATGCAAAAGCATATTTATAAAACAATATTTTTCTTATTGCTACTGTTTTCCCGATCACTGCCTAAACTATATTAAGTGGGATGGATGTGTGTGTAACTTTAGCAGCTCTGGCCTCTTCTTTACAGTTCTGTAGGTCAAGTGGTCATTTAAATGTCAAGGGTTCATTAAATAGCACGACTTACTGCATCTTAGCCATGAGCACTAGGGTTACAGGACCTTACCCCTTGTCCTTTGGTGACTCCTGATGAATCATGTCTGGGAATGAAACCTTTTCTCTTTGCCCGACCTCAGGGTGGGACTGTGATTGGTAGTGCCCGCTGCCAGGATTTCCGCACCAAGGAGGGCCGCACCAAGGCTGCCTGCAATTTAGTCAAACTGGGCATCACCAACCTGTGTGTGATTGGTGGGGATGGCAGTCTGACGGGCGCCAACCAGTTCAGAACAGAGTGGAGTGAGATGCTGGCCAATTTGGTCAAAGCCGGTGAGAGTCATTACCATGAAGTACACAAATCTAAACAAGTCAACCTATGTAAACAAGAGAAACTAGAATGTCATTCAGGAGAGTGTATTCCAACGACAAGGCCTAGTAGTCCCCTTAAATTCATTCAAGATGTACCAAATTGCCCACACTCAGCATTCTCCCAAGTGTAGCTCATTCCCAGCATAGTCTACTGCATCATTATGGTTGAGGCTCATGGCGGGCCTCTTTTAAATTTCGTTATGATTGGATCAGTGGATCATTTCCCCTTTAATCTCTGATTACTTTTAAAAATAAAAAATAGACCGTGAACAGGTAACATGTGTAAATGTACCTGAAAATAAATCTACTGCAAAGTTAATTACAGATACATGAAGAATGTACTTGAGTACAGTAACAGAGAAATGTACTTTGTTACATCCCACCACTGATCGCAATGTTAAAAAAAGTTGTTTTAAAAAAATCCTGGATCCGCCCCTTTGTCCAGATCTTACACCAAAATGAAATGTCCCCTCCTTTGACCAAGTTTCGTGGAAATTGCCTCCGTAGTTTATGCAGAATCCGACTGACAAACCAACCAAAGAGCAGGGTTGACACAATAACCATGTTCTTTCACATCTGCTGTTCCATTTAACCCTGTTGCTGAAATAGTGCATTTAATCTTCTCTCAGGTAAGATCACAGCCAACGAGGCCAAGTGTTCCTCTCACCTCAACATCGTCGGCATGGTGGGCTCCATTGACAATGACTTCTGTGGCACCGACATGACCATTGGCACAGACTCTGCCCTGCATCGCATCATAGAGATAGTGGATGCCATCACCACCACAGCACAGAGGTACTAATGTGACTGTGGAAGTTTATTCACTTACACAAATGACAGACCTGCTGAGGCATTCTAAGATCGTTGACATGAAATGTGTCATTCTGCAGTCACCAGAGGACTTTCATCCTGGAGGTCATGGGCAGACACTGTGGGTGAGTACAGCCTGTGTGCATGTTGTCCGGCACGGGGTTAAAGTGGCCACCAAGCTCTGTAAATGGGTAGTTGTAACATGATGGACTCTGATGCTTAACCTGTAAAGTGCTGGTTGTACACTACATACAAAAAACTGTTGGGACTGTGGTACACAGGAATCTCTCAAGGAATATCTGCTGAAATAAACCAGGACGGAGCAGACAAAGTGAGAATGTAAAACAAAGACACACAATGTTGGTATCTTCTAAGTAAAACAGTAAACAACATAAATAGTTCAAATAATGGAAATTGCTACTTTAACCACAAATCTCAAATTGAAACCTTAAATAATAACAAGTTTTATGTTCAAACAGTGAGTCTCCATTCTCGTCATTCTATAGCTCCTCTCAGGGGCAGATCCTCTCTGAGGATGAAATAGTTAATGTTCCTCTTCTTCGCATTCTACAGACATGCTAGCTGCTCTATGAGGATTTGCCATAGTGAAAGGGTTAAGGTTTGACACACAACACTCTGAGCTAAAGGCTGAGAGTTTATCTTACAATAAAATATGCTGATTAGCAGCTAAGGCTGATGGGAATTGTATGAGTTTTGCTGTTTTTATCTTTGGTATCATTAACCAAAATACAGGCAATAAAAACTACTTTTGTGTAATCCTGATAGCAAACCAATTATCCACAAACACAGATGAAAACCCCATTGGCATCGTTATATATAAAAAACACCATTATGATGCACATCATGGTGAAGCAGCTTATTTGACCTAAATCAAATTATAATATGCTGAATAAAAAATGACCCAAGATCACATTCAATAGTTTAAAAGGTGATTAATCAGAGTCTAATTTTCAAAAATCATTTACCGCCCATCTGATGACCTTTTACCCGCAGTTACCTGGCTTTAGTGACAGCTCTGGCCTGTGGCGCTGACTGGGTGTTCATCCCTGAGATGCCTCCAGATGTTGGATGGGAGGAGCATCTCTGCAGGAGACTGACAGAAGTACACGTCTTATCCTACATCATCCTCAGAGACTAACTTTAATCTGGCTTTTTTGAAAGTCTGCATGTTGATTTTAAAGCTGTTCTCTGTCCCTCTCAGCAAAGAGGTCGCGGCTCCCGTTTGAACGTCATCATTGTGGCAGAGGGAGCGATGGACCGCAGTGGAGAGCCTATTACCTGTGAGCTTGTCAAACAGGTGAGTGAAGACAGTTCTCCAACATACTAGCAGATAGGATAGACCCTTGTAACGAGAGGAAGGCTGCTCATAAATGATCTGTCTGTCCAGCTGGTATCAAAGAAACTTGGCTTTGACACCCGTACGACCATCCTGGGGCACGTCCAAAGAGGTGGAACCCCCTCCGCCTTTGACAGGATCTTGGTAATACCTCATATATAATTTTACTCATATATAAACTCTGTTCCATAAACCAAACATACATCTATAAGCTTGTCTGAGTGTCAACGTGCTCTCTCTCATGCCTTGACTTCATCCAGGCGAGCAGGATGGGAGTAGAGGCGGTGATGGCTCTGCTGGAGGCCACACCAGACACTCCTGCATGTGTGGTCAGCTTGTCTGGGAACATGGCTGTCAGGCTGCCTCTCATGGAGTGTGTGCAAGTGGTGAGTCCATTATTTGTCCATACTGTACACAAAAAAACAGCTTTTTCGGTTTATATAAAATTAGCTAAATTATTAACGTATGTTTTGTATTTTGTTCATTTCCTGATTTAATCCTCTGTTTCCTTTTTGTCTTTTGATCCACTTCAGACTAAAGACGTCACCGTAGCCATGTCCGAAGGGAGGTTTGACGATGCTGTGAAGCTCAGGGGAAAGTGAGGCATGCACGGTTGTGTTATAATTTCAAATTCTCATGTGTTGCATTGATTCTCACATCTCTGTACATTTCTCACCTGTGACAACAGGAGCTTTGAAAACAACTGGAACACTTACAAAATGTTGGCTCACCTGCACCCCCCAGACACAAAGGTGAGGAACTGCAGTTGTGTCACGTACATAAACTGTCTCTTAATCAGAAAATCTATACTTTTGTTTTTACCAATGTCTCTGCAAATCTGACCGTCGCAGAGTAATATCAACATCGCCATCTTGAACGTGGGAGCTCCGTGTGCTGGGATGAACGCTGCCGTCCGTTCAGCGGTCAGGATCGGGCTTCTGCAGGGCCACCAGATGTTGGCAGTGCACGATAGTTTCGATGGCTTGGCTCATGGGATGGTAAATTCTAGTTATGCACACATATATAAACAAGAAAGCTTTTACTCTCATGATGAACAGCTTTACCCTGTTGGTGCATGTCTATACAATTGGAAGAGACTGATCCGCTGTCCCTGCTCAGATTGAGCCCATTGGTTGGTCTGGAGTAGGAGGATGGACAGGAAAGGGGGGATCCAATCTGGGAACTAAGAGGTGAGACTTTAATTACACTACATGTTTCAGTTGTTTTTTTTAAATGTACATTGACTTTTATCTTAACATAACATTGAGCAGGTTATTCAGTGTGTTTCC
This sequence comes from Pseudopleuronectes americanus, assembly GCA_038501795.1. Classification (NCBI taxonomy): domain Eukaryota; kingdom Metazoa; phylum Chordata; class Actinopteri; order Pleuronectiformes; family Pleuronectidae; genus Pseudopleuronectes; species Pseudopleuronectes americanus. The sequence continues at coordinate 13,879,213 of CM076717.1, read as the reverse complement.
TTTTCATAAAGATCCCTGCCACACGAGTACATGGAGGAGATCAGTCTGAGCATCACGAAGTTCAACATTCATGGTCTAATCATTATTGGAGGTTTTGAGGTTAGCAGCAAGTACATGGATGTTTTGCCTGGTTATTGCCACGATTAAAGTCGGTAAACACATGCAACCTGTAAAACATAAGTTGAAAGTCACATGTACCCATTTGGTCCCTTGTTCCCCATCAGGCGTTTGTTGGAGGTCTGGAGATGGTGCAGGCTCGAGAGAAGTATGAGGAGCTGTGCATTCCCCTTGTCGTCGTTCCTGCTACTGTCTCCAACAATGTTCCTGGATCTGACTTCAGTGTCGGAGCTGACACTGCCCTCAACACCATAACCATGGTCAAACTTTTAAATACAAACAATTAACAGTCTAACCCAGGATTACACAAGTCCTGTTCACGACAAGTTATTCATCTTCTCCCTGTTTCTTCTCTCTTTGTTCTCTTTCTCCTAAACAGACATGTGACAGGATCAAACAATCGGCTGCTGGCACTAAGAGGAGAGTGTTTATAGTTGAGACTATGGGAGGATACTGTGGCTACCTGGCAACCATGGCTGGCCTGGCATCTGGGGCTGACGCTGCCTACATCTATGAGGAGCCTTTCAACATCCATGAACTAGAGGTCTGAGTTTATGAATGCATAAAAAGGAAGTACCTTCTGTGAGGAACGCATGGAGGGAGGGATGGGCGGATGGACATTTCTAAACTCTGTGGTCTAACAGCTGCTTTGTTTGTAGGTGAACGTGGATCATCTGGTGGAGAAGATGAAGACCACGGTGAAGAGAGGACTGATTCTTAGGTTTGCATCGTTTCTGGTCTGAACAGAGTTAACTTTAAACTCAAAGTGGCTTTGTACCTCATTCAATGTCCTTCTTATGTTTCAGAAATGAGAAAAGCAACGCTAACTACACCACAGATTTTATCTTCAACCTGTACTCAGAGGAGGGCAAGGGTGTGTTCGACTGCAGAAAGAATGTACTCGGACATATGCAGCAGGTGTGTGTGTGTTCAGAACAGGTCTTTTGTCAGTTTGTGTTGTCACAGACTCATTATTTTAATTAAATAGTAACACAATTATAAGAAACATTGTTTTTTTTCAGGGTGGAACGCCTAGTCCTTTCGACAGGAATTTTGCCACAAAGATGGGCATCAAGTCTGTCCTTTGGTTGACTGACAAGCTGAAGGAATGCTACAGACATGGTGAGGACATCACGTTAGTAAAACACAATGTTGTATACTTCTGTTGCACTCACCCCTTGCGCTTCCTGAATTGACATGATTTTGTTCTTAATCTCAAACCTCCAGGTCGCATCTTTGCCAACTCTTCAGATTCAGCTTGTGTGCTGGGCATGAGGAAGAGAAATTTGGTCTTCCAGCCTCTGACAGAACTTAAAGATCACACTGACTTTGAGTAAGACCTTCTTTTAGTCCATTCTGTTTATGTTCATGTCACTTATCTATCTCTTGATGTGAAATCGGTCAAAAATGACTTTACTTCAAATGTTTAGCTTAAATGATCCGACACATCTTGAGGACTTCACTCTTGCTGTTATCATGTTCTTTGCTATGACAAATATTGTTGTTGTTGTTGTTGTTTTTAATCTGCAGACATCGTCTTCCAAAGACACAGTGGTGGTTAAAGCTAAGGCCCATCCTGAAAATTCTGGCCCATTACAAGATCGACCTGGACATCTCTGAAAAGACTGCGATGGAACATGTCATTAAGAAGAGAGGCCTAGCTCCTTAGAAGCCTTTATTCTCGACCTGACGTCACCCGTCTGATTTATTTTTGAAGCAACCCTGTCTTTGAAAAGTGAAATATGAATAAAGACAAGCAAGACTCACATTAAACACTCAAAAGTCACTCCCATTATTTGTATTTGCTTTATTATAGCAACTTTTTGAACACCTTTAAAACCTGTGGTCCGGTGCTTTTTGGGAAATATTTCAATATTGTACTTTTGCTAATGTATTTGCTAATTTGTATTGTAACTTAATTGGTAGATTCACATAAATAACACAAAAAAATCTACAAATTATTATGATACATATGTTATAAACAATGAATTCTGATGCATTGTTACAGGTCATCTTGGATTCAAATTCACGATAAACAGCAGTGGAGCTAATATTATGCCTCAATTTGTATCTATCTATCTATCTATCTATCTATCTATCTATCTATCTATCTATCTATCTATCTATCTATCTATCTATCTATCTATCTATCTATCTATCTATCTATCTATCTATCTATCTATCCATCCATCCATCATCCATCCATCCATCCATCCATCCATCCATCCATCCATCCATCCATCCATCCATCTATCTATCTATCTATCTATCTATAATAAGATTAAAATGGACCCCACCTTATAGCAGTAACATAAAATGATGCTGCATCAGTAATAATCAACATATTAACATACTCTGGAATGGGTCATTCTGTAACCTTGGTCATTTGTTTTATTTGAGTTAAATATATTTTTATGGGAATACTGTTGTACCATTAATTGAGCAAAATTAAGGAAGCATTATTCTTACTTGAATTTCCAGCCTTTTGTTTCTATACCTTGAATACAATTTGAAACTAACAATATAGTAGCACTTCAATGGCACTTACTTATAGCACTTATAGTACTTGTGTTTAAACACACTGGTTCTCAAACATGCGGTTCTGAACCTGCACGGGAACTCGTACATGGCAAAGACACTACATTACCCACAGGTCCGTTGAACTTCCGTATAAAACCGGATGTCTTCTCGGATTGGTTAACGGACGCCTTTCAAAAAAGAGTGCGCGAGCAGTGCAGTTGTTAAGGTTGTTGAGGATTTTATTCTTTACATTTTATTAGAGCAGAACAACCTATGTTCGCGTGGATATCGGTTGTCCGTGTGATCTGCTGTGAATAAAGGTTTCTCTCAGAGGGTCTCCCGCTCCAGGTAAGTGGCAGTTAACGTTGCCTGTAGTTAGGTTAGCCGATGTTAACGTTAGCCGATGTCAGCGTTAGCCGCCTTCATATTGTGCTGGACGTTGTCGCTGATGTCGTCTGAAAGCTGAGCTACTTCGCTTTGTGGGAGCTCAAAGATCAAATGGCTAACTCCTGACAAACCTGTGGTCCACAGCCTGCGACATGAAATGCTTGAAGGTGGACGAGTTCATCAAGCGGACCGCTTCCGTGGAGGAGACGGAGCGCTTGCTCAAGGAGCTCGAGGTTAGCATAACACTGAGTCAACGCTATACAGTCAAAGGTCTTTATTGTCACTTTATCGTCCTCGAGTACAATGAGGTAATCAGATCCCTCTCTCTCCAAGATAAATCCCTATAAAGGTTTAAAAATATAGTATGAAAAACAACAATTGTAGCAGCATCAGCAGATAACTATGTACAGAAGATACAATAATCATATTTCCAGATAATGCATAAACCATATTAACACAATTCTAAAAGATCAACTGGTTCATAGCTTTGGAGCAGCTACAGCAAATTCATCACATCTTTAATAACGTTAACCACTTGTAATACAAGCTCACGTTGTTTAACTAGTTTAGGACTAAAGCTCTAAATTTATCCCAGGATGAACCACCTCCAAATAGTCCAATTGCTATATTAGATATTACACATGTTTTCTATCATGAAACAGCTTTCATCTTAATATTAAATAATAAGTAGAGAATCCAAACCAGCTTTGTTTACATTTTGCAGAATTATGTGGAGAGTAAGCCAGGCCTTCAGGATCGCACGCTGTGTGACCGGATCATCAGAGCCTGTAACCAGCAACTTGGAGTTGGATCCCCTGACCGGGACCATGTCAGTCTTCTGGTGAGGCTGGTGGAGCGTGCCCTTCATGGCTATGACATTTCTGCAGCACTTATTCCTCAGAGCTGTCCGCTGTACATGGAAAAGATCGTTTTCCATATCGTCAAGAAGCTGAGCTCCCTAGGAGCTCACAGTCTGTGCAGCTATGTGTCTGGCTTGGTTTACACCAGGCTTACTACAGCTCAACAGGTATGTATCACTTCTAACAGCGGTGCTCCCATATACACACTGCATGATTGTGTCATTACAATCAGCTTTAACAAGATTCTATGGTCTTTAGGGGGAGGACTACTCTGTTCTTTTGCGGAGCTGTTTCTCGGTGCTCTGGACTGGACTATCTGCTCACAAAGACCGGACGACCCTAACTCCTCAAGAAAAACTCCACTGCCAGATGCAAGCTCTGAGCTTCCTCCTGTTGTTCGACACCGAATGTACAACTCCTTCCTTCTCCAAAGCTCCCATATACACGGAGGATGCCATCGCTGAATTTGAGAGGGCCTCTGGAACGGTGACCAAAGAGGATGCCTCTTTTCTGCTCCAGGAATTGTGCTTGCTTTTCAACAGATGCCAGACTGGAGGTCAAGGCTGCAAGGGGGAAGGGTCAAAACAGTTTATTGAGAAACTAAGCGTATATGTGGTTTTTGAAATCCTGCTGGTTGCTGTTCGGGTGCTTTGTAAGGCGGGACACTACGATCTGGCTTCCACCTTCCTGAATGATATTGAGAGAGAGGTCCGAGAGGTCACTTCTGACTGTCAGTGTACAGCTCTGTTGCTTGGCAGGTGGGCTGTCGAAGTTCATTCAACAATGAAGGCTGGTGAGGAGAGTGGCCAGGTTTTGACAAACTGTGCTCGAGCTTTGAGGTCTCTCTCTGCCAACCTGGGAGAACAAGAAGCTCATGCAGTTGTGGAAGGGTGTGGACTTGTGGTGTGGGCGGTCGAGACTGGCCACAACAAGGGATTAAGTGGTCCTCTGCTCCTGGCTTGGTTTTCATTCCTGGAGGAGTACCAAGAGCAGATATTAAGAATGTTGAAAAAGGTGAGGGTAGTAACTTACCAGTAAAATTATTCCATTGCATTATTCTCTTAATCCACAAAAAAAAATGTCATTGGTCAAATACATTTTTGGAGAACTTGTAGAGATGAGTAATTTGTGGCTGGTTTATGTTTACAGAATCTGACATGCCAGACTGAGGGCAGCCGACTGCAACAGACCCTTTGTTACAGTATTTACCAAGGCTTCGTATTTGCTTATGAGAGCATGCTTGCATCACAGGTGAGGATAACATCTGTCCCATCAGATTTTATGACAGTAATGCTGAAAAACTGGGAATGAAGTGTTTTCACACTTACCTTGATTCACCAGTTTAAATGTTCTTAGTTTTAGACTTAACTTCTGATTGTGATTTGTTGTTTTAGCTGGAGAACAGTGACATATTGGACCGAGTGCTGCTGTACTGCCAAGCCACAGCTGGGCAGATGATGACTGAGGTCCGCAAGCTGCCAAGTGATAGTCTTCTCATCAAAGCAGGTGGTTATACTCTACTTTATTAATCTTGACCGGTCATATTGAAGGTTCTGGAATGCTCCCAATTGAATGTGTTTTACTTTTTTTCATTTGTGTACGCTATGTGTATTTCAGTGATAGCTGTGAGCAACCTGGTGTGTGGATTGTACAACCGACGTCTCTATGACCAGGCCTTCACGCTTGTTGAGATCCTCTGCAAGGAACTTTGCAAGAATTGCCCCGTCTCTCTCTCTGTTGATCGGGTAAACTCCTTAATCTTCTCTTTTAGATTATGAATCACATTTCACAGTATATCATGTCTTACCTTGAAGAGTACTCACTAGAGTTGATACCTCTGCAAAGGCCCAACAATGAAACATTTTTTGGTTTTCAAGAGCGATGAGTTGTTATTATAGTAATCCTGCTAACCAACAAACAAACACACCTTGGCAGAGGTATCCAATTCTACAATATTCTTGGATTGAAGCAAACAAATGATTATAGTCATTGTTTTCACCTCTTTAATTCTTAATGGCGATTATTATCATCATCTAGTTGTGCCGACCCTTCATGCTGGCTGTGCAGACGTCTCGGCGGGCCGGACAATTGGAGCGAGCACTCGACTGGGTGATTCTGTGGCTGAAAGCCCTGGGGGATAACATTCCCACTCATATGGCTGAACCGGTCTCCCTGTGGGTGAAAACCAAGACTGATGCAGCACGTAACTCTGAGGAGGACATCAGACTCAGGTACGGATAGGGGTGGGAATCTCTTGGCACCACACAAGTTCGATTCCGATCTCAACATTGATCTGACATTGGTTCATTATAGGTTTGTGTGCTGCATCTTCAGCCTTTACTGTGACAGGGAGATACAAAGTAATCGTCAGTACTGTTCAGGTCCTAGAAGCGATTAATTTCCTCTAGAATATGTGTTAATGAAGTTACAGTGTTAGTATTAAGTCTCCTAATAATTCATGAACAGATAGCTAAGTCCTCTGTTGTGTTAAAAGTCAGGTATTTGAACTCATAAGTATGGAAACTTACAAGCGTTTGCTTGTCCTTTAACAGGACGTTACGTGATGGTTTTGGTCCTGACGTCCCTGATGAGAAAGTGATGCTCTGCCTTTTGGAGGAAGAGCTACGTGCCTATAAGGAGGTGGCAGGTGACACTGCCCAGGAACGTTATAACACCCTTTGTGACCTGTTGGACATCTGCCATGAGGAGAGCGCCCACACCCACCTACGTGCTGTCTACCTCTGTGAAATGGCCCAAGTTGTGTGTTTCCAGGATTTCAGTGAACAGACTGATTGGTAGGAGCTTTCGTTGACCTCCACATTTACAAGGAATAGTGTTCCTTAACAGAGAAAAATGCATTCGGTTTTCCAGTAGTCAATGCGAATATCAATTTGATGTTATGAACACTGTAAGAATTATGTAACCTGCAGCCTGTTCTTCGTGAATCTGTTGGCATTTGAAAGAAATGTACGCACTAACAGACTAGTCTAAAAGAAATTAGCAAGAAATCAAGTGATTGAAAGAGAAACTTGCGAAAACTATCGATTTATGTCAAACTAAATACATTTATTAAACACTGATTTATCCACTAAGGTTATGAAACTAAAGCTACTAATGGAACTTATGTGTTTTCACAGTAAATGTGAGGGTGAGGTAAACGTATCAGACCTGGTACCTGAGCAATGTTTTGTGTACAATCTTGTTTTGTACTGGTAATTGGAAAAAGTTACTCTGAACCAACACTGGAGAAACTCCACTAACCTCTCACTGTGTTTATTATATTTCTCTTTAACTACACAGCTCTGCAGTTGATTTTACCCATGAAGCTTTGCGGCTACTGGAAGAAGAATCTGTGACTGCAGAGAACGCTGATAGACTAAAGGATGACAAGGCACATGCTTCTCTTTGGCTCTTTGTCTGCACTCTTGAGAAGAATCTTCAGGAGGTTGGTGCTGAATCTCTGCACATATTCAACAATCACTGTTTTTGTTGAATTGTTGCGCTTAGGTTTTATGGCATGTTTGTGTTCTATCAATTATGTCCAATATCATGTATACAGATGTCTTTCTCAGCTTTTTTAAGTTGCTTTATGATTAGAATTGTCTGGATAAGGTAAGCAACTAAAAGATGGATTTAAGTGGGACCTACACTGACGGCAATGTATTGTGTTTTTTTCCCCAGGCCATTGAGAAGGACATCAAATTGCGCGAGTTGCGTAACCAGAAAACATGTGTGGCCAATCCCATAGGAACCAACGATTTTGACTATGAAGACAAGCAGAAAACAGAGGACAGCATTCTGCTCTATGAAGGCCTGCATTTCAACCTGGCTGCAGAAAACAGTAGGAACCATCTTTTTCTATACTTTGCATTGTTGGACTCTAACTCTAATCACCAGTATCATGTTAAACCTGTTTATTATGCTCCAGTTATATCCCCACCATGTACCATTGGCCGTTCTAAACTAGACTAGATAATTGTTTATCACTTACTGTCTCACTGTGTAATTAATACACATAATGTTTTCCCCCTTTCTTAAGAATTGTGCCAACCTTTGGAAAGAGCTCTGGGTGAGTGGTCTGCTCTTCTGCAGAGTCGAGATCTGCCTTCACTCAGGAGCCCCAAACAGACCTGCACCTCTATTGCTCTGGCTGCAGCTCTCTTCAAACTAATGGGAAAGGTAACGATTCAACATATAAGTCTAGATAAACGCTTGATTTGTTTCTTTGTTCTCTCTTTGGCTCCAAATAGATTTAGATCTTTTATCAAAGTACCTCACTCACTTCATAAAGCATCATAGATTAGGGATATAGATTTTTTTCTTGTTAAAATAATTTTAAGAAATAGACTCATGTCATCATCCTCTCTCCCAAGATGTTGGTAAAAAATATACATAAATCTATAAAGAATGTAATACATTTGGTTTTACCATACTTTAAAGGTGTGTCAGAGGTATTTCATGATGCATTCTGGGGTTATGTTGTTTTAAGTTGTGTTCACTTCATTGGTTATTATACTATCCGTGTATTAATCAAATGTCTCTCTTCTCCCATGTAGCCTTTAAAGGCTCTGGAGGCTTACCAACTCACAATTGGACTTTCACGTCATCTCTCTGACGCACATGGTTGTGCCAGCTCCCTCTGTCACTCAGCCAGCCTCCTACTGGATATGGGTGCCCCTGAACTTGCTTTGGTAAGGCAGTTTTGTAAGGATTATTCTATAATGAGACTGATATTTTTCTAACAAATGAGTATTATTCACTAATCTAACTTGTGGTTTTAGGCCCAGTTAGAGCAAGCAGAAAAAAGTCTTGCTTCAGAAACCACCAATGAGGGAACTTCTTCCCTCTCTATGCTGCCCCTGCTGTTGAAAGCTCAGTACTACTACAGCACAGGACAGGTAGGACATCTGCTACTAGCATTTTTTTATATTATTTGATTCCTGCGATTTTGAAGAGCAGTTTTGCTCCTCTCCTCTTTGATGATATTTCAGATGGCTCTTGGAGTGCCTTATCTGTGTGAGGTGCTTAAAGAGGTGAATGAGCAGAGACAGTCGAAAAGTTGGTACCTGCTTCGTGCTCGGGCTCTGCAGACCTGCAGCTCCTACCTCAGTTTGGACACAGCTGCACTGCCACAGGCTGAGCGCGGACGTATCACTGAACTTGGTAAGCACACACATTTTATCCACTTTAACAGCTGGCTTTGAATAAAAAAATGTTATGATGTTTGCAGCTATAACTAGGTATTGACCGATGTTTGCCTTTCTCAGGTATAAATAGCCCTGACACTGCTCTGTATGAAGGACTGAAGCTTCTCTGCAGCTTGCTGGTCACTTTAGTGGGGAAAGGCCTGTATGGGACTCATGGCACCAGCTCGGATGTGCGCTTTATCGACCAAGGTACATTTTTTCCCACACAATTCTTAAGAACTAACTTCATTTATTCTGTTTATGCTATTTCAGTTCCTCCCTCCCTGACTGTGTCTCTCTCTCTTGGTCCATGAGCAGGAGATAACCTGGTGCTGAAATGGCAGCTGCTCTCAGAGGTGTTAAATTGCTCCATGAAGATGGTTTCTGTTAGGAGCAGCTGTGGGGCCATCAATGATGCCAGGCTCCAATGCCTAGAAGCTCTTAAACTGGCCATAAAGCTGCAGGCCCTCAGCCAGTAAGTACATGAACAGGGTTTATTGTCAAAATGATTTTGTGAAGCAGGGTCTTAAAGCTTGTTTGTTTGTTAGATTTCAATGTCCACATTTTGAGGAAGCTTTTTGATTGAATTCCTTCCTTTCTCCTTTCTTTAGATGTGCTGAGCTGCTGGTGATGAAAGCAGAGTTGGAGCTGATGCAGGGGGAGAGAGAAGAAAGCAGTACTGATTTGGAAAATGTCCGAAACCTTCTGGACCTATGCACAGGTCAGTTTAATGCACAGCTACCAGTTCAAATAGTGCTGGGCACTGAATCAATTACTAATTCAGTTACTTTGAGTGGAGTAATAATGTCATTATATTGTGTTATTGATTTGGTTTTATTGTTTAGGAATGTATGGTACTGTTATTGCATCATACTTCATTCATATTGACACTTTTTTGAGCTGCATAATTGACTTCAGTTTCTTTCCTCAGATTTCTCTGATCAGGTGCAGAAGACTGAGGTAAAAATCAAACCCCGGAAAGGTCGGCCTGCTCGGAAACCTCAGCCTCCTCTACCTTCTCCTGAGGATGATCTTAAAGACATCCTGAGCACTAGGTGGATTGCTAAAGAACCTGTAGTAAGGGACCTGACCAGCTCGCCACCTCTCAAGACCCAACCACGTCGCTGGCTCTCCTCCCTGGCACATGAATCTGACTGTCAGTGCCCCTGCTGCTCTGAGCCCTGTCTGGGCCATGCCACTGCTCGCTGGGCTGCTACACAGGCTGATTTGGTTCTTAAAGTGGAGTCCAGTGACCCCAAAGACAGTCTGAAGCTTCAATGGGCCACATTATCCCGCTGTGAGAGCATCACTGCCAAAGTTGGGGCAAAATTGGCTAAACTCTTCCCTCGCTGTGGCCCCAAAAAAGGCTCCTATAAACCCTCCCTGATGAAAGATGTGGTGGGTCGTGTATACCTTCACATGGCACTGTCCAGCCTGGATCCAAGGCTCAACAACATTTGTGGTATATGGAAAATACTGAAAGCTGGTTTAGCATTTGTTGATTGCTCGCCCTCTCCTGTGCTAAGACCTGTGAGAGCTGGCTTAATGGCAACCAAAGCCATAGTGTCATTGATCACCTTGGCTTCCAAAAAGGGTTGCAACCCAGAGGAGCTCTTCTCAAATGTGTGGACTTGGAATGCACCGAAAGACAGAGAGCTGAAATCAGAACAAAAAAATGTACCTGCCTTGTCCTTGAATAAAAAGCCTAAAGACTGCCTCAAAATCCCTGATGCTCTGGACAAAACAAAGAAGGCCACGAAGGTCAAGCCTGTCAAGCCCAAGATTCAAGTGATGAGCTCTTCAGGCAGAGGAAAGGATCTGGTTCCCATGACACCAGTAATGGTTAGGTCAAAGTCTGCCGTTAAGGAGTTCAGCTCTTTCGACTTCAACACAGTGGTGCCTACTGTGGCTTGTACTCCTGTTCAAAAAGTGAGAGCTCCTGCTTCAGTGAGGAAAGCACCAAGAACTGCCTCGAAGCAACAGTTTTACGTGTATGAAGAGTTTTCACCTTCCCAGCCAGTGCCCGCTGCCCCCAGACGCAATAAGACATCACGTTTTAAGGTCTGCATCAAATCAGAGCAAGTTTGTTAATTCAAAAATGTACTGTTTGTGTTTTTCTGATAAATATCTTTCTTTTTTTATATTCAATACAGGTGGAGTTTAGTGATGAGAGTGACTCTGAGGCTAATACCCAAGCAGAGGGTCAAAGAAAAAACAGAAGCCCCTAAAAAGCGAACAACTACCAGAAGAGCTGCCCAAAGTGCTAAAACAGTCCCAGATCCACCTGCAGAGAGCAAACTGCCCAAGAGGCAGGCTAAGGGTAGAAAAACCACTGCAGTGCCGAGGATCACTTCCTCTGAGGACGACGAAAGTCTGATCCTTCAGCCTGTGTCAACAAGAAGGGGTAGAAGCAGAAAGGAGCTGACCAAGACAGAGGTGGAAACGATGGAGGAGCTGGACAAAATGAGAACCATCGAGGAGGAATCTAAGGAAGTTCTGGACATGAGCATCGAAGAGCTAAGGACATCAGACACCGAGGACAATGCAGCTTCAAGTAAAGATATTTTAATATAATATATTTTGAAATGTTTAACTTTTCATTTGCAGTTAAGTTGCACTTAAAGTAACATTCACAACAATGATGCCCCCCCAAATTTCATCCCAGCTCAGTTATTGTAATAATAATCAAAATTGTTGTTAATTATGAATCAGAATATCACAAACAACTTGGGAGGAAATTTGATGATATCGCTAAGTTATTGTTTTTAAAACATGAAGGATGCCAGGAGACCAATAATAGCAATTCTTATCAGTATCCTGTAAAATGTGGATAAATGCTACAGTGCTAATCTCGCACTTATCTCTCCCCCGACCATAGATTTTGAAATCCTGCGGAGGGATATAAGTGGTCGCCTGCTGAGAGATGGTTTGTCAGAGCTAAGGAGCAGTGGTCATCTGAGAGAAGGGCCACCAATCCATCTCGCCCAATCAGACACCAGGCCAGGTGAGTTTACTGTGCAATGGTACTGTGCCTTTATGGTATGATGTGTAATATGTTAACGTACGGGGGGGCGGTGTAGGGTTTGCACTTTCTCCTCACAGAAAGGAGGTGCAGGTTGGGTCATTTTGTGTTGAGTTTACACAAACTTCCAAATGCATGCAGACTGGGATTAGGTGTGAATCTTAATGGGACTGGTTGTCTCTTTATGTCTGCTTTCTAATACACTGGCAACCTATCATGGGTGTACCCAGCCTTTTACCCAATGTCATTTTACTGGTTTGTAGAACTAAATTATTTTTACAGTTCATCACAGATCCTTATCCTGTTCCCTCCCATGATTTTTTTCCCCTTGTCTTTCAGAGAATCTGTTCCTTGAGGATGTTGAGTCGTTGCTCCGCTCAGCCTGGCTGGACCTTCAGCACTTCCCTTCTCCCACGCTCCACCCAACCCTCTGCGCTCTCCTGGCCCTGGCACTGGGACAGCAGGATCCTGTAACCACAGCACTGCTACACGCCGAGTCCTTTGCCATCACGAGCCGCCATCGCACAATCAGGCATTTAGCCAGTTGTCTCAAGTAAGAATGCGCGTGTTGATATGCAAAATAGAGCAGTTTCTTTTACTTGTAAGATCACTAGTTTTGTGTCAAAATTACTGAACTCTTCCGTTGCTTCGTATCTAATAGAAAGCTGAAAAAGTCGTCCAGTGAACTTGCGGACCAGCTCGATGCTCTGAGTCTCAATGAGCTCAGTTCAACAGAGTCCAAGGCTACTACTGAACAGAGTTTGATTCAGTTGGAGAACATCTTCTCCTTCCCCACTGCTGACTCCTCATCTTTCCCCCAGAACCTCTGCCAAGAGTTCATCCAACAACTTCAACACCTTCCCACAGGTAAAGTTGTAGATTCTGTCTTGGATTCGGTAGCAGTACATGTAAAACAAATGTGCAAGAAGTCGCTTTCTCTTAAAAATAGAGCAAATGGTGTAAGCAACAGACCAGAGCAGCATTTATTTTACACCCCGGATGGTTTGGGAATGAAGGACCTGCAGAAGCTTTCCTTCTTGCTCTGTGGGGGGAGCAGTCAGCTGCTAAAAGGGCTGCTAAGGCCCCCCTGCGCCGTATCATGTAGGGGCTGAGAGGTGTTGTCCATGATTGAATTCAGTTAATTAGTAAAAGGTAGAAAGCCACATGCAGCTTAATGATGCAAATCAGAGGATTGTGCCAGATATTATGCTTGCATCACTGTCGGAGCCAGAGCAGATAAATTCCTATGACAGATGAAGAGCCATTTGACCTGGAAATTGGATTGGACCCTTACTCGACCAAACGTCAGATCTTAATGGACATTTTTGCTTTGTTTGAAATGGACTTTATTGGGAGTAATTTAATCATTGTTCACTTTGAATCTTGCCCATAACTTAAATCTGTTGATGCCTTCATGCTAAGCAAAAACTAAATATAAATTGTATGATATCCTTCCTCTCTGTTGTACAGGGATAACTGTGTGCATGATGTCTGTGCTTGGAGTCAAACCTGGGGAAATGGGCGACAGCATCATACTTTCCCGTCTCCAGAAAGGATCTGCACCGGTCACTGTTCATATCTCCACATCTATGCAAAAGGTGATGACAACAGTTTATATAATTTCAAGATGAGTGTTTTATTGTATTTTCCAAACAAGTACTATCTAAGCAAATGCAGTTTAAAATCAAGCAAACTGGTGGCCAGAAAACCGATCATTATAGTGTGAGCAGTTACTTAAGCATATGTAGTTGAATTTCAGTGAAATTACATTAATCTGTGTATGAGATTCAGTAACGAAAACCAACAAGTTTAAGTTTGACCCTTAATTTGCTCTTCACCATCCAAGAAACTGACTTCAACTTTCTCTGTGTTGTGCAGCGTCCCATTAGTTGGCTCGTGCAGGAGATGGACAGTATTCAGGTGGATCAAAAGGTTGTGAGCTCAGTGTCTGATAAAGCCAAGTGGTGGGAGGGCCGCAGGGCGCTTGACTCTCGAGTTGAGGTAAGTGATGAGAAGCCGTGTGGGGGAAACTCTTTTAAACGATCTAAGCAGTTGTACTTCTTAATTAATCATGTTTGTGTTTTGGGCGTAACCTGCAGTTAACCAACCAATCGGTGTAAATCTGGGTGTGCACCTTGGTAAATTGATTTTATAATGGTGGGTTTGATTATGTAGTGAGAGCGAAAGAGATCTGTATGTGCAGACCATTTCTCAAAGAGTCATTTATGGATCTTGGTGGGAAAAATCACGTATCATTATAGTTTGGTTGTTTTGACTAAGAAATATTACTTGAAAGTTTAAAGTGATTACTTTATGCTTTTAGTCGTCTAAACACCTTCACATCTTTCTTCCAGCAACTGTTGAAAGAGATGGAGGGATTGCTCGGATGTTGGAAGAGCTTTCTTCTCCCCCTTTCTTCAGATCCAGAACTTTCCAATCAGGCCCAGCACCTTTGCAAAGCCTTGTCTGCCAAAGGAGTGACATGCAGTGAGGAGATGTTGAAGGTGTGTGGGGTCTCTTTCGTTTGTTTGTTTTTATTCTGTTTCTTTTCACTTGATGGATTCTGGACTATCAACAACTGACCTTCCATTCTGACTTGATCTCAAAAGCAGCTGCAGCAGGAACAGCAAAACAAACAAACAAACACTGAACTGGTGACTTTTCTTTTAGGCGTTGCTGTCTGCATCTCCTCTGCTGTCTCAAGAAGAGTTGCAAAGATTTATTCTTGGAGTTTCTCCACACTGGCATGCAGAGTGTTGCCAGCTCGTCCATACAGCTCTTACCCGGCCCTCAGAGAGAGACGAGCCCTGTGGTCATGTTGTTCTGATCCTGGACAAGGTTGGTTATATCATCCTGTCAACTGAAGTTGTAATAATACAGATTTTTGAGAGTCAAATAGACCTCCAATGCTCGGTTACAATATGTCCCTTGTTGAGCGAAATGGTGTAAAAGTATGGCCATCTGTCCTGTCTCCTTTGCAGTACCTTCAGAAGTTGCCATGGGAGAGCATCTCCATCTTAAAGTCTCACTCTGTCAGTCGGATGCCTTCTCTTCACTCCCTGATTGGACTGAGCATTCAGAAAGTGGTAAGATTTAGTTAAGTCCACGAATGTAATCTGTAGTGTGCACTAGCAGATGTACGTCTCAGACTTAAAATCTTTCCCTTCAGAATGACTCTCAATCAGTTCTGAGACAAGGTGTGGATTCAAAGAAGGCGTTCTATGTGCTCGACCCTGATGCTAATTTAGGAAACTCTCAGGACAGGTTCAAGGAATGGTTTAGCAGGTAAGGCTAACACTCAGAATTAAACAAGGTTGATCTTTTTCACTGCTGTTTCATCCTCAATGACGACATGAGTTTTCTGCTTAAAGCAACCCGGACTGGGAAGGTGTGTGTGGGGTTGCTCCCGACTCGGGTCAGCTGGAAGAAGCAGTGACCAACAAGGATCTGTACATGTGAGTTTGGGATGATCTTCTGCATCCTGAAAGAGCCGAGAAGCAATGGCTACACTCCACAAACATGCTAATGTTGAGAAATAACTTTGTTAATACAGGGCTATGGAATAACTTGGTGCTTTGGCGAATGTTTGATGCTTAAATGCAGGCTGCCAAATTGTGGGGAAATACCTTGTCCAAAATATGCTACACATCAAATGAACAAACTTTGTGGAATAGTTGTATAAAGGAAGAAAACTTCATACTGATGGGGAATAATGGGACACCACAGAGGAGATTCAACCAGCACTGTTTTTGTGTTTTTAAAATCCAAATTTTCCACCCATGTGATGTGATGACCTGTTAAACTTTTCATGTGTGTTCCTTTAGCTACGTAGGTCACGGAGCAGGCGCTCGGTTCCTCGACGGTCAGACGGTCCTGAAGACGCCGATAAGAGCAGCGTCGCTTCTCTTTGGCTGCAGTAGTGCTGCTCTGGCCGTGCGTGGAGACCAGGAGGGACAAGGCATCATCCTCAACTACCTCATCGCAGGCTGGTGAGATATCTCTGTTATTGTGCAGTTAAATAAGGATCAATTGATTCATTTTTAACACGCATATATCTAAAAAATGGATTTGGCGATTTATATCTTGATGTGGTTGATCTACAAACATTAATTCGCTGACTTCAATTGTTCATTACTATTTATTTTTTTCTCTCTTTAGTCCGTTTGCTTTGGGAAACTTGTGGGATGTGACTGATCGGGACATTGATCGCTTCACCAAAGCTTTGTTGGAGTCCTGGTTCGCTGCTGGACCTGGAGCTCCCCTCCTGGAACACATGGGCCCATCGCGTCAGGCCACAAACCTCAAACACCTGATCGGGGCTGCACCTGTGGCCTACGGTCTACCTGTCTACCTGCAGTAGGTGGGTTCATGAGCCAAAAGCAGGATGTAAACAGTCTCTATGCAGTATTTAAACACTGCAGAGACGGCTGATCAGTGTCTTTCATTAGGTAGACATGCTACAACATGGTAAAGCTGTTTATCATGAAAGTTAACGGTTTCTTCTTTTGTTTGTGTGTGTGTGTGTGACTAGAATGATCCATCGCATGAGCCAAGCCGTGCACTGCCAACATATGGTGGCCCTGCAGAACTCCGAGCCTGACCGCTGAACGGACATTCATACCAGCATCCAGAGCTCCTGGGTTCAGAACGGCAGTATTGATATTACTATGAGAGATTTGCAGAGACACTTGTCAAAACAACAGATTTTCTGACTCAGTCAGTTTATGTACTTGACACAACTGCAGTTCCTCACCTTTGTATCTTGGGGGTGCAGATGATTCAGCATTTTGTAAGTGTTCCAGTTGTTTTCAAAGCTCCTGTTGTCATAGGTGAGAAATGTACAGACATGTTATAATCGATGCAACACATGAGAATTTGAAATGATGACATAACACCTCACATTAACTGGGCCTTTGGCCTGTGGGTTACCTGTCCACCTGCACTAGGTGCATTAATGAGATAAAAGTATTCTAAAAGGAGGATGTAAACAGTCTCTATGCAGTGTTTAAACATTAAGGTTTCAGAACACAAGCTGGAGATTGTGACTTTAATTTTAATTTTACCTGAAGTACGATTGTAGTACTGCAAGGTCCTTATTTAAAAGCCTCTGTTTTTAAGCAAATTCTAAAGTGTTTTGAATTATTTAAAATTTTAACAGTGTTTGGATGTTTTTATGTATTGACAGAATTGTTTTCAAATAAAAATGTTCTCACACACAGCCTGTGTTGTGGAAATAACTGATTTTGATCACATTTACAGTATGTGAAGGGATTGATAAAGCCTGACTAAGGGTATTTACATTTATAACTAGGGATAGGAAAAATGTGCTTGGTGAAACGTGTTCTAACACAACAACATACACATCTCATTCGTACAATACAAATGTACTGTTTTATTTACTTTTGGGATAGTGTTCTCCTTAATTATAAAAACTGAAGCTATATCTCTAGCTCTTGAAGCGCTTAATGCAGAGCTTGTTATGTTTGAGGCATAATATGAAATTAATGTGTTGAAATCCCTTCATGTTGTGGGCCCTGAACACCCTGGTGGTCTTAATGCATGTTGGGACACAGTGAAAAGTAGAAAATATTTTCTCTGAAGCTCTGCAGCATAGAAAGACACAGACACACACGATAATTTGTCCATCTGCTTAATGTGCTTAGTTCCTCTCGAGAATCAGCAGGCTGTGTGGCCTAGTCAGTAGAGCGGTCAAACTCAAATAAGAACGTCCCGGGTTCAATCCCCACTCTCTCCCATCTACATTCTGGTAATATACTGACCTCTTAATGAAGAGACACTAAGAAAGACTCAAAGCACAAAGAAACTGTGGCAACAACCTACCTGCAAGCTACTTCAGAACTTCTCCATGGAGAATTATTTCTGTCAGAGTGATTACACCTAATATAATTGTTTATGTTTAACGCAGTTGACCTGATATTTATTCAAATTTTTCAATGCATTGTTTTTTAATTTAACAGTAAGCGACTTAGTCTTGTTGCCTCACAGTGTTTGTAATGCATTTGTCTTCCATGAGAGACCATCGGCTTTGTTTAGACTAGCTGTACCGTCTCGTCTTGTCCACCAGGGGACGACGTTTCCCACTATCGGCGGCACTTCACCCGGAAACACTCCCACGAAAAGAAGAAGAGGGTCATCTGGCAGTGCGTTTCCAACATGGCGGTGAATCTTACAGACCTCTCCCTGCCTCAGCTAGAGGGACTGAAGAACCAACTGGACCAGGTAACACGAGCAGGTTCACTCCATTTCACGCCTGAGTGTGTTCGGACATATTGACCCGACGGGGGGGGACACTCAGGTTGAAAGCAAGACGATGGGGAAGCTAACTAGCATCACTAGCTAGCGGTTCAGACGATGCTTAAATACCCGGCGTGTTATGGCAACGTGTGTTCCTCATCGTTTTACGTAGAATGTTCTAGCATGGGACGTTACGAGGCTACGAGGAAATAGAGTAACGCGTTGTTATTCTCACGGTAAATCAATGCAATTAAGTAAATGGCTACAGTCCTGTTAGCATGACCAAGTCAACCGTATGGGGTTCAGGGGTGTACCGCCGCCCCAAATCTACCGCACTGTCATTATTTCCACATGCAGGTTAGTTGACCAGTCAAATAGATGATTAACACGATATTAATGTGTATATTATATATTATGTCTGCGCCATCAGTTTTCTATCTATGAATATATTGATATGTTGGTTCTCGCTATTTGGTGACATTTTATACACTGAACAACCAGACAGTCATACTCCCTAGAAGAAAGTGTCGTCTCCATTAACATTGTGTATTCCTGCAACATTTCCCTGTTTTTTGTGTGTTTTTATAGTTTGAAAAACTGGAAGCAGTTCGATTAAAAAGAGAAAACAATAATCATTAACTGAAATAGTGACCCCTTCCAGACCTGCTATTATTATCCGTCCTGAATGATCCGATTAAAAGATGATTTGATCTTAGAGCTGGGAAAGGAGATCCGATCACAAGTGTTCCCAGGAGACGCATTCAGAAAGGATTTCAGTGTGAGGAGTGAACAGGACAACTTACTGCTGTCCACGTGTGGTGGGATCTCTCAGGACACATGTCAATACCATGTCTGACCAGAGCCAATGAGGCTCTTGCAGCTAGAATTTGACAGTTACTCAAATTACTTGGACCCAAAGGAACCTGGCTTTTTGGGAGTGCTTGGTGTGTCGTCTCTGACTGTGTTTGTTGTGTCAATTTTAATGTCTTGCAGGAAGTTGAGTTCTTGACGTCTTCAATAACTCAACTAAAAGTTGCCCAGACAAAGTTTGTTGAGGCAAAAGATAGTTTAAATGTGTTGAGCAAAAACAACAAAGGTGAGTGAAATACATTTACGTTCAGCCTCCATATAATTAATACAAGTTAAACCAGCATGATTTAGTGTTAGTGATGTGAAAAATGTGCTGATCTGCAGCTTTGAATCTTTAACTGTAATAGATTAGTTGTTCACCCTTTCTCCTTCCTCTTTTTTCTCATGCAGGAAAAGAATTGCTGGTGCCTCTCACCAGTTCTGTATCCTTCATCACAATCTAGCATTTAGCTGTTCTGTGAGATGTAATTCAAATGATGTCTCTTTCTGATGTGTAGTAGTTGCTTGTCCTTGACCTGGTTTCTTCTCAGATGTACGTCCCTGGAACATTAAATGATGTGGAACATGTCTTAGTGGATGTGGGGACAGGATATTATGTTGAAAAGGTAAACATTTGCAGTTTTGAGCACCCAATGTATTCATGTATTTCCAGTGTTCACATAATGTTGAGCTAGTAATTGTTATGTGAATTTATTTGTATAACTGTATTTGTCTGTGTCACTAGAATGTGGGAGACTCAAAGAAATTCTTCAAGCGCAAAATAGACTTCCTCACAAAGCAGATAGAAAAGGTTCAGCCAGCTCTTCAGGAAAAACATTCAATGAAACAAGGTAAGCCCAGAAACCTCTTCAACAGATCATTTCTTCCTTATTGTTTAACCAACAATGGTCACAATTTCCTTTATATACACAAACATTTGTACTGCATTTCTCCTATATCTTTCACTTATGTCATAGACTGTATGTTAAGTTGTCCGACATAATGGCTCCCGAAAAGTAAAGCCAAAGCACCTCAATCGTCCTGGTGGCTGGCTGCAGTATAGGTCATATACTGTGATAGCAGATGGGGCATAGAACAAACTAAAATGAAAAAACACATATCAAATAGTTTTATCTTAAAGATGTTTTAACAAGTTTGGTTTTAATTAGTGACAATGTCATGCTTGACTGTTCTATCCCCCAATCACTACTGCACACACTCTACAAATTGTGTAATTAACGCAAGATGACAGAAACCATATCCAGGACATTTTGGCTTCATCTTTAGATAGTGGAAGTGGAGGCATGTCAACTATCTTTTATATAGTCTGAATGCAAGCCCTAAGAAATACTAAGCATTTCATTAATGTTATACAGGGGTGTATGTATGTAAAATTTCTAATTAAACAGAAGAAAGTACCAATGTTCTTCATTACTGCAGACCGCAAATATCAAGTTAAGTTGTAGACCACAACCTTATCCTTTAGTTCAGGACAAAGAATGCACCTATTTACTTAATTCATTGAGGGTTTGTTTTTGTCTTGCAGCTGTGATCGAGGTCATGAATGTGAAGA
The DNA here is from genome assembly GCA_038501795.1 of Pseudopleuronectes americanus. Lineage (NCBI taxonomy): Eukaryota > Metazoa > Chordata > Actinopteri > Pleuronectiformes > Pleuronectidae > Pseudopleuronectes > Pseudopleuronectes americanus. The sequence continues at coordinate 13,858,444 of CM076717.1, read as the reverse complement.
TCCAGCAACTACAACAGAGCCAGCCGACGTCACAGGCGGTCGGGACCACCAAGGCTTAACCTAATGAATCCACAATAAATATTGAATAATAAAAAATCTTTTTGTATCTGTCTGAAGTAAGTGCACAAACCTGGTCACCAGTTAGTAGGTTGTTGTCACCGGTAAATTGGTCATGTACTTGGTCAATTTTACGTAAACAATAAAAGTCATGAGACCATTAAGCAACAGTTTCACTTGTGAGTTTTATCATTGGTATCCAGTAGTGAGAGGTTTTTCAGACTTTGGTAGCAATTTTGCAATCACAGGTAAACTCGTTCATCTGACACAAACCATTAAGGCCCTGCACAACCACAAAGCTGTGTTCCACTAGTCTGATGGGAGTATGTGGGTAAAACTTAGTTTGGGAACTTTGTGAGATAACCGCAACCCATAAAGTCCTGTGAAGAGGTTCGGTCAACCTTGAATGAAATCAACTCTGTGGGATGGAGCGTAGATGTGTGAGGCTTTAAATCATGAAGTTACGACATGATGCTGGAACAGTGCGCAGTTGACCCTGTACAAATCAATCCCAGCCCAAGTCATACTCGTCACAATGTTTCGATCAAGATACATAAACAACAGCTTCAGTGCAGGACAACACTAACCAGTCATGAAGCCATTTCCTTGCACAAGGTTCACGATAGAATCCAAGACATAATTCCACCCTATGACCCTCACTTTCTGCACCCTAGGTCATGTTTAAAATTGGTTTTATGTACATTAAATTAAACTTGATCTCTTCAGAAGGACAAAAAACATTTACACATACCCAACCACACATTCTGTGGATTATTATAAACTCCTTGAAATGCAGTTTGTTGTACATTAAGTGATAACAAGAAGTGATGGAACGCAAGTTTAGCACATTTAACTAAGTACTGTGCCATTTAAATACAACTTTGAGAGCTCCTGACTTTGAGTATTTGGGTTTTATGCTACATTGTACTTATACTCCACTAAATTCAGCTGGAAATGTACCTTTTTAATACATTTGCTGTCAACTATTAGGATTATAGTTAATATATCTATATAGTTAATATAGAAATTTTGCAGTTTTTACCCTAATTTAATTTTACTTTTTATTTTGATGTTTGAATAATTGGTTCAACACAACAGAACGTTGTCACTTTGATACAGATGACTGTTATTCTCACTATTTTATTAATTTATAGAAACCAACCAATAATTAGAAAATTAATCCATTATAAAAATGTTAATCAGTTGCCGTCTTGAGTAAAAAATTTTTGAAATGCGCTTCATTTCCCTAGGCGAGCATGTGACTATGCAGTATTTTTTCATTAGCAAAGCACATTCAGGACAACAGCTGGAGTGCAGAGGAACCCAGCAGCCAGCAGGGGGCAGCCTCAGGACAACACATGGAAACAAGCAGCAGCAGGCTGTGATTCTTGAAAGACGTCAGAAGACAAGGCTGGCAACTACTGGTTTATTCTCTAACAATAGGCTTTTTTAAGCATGTTAAATCATCCAGTATTTAAAATCCAAAAATATAAAAGTAACTTTTAAGTAAGGCTTTCAAATATATGTAGAAAGGTAGAAGATATTTTCTGTGAAGCTTTGCAGCATAGAATGACACGGACACACACACGATAATTTGTCCATCTTGTTAATGTGCTTAGTTCCACTCGAGAATCAGAGGCTGTGTGGCCTAGTCGGTAGAGCAGCGGATCTCAAATAAGGAAGGTCTCGGGTTCAATCCCCACTCTCTCCCAACTCCATTCTGGCAATAAACTGACCTCTTAATATTCACATTGAATTCAATCTCTTATTAATTGCAAAATATCTTACACTAAGTAAAATTAAATTAAGTAAAAAACATTACAAAATAAAATTTAAATAAAATAAAATTAATTTAAAAAAAAACAGGATGTGCGCAGTAGACTTCTGCGCAGAATGTGCGCAATGGGTTTCTGCGCAGGATGTGCGCAGTGGACTTCTGCGCAATTCCTGCGCAATGGGCTTCTGCGCAGGACGTGCGTAGTGGACTTCTGCGCAGAAGGTGCAGTAGACTTCTGCGCAGGACGTGCGCAGTGGGCTTCTGCGCAGAATGTGCAGAAGCCCACTTCACTCTAATGCTCTGCAGCATTCATGAGATATCCTTCACCAGAGGTAAATATAAAAAAATTTAAGTTAAATTTAATTTAATTGTTTTATATTTATTTTGATTAAAATTAAATTAAATTAAAATTAAATTTGTTTATATTTACCTCTGGTGAAGGATATCTCATGAATGCTGCAGAGCATTAGAGTGAAGTGTAATTTCCCTATTTTAAAGTGGAAAGAGTTTGAATTGTAGTAAACTAACAGAGTGAGAGAGTGTATATCCCAAAAAACAAAGCTGATGATCTGAGGTTAAAGACTTTGTCGCCTGTACCATGATCCGCCCCTGAAGTAAATTGACTGGTAGTGGGAGTTTAGTAAAACATGAAGTGTTTAGATTATAGATTATAGATGATATCTCGGTGTGTTGACTCGAACTCGGACTGTGCTGCAGCCGCTCAGAGGTCACCGTCAGCGGCTGCGCCCCTCGCTGTTGACGGTGCAGAGGTTGGAGGCGGAGGCAGCTCAGCTCGTCGGGACGAACGGTGGCGGACAGAGGACGCAGCTGTCACACGCTGAGCGAGCGGCACTTGGGAGCTGATCTGCGGGATGAAGAACTGAGCAGCGGAGTGTCCACACTGCACGAGAACAAACCAACTGGGAATACTCCCACCGACAGCATCACTACTGGTTCAAGTTAGAAGTGTTCCAAGTTGAAGTCTGCGCGGATCCACCCGGAGCACGCGCGGCCGTGTGAGTTACCAGTTGCCGGGGAGACGTAAGTTCAACTGGGAAAGCGACGACGCTGAACAAAGAGCAGCCGGCCACTCTGAAACTATCTGCGGGGGAATAAATCCACCAGGGCGGTTAAACCCCTCGGAGCCGAAGAGGACACCTTGAGCAGAAGCCGAGGACCGGGGCAGCATGGTGAGTGTTGGGGCCTGGACGTTAGCTAACATGCGGCAACCTGTTTGCGTCCTTCCTCCCTGGAAGTAAACCGCCTCACTCTTTTAACAACACGACCCCGACGGTTTATTAACCTTCATGTTCTCATTTCTTTCCCCTCGGTTCAATCATTTAAATGTGCTGTTAATGGCGGGTCGCGGTCACCCTGTGGAACACGTTAGTTAATGACTGCAGTGTAAAGTCAGGCCAGTTCTCGCCGGTCTGCTACAGTCAACTTAAGCTAGTTAGCTAAAGGCGAGTGTGTTTGTTGTGGCTTGTTACCATATGGTGGGCAACGAGCGGACCGCGCTAGCCTGCGTGTGTTCAGGGACATGCGGCACTCGGAGGGAAACGTGGGCCATGTTGTTCCTTAACAAGTTTTACTACACATATTCTTTCATTTGGTCGCGGTGCCCGTGCTGCACGTGATTTCTGTTCACCGTTAGCTAGCTGTTCCACTCGGCTGTTAAAGAGCTGCGTGATAAAGGTCATGGCACGATCACGTTGTCATGTGATCGATCAGAGAGGACCAATCAATCAACCACAAACGCCTTGTACTCATCCGCCAGATCGGTTCTATTTACTCGGATTTAACGCGGAATTAGTTCGTTTTGAACGTCGTCCCGAGTTGCAAGGGGCTCGTCTGCGCCATGTGCTCGTTCTTCCTGATTCTCGAAGCTACTTCGCTTCACACTGAGGCCTCGGTGGCAGCAAACGACCACAGGACGCGCGTAAAGGCTACTACACGTTACCAGTTATTTACTGGTCTCGATGGCCGAAGGGAGATAGAGGTTTTGCAACGGGTGACAGGCTGACATGCCTTGTTCAAGTCACGCTCCCGGGCGGACCAGCGCCATGTACGGTTACATGTGCCCGTGGGAGGGGCGGAGTGTGGCGGACGAGGAAGCCAATGAAGTGTGTGAGCGTGTGCGCGCGCGTGTTGTAAAACTGGATTACAGGATTTCGCATGTGTACTCGCCTCATTCATCGGATTGGCTGTGATGCATCTGAGGATGGAAGTCAGTTTAAAGGGTTGGGCAGGCTTATTAGTTATTTTTGCGTTATTATACGGATAAGCAGTATTTCAAAAGCATATCCTCAGCGTAAAACTGAGTTCGAAGGATCAGTTAAAACCTCAGCAGTTTATTGAGCCCGGAGAATTTGCCCTCATTTCAAATTTATGGCTGACTGGTACTAATTATATCATGTTTTGACAGCTCTAGACTTGTCTGGGATATTTTTTGTACACAGTTGACACATATATTTGCACAGATGCTCTGATTCCTTCATACTACTCTAAACCACACTTCTCAACTGTGTAGGCGTGATAAAGCATATCTTAAAATCTAGATTATCGTGTCTGAAACCGGCTAATGAGTTATAATGATGGATATAATTTCCATATAACTGTTTTGCTTCTCTATGCTATTTGTTCCTTTAGCATACAGTGTAAGGTGTGAACCTCAAACTATATTCTTAACATCATGCAGGTTACCACTAAGGGAGCGGGTCTGAATCCCAATGCTAAAGTGTGGCAGGAGGTGCCTGCCCACCAGAACGACGTCCCAGAGGGGACAGAGGATTCACCTTGGCCGCAGACCAACCCTCCTCCTGCTGAGATGACCAATGGTAAGAGCACTTCTATGTTAAATTAATGTTTCTTAACTAAAGTTTATCCCCAGCTTCTCCTCGCATGAATATAAATCAAAACCCATACCTCTCCCAGTACAACACTTTGACATATAGAATAGGACAAGATTTCTTAAACAAAAACATGGTATATGAGGGAATCATTTTAAGTCTGTCTTCAGGGTTACGCAGAGAATACAAAGCATGACAAAGCTGGTTCTGAGTGGTGTCTGTTGTGGTCTACACATAACCGTTATTTCACAACTATTTTGTCATTGCCTGCATTCTCTATCTTAGGTTACACAGACGTTCCTACCACAGAGGGTAAAGGATGTGACATGGAGTTTCCTGACAGCACTGGTGACTTTGCCCTTGTAGCCACCGAGGGCCCAGTAGCCACCGAGGGCCCAGTAGTCACAGACGGCATCAACCCCCCTGATTTCGGGTATCTAGTGTTCGACCAACAAAGCGAACCAGCCATAGATGATGACGTTTCTAAGGAACCACCAATGTCTGAGGAGTGCCTAAGGGAGTCTCTGAAGAAACAGCTGGAGTTCTGCTTTTCGAGGTGAGAAGATAATTTATTATTATTAGTAAGAAAAGATCAATATTCTACCAAGTCCTTCTTATATACCACAAATTGTAATTCTGAACTTTCGATGCTGATACTTGCTCATGTACTTTATGAAGTAAGTCATGAATGAAGAGAGTGGTTGATGATTGATTGAATAGGACCTTTCATGATTAATAATGGTGTGAGATGGGAGTGAAAATCAATTTTTTTGGTGCTGTCCTGATTGTGAAGGTACAAAGCAAAGATATATTTGCATGATGGTTTTAAAGATCAATTTTTTTGTTTTGGGTGTTTACAGGGAGAACCTCTCCAAGGACCTCTACCTTATATCTCAGATGGACAGTGATCAGTTTGTTTCCATCTGGACCATCGCTTGCATAGAGGACATCAAAGCTCTCACCACTGACATGGACCTCATTGTGGATGTACTGCGAGGTACTGTCATGTCGCTGCTGTTCTACCTGTATCCGTTTACCCTTGTTAGCAGATTCATAGAGTTCACCAACAGATCCACATTACAATTTTTTTTTAGTTCGTGACCCTAATGTTTCAGTTGTGTTTTTGTTACAGCCTCTCCCATGGTGCAAGTTGACGAAAGTGGAGAGAAGGTTCGGCCGAACCACAGTCGCTGTATCATTATTCTGAGGGAGGTGCCAGAAACTACACCAGTTGAGGTAAAGACAACTCGCACTGCACATTCCTCGACATCCACACTTCTCCCTGTACATCACATCCTACAAACAAGGTTTACACTGTGAAGCTGCTCATTTAGTAGTTAGTTGTACTCAGTGATCCACAGTACTTGCATCACTTTGACGTTAAAATGCTGGTTTGATTTGTTTGTGGCTGTGTTATGGTTCATTGACAGCTCATCACCGAGCATGCAGGGGGAGATGAGTTCAGTGGTGGAGCCAGAACAGTATAACATGTGCCTCGTTTCTCTCTTTGCAGGAGGTGGAGGCTCTTTTCAAGAGCGAAAACTGTCCAAAAGCATTAAGTGCAGAGTTTGCACATAACAGCAATTGGTACATAACTTTTCAGTCAGATATGGATGCACTACAGGTAAGTCTCCTCATTAATAATCACAATAATAACTGCATGACACACTTGCTGGTCAAATCTAGTGTTAGAATACAGTTAATTCTTTGGAATTGATAGTAGGGCTGAGGTTGATATAATTTGAGTATTAAAATCAGTACTTTTCAAATGCTGCAAATAATGCAGTGTACGACAGTAAATGATTAAACATAACTAATCACACTTCGATACTTAACAACACATGTTGAAACATGGTGAATTATAATAAGCAGTTTATGACACAGTAAATGGTAATTAATGACGCATATTAAATGATGAAGTGATGAATGGTGTCAGTGAAATAGATCATTGTAAGGGATGTGGCGGCGCGATGATACAAAAGTTATCAAAACAAAGTGACATGTTAACAGTGAAATGAGCGGAGGAAAGCTTCAACTCTTTAAATTTAAAAGGGAACAACGTAGATTTTAAAGTTTTGTGAATGTTGGATTCTCTTTTTTGTCCCCAGGCTTTCAGATACCTCAGAGAGGAAGTGAAAATGTTCCAGGGAAAACCCATCATGGTGAGTAGTGTTATTGATTTTATTGAGTATAGTAAGTTCCTAGCTCGAGCTGGATCCCTGCTTATCATTGGTTGTAATTTAGACACTAGTGTGGAGCCCGGTGAGCCTTTTGTTACGCAAGACTAGTTGTGTTGTCAGTTGTCGCGTCACTACCCTCTGTGCTAGGCTGTTTGGCTAAGCTGTGGCCTGAAGAGTGACCTTGGGATTTGTGTGTACAGGCTCTTGATAAGCAAGGAGGAAATCCAATGATCTCTGCTCCTTTGTTTGTCTGAACTGCAGCACACTCGTATCTCCAGATAGTTCAATTGCCAGTGTTATCCCAGTCTGGCATTTACCTTTGCTTTTCACATATCTTTTGCAGCTGGACTTTGACTTGACCTTGTGGGCCTTAATTCTTTTTGCTGATGTAACAAATTAGCCTACGACATATTAATCATTCTGTTAAACCCCAGTGATGATCAGTATCGCGCTTGGAAGGACCCATATGCACTGCGACTGGCTGGGAGGAAGTTTTAATCTGTAGTTCTCTATAATTCTACCGTAGTTCTGCTGCTCCTTCTACTCTTTACCTCTGCTCTCCTTGTCCTCCTTCACTATCTCTCCCCAACTCCCTCTCCCTCCCCTTCTCTCCCCTAGTCAGAGCAGTGTTTTATGACCTAATGACTGTGAGATTATGAGATCTGAGGGGACTGAAGGACAATATACACAGAGCTACATCACCTTTTGAGCCACAACAAACACACCTATCTCACTCCTCTCCTTCCTTTTCTGTCCCCTACAGGCGCGCATTAAGGCCATTAACACATTCTTTGGTAAGAATGGCTTCCGCAGTTTGGACTCCAGTGGTTTCAGTCAGCCTGCCCAGCCACAGGCCCAGTACAGCTCCCCTGTCTACATGCCGCAGATGTACAGCCCTCAGCAGCAGTACCCTGTTTATCCTGTGGTGTCTCACTCCTGGAACCCTTCAGTCACGCCTTACTTTGAAACGCCACTGGTAAGAGTTTCAATCACAATGTGTTACTCAAGATGAAATTCATTATCGACTTATCGAAGTATGAGAGATTGTGTAATTTGATTTAATTTGTAACATCCAGGCACCTTTCCAAAATGGTGGATTCATGAATGGTTACAATAATCCTGGGAACTACAAAGGAAACTTGGGGTCCATCAAACCACATCGACCCATGAGCAGGAACCAGTAAGTGCAAGTCATGATGACATAACTCTCTCATTCACAGTAGTTCTGTCCTGTCTTAATTCACCTTTTTCTTTAAACTCTTTATCAAATGCGAAGCAAATGTTCATTCTCTAATCACGTGTATGACAGGATGTGATTATGAACATATACACTTAACTGCTTTGAGAATAACATTTTACTCACTAGTCAGGACCTGTCAGGGACCTCACATTACGTCACGTGAATTTGAACTCTAGTCTTAGTGTAATTTTGTTTGTATAACACTACTGACGATAGGGGTGTGGTAAAACTCATGTTTATTACCTTACCTTTTAGCAGACTGCATCAAGTTCAACGTTAATGTTTAGCCCCTGATGGTTCAAATGTCTTTTAACAAGACTAATACTGTCATAACTATTATTCAATTGAGAGGATTTACTTCTGGATTTGTTTTGGACCATGATACAATAGGACAGACATTTACTACAACTGAAATGGACCCAAATTATGAAGATAAATGAGACATTTTTTACAGTAGCTTAATTATGTCATTTAAGAGGGCGGCAAATCCCAGGCTCAATAAAAAGGACAGATGAAGTGGAATGACCTCGTAACCATTTTTGGTTTGTTAACTAAATTCATAAACATTATATGTAAGCCCTGGTTTCCAATTAGCAAACAGAAGTTGCAAACTAATTTAGAATATAGTACAAGATCGTTAATTTCTCTTGTACGTTCGAAGTTCTTCTCCACAGATAAGGTTGTTTGAATTTGGTCCATATATTTTTTAATGGAAAGCAAAATATTTAAACAAATACTTAAGACATACAGATCAAATATAGAGAAAATATGTGCAGTCAAAGCAACCTGTGTCAGGTATTTATGGTCTAGAACTGTTCATTGTGTTCACACTACCGTATCCCTTTTGCCTTTTATTTTAAACTGCTTTAACATAATGTGTTCACTCTTATTGTTAAAGTAATCAATTATACTTTGCTAAAATATCAATCTACTTTTTCATGGTATTGCTGGTGTTTAAGATTGTATGTCCTTTGGTTCTGTCCAGAAACCAGGTGAAGGGTCACCACAGGCCGGCTGACATGCCCACTCATTCGCCGTCTTCCTTGACACTGGGGGCCCTGATGGATGGTCTGACTGGTCCCTTGAGTGTGCAGCCCTCGCAGACACCAGAGCCAGTCTCTCTGCTGTCCTTCACTTTTAAAGATATTTCTCTGCCAGCTAACATATCCAGCGGAGATCTGAATGGGGCAGGACGGGGCAGGTTAGTGTTGACATTATTAAGGATTGTTTTTGAATTTCACAGTCAGCTAAATGGAAATGCAAGACAAAAGAAAAAATATATGAAAACAGAACTGATTTTTTTTTAGGAGAGGTGGCTACAGAGGCATGAGGAGAAAAAGAGAAGATGAATATACCACGGTGAGCACTTTTCCTTTTTCTGTAAAATATCAAGTGACTCTCTATAAAACGAATGTCCTCACATATTTCTGTAGACCAGACAGGTCGTGAGGGTATCTCAAAAAGTTGTCAGTGTAATATTCTATGGCAATTTTCAAGTAGTGTACTTGAAAATTGTCTTAACCTTTACCCATTTATTTTTCTTCTGCAGCGTCCTATCCCTTTGATGGAGGCCAAGGTTCCACCTCCTCCAAAGTTTGACCTGGCTGCTTCAAATTTCCCTCCTTTACCGGGGTCTGTGGTTAGTACGCGAGGTGAAACAACGCCAGAGATGCGCCTCTCTGATGTTGTACGTGGCATAAAGGTGACCAACAAGGTAAGTCTCACCTTCTCTGATATCCCCTATATTTGAGAATCAGCCTTAAAGTTACAGTTGCATAAATGCTCATTATATTTGAATTTCTTTATCTCAGCCTGTGAGCCAAGAAGCTAACGAGAGCAGATGCACAACTGTCTCGGAAGAGCCTGTGAGCTCACCTGAATCCGTGGTCCCAGCTGCCAAACCTGATCCTGTGGCACTGCAGACAGAGGACCCACCCACCTCATGGTACAGTTTTCTTCATGGTGTAGCAAGAACTAATAAACACTTGGACACAGTTACCGCTCACTGTCCAACTTGCAATCAGAACACAGGTCTACTACTGAAACATAACATATTACATTTCTGATTGCAAGTGGGACAGAGTGCAGGAGCTCTTTCAGAAGTTCTGATTGTAAGAACTAACTGAAGGACGTGTAGTGAAAAATAAAACTTTTTTTTGTCAATTCAGTGATTCTTCAGTTAAGGAAGAGGATACAGCTGAACTTCCCATTCCAGAGGAAGCAATCTCTTCATCCATGGAAGCTGTTTCTCCAGTAGAATCAGAATATGTCCCCCCCGACTGCAGCCAGTCGCTTCCAACTGAAGAACCATCTCCGTCTCCCTCGACACCAACATCAGAGCTGGTGAGTCCTGCTTTCCTCCTCTTGAATACTGCATCAGTTTCCTGCTTACTGCTCCCTGTTTAGTCAGTCATATGAATCATTTTATAACCTCTGTACACTGTGCTTTGTGTCATACAGAGTTATTCAAAAAACTTGTATAAATCTAATTTAATCTAATCCGACTCCTTTGTGGATAATGAATATTTACAGCTAATGTCAGCTTGAATTCACAACAGTTTAAATTGATTCCAGTTGTGTCTTTAAGTTAACAATTTCTATAGAAACGTATCTGTTACGACTTAAGCCAATTCTCTACCATTGATCCTTGTTAGTGTGTTATTGAAGGATTGTTTGTTGTGGATATTTTAATTTATTTATTTCGTTGTTTTATATGTAGTTTATATTTTAGTTTTGAAATGTCTCTATTCTTCACTAAACAGGGGCTCAAAAAGCTCAGCTATGCAGAGGTGTGCCAGAAGATGGCCAAGCCAGGATCACAGATTCCTTCTCCCTCACCTCCTGCGTCTTCACCTAGCCAGCCCCTACAGGAGCTCAAGGCCAACAGGGGTGAAGAGCCTTGCCCCAACAACAGGCGCACAACAGACAAACCAGAGAAAAATGGAGACAGCCGGCCACCTCGTCAGCCGTTGCGCTCCTTCAGAGGGGGAAATGGCCAAGCCAGAGTTGGAGGTGCAGCTGCAGGTGCAGGTGCAGGGCTTAAAGTCCGGGAGCATCAGAGAGGCCTGAACATTGGAAAACCATTTAATCCACAGCGGGGTGCCAGACGCAGCGGCAAGGAACAGAACATTCCCCCAAGGTCACCAAAATAACTCAAGGAACAGAAACTTTTACAACATGTACTTGAACAAGAAATAAATATATATGTAAATATAGAATATATGTAAATAGACAGATGGATATATTTCGTTTGACAGACTTTGTCAACGATTCTCTACATTGTTGGTGAAAAGACTGCAAGTAGATTTTCCATTCAGGAAAATGCATTTAGTCTGCTGACAGAACTGCAGAGAAGGTGATGAAACATACTTTGCTTAAAGTAATATCACCATAAACAGGCAAAAGTGTGTGTGTGTTTGAACCTTCGAAAGAGGGATCTTGCATCTATATGATTATCGTGTTCTGACATGAAGCATTGTAAACATCCAAAATGACCGAAAGGCAAATGTGGCACATATTTCTTTTAGTGGCCATTATTCGCATTTGTTTCGTCTTCGGATTTTATTTAGATTTGTATCAAGGATGTTTTTAGTTTTTTTTTATGAAATAGAAGATGAATACCGGGACAGAGTAATGGAAACAGTGGAGTGTGATACCACAGAAGGTTTGAGTTTAGATGAGAAGCTGTGAGTGGAGAAGTTCTCATGATTATGGAATCATGCTCTTCAACAGATGATGGTGAAATACTAAGTTACATAGATTCAAAAATTACATCATATGATGATTATTAATTATTTAATGTTTTGCCAGTTATTGTCTTTGTGATGCAGATATTAAAGCCCTGCTAATAGCTGAAATAACAAATGTAGAGTAACAACTAAATTCTATTTAACTTTTGTTCAAATCAGTAGGTCTTATTTCAGTTGCTTAGTTTTATTAGAGTTAAGCAGGAGCAGTAATACATGTTTAATTTGATGGTGTCTGTTAATTGAGGCAGGATTACTGGTTTATCAGCTACTTCAGTAGTTCACGTTGGTAACCTGCCGAGTACAGAACCTGATCCAGATATGTTTAAGTCCAGATGATCACCCACTAATTACTATAACGTAGTATTTAGATTGTTCTGTATTTTCAATTTCTTCTCTAAAGTTTTTAGAAAAGGATGAGATGTGAAATAATTATTTGTAACCACCACCTGCATGTGACTTGATAACACATAATGATTTCTGAATAGAAATTGGATTAAAGTAGCTGTACGGTATACATTTCAGCTGAATGTATAGCTGTCGATATAGAAACCATGTTTGAGCTTGACCTTTAAACTGTCTAATGTATTAGCTCTCTTGAGTGTGTGTGTGTGTGTGTGTGTGTGTGTGTATACAGGCTTATTTTTCGTTGTTTATGTACTTATTTCCTGCTGCACAGGATGTCTTTACATTTAATTCTCTGTCCAGTTCTCATGTTTTTCTTTTCATGGTTATCAGTGTTTCTCTAATGTTTCTAAATTGTTGTGTGGACTGATCTGAGGGGGAAAAAAGACTTGGTTATTGTCAACTGAGTTGAATGCTGAGGTGTACAGTCAGGGTTCATGGCAGAACAACCTGTACCTGTAGTGGTGTGAACTACAATGCACTATTGTTTGATCTGATGGTTTTTAATCATAGCAGATGTAAGAAATGGGAAGATGTTGCTCAGAAATGCTAAACTTATGCTTCAATATGTATTCATTTAATCTGAATAGCCTGTGGTGCTGCAAATTTAAATGAACAAAAAAAATTAGTAAAGGTAAAGAATTATACATGTTAGGGTTAGGGGAATTAAAAAAAATGCCTTGAGATACGTGTTTTGATTCCTTCGCTTCTAGGAAACTTACTGTTGTGTTCAGTATTTAGTTTTTTTGTAATCAGTAGTTGTCTCCTGTGTACAGTACAGTATAGTATGTTTGTATTGACAGTGTAAATCTGGGTGCAAGAAAGAGACCGATTGCTTCTGCTTCAAACTTTACGGAACTGTTATCTCAAACCAAACCTCCAGTGCCTTAACAGTTTTTGATCTCAACAGCAAAAAGTTGTGAGATTGTTGAGCACATCCCTCCACTGATCGAGGCTGGTTAGCTGGTCGAACAAATCCAACATGGCCTGTTCGCGACACTTGGGAGACACGTAGATCCTACCCGATGGAAGTCTTAGTTTATGGTGGCTGCAGCTGATTTGAGCAGAGTTTAACATGTACAGTATGTGCATGCTTATTTGTCCAATGTTAGGTGTGTATGATATAGAGGATTTTGTTTGCTTGTCAATGCAATATTAGTCTTATATCAGTGTCCTGCTTATAACTGTCTCAATCAAACACAGGATTTCAAGTATCAGCCAAGTACACACTGGTTTATCAAGTGAATATTTTATTACTGAGCCTGATATATGGAAATAAAGATTTATTTTTAAACAGCCCTGTCTTGTGTGTTTGTGTGTTTTCACATGTTCAGACGTGGGATGGGTTGATCTTCTATTGGACTCTGACATTACTGGCAGGACAGTGGACAGTGACAGGTGTGTCAGTTTCAGTTTCCTCCCGGTTATCTGGAAACGATTTCACTGTCCAGGAAATGTCTGTTAACTGGGACACTAACACAACTCATCTGCCTTTGTGTAGACAGGAGATAAGAGTGGTAAAGTGGGAGGATCTAAAGTATATATTGTATTAACCAAAAAATTGTATATACAACACAATTCAAGAGGGTTGATAATGGTAAATTATAAATATACAATAAGGATGTGAATGAAGCTATGTTCTGTGCCTTCTCCCTGTTCTGATTGAATATTTTAGTTTAATCTTGTTTTTCTCTTCTCGTCTAACATTTTTATTTATCTATGTGTGAATTGTTTAAATTGTTTAACTTCCTATTGTTTGCCTTCAATTTGTCCGTCTTTAACTTGCAAAGCACCTTGTAACCGAGTTTTGAAAGGTGTTATTTGTTCATTAATATTAAAAACAAAAGAACATTCTATTAAATTAAAAGAAATATACTCATGAAAAATAATGAAATCTTAACTAAATAAATAATTCCATATGTAAAGTAGGGGCACATTAATAAGACCCCCTGTCTTACGCAATAGCTTGGTATGGTGCAGCTCTCGCGATGTTTGGCGGGTGGAGCGTCAGAGTGTCAACAACGGGCAGCAGCAGCAGCAGCAGCACCGCGGCGCTGTCCGGAGCAGGGAGGTGGGAGAGGCCGTTTCCACGGTGGGTGAGTCCGGACACTATTCGCTTGTTCTAACATAAAATGTGATTTTTCGTGACCGACGAAGATTCTGTGCGCGTGTCACTTGTGCTAGTTTCTACGCTACCAGTTCACGGGCATAGCTTTCTTTAGCATTTAGCGTGCTACCGTGTAGCTGCTAACTCGGTGGAGCCGTTAGTGTGAACTAGAGCTAACGAAGCTTGGGTTAGCATGAGCTCAGCTAGCTGTGTTGTGCTGGCAGCTACACAAGGGGGGAAAAAATCGCTTTGCTGGGCGTGTTCGACCGTGTGTTGTGTGACATAAGTGAATACGATACTAGCCGCTGCGCTCGGGAGGATGACAGGGCTGTCAGGTTTCGGGTCAGGTTGGTGTGGCTAGCAGCAGGGTTCTGCTAGCCTGAGGCCCATTACCCATGAAGTCCAATATGTATTTACCATATGTTAGCCCTATGATAACCTATCCTTTAGTCCCGTCACCCAGCCCACCTCACTAGCTGCACAGCCGGATGACCTCGGCAGTGATCGCGGGCTAACGCCTCTGCCTTGAGGACACTATAGGGCAGGTTGTGTGCTAGCTTGCTCTGGCTCTGCTGCTTCATCGCTGATCGCCTGTCCACGGTTCTCCTCGACCGACCGAGTCCGCCGCAAACGCACCGAACAGGCCGGAGATGATCGGCCTGCTAGTCTCTTCTGTGTTTACGTGAGAGCTCGGGCTATCAATGACGCTAACAGAGACTGTGGTTCTCAACAGGTGCACGTCTCATGTGGCCAACCACTTTCTGTTTGGTCAACGCTGTCAATGGCCGGAAACTGGTTTAAACTTGCACTATTGCAACATTCAGTAGCATGTATTTATTACTGAAAATATAATGTGTCTTAGTAAGATCAGCTGTCTCCTTCCATTGGAGTAAACAGTTAATAGTTGGCGCTTTGCTCTTTTTTTTTACAGATCACTCGTCTGAAATGGGGGATGACAGGCCTTTTGTGTGCTCTGCCCCTGGATGTGGGCAGGTCAGATTTGTTTCAATATTTTTATTCATTCATGTCTCCATATCACTCTTTTTTTTATTTCTCTGATTATCAAGCTCTGAAATCTAATACCCTGTTCAGACCTGTTATTTACACCCATCCTGAGAGATCGGATTACAAGTGGTCTGTGCCAAGTTCCTGTCTGAATGCACTCAGATGTGTGCCGAGATCTGATCACTCAAATCACATTCAAAGGCGCCCAGGCCCGCCTATGAAGGATCAGAGACTCAGCAGACGTTCTATTACACACTTCTGTGGCAATATGTTGATTGGTTTGCAGCCAACTGACTTCTTAAATTGTTAAAATCTTTCCTCATAGTTTTGCATTCATTCATTTAGTTCCTCCTGCTCGCTAGCTTTCTCGCTCTACCTCTCGCTCTCACTGACACACATACAGACACACACAAACATGGGAGTTAGACTGGGTCAAAACAACATAATTCGGTCATCTCAAACACCACTGACAGCTGTGATCTGCATATAGAGTAGAGAATTGTTTCCTGAGAGATCCAATCGCAAGTGGTCACAGGAGACACATTCAGGACGTACTTGAATGCCAGGTCTCAACAAACGATCATCACGCTGACCACTTCTCTCAAGATGAATGTTAATATCAGGTCTGAACACGGTCTAAAATAAATCCTTGCCTCTTTTTTATTACATGGACTCACCGCAATTTATTCAAGGTGGTGCACAAATGGCAGAGTAGTCCATAAAAATGAGTAAGCACATGTAAGACTGTTTTTACAGTGTCTGACATCACTGTGGACCTTCTGCACATAAAGCAGGAACTAATCTTAATCTCCAATCAGATTTATGAGCAGCACAGTGGCCAGAGTAATGATGCTGTTTGGTGGTTATATTACTAAACTTTTCTTATCTGATGTGTTATTGTTTGCAGGGGTTCACCAATGAAGACCACCTGTCAGTCCACAAACACAAGCATGAAATGACATTAAAGTTTGGTCCTGCCAGAACAGACTCCGTTATCATTGCAGGTAATGACATTTCCATTCACATGACTGTTTTTACTTCTATATTGATATAAGAATCATTTGTGAAAGGAACATTTCTGTCTACTGACATAATATATTTTTTCCAAATGCAGACCAGACCCCCACACCGACACGTTTCCTGAAAAACTGTGAGGAGGTCGGGTTGTTTAGTGAACTAGCCAATTCCTTTGAACAGGAGTTTAGCAAAGCACATGATGATGACCAGAGGGCAAAGCACCTGGTTCGAGTAAGGACAATTGTAAGTTGAAAGGAACTTCACACTCTTGCATTACTCAAGCTGTAAGATTCATTTATTTATGAAGGATTTAATGATCTCAGACGAGTTGATATCGATCTTCTTTTGTCTGCTTTTTTCCTCCAAGCCTCCACCTTTACAAACACCATCTCAAGCAAAAGATGAGGACGAGGGTCCTTTGGAAGTTGACTCTTCACCTCCTGGAAGTCCAGACTCCTCCTCCAGCATGTCGGATGACAGCAGAGATTCAAGGGTGAGAGGACAGATGCAAAGTATTGCTAGACCTCTTTTATGTTGACTGCACATTGGATTACAGACGGGCTGCAACTTTCGATTATCTAACGGATATATATCGATTAATCTAATGATTTTGTATTACTAGATTGATATAATAATGAATTTATAAAAAACAAAATTTGTAAAACTTGTGTCATTTATATTTATTTAATAATCTTCTCCTAAATACAAACACATCTGACAGCAAATTAAGTATGCACTGCAAGGCATTATTCCACAAAAAAAAATAGCCCAGGCTCAACTGATAATAGGTAAAAAGTTAACTTAATTTCATTAATGATTATATCAGTTTTTTTCTGAAGACAAAATAAACTTCCATTTAATAGTCAACATAAAAAGTGTGTGATGTTTCAACAGGCGATTCCCATCAAGCCCAGCTCTGCCCCTACTCCAACCATTGTGCGTCCCGGTTCTCTTCCACTTCACATGAGTAATGAGCCACTACACCCTACAACTCTGCCATCCCCAACATCCGTCATCACGCCAACTCCACCCTCCAACCGACAGCTCAGGTAAACTGCCGTGTGTGGTTCTCTTGGTGGTATTTGCAGCACATCTTAAACCCTCTTGAAAGATATAAATGTTCCTTTTCCTCAATCGTAATTTTGTCAGTCGGCACCGAATGGAGGACCGGCTGTTTACAAATATCTGATTTTGTCAACAGCTCCCCAACAAGTTCTTATCCGATGGTGAGGCACTTCCCTAATGGGCAGACTGTCCCTCTCCTGCCCAGTCCTGTGTCAGTTATATCTGTAAGTCATTTTCAAAACTCTCACAAGTTTAACACATTATATTTAGTAGTCTTTTTTTAATAAACTGCTCAAAAAATAAAGGGAGCACTTAAATACCACATATGATTCCAATGGAAAAAATATTAATGTTGAAAATCATTACTGGAATAAAAGTTACAATTTGATCCATGAGGAACCCAGGGCCCACTTTACCAGTGTAAGATCTGACAATGGGTCTAAGGATTTCATTCCGGTACCTAGCAGCAGTCAGGATACTGTGACATGTATGTGTGATATGAAGGCGTGTGCGGCCCTCCAAGGATATGCCTCCCCTGACCATCACTGACCCCGTAAACTGGTCATGCTGGCCTACCTGTGAAAAGCCCTACCCTTAGGTAGAACTAGAAATCTTCCCCTGAGGGACCTAGCACCACTTGCTACGTCATCAGCGGCAAAAAAACATTATTACAATGACAAGCGATATCAACTAACTCCACTAACAACCGTGATTAACCAACATTATAATAGTGACACATCTGACTACATTGACAGACAGGACAGATTGATCTGTTGATCATTACACAGTCAGTGTGTTTACATTGGCTACTTCAATGTAACATTAGTCCTGTCCAAAGAAACTTCTGCCCCACTCTTAAAACATTGTAACATGAGCAGGGAAGTTTGCAAAATGCTAAGCTGTTAAATTTTTCAAACTTCATATAAGGGACACAGGAGTAACAAACGTTACTTGTTATCACTCAGACTGTTTACATTCTTGATCCATATCTCTTCTGATTCTTACTCTTTTTCTTTACATGACCATTGGATGGAATGTGAAGCTTGCGAGGCCAGTGAACTCAGTGCCTAACATCCCTG
Organism: Pseudopleuronectes americanus; assembly: GCA_038501795.1. NCBI lineage: Eukaryota > Metazoa > Chordata > Actinopteri > Pleuronectiformes > Pleuronectidae > Pseudopleuronectes > Pseudopleuronectes americanus. The sequence continues at coordinate 13,839,917 of CM076717.1, read as the reverse complement.
GGATCCCAGGACCTCCAGTTGGTGGAGAGAGCAGTGGCTCGTCCTCGCCCTCTGGGTACAGTCTGCATTCTGAGGCTAATATGGTGAGATGAGCAGTCATATTCGCATCATTATAGGGGCCACCTTTTTGTATCATGTGCAAAATTGCTTTTAAATACTAATTGTGTTACATTTAATATGTGCAAACGCCTAACTTTAACAGCTTTTTGTGCGATCAACATTAGTGGACCTTCATGGTTGCATCTGTATTTTTGTAGCGACTGAAGACAGTTCTTACTCATCAGGGCCATGGAGCACAAGATAGTTGTGGGTCAGGATCCAACCCTGCTTTCCCACAGCGGCAGGATCGGAGCCAGCAGCCCAGCCAGAACTCTGATGCACCGTCACCTGCTCAACCACAGGTACTACACAGGCCATACGAGCTTACGTACAAAATGACCTAGCACCCTTCCCTCCCTTTATTATGAACACATTATCTCAGACACATTTTGAAGGAAATTTTCCTTAAAGTTTAACTTTAGTCAACTGAATAAAACAAAGCAAGCTCATTCAATGTTTGTTTTGTAGTGCTTTCGTTTGACACTATAATACTGAAAATGTGATGTATATGGACTTTTTAGATGACTCATTTAATATAGTATTCATGCAAATTTAACATGTTTAAAGTTGTTCTCCACATAGCAGCACACTGGGTTCTGCAATAAGCATTCATGCACTTATTCCAAAACTTCCTGTGTTATTCTGAGTGACTGACTTTCTGAGAAAATTGTCAAGTCACAGCATTTTTGTGCCTTTCATGAAAAACTTCCTCTTTTGTGATAAAGTCTTTCTGTCAATCAACATACCACATATCCAATGCCACATAATCTAGATGTGATGTGAAATTATGTTTCTCTCAGGTGTCCCCTGCTCAGCCCACGGGCGGTCGGCGACGACGAGCCTCGGAGATGGATCCTGATGAGAGGAGGCAGCGTTTTCTGGAGAGAAACCGGGCGGCGGCCTCCCGCTGCCGGCAGAAACGAAAGCTGTGGGTTAACTCTCTTGAGAGGAAGGCAGACGATCTCGTCAGTAATAATGTCTCCCTGACGGTGAGGCTTCAATGACTCCAGGGTTTATCCCAAATATTTATCCATGCTTACAGATTAGTTTCCCTGATACTGTGACGGGTAGGGGCATGTTGGGAATGATGTGTGTTTTGTGTTGCAATCAGAATGAAGTATCCCTCCTGAGGAATGAGGTGGCACAGCTGAAGCAGCTCCTTCTGGCCCACAAAGATTGCCCTGTCACGGTTATGCAGAAGAAGGCAGCTTTCTTAGGTAACCACCGAGGGTCACAAACAGACAAGCTTCCAGCACAATGCTCCTTCGTTTGTTAGGCTCCATAAATCATCTCATCCATCTAATGTGTTCTTTTTACTCGCTCACCTCTCTTAAGGGTGAATGTTTCTTTCTCTGTCTCTAGCTGCAGGAGGAGATGAATCCACCAGGGACACTTCTACTGAGCCCATCGGTTCCCCGGCGGCAGTTATCCAACACGGGCCGTCACCGCCTGCCTCTGCCTCCAGCCCAGGGGCCACCATCAACGGGCTGAGTGTCCGCGCTGCAGAGGCGGTGGCTATGTCAGTATTGGCTGGCATGGGATCTGGCCAGCCGGGAGGGGTCGTCATGGCGACGCAGTCCCAGGCAACTTCAAGATGATGTGCTGACACAGGTAGCCAGTATGAACTCGAGTGGCATTCGGAGGCCGAACTGGTGCAAAGTGTTTGAAAAGAGGGATCTAGCCTCCTCTCTCACCCCAGACTAAGTTACTCCGCCCCTCACAGCCAATGATAATCACACAAAGACACTGCACAGCGGCTCCATCAGCCCTCCACCCCGGCAGGCTCCCTGTTCAGAGAGTCTCTCTGTGTACATACATATGAATAACACGTCAGAAGCTCACATTGCGGGTTTGGGGTAATTTCTCATTCAGTTACGACAGTTGGAAAATGTTTTAGATCAGGAAGAAAATTATGAATGAAAAACATCTGTGTGTGAAAATCCTGTGTTTTATTTTTGTTTCACATTAAATATGCAGCTTTAGTCTAATTCTGTCCCACACGCTGGCTGTGATGAGGTTGGTTGCTTTCCATGCTGACAATTTTACTCTGTGATATCTTGTATTTTTTTAATGTAAGGAAAGACTTTTTCATGCCTGTTACTGGGTGTTCCATGTAACCTGTGGCTGATGCAGTGAAAGTACCGTGAGAGATGGGCTGGCTGACGGTAGTAACGGCAGCAACGGCAGCCTGCAAACTGTTTCTAATGCTCTTCTTTTGTTCACTTCTCACCTTGACTGTTAGTTTTCTGTCTGCGTTTCCCCTTTGAGTTCATTGTCCTTTTAAATACATGATGGTTTAGTCAGCCAAGTGCGTAACAATCCAAATTATAGACGTGTTCACCGATTCCCTGTAAATTTCGGCCTGACTGTTGTAGCATTAGTTTTTAAGCCATTTGGAATGGGTCCCATTTCATTAATTGTGTATGTATCAAACTCTATTGGTTGCATGAATTATTCATGGCCGAAGAATACCACTGTTTGTTTGTGCCTCATCGTACTATCACTGGTTATTGAGCTGCTTTTACATCTGTTGTGTAGCATCAAATTATTGATGCTAAGATTGTCCTTGTGTAAGAATTCCATCCTCAATCATTGAAATGGTTAGCTTTAGAAGGCCCTTAAAGGATAATCAAACCTAGTGCATTTTAAATCATTTACCACACCATTTCAGTTTGAGGAAAGAGGTAGTGCAATATATTTTTCTATTATATATCAATGTTCTCGCATTTAGCTGACGCATGTAGCCCAGCCACCGAGAGGCGTTAGGTCTATTTTAATTGAAAGCTTAAGTTACTAGGTGAGCGGAAGAAATGTGAAGATGAGTAATCTTGAATGAATGAGTTCGGTGATGAATGCACATCTGTAGGGAAATACAGATGTCCTCGACCTGGTTGCTTTCCAACATTTGAAAAACTGTCTTATATCATGAAGAAGACTTCATACATGAGCAAGGTGCATCTTTTTAAATTTAAGTTTTGACATGTAGATTGTTTTGTACCACATTGTACTTCCAAGACTATCACATTGTGTTTTCCCCTTTGTCACTCTGTTTCTTTTTACGTCATTGTCTAATGTGTTGTTTTTTTTTCATTGGGCATGTTAGGCTTTTTACCATCATGTGATTTTATGTTCCTTTATTTGTTGAAGAGCATAAGTGTGTTTTATTTGTTTAACAGAGTTAACCACATGAAAAAAAAACTTCTTTAAGATATCCATTTGGAGGGTGTTTGTCAAATACTCAGGCCTCAAGGTGGGAAAAATTACGTGTGTATAGTCTCAACTAATGAATAAGTTGTTTCGGGCAAATACAATAAATTTATGAAAAAGAAAATGTGTTTCCAACCAGCCCCAGTTTGTTCCTCTTCTCATTGCATTCAATCTTCTGAAAACTAAATGCAGTGATCTTATGTGTTTCTGAAATACCTAAAACAGCTTTAATCTGTATTTGTATATTAACAATGGATCAAAAGACTATAATAGTGTTTGCTCATAGTGTTAAACCCACAGTTTACATCTGACTGCAGTTCCTTTCAGCTCCACAGGGCTCTACAGCTTCTTGTAACTCAGTGTTTTCCTAAGTTCACCTCGGTTCAGTCTTACAGACAAAAGACTACAACATTAATTAAATTGTAGGGGTCTGAAATGCTCTGAATAAATACAGTGTATGTATATGATTGTGTGTGATGCCAAAAGAAGAAAAAAAAACATAAAAATACCTATATTTTAACGATTGATTTAAATTATTTATTATATATATATATATATATATATATATATATATACTACATATGTGTTTTTTAAGTTCATATTGAATACAATAAAAGCAGAAAAATGTGCAGGTGTATGGTTTAGAAAACAGTGGCACCATTTTTAAAAAATAGGTTAAAATCTTTTTTTCTTCAAATAAATCTTGTTTACATATTACTTTTTATCCAAATGGTTAAAAAAACCGTTGAAATATCAAATACTTCCAGGTGTATATTTATTTAATTAGGTCCTGAGCAGTGACAGGCACTGCCAGACAGTGGGGCCCTATTGAAATTATAAGGATTATTATTATTATTATTATAATATATAATTGGCTTTTTGAGGGCTTTAACATGCTCCAAATTCACTTCCTGCGCAGAAGTGGACTGCGATTTAATTGAATTTAAGTTTAAATGCAAATGCATTTTTATTTTAAATTTTTTTATTTAATTTTAATTTTGTTCTAGTGTTTTCTCAGTTTTTCGGTTTAGCCTTCTGCAATCTTTTCTAGTTTCCTGTATTTTTTAAGTTTGTTTTGTTTTGTAAGAACCAGTAGCCTTAATTTACGGACTCTTTATGTTTTGCTTCTGAACTTTGTTTTGCTTCCGTAACTTGTATTATCAATTGAATAACATATACTTTTACTAAATGAAGTTGTGGTGACGTGCTGTGCTCCGGTCCTGTTACTTTGTAACTGTATATGACTTTTATTAATTTCGTTAGGTGGTGACCTAATAGCTGAGTGGTTAGGATGCACATACTATGGTCATGTATGAGCTCTGGGGAATGTGTGCGAAGTCCACCAGCAGGGGGAGCAGGGAGTCCGCCTGATCGCAGCCTCCTGTCACGACGGCACTCGCCACCAGCAGGTCCGGTCATGTGACCGACTCACAGACCGACTCTCGGGCGAGTTGCTCCACAGTCATGGCGGTGTCGGGGAGCCGCGGAGATGGAGCGGTGAAGAGCAGCTCAGCGGCCGCTTGATTCTTCTCTCTTTCTCCACATCGCTTCATGCTGGACTGTGGCTGCTGACGAACAACCCGCTGCTGGTCGCCGCTGCTGCGCTTCCGACGATGGCCGACCGCGGCGTTGATCCGTCGGCTCTGCCTAAAGAGGTCAGGGACCAGCTGGCGGAGCTGGACCTGGAGCTGTCCGAAGGTAAGCGGGGCTGGAGCGGTGCGGGGGCTGCGGGGGCTGCGGGGGCTGCGGGGCTGGTGTTGGATGGGCAGAGAGTGAAAACAAACACATAAACAAACAGCGAGAGTCAGCTGCACTCATAGCTGCAGTAAGATTAAAAACACACTGACCTCCTTTACAAGCTGTCACTTCTTTATCAAGTGTTCTTTTTGCTTTTATTCTACATATCAGTTATGATCTGCACAGGCTGTGACACAAGCGTACTTGGTTTATATGCATAAGCTTGCATGTTTTTTTTTATATTTCCACTTCTGCATCCTTGCTGTGGTCCACATCCTCTCCCTCCATGTTTAACACACAGTGCTTCTCATCTCTATGAGCTTGTACACTCCTGCAGAAGAAAATGGGTCATATCCGTCATCCCTCAGGCCTTGGGTGGCATCAGTGGACTCTACACGATGCTGCTCTCACAGCCTGAACCCTGCACTGCAGCTCATACAGCAGAGGGCCATTTGTTTTAGAAGAATGACCGTGGGAAATCAAAGAAATAAATAAGAGGAATATGGTGCTGGTTGTTATGCAAGTCTCCTCCTCACCCTGTGAATCACAGCGCAGGAGCTTGATTGGTGCTGTGCAGTTCTCAGGCGCCCGGGGGTGGATGAGTAATGTAATGTTTCAAGTGGAGGAGCCGGGCATGGGGGGGATGTATGGGCCACTAATGAGGCCTCATGCACCACAGAGAGACATACACACACTGATACCTGGAAGTGTCGGGCCCATGTGGGAGGACAGGTGAGACTTCCAATCACAAGAGAGGAGGAAGTGGAACCAGTTGAGATTCATCACTGTGCCCACGGTCAGACAATTTAATACCTCGGCCAAGGAAGTTGTTTTCACCTTATCAGTTTGACTGTTGGGTTGTTTGTTTGTTGGTTGGTTTGTTGGTTGGTTGGATATAGGATTTTTATAAATCAGGGGCCCAATAGGGGCCACAATTTACACAGAGGGGCCTCATGTAAGTCTAACTTACATGTACACTTCCTGATTGTGTAAGGAGCACATTTAAGTCGCTCCTTGTTTACTGTTAGCTCTTTAGCTTTGAGCGAAACCATGCATCGTTGAATATATTATATAAAGCTTAGAAAATGATTGACACATTGGTATGTATGTATGGTTGGTATGGTTTTTGTTGGTGGGTGCTTTGTTTAGAAAAAAGACTAAGGACAAGACAGGGATACATCAGGGACCAATCAGATTTCAGCTGGGGCCTGTGTCCCCCGGGCCCCCACTCCTGGATCCACCCCTGGTTGGTTGGTTGGTTTGCCAGCAGCATCACCCCCAAAACTACTTGACAGATTTCCGTGAAACCTGATTAGACGGGACATGGGCGAAGAGAGAGACCATTTCATTTTGACGTGGATCCAGGTAATTTTTCATCAGTTTCTTTAACATTGAACGATAGTGTGTTGTTTTTTTGCGTTATGATTTCATGATCTGCTTTGCATTGGTTTAGCCATAAGGATTGATGTTGGCCCTTGGCGGAGGTATGCGCTCTAATGATTGCCATTCTAGTGCCTTTAGAATCGAGAGTGTTTACTCTTCCATTCATAAGAACGGAATGAGATGCGTTGAAGATGTGAGAAGTTAAACCAGCCGGCAGTACCCTCCACCTAATCAAGTGTAGATCTCAATGACCCCATTCAAACCTGGTTTTAACATCCGTCCTGAGTGATCTGATCACAGGACAGCTCTGAGTACATGAGTAAACACAGGGCGGTGATTCTCCCTGTCATTTGTTCCAGATGACTCTAGTATCTTTAGAAAACAACCAAGATCTGGCCTTTGTTTACTTAAACTAATACTTTTGATTTAACAATGGAATAAAGGCATCCTCTTTGCGATATTGTTTGTTCAATATTTCTGTTTAAAGTGAAACCTTAATTTTCCTTTTCCCACACTCTCAAGCCCATAATCCTCCTCCTCCGAATTACATAGCAGTAGATACTACTCCCCTTTACAGCCTACTTGGTATGTGAAGTTAACAGTTTACCTCCACAGTACCTTTCTTGACATGGTGTCACAGGGAGTTGCTGTGGCAACTTTGATCTGAGCGGCTATGGAGTTTGTTCTGGTTAATAATAGACTGCGATTAACGCTGTGATAATGAGAGTGGATAATGGAGCAGGGGGATGTATGTTCACTGTACACTCAGCTCACTTAACATGGACCAAGGCTGTGGAAGATGGGAAATCCCTTTGCACTCAGGAGGATGATCCAGTCCATTGACAGGACCTCCACCTCTTCGGTTGCTCTGGTCTGGTTTGAGTCATCAGAAGTGGTCATTTCTTTGTTCTAGTGCATTTGACTGATCGGAGCTCAAACAGTGCTCCTGTTGTCCTCTGCATCCATCCTGCTGCAGTGCAATCATCAATAAATGCCACTGGGCCAGGCCCATTGGCAGCCATAGCAGCACCATCACCATGCTTGACAGAGGAGCAGCTGACTTTGGATCATGAGCGTGCCTTCATCACTCCGCTGCTTCCTCTTTCCATCATTTTGATAGAGGTTGAATTTTTGTTAAATCAGTGGGATTATTCATATCAGAACTCTTTTTTTGTTATGCTTTTGTGGACTGCGACCAGGCTTTGCAGGGGTTTGCATATTAGAGTGAATCCTCTGAAGATGAAGTCTTCTCTTGATTGTTGATGGAAAAAAAACATGTCCGCCCACATCCTGGAGACCATTCTCGACTTGCATAAAGGGCTTTTTCTTCCCCATGTTAATTATTTTTCTGCTAATCTGCAAGTCTCAACCTCCCTCGATCTATTTGGTTGTTTGATATTTACCAGTTTTTCCTGTGCACATCTGCTTTTTCCTGTGTAGAATATATCCAGCTATTGATTCTGGCAAACATCGGATATGACAGATTTCTTTTGAGACTTCAGATCCAACAGTCTTGTTTGCCAAATTAATCAAGTACTTGCGAAAAAGGCATCAAAACTCATCAGATTTCATCACACAGCAAGACAATATGACCCTAAACATGCAGCCAAAGAGCTTTTCAGGTCGAAGTGGAATATCCTTGATTGGCCCAGAGCCAGTCACCTGATCTCACTCTGGCTGAGCGGCAGTTCGCTTGATGAAGTAGACTAATATCAGAGAGAGAGAGAGAGAGAGCTGAAGGCGACTGCAGTGAAACTCTGAGTGAGAATGAGACAAAAAGATGTCTGTTGATGTCTGTGGGGCTTCAGACAGTAAGGGATCTTCCCCTAAATACTGAATAACAAGATTTTATTGGATTTCATGTCCATGTGCTTGTCGTGTAAAGGGCTGTATCTGGACAACAGCTCTTTCTATATTGCTGTAAATCTTTCAACATAAAAGTAATATTAAGCAGTGAAATTTAACATCCATTATTTTATTCATAAATTAGCTCAGAGCTCACTGACCTGAGACTAACTGTCTGGCTTGGACGTAGACATCAGAAACAATAATAATCAGATATTTTACCTGATGAAATACATTAATATAATATTACAAAATTTCGGCTGGACTTATGTTACATATTGTGTGACAAGAGAAATCCTTTATAACATTCCTGTTATAATTGTGTTGTATCTGCTTTACCTGTTGCTTTTGCTCTTCTCTGATATAACTTAAGTGAAGAAGGAAAACACACACTGCAAGCCAATCAGCAGTCAGATGTTGTTTTTGTGTAACGTGAATAACACTTTAATACATCATGTCATCCATGACCATGATTTGTGCCTGAGTTTTGTCAGGTAGACTCCAACCTGCATGGTGAAGACAACTTCCATAATCCCACAACGCTGACACACAATGTCCTTTTTTTATTGACTTGATTGAAAGACATCTAGTGGATGAATATTGTACGTTTAAATTATGAATTGATTGTCCAGAATTGATCAACGCTGTTGGTTCTCATTGCATTCTCCTCATAGAACTGTAGCATCCCAAGATGAAGTCATGTGACTTGAGTCTGTTGCTCTTCTGTCAGTTTGGAAATGTCTAACTACTCTGGTCAGACTCACCCCTGAAAGTTTCACTGTGTTAAGGCTCAAGTGTGAGGTGGTGGTAAGACGACACCCCCAGGGTGAGCGTCCTGCTGCTGCGGACTTGGCCCCAGTGGACCGTGGCTCTTTTATTCGGCACCGTCCAGATGCCCCACTCCTGTATCCACATATTTACAGTGTGATGAAGCGCATTGGCCGTCTGCTCAGCCGCCCGCACTCGGCCCACGCCAGGCTGATGGCACAAGGCGAGCGGCAGCTGGTCGCCCAAAGACTGTGAAACCTTCTCATGGATATCTTTTACATGGCAACAATCACCCCATTGTTGTGGCTATAGATGGGACGACCCCCGGCAACCAGCAGAGGAAAATATGCATCAGCAGTTAATTTTTTTTGTTCACACTACACAGCAATAGTTGTTGAGAGCAGTTTGTGCACGTGTGTGTACATGGATGCAAATGTGTGACTCAACTGCCTGAAACCTCGCTGACTGGAAGGACACAAAGAAAGCCATTGAGGGGATCAAAGACTTGGAGCTTGAGCCGGACTGGAATCTAGAGCACTGAACCACAAGTGTTTAAGCTGCTCAGCCTCAGAGTGTGTGGCCATTGTCGTGTCTGCCACTCCTGTATTTGTTTTTGTGTGTGAACGTCACAAAGACGGATGGTGAAAATGACGTGAACCATTTACCTTGAAAAGATGTCGTTCACCTCCAGGGGACGTAGATCTCAGAAAAGTGTCTCGCGTTCCCAGTAGCAAAAACTGTCAAGTACCAAACGGTGGCGTCACGTCAGATCTGTTGTCTTGTTCCCACCTGAGTAGAGCATGCAGGAGGCAGGGTATGACTTGATCAATTCTGCCTTGGAGACCACGTGTTTTTGTTTACATCACATCCTTCTCACCTTAAGCTCTTGAATCTTGTTATTTCAATCTGGTCTTTTCAAGTTGACGACTTCCTCTGTGTCGTCTGTGTATGACATCTCTTTTTCATCCTAATATATTTGCATTCTTTTCGATTTTTTTTTCAGTTTCAGTTCTTTCAACACAAAAGCAGTTTATCCTCCAGCTAATGCGGCTATCGAAAACTAGCAGTTTTGTGTGGCTATATTCAGCCATAGTGGACCTTGAATACTAGCATAAAATGCTAACACAGTCCCAGTGACAAAAGAACATGCTAATCTATCAGGCTTAGCATTTTTCCATAATCTCTCTTTGATTTTAGCTAACATGCTATTATTCGCTAATTAACACGGAATACAAAGTACAGCTCTTCAAAATGTCCTCAGTTTTGCAGATATTCGGTTGTAAGCCAAAGTATTGGACAATTCAAAACCCCAAATTTGTCCTGAGGTGTCCATGCCGCAGTTAAGACAGTCCAAACAGAGCAGAGTAACCAACAGGCCGATATTGCTTTCTCTAGAATAATGTCGCCAGCGTGGCTATTGACAATCAAATATTCTATATGTGCCAAGATGGACACATCTGGAACGGTCCGGCCCTGCTCATATAGCCCATGATGCACGCCATCTGTGCCATTGTATACGTGTGCCTGGTGCTGCAAAGGCATCACATGCCCAGCAAAGCAGACAATTACACAGACATTGTACAGTCGTTTTCTTAATTTGCCTCCATTTTCAGTCCCGTCTGTAACTGTCCAATCTCATAAGTGGACATGTGGATTTCCTAAGGACCACAGCGTCCGTCCTGCCGCTTGTCTGCGATGCTGCGGACGAGAGGCCGGTTTTCATCCCAGCAGCCTGCTCCATACTGAGAGGCAGAGAAATGAGAGATTACGTTCCTGCCTGTGTCTCTCAATCTAGGTCACAGAGCATCAGGGGGCAACTCGCCTGGCTCATTTAGCCTGTGAGTCACACTGGGCCAGGACTGCTGCTGGGGATCTCTCTCCCTCTCCCGCCCTCACACCACCGCTGCCTTCTCTCGATCTGTCACTTTTCCCCTACTACTGGATTATTTTAGTTTCCATCCCCTTCAAGATAAATGCGATGCAGTCTTAAAGGGCAAGGCCGGTGTTATTCTGTATTCATCTTGATGTCAACGAGTCCCATGGAAAAAAACAGAACCAAAAAATTTGTTCGTCTTCTTATGACTTATTGAACCTTCAACTTCCATAGCTGATTTGTGGCACTCATTCTGAAGTCCAGTATGCTTAGATGTAGAAAATAAAATAAATAAATATAAAGTGTACATTTTTATTGTATAGGAACACCTGCAAGGATAATTTACAGAGTGTTTTAATCGATTTAAATACCAACGTAGGGGAATAAGCCTTTGGTTTTAGTGTTTTTGCAGGATCCGTTGACATTAAGACAAAAATTAAATGTTTTCGGTCTTGACCTTTAAAGCTGACGGGTTGAAAACACCCACTGTGTGCTTTTTGCGTGTCTGCATTGCTCTGCATTTGTCTGTGCATGTGTCCACATGCAGCAGTGACAGAAAGGAAGCTGGTTTAGCCTCTCTTTTTAAAAGCTCATTAACTGATCCCCATCCACAAGCTCCAGGCCACAGACTTGGTTTTACACCATTCGAAGAGAGAATCTTCTGCCACCTGTGTCACACAGAAGCACAGCAGCAGGACTCATGTATATTTTTTTTGGGTGGGAATGAATCATGAGTATTATGTAACATTTATGTGTCTAAATTTGCCACACATGCAGACCCACACACACAAACACTGACAATGCATTGAAGCACTGTGCACAAAGGCAGACTTAATAATTTAGACTCGAGCGTGCACCTGCACACAGACACACGCTGAACGTCTCACTTTCACGTCCACAGTGAACTGCAGGTGGGCTCTCAACCTCTTCTCACTTTAAAGCTGTGCTTCTCTAAAACCTTTTAATATCTAGAAGCAACATTCTCTGACGTGTGTGTGTTTTTTTTTCTACTTCTGCAGCTTATCACTTAAAGTAAGTACTGAGAGAAATGACAGTGAGGCTGACAGAGTAGTAAGTACTGGTCAGGTCACTGTGTTGTTCACTGAATTATTAAGCAGTGCAGTCAGACCGCCTGCAGCACGTGTTTCAGCCCCTGAGAATCCACTGTCACTGAATCCAGGTTTCTTTTCAACCTACACGTTGCTTTCTCCTTGATGTCAGACTAACCTCATTTAAACTGTTACTTTGTTTGTGAGCCTGTGTTCAGATGAAGGGACTGCAGGTAAAGACCATTTTGATCGTCAGTGGCTTAATATAATATACAAATTGGATGATCTGAGAAATGTCAAAACTCACTTGACAAAAATCTACTTGTTCAAATATGAGAATATTTTATGCAGAATATATTATGCAAAAACTTTTTGGCAGATTATCCATGAAACTTGGTAATAGGATGTGGTTTGGGTCTGGAAGTGTTGGTGCAGATCAGGTTCACAGGGTGGATCCAGGAAGTTTGCTCTATAGTGCCATTCTAGTTAAGATATATTATTATGCCTTGGTTTTAGACTGCTAGTCATCCAACTATACATTTTCAGACATTGTTGGCTCTTGGATGTTGTGAGGAACATATTTTAGACTACACAATAAATATACTTTAAAAAGAAAATTGGCAGATGATTTTTTTTTACTACCAGTCCAAAGCTAATTTGTATTTAAATAACGATGATGTAAAATAGAAAAAAGCACTAAATCTTAATTTGTGAAGCTGGACCGAATGACCTTTAATGATTGTAGTTGTAATGATGATGCTGAGCTGTATTATGGTTTTTAATCTCATATTCCCTCATGCTACTTTACATGGACCTCGTTGCTGTGGACACGGCCCCTGTGGTGCCCCAACACACACCCTGCCCCCATCCCACCCACTTACACATATGCACACGCACTCATACACACACGCACACGCACTCACACACACACGCACACACACAGAGACACACTTCTGCGTTGTGCTTGTTTCATAAACCCTTTCCAGATTCAGACGGCCATATGTTGGAGCCACACATACAGTAATACATCTGAATGTTGTGCTAAGCTGTTAAAACCATTAGCTAGTCATCACGGGTGGCGTTATTTCAACGGCTGCTCTGCATGAATTTAGAGGATACATTTTGTGTGCATGCACGTGTGTATGTGTGTATGTGTGTGTTTGTGTGTATCCACTATTTTTCCTCAAGTTAAAACAAATGATTGACACCAGGCTTAAAATTCCCCTACTTTTAAATTAACAGCTGGTTTATATACATTTATATACATATCTACCAAAATCTGGTTGATTTTTACTAGCTGACCATCATATATTGTGGTGAAATGTTGCATGTTGGAACTTGGCCTAGTTCTTTTTTGGTATTAAAATGTTTTCCTTGGCTGTTCAATAGCAACCTCCTTTGACTGAATGAAGGATAATCGCACAATGTAGCAGAGTGGAGTCAGTAAAATCTAATTTTTGAAACATATAAGGTTGGGAGAAAGTTTAAATTGAGTTGTCCCAGTGTTCCTGCCCTGACTTCCTTGAAAAGAGCTGACGACGTGATCCCCGCAGTGAATTGAAAACGTCACTTCCTGCCGCTGTCTGCTGCACCAGGCTGTAACACCCCTTGTTTGAATAATGCAGAGGATTTGCTGCTGTTCTGAAATCTCCCGCTACACTTTGCATTTGTGAAAGTCCAGGTTAAGTCCAGACACAATTCCCTTGACTTAACTCACAGGTCATGTCTGGTTGTAGAGTGTATGGGCTGGGTCAGGAAGTGTCTCTGTTGCAGGCCTGAACAGCCGACTAGGGTATTTTAATAACCTGACTTGACTGAAGTGTTTGCTCACCTTGGAGTTACAAATTAAACAAGTGCCTGCATTTTTCACTCTCTATTCGAATTAACGCTGAAAAACCAGAGAATACCCACAGGATGTTCCACAGGGTTAAGCTCACACTTCATAGACATCCATTTGGTATTGTTTTTATCACAGTCATGATTGTCACGGCCCACTCAGAGTGTCACACACTGGTCTCCCAAAGGGCGACATGCTTCAGTAGGTGTTATGTAGCGTTTGGAATAGCTTTGTCACTAAATGTAGATGTGTGTGATGTAGTGTAGTGTGTCAGGTGTGTGTGAGCAAACCTTCTTTTTTTTCCCTAAAGGAGAAACATTGAAAGCAGCAGGTAGAAGGAAGCCACCGGCTGAGTCATGTTGGCTTCAGAAAAAGTGTTGCACTTGTTTGCTACGCTACCTTGTTACCCAGTAATTACTTCAACTCTGTTGGGGGGGAGGGGGCAATTTGACTGGTCCTCACAAATTCAATGGGCTGTTTGAGGGTTGAGATTTTGTCTTAGTGTTATTGTTAGAATTATAATTAGGTTAGGGTTAGGGTGAGCCATTCAACTGTGATGTTTAAGGTTAGGGTATGGGGGGCTAGGGAATGCATTATGTCAACAAGTGTCCTCAGAACTATAGAGAGACATGCATGTGCGAGTGTGTGTGTGTGTTTGAGCTGAGTTTAATGAGTGCGTGGAGTGAAACATGATTCACTCAGTTACCTGAGTTGGCCACACCCTGCCTCCTGTTTCAGACAGAAAAATCCCTAGAGACCTGCAGAGTGTGTGCGCGTGTGTGTGTGTGTGTGTGTGTGTGTGTGTGTGTGTGTGTGTGTGTGTGTGTGTGTGTGTGTGTGTGTGTGTGCGTGCGTGCGTGCGTGCGTGCGTGCGTGCGTGCGTGCGTGCGTGCGTGCGTGCGTGCGTGCGTGCGTGCGTGCGTGCGTGTCAGGGCTCAAGGCTCTAAAGCACCTCTTCCATTTACCAGTGCCTGTAATACCAGTTCCATTGTGTGGAGTTATTACTTGTACACACACAGCCTCTTTCGTGAACTGTTATGCACGTTGAAAGACTCAATCTCTGCCTAGTGAGTACGTACACTGTATATAAAATGTTTTTCAGGACACCTTGATTCTTTCCATGTGATGTTATGATTCGACCATAGAATTGGGAGTTTGGAGTTTGACTGTTTCACTCTGTAAACATTATCACTTGAACGAGGAGCTGGAACAATCTGATACCAGATGTTCACGATTTTGTCAAACTGTGTTGAATAAAACAATTTTTCCTACTACAAAGATATATAAAGGGAAATAAAAAGACATAACCTGAATACAGGGGTTATTGACTAGATATGAGTAGGACTATCGCCTTGAATGTCAGTCACATATACAAGTATACACATGCATAGACACACCTGTCATTCCACATATGCAGCTGTTATTATTCATGACGACCCATATGATTGCAAAAGTCATTGCCATAACTCTTTTTACATAGACTGCATGCTGAACAATTAACTGTTTTACAAGTCAAATCTGTTATACATGGGGGATGTGCTTTTATTTTCATAACAAAAAAATTTAAAGCTCCACTTCCTCACACGATCAAGACATAAATCTGGAATATCCCTGTTGAATGCTGCCACCTTGGAGCCCCAGTCTGTGCAATAGTGATCGGTGGACAGCATACGGTTGTGGACCACTTCAGGCAATGATGCGGCACAAAATGGACGTGAGCCTTTAGTTGCCTGCTTGTATAATACTTAATGTGGCCGAAATATCCTAAAAGAAATGTGTGGTCTGCTCTAGGTAAGGTGTAATTTAGATGTGAACCCAAAGTGGCCAGTGTGGTGGATGGTGAATATGGCCCAAATAGCACAAAACAAGCACTGCTGGGTGATGCGGTATTGCTATGGCTTACTTGTGGCCTCGATCTGGCAAACAGGAGTGGACCCACCAAGTGCCATCATTCCACACGGTATGTGGGCCGGTTAAGGTGAGACAGTGGGGGTCAGATCTCGGCCTAGGAAATTGCTTTGTGGGGATGGAGCCACAGTATCGAGTTCCAGCCGACACATGCGCTCAACCACTTGTGAGTTGAAGTGGTTGAGCGCACCCAGGAATGAAAATTCACTCATTATCTACTCACCCCTGTTCCAGTGGGGGTGGGGGTAGGTGAAGTGTTTGAGTCCACAAAACACTTTTTTGAGTTTCAGGGGCAGTGTAGCTAATTAGTGACCTGTCTTCAGACGTAATAAAACAACAGAAAAAAACACAACATAACTCTATACTGCTCCTGTGTCGTAGAGTAAAAGTCAGTGTGTGTGAAAGAGAGAGACATACATATGCAAAATCAGTGTGTGTCCTGCTGCTGCTGTGTTTGAACGTGTGGACGAGTTGAGTGGGTGAAGTCTTGGCCGTCTTGCTGGTGAGAGGAGGCCGCTGGGAGCTTTCAGTGGGATGTTTGTTCACCAGATAAAGATGTGCCGGGTCTTTCGGCTTCAGGAAAGTAAACAACCCTCCAGAGCCCCCACCCTCCTTTCCTTCCCTTGAAAATAACACAGCTCATATCAACAAATATAGAGAGGACACAGCCCAACACAGAGGGGGGACCATGTGCCATCCTTTATTCTGGACCTCAATATTTCAGTCTGCTCCGGGAATCCCATGACCATAACCAGTCTAATATCTTAACATGTGTCTGTATCACTTTCAGGATTGACATGTGTTGTTTTCACGAGGAAGCAACTGAGGGAGAGGAAAAAACAGAGACTGAGAATAGAGGTCGGTAGCTAATTACTATTCAGACAGAGTGCCTGTGGGGTGGAAGGAGGGAGAGGCAGCGAGAGAGAGCAGGCTCGCTGCAATTCACATAAACCAGGATGTGCATGTGTGAGTGTGCACGGTGTGAGGAGAAGACACAGCTTTGATGTTTCTCCGTCTAGTGGGGGGAAAAAGACGTTCTCTCTGAGGTGACCGAAACTGTTGAATAAAGGCGGATGAGGGGAGCTGTGGCGGCCTCATGCAAACCCTGACTGTAACAGGAGTGACATGAGTGGGTAGCTGTGAGAGAAGTGGGTTAACAAGTGGGACCCTCCCCTCATCACCTCAGTGGAGCTGTGCTCTGCCTCTCGAGCAAATCTGGGACCGTTCATCAAACAGACAGGGACAGATTCTCCTCTTAGATTTTACATAAATTAGAGAAAATAATTTGTTCACATACAGAAGAGGAAGCTCAGGCCCCCAAAAAAGCTAAAGTAGTCAAAGTACTTCTGTCACTTCCCCCTAAAAGGAGGTTATGTTTTCACCTCTGTGATGAAATGAAATGATGCAAGCGTTTTCTCAAACAGATGACAAAGCCCTGGCCCTTGTGCAAGGAATTTAAAAAGAAGAACGAAAATAACAAAATGGCTTCTCTCTTTTTTCTTATTTGCAAGTTTTGGCCCATTCTGATTTCATGTGTGTGTTCACCTGTAGTTCACTGAGGGAATGTAGCTTTTAAAAAAGATTTAACTCTTGAGCTCCCACTGCTGGAGCCTAGGTCGGATGATAAAAGCATAAAAAACAGATGAATTTCAAATCATCCAGATGGAAGAGTGATTACTTAGAGGTTCATTTATTGCCACACCAGCCCCTCCCCCATCACTGATTCCACATCTCTCTCTCTCTCTCTCTCTCTCTCTCTCTCTCTCTCTCTCTCTCTCTCTCTCTGTCTCTCTCTCTCTCTCCCTCTCTCCCTCTGTCTCTGCGTTTCTGCAGAAACTGCCTGTTCACATGAGCTAAAAATACATCGTGTGACTGAGCGAGGCCAACTGTACCATTCATGCATTACTTATGGAAGTGTTTGCTTTATCTCCATTTTTGCTCTGTAGAAAGAGCCTCAGTCCCTGAGTAGATGTACTTTGTTGGGTGGGCTCTTAACCCAGACCAACATGAGCATGTTGGTTTTTATCAGCTTGTCTGTGTTGCAGCACTGCGGTGGTTAAACCATGTAGATGTCTGCTGGAACATTGTTTTGTTGTCGACACAACAACTGTCAAGATGTGTGAGGTGTTAAGATTTAACACACTTTAACACAAGTCAAAATGATCAGCCAGTGTGTAATTGTGTCTGTGTGTTGTCTTGAGTCATCTCAAGGTGATATGAAGTTATTTCTTATTGGATTACAATGTTCTGTCCAATATAATGACCCTAACTTTAAGTAAACAATACTAATGAATAGAAGGGCGCTCATCACCTTCACCAAGGGCCGACAGTCCCCTTAAATCCAATCTGGCCTCATTACACGACACAAACTCCTAAATATCAGTTTCCTTTCTGATTGCAGCCAACCTCTGGTAGTCTATTGTTTGTTGCCTGGTTGGACCTTTATGGTGACATCACTGTGTTTTCTGATTTATCTTGAATAACTTAAGCGGTTACAATGTTATTCTAACTGGCAGAAAGGAGAGCTGAATGTGGCAATAAGACCAAAATTGAAATGATTCCTCAGTATTGTGACTGAATTCCGCTGTAGGACTGTTCTCTCTGTGTCGGTGTACCAGTAAATGCTTATCTAATCTCTGTTGTCCTCTGTGGTGTAACTGGGAAAAGACTCTATTGTTATCAGACGGCTTCAACCTTTCATCGCTGGGCATGTCAGCCGTCGTATTTCCCATCAGGGATCAAAGCTCACAGCGCTGGGCGACGATACAACTATAGAGGGAGTCACCTGCCACACTGGCCACTATCACAAAAGACACAACAACAACACAAACCTGTTACAGAATCAGGCTGTTTTAGGCTCTGCTCCCAATTTACCCTCCGACATGCTTGTAGATACTGTAAGTCTCAGTATGACAATGATTGAGATGAGGTTTGAGAGCAGCCAATGGCGGGAGGACTCACTCACTCACTCACCCACTCACTGAATCGTCATAAGTGAGTGGATTTTTAGTGTGTGTCTGAATACCTCACAGCTTTGCCCACACTGGAGTTTGGCAGAGTCACAGCATCGCTTCAGGGCCATCGAGGAGCCCAGTCCGCCTGGGTCAGGTCAGGTGGGGCTGAGGGGGGTGCAGATGGGCTGTCGGTGGGAGGGAGACAGAGAGGGAGGTGTGGAGGGGGACACTTTTCCTTCAGCTCGCTTGAGGCTCAGGACTCCTCTTCTGTCCTCTGTCACTCACGTCTCTCACCTCACCTCTCTCTCCTCTGTTCTCTCGCCATTCCCCTTTCTATCTCCGTGCCTCCCACCTTTCTTGCCTCAGCCTTCGTGCTGGTTTTTTCTCTCTGCGTCTATGAATCATCCCATCTCCTGCCCACGATTCCGCAAGTTTCCAAATTTAGCCCTGTTTTTCTCTCTCCGTTTCATAATTAAGGCTGGAACTGATCCACATCTTTGACGCCACCGGCCATCTCTGGAGATGCCTGCGTCCATCTGTGTTTCCATCTCCATCCTCGTTTATTCATTTTTTGTTTTGGTGTTGTTTTTCTTTTCTTTTTTTTAACCGCTCTGTCTCCTCCGTGTTGCTCTCTCCCTCCGCTATGATCATTCATGTGTTTGAACAGGTGGTGATTTATCTCATTCAGACACATCAGAGAAAGTAGATCAGTACGGAGGTGTTGAGTTCGTCATCAAACGATGGAGAGAATACTTGAATGAGTCTTGTTTTCTTTTAGATATGATCACACTGTCAATCTGTGGCAGGGGAGTGTTTTATCAAGAGGAAAACAAATGTGCCTCCTTGTAATGTGGAATGGGGAAAGACTGACAACAAGATGTTGCTCATAAAAGTGTTGTGTTTTAAACTTTGCTTTTTCATATATCAGTCTGTAAAAAATGTGTTTCTGTTTTCAGGTGACATTACACAGAAGGGCTACGAGAAGAAAAGGACCAAACTCCTGGCTCCCTACGTCATCCACACTCCAGGTAAACCTGTTATGGAAGTTGTTTGGAATCTGGATAAAGGAGAACTCAGGCAGCAGCTGATGTCTTATGCAGATGGTTTTATGTAGACTTGATGCATCAAGGAGACCAGAAGGTGGAACAATATAACAACCTCTACAGAGTCACATGAGCAATTGTCACCCCCAAGTCTGAAGACATCTTCCAAAGCATCCCCATATATCTTCCTCTACTTGTGTCACCCATTCTAACAGCACATCCATGAAAGGCTAGAATTGCTGTCACCCTCTATGTTACATGTAGCTGTTTGCATCCTATTGGATAGTTAAGCCCAAAGGATGCATTGCTAAATCACATTGTGTCCTTACGTCTTGCCACTGGTGAAATACGGAAAGAGTTAAAGTTGGTGCTTCTCTGTCTGGTGCATGTGAGTTATATATGAAAGTCCCTAAACTCAACACTACATTGCACTGTTGGGCCTTTATCTATAACCTGACATTGGGTACTGCTTAGAGAGAGAAGGGAGTGTGTGTGGAATTAGACAGTCACTATTCTCCTTTAAAGATACAATATACAATATATATAATATATAGTGGCATATACAGTAATGTGTGAGGATGGTAAAAAATTCCTTATCAAACCCCACATTTGCTGTGTCCGAAATCACCCACTAACCCACTAACCCTTACCTCACTGTATAGCGACATCTGCAAAATAAATATATACTCTCAGACACAACATCATTGCCGCATGATTATGATGTACATCTACAACACAACGTTGGTTAGTAGAAAATCCCACAATTAATGTAAAATACAAAGCATTACTAACTTCCTCGCGTATTTACATTTGTACGACAGGTCAGGCTGTTCTGGCTGTTCCTGCTCTCCTCTCTCCTCTCTCCTCTCTCCTCTCCTCTCTCCTCTGTCCTCTCTCCTCTCTCCTCTCTCCTCTCTCCTCTCTCCTCTCTCCTCTCTCCTCTCCACCTTGAGCGCAATGCATGATGGTATAGAGTGCTCGGTTTGTGACCATTGGCTGAACACTTCTTTTCACATTCCATCGTGGGAAATGTTGAGTCCACTATATGAAGTATAAAAAAATACACATTACTACAAAATATAAAAACTAAATAGTGGACAATATAGTTTCAATATTAGCAAAGGTAACATCTCTCTGTTTTTCTTCTTCTCTGGTTACAGCATATTAAAAAAGAGCACTATGTTACAACCAATAAGAGACATGTTTTGTCTGGTTCTGATTTTCATTGATTGTCAGTGTCTGTGGCAGGGTTACATAAATTCATACGACTGCCTACTGTCAGTTACGATGCTTCATAAACCTTGTTCACAATGTATTTTATAATCATGGTTATTTCAACCTGGGTCTCACACTGTTGATGTACTTAACAAACAAAACATCTTAAACTGACTGCATTTTATGATAATTGTGTGACATGTGAATTAGACTCACAGTTAATGTTCTGTAGTGGCTGTTTCTCTAAATGTCACTGGGAGATGACTAGATTATACTCACTGCTGCCTCCTAGTGGTCCCTACCTCTCACGGTTGATGGGATATAAATCCTAATGAAGCACTGGTGTATTTCTGCAGGGCTCTGAGAGGAGCCGCAAACCACTAAACAAACTGTGAGTTAGTCTGAGGTCTGAGGTACAGAGAATTTGGCCAATTTCCCTATGAGAAATTACCATTGGCTGGTGTTGTACTGTGCAGTTCTTTAACTGGAACTGGTTTGCATGACTCAAAAAAAAACAGAGGTAGCCTATTCACTTAAATTCCAATAAACCAGCTGTCGCTGCAATTTATCAATTAATTCATTCATTGATCTTTGACATTTTTTGGGGATAAAACCTTTTAATATGTATTAGCAGTACTATTATTCATAGTTAAAACAACAATAAAACTAATATATGATAGAACAAAAAGAACAGGAAAAAAAATGTCAACCGACTGAAACACAACAAGTAATCATTTTCAACAAATTTTTATGAAGACTATTCCTTTACTTATTTACTAATACACCTTTTATTTTCTTCCACAGTGGAGCCGCCCCCTCAGAATGACGTGCGACCTCCCCCTCCCAGTTCTTCCTCCAGCCACGGCCCTCCTCCGTCCAGCTCGTCCCGGTACCGAGAACGTCGCTCCCGCAAAGCCCATCGGAGCGGAGGAACCAGGGATGACCGTTACAGATCAGGTCAGCAAGAACTCAAACATTACAAGACTCTTTCCCAAATGTGAAACCCCACTGATGCACCAGTCACTGAAATGTAGTATCCTGCCATGAGTTTACAGTCCTTATATTAAACTACACCGACTTCCCTTGTTTAGCCAGCCTGTTTTTTAGCCTAGATGTGTGTGTGTGTGTGTGTGTGTGTGCGTGTGTGTGTGTGTGTGTGTGTGTGTGTGTGTGTGTGTGTGTGTGTGTGTCCTGCAGCTGGGGAGCCCTTCAGTGTGAGGAGCCTCGCTCTGTGAAAGCAGAGTGATGTCACTGCCTGGCTATGTGTGAGAAGGCTGTGTGGAGAACAGGGGGAATACTGATCTGGTGGGGAAAACCTGACGCTGGGGAGGTTAAAGAAAAACAGCAGTAGAGCAGAGGTGAAAGAGCATGTGAGAAGAGTTATTGTGTCTACTGAGCTGACCCTGAAAGCATCCTCCCTCCAGATCGGCCCACACCCCGCTGTGTCGTTATTATCTCCTCCTGCTCGCCTTTCCAATGTGAAACCCCCCCTCAAACTTCGGCATGATATAAACCAGGCGGACGAGAGTCAATCTCTTAAACTGGAGCGCGATGGAGGATTGTCTGAAGAGTTTTCAGTTGTAAAAAGAATCGGAATTGGAGGATGGTTTAGAGCTGGCGAAGTTGAGGGAGCTGGACTTTAAAAGCAAAACTAGTAAGTGGAGGAAGATAACGGTTTGTAAGGAGTTTATTAAGAAGGTATTTGAATGTGCACAGGCAGCTGGATGTCAGGGTCAAGGAGAGGGGATTGTTCCAGGTGTCATGGTTCCAGAGTCAAGACTTAACCGGCAGATAGTTGAGTTCAAAAACAGTACCTAGACAGGGAGCCAGGTGATCGTGTGCAGAACAGGTACTATAAGTAGAGTAATACAACTTCCTAGTGAGAGACAGAAGCCTCTGTGCGTGCCACCAATGACCTGGGTTGAGTCTTGTGGGATAAACCGGTTCTTATGCTGGATCTGGTTTGAGGAGCAGATTAGGCAATATGGCTCAGGAGTAGAGATGAATAGGAGGGAAAACCGGAAACCACGCCCAACCTGACACACAAATACAAGCACAGACAGCCCAAGGAAACCAAGGCAACAGGGTGAAATTCCAAAGAAATCAGTCAAGGCACAATTTACCAATAATTGACTGAACGCAATGAGGGGCTCTGCTGAAATGTAATGAAAGAAAGTAGTGCAGCTTTGTCTTGGGTTTCCACAGTTCAGTGTAAAAGTTAAGTTTTGTCGGACTGATGGGTTGAAAGAAATGTCCTGAAGGAGACGAGCATCGAACAAGGAAGAGAGAAATTATGAGTTTCCCCAACAGAAGGGGGATTATCATTTTACTGCATCTATGTAGTAAATGGTAAATCCACTATATCTAAAGACAAATTGCACATTTAAATAAAAAATTTGAGCTCTAACCTAATTAATGTCACTCTACTGTGATGAAACACATTCATAGTGGCATTCATATCAAATTTCTTACCACTTTTATAAACATTTGATAATTCATGGGTTGAGCACGGCGCAACACAACACCCAGTGTTTCATTATATGACCTTGCAACACTAATGTTGACACAGAGTTTGGTGTCTCACACCAGGAAGTTAATCACCTGAGATTCAGCCATATGCTGTGTACCTTTGCATATCTGTGATTCTCACTCAGTTCAACAGAAAGTGATTTGTTTTTTATATCTGTCATTTAGCCTACATTCACTTATGTACATTACATCAGCTATCACGTCAATCAGTTAAAAGTTGAGGAATTACCAAAGGGATCACCTTTCCTCTGGATGAGGCAAACATGATCCATATCAAATTTCATGAAATCCATCCAATATGTTGGTTGCCAAGGAATTTTACAAAAATGTTGACACAACCAAATGATGGTGCTGAAAGACTGAACCACGTTGTCATACACAGAACCACATCGCTAGGAAATCAAAGAGGTGAGACATGACAAAACCCTGCAGCAATAAGAAACAGGGGGAAGTAAAGAGCTTATGGCTGCAGAGTCCTATAATTGCCTCTCAACTTATTTAGCTTGTAGTTATTTCCACTCTGACTCCACCTGTCAGCACTGACTTCCCTACAATACACTATTGACTGTTTACATGATGCTCCTGTTTCTAGGGATTCACAAGAGATTAATCTGATGAAAACTGTTCCACTGACTCAGATTCACAAGAAAGACAATGTTAGATTTTGACATTTTTAGCTGCGTGTGTCAAACACACCTCATTCCTGCCTTTAGCCACGTAGTCGGCCCTCGCTCTCCCAGACATGTTTGAGGGCTCGACCTCATCTGACGCTCCCGTGTGAGTGTGGACAGCGGCCCATTATGAGGGAAGATGATTTAGCTCGGAGCAATCTGCTCAGCAGAGAGCTCACTTATGTAATCATGGTCCCCACTGCTGCAGTGTAATGAGCTGTGCTGGATTAGTTATTTAAATGTGTTGATGTCTGAATGGAAATAATGTCCCCAGAGTGAATAGATGGGGTTTGTCAGCGAGTGGGCTTTTGTTGCACATGTTTTGCTTTGCAGTCTGAATGTGTGGCTGCTCACATGCTCACTTTCTCTATTTGCTTGTGGGTGTCATCAATTGAGAGAATCCCTGCATTTATTACTCGGTGAATTAGTGTGTGCAATGTGGATGGAGGAGAGTGTGTGGGCTAGCAGTCATCCTCTCACGATTCATTTCTGTGTCGTCTTAAATGAAAGCTGACTGAACTAGAGTGCTGCTGTTAAAAAATAGAAAAATAAGTTAAATATTTTATAGTCAGATAAAGCAATGTTTACCTTTCTGATTGGTTGAAAGCTGGTTTCTTTACCTGCATTTTAACTGAAAGAGCCAATCAGTTAGGAAGCTTTTTCAACGCCCTTGATTCATTTGAGAAAATAAACTTTCTGGATGTTGAGTTGAGATCGACTAACTTATATGATTAACAGATCAGTGAAATAATTCAAACAAATAACAGCTACATTAAAGCACAATTTGGGAAAACATTGCAATTTTAATCTTAATCATAAAAAACAACAACCTTGGGTTATAGGAAAATAATCTCTCAATAAAAACAGATCCCTGACTCTGTGTTGTGGTCAGTATCTCTTGCCGAGTGAATTCAGAAGTGTTGAAAGATTTGTATTTTATTGTTAATTTCATGGTTTCCTTGTTTTTATTTAGATCCAAAGCCACCAGGACAAAGCTAGCCCTAACCCAGAGTGTGCATTGTTCTCTGTCTGTGCAGATATCCACACTGAGGCAGTACAAGCTGCCCTGGCTAAACATAAGGAGGAGAAGATGGCACTGCCCATGCCCACCAAGCGGCGCTCCACTTACGTCCAGTCTCCTATCAATACCCGTACACCACCAGGTTGGAGAAGGAGGGCAATCCTCCTGTCCACTTAAGACACTTCTACAGACACATCTGACCTTTAACCAGATGAATACAGGGCTGAAAATGCATACTTCTTTCTGTTTTATTTAGACTCTTCGTCAGATGATGAAGAGGAGACATCTGTGCGCAGGCAGTCATCACTGGTCGCTCCCCAGCACTTGATCAGTCCCAACCTGCAGAGCCCAGACGCTTGGATCAACCGCACCGTCCAGGGCTCCTCCACCTCGTCTTCGGCCTCCTCCACCCTGTCCCACGGAGAAGCCAAACCGCAGCCTCAGAGCCAAGCTCAGCCTCAGCCCCAGTACAAACCACAGTACCAACCTCTGTTTCAGCCGCACTACCAACACCAGCCTCAGCCTCAGCACCAGCCTCAGCCTCAGCCCCAGCCCCAGCCCCAGCCCCGCTCCACAGCTGTGACAGACATGCTGGCTCAAAGTCGCATTGGTGAGATGCTGTTGTTAATTGTAGTAGTTCAGCAGTTTCCATTGCAATGTTAGAAATGATTTATGACAGGAGTTTGCATCTTTTCCTTGTGTGGGTTTCTGCGGGTACTCCAGTTTCCTCCCACGAGCCAGAGACATGCAGGTTAGGTTTAGTGGAGACTCAGCAGTCATGTCAAGACCATCTTTATACTGTATACAGTCTATGGGTATAGATAATGGATCGATAGAAAAAAGCAATAATTTAGGAATATTAAATCCATTCATTAGTTTCTGCCACTCTCATTACATTTGATTAATAATTGGCACATCTGCTTTGAAAGGATTTAAACAATTTTTATGATAATATCTTACATTAACTTTTGAGCTGTTGTAAATCTATGTATCTACACATCGAAGGAATTGATATCTACATGAATCATATCTATGTTCTTTGGCAGATTTGTTTATGCGTGCTGGAGTCTAGCACATTCAAATACCTTTCAAACATTCCAGAGTGTTATTTTTAAAGTTAGTTTTCAATCAAAAGATTAGCTTTGATCACACCCTCTCCTATTGCTCCCCCTGCAGCCCCCTCAGAGAACAGCTCCCCGCCTCCAGATGTTACAGCTGTGGCCCCTCCAGCCAGGGGCCCGCGGGTGGACCTGACCTCCAACGCCGTGGTCCGTGGGATGAGCCGCGGGCAGAGCCGCTCCAGCATGATGGAGACTGGGGATGGTAACGGCCACACCACACAACTGTTCTTTATTTGTTTGTGTGTCTCTGCGGGAGCCTGTGTGTGTCCGGCTCTTCTCTCTTCTCAATAAGTGCTGGCTTCCAACCATGACATATCATTAATCAGACTTTACTGCTTTCTTCTCCACCCTGTCACTTGTTTATTTCACTGGCTGATACTGTAGGAAGAGGTAATACGCAGAGTAAGGAAACTCTTTAATATATAATGTCCCTCTGTGATGTTGCTGTTCCACCCTTACTCGCCCTCTTGTTTACAATGTTAATAGTTATTGCAGCAAACACAACCTAAACTAAATCTGCACGTGTAACCCAAACCCTAAAAACCCTCACTTTTCCTCGTGTTTTCCTCGTGTTGTTTCCACCTAATGTGAGTCTGCTGCTGTTCATCCCAGAGAATTACTACAGTCAATTCAAAACAAACTTATGTCAACAAATCTCTACAATATCTTCTATTTTGGGATGAAGAGCAGCAGACTGGGAGATGTGAAGACATTCTAACCGGTAGTGTTTTCCCTGTGTTTATGAACTGTTGTGTGTGACTGAGTCTATCCTGCCACTGCTTGTAGGGGTTCCTGTGAACAGCCGAGTGTCCACTAAGATCCAGCAGCTTCTCAACACCCTGAAGAGGCCGAAGAGGCCTCCACTCAGCGAGTTCTTCACTGATGACGCAGAGGAGATAGTAGAAGGTAGGCTGCTTCCTCAAACCCTTTGACCACTGTGATCATAAGTTTCCTTAGGTACGTTATGGTGGTGGAGCGATTAACACAGTCCTGAACTGGCCCATTTAACAAACCTACAGCCACAAAGCTCTGTACAAGACACAACCCACAATTATCTCCAAACCTGACCCTTCACCCTGATTAAACACACACGCTACAGACACACACTATCGTATTGCCTCCTTGTCCTGTTTTGGTGGCTTATTTGTGGGAAACAATCTGTCAACTGTCGCAGCACCTGTGCTCCTGCAGCTGTCAGCAGGCTTCCTCAGCGAAGACGTACCTAGCTGGCGGCCATCAAAAGCTTATGGTTTCTGGCACTTTTAACAAGCAGCAAAGCCACTGAGAAGGGTCAAAGATGGTGTTATGGGCTTTCACAGCATCATAAATCCTTGCGGCAGACTAGGCTTTATATAAGCTGATTTAGATGTTAAAAATACTGCACAATAATTTCAATTTCTCATTTCTCCAGAAAAACTTTTGTCCATTTCTAGCCATAAATACATCTATAAACATATTTCTATATGTAACACGCCTGTACCCGGAGCAGGACCAGGACGGATGGAAGTGTGGGTTTTCTTCGTGTAATTTAGTTTTCATTCTGTGGCATCCATATTGGACCTCATGTTCTGTTGTCTCTGCCATAGTGCCACAGCCAGACCCAAACACACCCAAGCCAGAGGGCCGTCAGATCATCCCAGTGAAAGGAGAGCCTCTGGGCGTGGTCAGCAACTGGCCCCCAGCCCTGCAGGCAGCACTGGCCCGTTGGGGGTCCACTCAGGGGAAGAGCCCCGCCCTCACTGCGCTTGACATCACAGGCAGACCGCTCTATACGATGACTTATGGTGAGGCACACAACTGTACCATTTCACATGCAGAAGCCATGGAGGGATGTTTACCGTGTCAAATCAAAGTCAGAGTCATACATTTTGTACTGGAAACTAACATTGCTGTGTTGCAAAGTTATTTCTCTTAATCTTGTGCCATGAGATTTCTTTTTTGCTCAGATTTGACCTCCCCTGTCCACCTTCTGTCTGTCAGGGAAGCTGTGGAGTCGCAGTGTGAAGCTTGCGTACACCCTCCTGAACAAGCTGGGCACCAAGAACGAGCAAATCCTCAAACCTGGAGACAAGGTGAGACGGCACACACACACAACCACAGAAGAGATACACACACACACACTTGCAAAGTCATACAGTACAGAGGAATTACATTTAAAGAAGATTAGTAAGACTGCTTTATCTACAGGGTTTGTATCTATAAAGACACATTTTCATCTTTATAATCTCACAAAAAGCTTACCGTCAAGTGGAATGTCTTTGCAGGTTGCGTTGGTTTACCCCAACAGTGACCCTGGGATGTTCTGGGTGGCCTTCTACGGCTGCCTGCTGGCGGAAGTGATTCCTGTTCCTATCGAGGTTCCACTGTCACGCAAGGTAATACCACCATCAGAGGAACAACCCCACCAACATAGTTGTGAATGTATACGTGGGATATTTGTGTGATTTCCGGTGTGTGTGGTGTGTTACAGGACGCAGGTATCTGCCAGGTGGGCTTCCTATTGGGCAGCTGTGGGGTTGGGCTGGCTCTGACCAGTGAGATTTGTTTGAAGGGTCTACCCAAGACACCCACCGGGGAAATTCTGCAATACAAAGGTCAGCCCTTTGTTTTTGTCCCCGGAGTTTTAGAATCACCACAATGTGTAGATTCTACAGTATAAAGGTTAATCATATGTGTAATCGCTTACAGTTAAAATTACATGCCAATTTCGGACTAATTTGAAATCGTTTATTTTCCCTGATGCCTGATAGGCTGGCCTCGACTTAAGTGGGTTGTGACAGATTCCAAATACCTGACCAAACCCTCCAAAGACTGGCAGCCTCACATCCCCACCGCCAACACTGACCCGGCATATATAGAGGTAACTTTGGTTTCATTCTATTTTTAAGACTATACTGTTGAACTGAAGTATTAACTATATGCTTATTAGTAAGTTTTTCTTTAAGATGATAAAATCTCTTTAAATTGAATCATAGGCTTGTTTGATAGAGTATTTGGGCCTTATTGAAGAGAAAACATCCTTAGATTTTGAAAATAAAGCTGTTATCTAGAAGAAAAAATTGTATTTTAATGAGAAAAAGTCATAATATTTAGAAAATAATATATAAAAATATTTGACTTTTTCTTGGACTATTTTGACCAGTGTGTGTGTGTTTTTGCACCGGTATTCACCTGTGTGCTCTTGTGTCTCCTTCTTTGTGTAGTACAAGGCGAGAAAAGACGGCACGGTTGTAGGTGTGGCGGTGTCTAAAGTAGCCATGTTGACCCACTGCCAAGCACTGACCCAGGCCTGCAACTACTGCGAGGGTGAGCCCACAGACCTGAGGTGTCGTTATTAGTCTTGATCTCATGGATTTTACCAAGTCTGACGTCACTTCTGTCTTTCTTCCCTTTCAGGGGAAACTTTAGTGAACGTGCTGGACTTTAAAAAGGACATAGGCCTGTGGCACGGTGTTCTCACGGTGAGCATGTGGAGACGTACTGTATGTTTAGGTGCCTTTGGGTAGCTCACTTTTTGGTTGTAATCATTTTTATTTAAATGATTCAGTATTACATAGCATTTAGCAATCTTTTATTGTGACAGAATAAACAAAACTAAATTTTCCCGGCTAAGCTCTAAACTTTTAGTCACAAAGCCAGTAGATGGGCTGTCTGTTGAAATTAGGATTTAGTCTTTAATTTGTTTAAATAATTTATTTTGTATTTTTAGTAATTTGAGTGGGCAGTTTAGTAGAATGCTATAATTTGGGCCTCTACCATGATGTGTTTAAGTATTTTGTTCTTTCCAGGCTGTGATGAACAGGATACACACCATCAGTGTTCCCTATGCAGTGATGAAGGCGTGTCCTCTCTCCTGGGTACAGAGGGTCCACATCCACAAAGGTAAATTACGCTGATTTCTCAGCTTGAGTAGCAGCAAGTAAAGAAATGTATTCAACACGCCTAACGTCACTTTTACTCCTTTGTAGCTCGTGTAGGTTTGGTGAAGTGTCGGGATCTCCACTGGGCCATGATGGCTCATCGGGATCAGAGAGACACCAGCCTGGCTTCGTTACGGATGC
This sequence comes from Pseudopleuronectes americanus, assembly GCA_038501795.1. NCBI lineage: Eukaryota > Metazoa > Chordata > Actinopteri > Pleuronectiformes > Pleuronectidae > Pseudopleuronectes > Pseudopleuronectes americanus. Next base: position 13,809,596 of record CM076717.1, on the reverse strand, counting down.
TCATTGTTGCTGATGGTGCTAACCCCTGTGAGTACTTCACATGACCATAATGTGCTGTGAAATAAAGACCTTGTCAAACTGTACAGATCAGATGATGCAACATATTGAATCCACCATCTCTTACTCTTCAGGGTCGGTCTCGTCCTGTGATGCCTTCCTGAACGTGTTTCAGTCCCACGGCCTGAAGCCTGAGGTCATCTGTCCCTGTGCCACCTCCCCTGAGGCCATGACGGTCGCTATACGCAGGTATGACACTGACTCATACTTCCCTTTTTTCTTATCGTCAAGTTCTGTAATGAATGGATTTGCACAACTCCCATATTTGATGTTATGTTGTGCATGAGATAAGAAGAATGGATAGGATGAATATAATTATTGATCAACCTCCTTCCTCTCCTGTGTAGACCAGGAGTACCGGGCGCACCCCTCCCCGCCCGTGCCATTCTTTCCATGGGCGGCCTGAGCCACGGTGTCATCAGGGTCAACACGGAGGACAAGAACTCCGCCCTGACAGTTCAAGATGTGGGTCACGTCATGCCAGGAGGTGAGAGCAGAAGGAAAGATCCATAAAGATAGGTGCTTGAGGGAAAATCTGTCAAGAGCTATCAGGATGAGCAACTGAACTACAGATACTCACAGCCCCTGAATGCAACATCTCAATTTGAACTAATACAATAAATTGAGATTTATTTTGAAAAAGAATCATGGCATGCTTTGTAAAATAAACAAATTTATAAAATATGCAAATTTTTCATGATGATGTTGATCATAATGATGTTTTTACTGAGTGTTTGTGACTGTCAAATACAAGGTTACAAGAAATCACAGATATAAATAAAGCCGATTCAGCACAGACATTTTTAAAGAGTTTTCAGGCTTTTATGTCTGCAACACAATCAATAATCATAATAACTTTATTTATTTAGCATCATTCAAATACAGCTGTAACAACGTGCTTTACAAAGAGGACAATTAATCTCTTTATCCGCTTTTCGAAAATCACACAGCTAGCACATTTACTTTCCTCCTGAATTTCTATGAACCTGCAAACCTCAACAGAGTTTCACTGTTCAGCATATCAGCTTTTAGTTGTGCACCTCAAGATCTTTGGCCTCTAGATAGACACGATAAACACCTGTGTGCATTGAAACCTGGGCCCGGAAAGTACAAAACCATCAGTAACTGTTGTCTGATTGTTGTGCTCTCCAGCTCTAATGTGCATCGTGAGACCTGACGGGCCTCCTCAGCTCTGTAAGACAGATGAGATAGGAGAGATAATCATCAACTCTCGTGCTGGAGGCACCATGTACTACGGCCTGCCCGGAGTCACAAAAAACACATTCGAGGTATGAGAGCCGAGGCAAAACTCAAACCTGCCTGAAATGACCTCATAAAATCCAAATTAGAGGATTTTTCTGGGATATAATTCCATCCTCTGTGTCTGTGTTGTGTTCAGGTGATCCCAGTGAACAGTAACGGAGTTCCCATCGGAGAGATTCCATTTGTGCGGTCCGGACTCCTTGGCTTTGTCGGCCCCGTAAGTAGGACTGTTTTAATGAGAAACTCCAGCCGACCTGGAAACCATCCTCCTCTCTCGGTCTTCAAATGGATCTGTGCACTTGATCGTGTTATGACCTCGCTCAATGTGCTCCCCGCTCTGTACAGGGCAGTCTGGTCTTTGTGGTGGGGAAGATCGAAGGTCTGCTGATGGTGAGCGGGAGGAGACACAATGCTGATGACCTGGTGGCCACCGCTCTCGCCGTGGAACCAGTGAAGACCGTGTACCGTGGGAGGTGAGATGGAATTCTGCTTAATTCTAATTCTTCCTGTGTAGAGAGATGATGACTTTAAAGTTATCCATACTGACATCTAGTGGTACAATGGTAGCACAGCAAACATAGCACAACTTGATGTGCTGTTGATAGAAAATCATTTAAAGGATAGTTCACTGACATTTTTTAACTAATTATCTACTCACCACTGGGTAAAGTGGAGGTGAAGTGTTTCAGTCCACAAAACACTTTTTGACTTTGTGTGTGTTTGTATTTGTGTGTGTGTGTGTGTGTGTGTGTGTGTTTGTGTGTGTATCAGGATCGCTGTGTTTTCAGTCACAGTGTTCTATGATGAGAGGGTGGTGATAGTGGCAGAGCAGAGGCCTGATGCCAGTGAGGAGGACAGTTTCCAGTGGATGAGTCGAGTGCTTCAGGTAAATCACATCATCCCCCGTCACGTGTTTATATTAGGAAGCAGCTTTTCTTCAAGCACTGTAATCCATCTCCCTCTGAATGCCGCTCCATCACAGAGTTGAGCTGAGGGACGTGTGTAATGAAGAAACAAACATTCTTTTTGGTTTCCTCTGCAGGCTATCGACAGCATCCACCAGGTGGGCCTCTACTGTCTGGCTCTGGTACCGGCCAACACCTTACCTAAAACCCCCCTGGGTGGAATCCACATCTCCGACGCCAAGCAAATCTTCTTGGACGGCAGCCTGCACCCCTGCAACATCCTCATGTGTCCCCACACGTGTGTCACCAACCTGCCCAAGCCGCGCCAGAAGCAGCCAGGTACACATATGATCAAATGGAGACTCCAACATTGCAGTTTGTACTTGTTATGTTGAGCTCTCTGCCTGTGTACGATTTCCTCGTGAAGTGACGCCTGAATTACTAACTGAATCCCAAAGGAAAGAGAGAAACTGCTGACTCAGGCCTGCGTGCAAGAGTGGGACTGAGTATAAAGTGTTTTGTGAAAAAAAAGAGCCTGGTCAGTTGTTTTACATAACGCACACGCAACATTTTCTAAATTTGGACTTTTCTAAAAAGTAATATTCCTGCCACGTTGGCTGGGAAACTGTCACACAATTGGAAAAAGTCACAAAATCCCCACATTTTAATTCAATCACATTGAACAACATTAGTGTGGTGAAAAGTTTTTTATTTTAACTCCTAATTATTTATACCAAATTCATTTTGTGATCTCTTCTGTGAACGACACGTGTGGTTGATTCTGGAAGGATCGTTTTTCTTTCCTGTCTTTTTCTGCCTTTTTTTCCTGCCCTACTCTTCCCCTCTCTCACTCTTTCTTATACACACTTATTCTCTCTTGCAGTTGGTGTAGGTCCTGCATCCGTCATGGTGGGCAACCTGGTGGCAGGGAAGAGGATTGCACAGGCCGCGGGCAGGGACCTCGGCATGATTGACGACCAGGATCTCGTGCGGAAGGTTAGTGTGACTATGAGCATTTTAACAATATTCAACCAATCACTAATAATGAATCTGATAACTTTTTAACCACATTTACTGATGAGCCACTTGTATGTTCTTAATAATCAGCTGGGAACACTATCAGAACTTTAGCTTACAGTGTGTTATGGGCTAAATAAACATTTAAGAACCTTCCAATCCCAATGTAATAATGGCACAAGCTCAGCCAGAGCTCACTTCTATATATGTTAAAAAAATTGTTTTCCTCTGGTCTCTCTCTGGATGTAGCTCACTATGTGGCCCACAGTGATGGTAAGAGTCAGGGCCCCCTCTGGCATCTTCCCCAAACCCTTGTTAACACTCACCGTGCTCTTATCTATAGTGTATTGTGGTTGTAATTGTTTGTGCTTATGTCAAAATGTGGGACAAGTAAAAAAAAACTGCAATGCATGTTTTTGTTATTATTTTAAATGCACCTTTTGTAAATATCCATTGTTTTACCGCAGACATACCCTTTCACATCCTTAGTTATTGTTTATTATATTAAAAGCTGGATGGCAGGGGAGCATGTGGCATAAAGTGTTTGCAAGTTAGCAAGAGATAATTCAAACGGCTTTCTGCTGAGGTTTGGATGTCTCTGAGCTCCAAGTTTTATTTTGTTTAGGTCTGACTATGTGTGATTGCATCAGCACAAACCTCTCCCTGTATAACCTCTTAATTGTCGTGTTTATGATGTTTATTTAATCACAACCTCACATGTACAGTTTGCACATCTAATTACTTTTCTCTTCCTATCACAGCATCAGTATTTGACGGAGGCTCTTCAGTGGAGGGCACAGACGGACCCAGACCACGTCCTCTATATCCTTCTCAATGCAAAGGTACTTCCCAGTTCACCACTTGTAGGTCTGCTCATATGTTTAAGTTACTTTGGTTTTAACTTGAAGGCACAGAAATAATGTAAAGATACCAGGATGTGAATACAATGTTGTGTTTCTGAACCTGTATCTCTCTCTCTCTCTCTGTCTCATTACTTCCTCCTGTCCTCCAGGGTGTAGCGGTGAGCACAGCGTCCTGCGTCCAGCTTCATAAGCGAGCTGAGAAGATCGCTGCAGCGCTCACAGAGAAAGGCAGCATCAACACTGGAGAGAACGTGGTTCTGCTCTATCCCCCTGGTAGGCTCCACTTCCAGCTTCCTCCCATTGATTATTGTTCAGGGACGGTTTTCTCTCCCTCTTTTAATCAACCTTTGTCCTCCATCTTTCTCTCAGGTATTGATTTGATAGCAGCCTTCTACGGCTGTCTATATGCTGGATGTGTTCCTGTCAACGTCAGACCCCCACACCCTCAGAACCTAGCAGCCACCCTGCCTACTGTTCGCATGATTATTGATGTAAGTCTATGTGTCCTCTTTTGCACATGCACCTGTGTGGTTATCCATGCTCAAGGGTTTGTGAGTCCCAACAAACATACTGCACTTCACCAGGAATCAGGCAAATTACTCCAAGTAAAAGTCAGGTCATGATATTTCCCTGAAAAGTTTTCCATCTTTAAAATCTTGGTCACAATTTCATTTCATTTTAGTTGATTTATTTTAACAGATCAGCTCCCAAATAACTCTCAAACGTCAACATCTGGTGTCAGCCTCAAGAAGGGCTAAGATAAATGATAGTTTGTACAACACAACAGTGCATTTCATATGTAATTAGAGCCGTTCTGTAACCTTCGGCCATTTTTATAGCAGCTTCTCCTGTTGAATCCTGTTTATGTTTTGTCACCAGGTCAGTAAAGCTGCATGTATCCTCACCACTCAAAACCTCATGAGGACACTCCGCTCTAAGGAGGCTGCAGCCTCCGTAAACATTAAAACGTGGCCAATAATCATCGACACAGGTAAGATATATAAGATAAACAGCAGCAGAGCAGACATGTTGACTCAGGTCCGGCTGTGTGACAGTGAGCCACATTGCTTTGACCCTTAAACTGAGGCAACTAAATGGAACTTAGCGGTCTTTTATTTTATTATTTACATCTGTGCTTTTGTGCATAAAGATATTGGGTTGCAAGTGAATTTGAAAGAAGTGAATCACATCACATAAAAATGTCTCTGGTATTCAGGGGGATTTTTCTTTTACAAGAATAAAGTTTGTTATTATAAAGATTTTGAATTTATCCTTGTAATTATGCAACTTTTTGCACTTACATTTTTTTAATTTGGGGACTTATTTCTCATAATATGACATGTTCTCATTTTATTAGAACTTTATTCTTGTAATATTAAGACTTAACTCTTGTAATATTACAACATTATTATTGAAATCAATCCAAACTTTACCCTTTTGTCTTTCTCATTTACCCGTTTTGCATCAATTATTTGTAATAAAATGACAGTACTCTGAATTAATAATATATGAATTGTTAACAATAACTGATTTACTTATTATTAAAAACAGGGCTCCTCAGTAGTGAGTATTATAGTGAGTGTTACGTGCACAGTTGTGTCAGGAACATGCATATCAGTTATTACAGAGTGTTTGCTGTAACACACTTTACAGCATCAAGCCAAACAGGAAGTGAGACATTTCTCTGCAATGTCTCCTCCAGTTATCATCAATACTCAGTGGTGTAGATTTATGTTGCTGCCTTCGCTGTGGTTTATCTTCCCCAAAAGGAAAGTATTTGAATAAGTTGCACAACCAGTAGATAATATCTGATTGACATACAGATATCACCGAACAATAACTGTCCGTGTGAGATGTACCTGGCAGTGATAACATTCTCTAGTGTCGGTTGCTGATATTCATTTTATATGTATTTTGTTATTAGTAAAACATTCACCGTTTGTGTTCCTGCAGACGACCTCCCGCGCCGACGGCCTCCACAGATCTACAAGCCGCCCACAGCGGAGATGATAGCTTATCTGGACTTCAGCGTGTCCACCACAGGCATGCTCACTGGAGTCAAGGTCAGGCACATGAAATCCTTCTTCAAATAATCTGTTCCGCCTGCTATTCCCCTTATCCATTGGGTCTCTACACCTTTTAGAATATGAGTCACAAAAATGTTTTAAAACTTCATTTGTTCATCTGGGAGGTCTACCCACATTGGTCTAATGTGTCCTCTTGTCCATGACAGATCTCTCATGCAGCAGTCAGTGCACTTTGCCGCTCTGTAAAGCTGCAGTGTGAACTCTACTCCTCTCGCCAAATAGCCATCTGCCTGGATCCCTACTGCGGCCTGGGCTTTGTCTTGTGGTGCCTCGCAAGGTACAGAAAACTGTCCCCCACCTAACTCCACCCACTTTATGCACCAATGTTTTTTCTCTGAGATGTTTCTCCTCTACTCCTTCACTTGTTCTCCTGAAAATCTCTCTTCTCACAGTGTTTACTCAGGTCACCAGTCCATCCTGATTCCTCCCTTTGAGTTGGAGAGCTGCTTGCCTCTGTGGCTGAGCACGCTCAGTCAGTACCGCGTCAGAGACACCTTCTGCTCCTACTCGGTCATGGAGCTCTGCACTAAAGGACTGGGCACTCAGACTGAGTTACTCAAGGTAAGAGCTGTACACAAAAGCTACGTGCAGAGTTTATAGATGAGTCCTAGGTCGCTGTGTGTGTGTAGATGTAAAGAGGGAAGTTCACCAATTTAAAAAAAGTATAAATCATTATATGGTTATTAATGTTTCTTTTATCGGAACAAACTAATCAATGTGTTGTCACTAAGAAGCTTAAAAATACATTTGATTTATTGGGAAACTTTAGTGGGTCAGACGCCTTCAGCTGAGTAGATGGTTCTTCATAAGTGGCCCGGGACACATGTGTGTTCACACAGAGAAAACAATGTGGCCACATGTGTCCCGACCACCTCAGGATGTGGGAGCGTTCAGACCTGTAGTTAGAGCTGACCACTTGTGATCGGATCCCTCAGGACAGATGGTAATATCAGATCTAAATGGGTCAAAGAGAAACGTTAATCACAACAAAATCCTATTCTTTTGAATTTACTTATCGCTCTGTGTGTGTGTGTTTCAGACTCGTGGCGTGAACCTGTCGTGCGTGCGGAGCTGCGTGGTGATAGCAGAGGAACGCCCTCGCCTCGGTCTCACACACTCCTTCTCCAAGCTGTTTAAGGACGTGGGGCTGTCACCCCGAGCTGTCAGCACTGCTTTTGGTTCCAGGGTGAACCTGGCCGTCTGCCTGCAGGTATACCAGCCACACACAGCCCAGCATTACGTAGACACACACTGTGAGCTTCACCTCGAGTCTGACCTGTATGTGTCTGCCCTCTTCACAGGGCACGACTGGTCCTGATCCCTGCACAGTGTACGTGGACATGAAGTCCCTCCGCCATGACAGGTGAGAACAGGTGGACTGTTGTATTCTGCTATTACAGTAAATCTTCAATAAATCTTAAATTGACAGTTAAATTCGCTTTTTTGGGAGAAAGGTCTATATGGAAGTTTAGGTTTCGTTAAATATAGTTTTCTGTGAGATTTTTCTGCATGTCGAGAAACGACTTGAGTCTCTATCACAATGATTCAAAAGGTTTAAAATTGTATAACAGTAAATGTTAAATGAAAACAATATCACTTAAATTTCTCTAATAAGTGGGTATAGAAAATTATTTATAAATTATACAAAAAGTCATAAATATCTGCCTATGATGGCTTATATGTGTATGTGTTGTTTCAGGGTGAGACTGGTGGAGCGAGGAGCGCCTCAAAGTCTTCCTCTAATGGAGTCTGGCAAGGTAAGACGCTCTATTCCTGAGATGTGTGAAGTGTTATTTAAAGGAATATTAACAGTATGTCAAATAGTGATTATAAATTTCTAATTTTTTTTTAGATTCTGCCGGGTGTGCGTGTGATAATCGTCAATCCAGAGACCAGAGGCCCCCTCGGTGACTCTCATCTGGGAGAGGTGAAAGGAAGATGTGAACAGTCACTAAGTTTTAAGTGTTTGCCCCGGTGACGCCATCAGTGACCCTGTGTGTGCTTCTCATTTTCAGATCTGGGTGAACAGCCCTCACACTGCCAGTGGCTACTACACCATCTACGGAGAGGAGAGTCTCCAGGCCGACCACTTCAACACCAAACTCAGCTTCGGAGATCCCCAGACGATGTGGGCCAGAACCGGATACCTGGGCTTTGTGAAGAGGACGGAGCTGTTGGGTGCCAGTGGAGGTAAATAGAAACTAAATTAAGATTGTATCCACAAAGTTTTCAGAGAATTATGCACACAGAGTTTTACAAGGCAGTGCAGTTTAAAATAATATCCGCTAACACGTTTGGCTGCTCATACATTTCCCTCCGCTTTGTCTACAATCTTCTCTGGTTTGATTATGTCGCCTGTGTCTGTGCGCTCAGATCGGCACGATGCTCTCTTTGTGGTCGGGTCGCTGGATGAGACCTTGGAGCTACGAGGGCTGCGTTACCACCCCATTGACATTGAGAACTCAGTGTCCCGGGCGCACCGCAGTATCGCTGAGAGGTGAGAATTCTCCTGTAGACATGATCTACCTGACACATGCACACGTAAAGTATTTTAGGAAACTCCTTTACCCCCTCTTTTCTGTTTAGTCTTTCTTTATTTTCTATGCTGAAAATCCCTCACAGGGGCATAAAAGGCTCTTTTATTTAGTTTTATTTACTTTATTATTGTTTTGAAAAGATATTGGAGTCATTAAGGAACGAGGTAAACTCTATGTATAGATAAACTACAAAGACAGATGTTATGTTATATCCCTGCCTTGCTTTTATTCCATGACCAAACCAGGACCCTATTATTGGACTCTGCAGTTCATCAAACAGTATGACATAAGCTTTGACCTCACTAAAACCTAGTGCAGTTAGGAATAGTTTAGGATGTGTTTTCTTTACTTTCTCTCACACTTACACTCATGTACCTACATTAATATGAATCTATAGATAGCAGGTGCTTAGCTTGACATAAAAACTGGAAATGGGGAAACAAATAGCCTGTATAAAATATTTGTATACTGCATTTTAGGTGATTTTAGAGTTGCTGGTTGGTAAATTTACCTGTTTATCTTTAGATGGAACCTGCTGAGCTTTCTCCCACCTGTTTTCAGTCTTTGTGCTCTGCAAACCACAGCAACACATTTTGTGTTTGAACATCTTTTCGTATAACTCTTGGCAACAAAGTGTATAAACATAATTCCCTTAATAATGATAAAAATACTTAATCTATAGGAGCCTTTCATAGCACTCAAGGTCACATTACCATGCAGATATAAAAATGAAAAATGAAAACAATGTAACAAAGATCATTCAAATTAACAGGGAATAAAACTTTGAAAGTCACAGAGTTCCAATGCCACGCTCACGCTCACCCCCCCCCCGGTTCTCCTTCCTCACAGTGCTGTGTTTACGTGGACCAACCTGCTGGTGGTGGTGTCGGAGCTGTGCGGCTCAGAGCAGGACGCGCTGGACCTGGTGCCTCTGATCACCAACGTGGTCCTGGAGGAGCACCACCTCATCGTGGGCGTGGTGGTCATCGTGGATCCTGGGGTCATACCCATCAACTCCAGGGGAGAGAAGCAACGCATGCACCTCCGTGACTCTTTCCTCGCCGACCAGCTGGATCCCATCTATGTCGCTTACAACATGTGATTGGGTGTGTTCGGCCATGGCCCCCAGTCTGGATGCTTCTGCACCTTCACCCAAACATTTAACTTTCTGAGCTGGCAGGTGACGAGAAGGAAAAGCATGAACCACACATTAAACTGCCACCCAGCCCTGTGTGACACCAGCATATCTTGGCCACTGCATGTCTGTGACTGGATCTGCCATGTTTGCAGCTGTTCACTGTGTTTTATAGATAGAATTTTGCAAATAGGATCGGAGCAACATGTATTGCATATGGCAAAGAGAAAAAAAACGCCCCTGTTGCACATTTTTGGGGGTAAAGGGGCAAACAACACGTACAACAGGACCACTTTTAATACAGATACTATATTCATGTCTTTGTGAAAATCCATCATCTCATTCTGTTCTCACCACAAACTGATTAAAACACTTTCCCCCTTTGTGTCGACACAAATTCCAAGAGCTACTAGACTAAAATCTACAATTTTAAAATATTTTTGCATACAGCTTTTATGCTCATACAACTAATGCACACATTGCACGTGCTAAGCCCTTGTTATTTTTCACTAACACGGATATATAAAAGAGGACACGTGGATACCGAACCTTTAAACTAACAGCTATAGTGTCAGTCTGTGTAAATAATTTTATTCCGTGATAATGAAGCCAAATAGATTCTCCTGCTATCATATATTTCCTGCCTTATAAAACTTCAGTCAAACATTCCTGTGGCTGTTAATTCTCCGTTGGTTTTGACCAGACGTCCAAAGGGAGCAAAGTAAAAAAAATAGGAAAGAGGCCATATTCTGCACGGCATCGAAAGGCCTCGCTGTATTTTAGATACTGTATGTTACTGTATAGATATTTTTAATTGTATAAATGTATAAATGCTAAATTCATCTCTCTTGGTTGATGGTTTCTGATGGATGGTTGTGCTGTGAGACGAGAACAAGTAGCAGAGGGAAGATTGTAAATAAGATTTGACAGTACTTTTGAAGTGGAATACTAACTGTATAATTGAGATCAATAACTTTAAAGTGTCGTCAGTCAGGTTAGATATAACATTGCACTTTCTCCAAAAAAAAAGGATCTATTTTATTATAACAATGAGGCAATAAAAGTAATGGTTCAGGGGCATATATTATTCAGAGGTCATCTTGCTTGAGGGGCTTGAGGGAGAGATTTATCAGGAGGGTGCAATCTGTTAACGCCAGGTACCTTTCCTGTCAGACACACACAAAAAAACCTGGCGTGAGGAGAAAGCTAAAACCAATATCATGACTGTTTCTAGGCGACCAGGTTATTTTGTAAAACATACAAATACAGGCCCACAACTGTTCATCTAATATCCATTAGCACCGTATGAATCACGCTCCTCTCGGTTTTGTATTGTATTATAATAGTGTTGGAGAGTTCTGCGTTTTCCTTTCCCTCTCGGCGCTGTAAGAGTTCCATCGAACTGTTTTAGTGTTTGTGCGACTTTGTAAAGAATTACTTTGAATTCCAACAGCACTGTTGTTGGTACTGTAAGTCTGCAGTCAATAGAGGAGAGCAATCATGTATCTGACTTACTTTGTGTTCAGTCACTGGAATATAAAAAGCACTTGAAAATGCAGTTGCAGAGCTGAGCCACATCCGAAACACCTTTGATTTGTAATCAATGAATAATATGAAAAAGAAAAGGGTAAATTATCGTTTGCATCAAAATGTGTTTGGTGTCCTGCAATCTTCTGGTTACCTTGTACTCTTTGCCTAATTTATAGCTTGTTGTTCAGTGATTTACCCTTAATAACCAACATGTAAATAGCTTTTCGTTATTTGTTTGACTTTTATAAATTTCCCATTACAACATCCAATCATGCCAAACGCAATAATAGAAAGATATTTTATTATTTCAAGGTAAACAGGAATATGATCCATTCAACTCACAGCACTTTGCACTGGTAGTACTTGCAGTAGGTTTATACTGTTTGAGCATTTGAGTGATTAATTGAACTGCCCCCATTACATGTTTGATTAAATATGTTTATAGTTTTAGAAATATTGTGCTTGACATTTGATTTTTTTCCCCCAAGTTTTGAGGTCAACCCTAAAAAAAAACGACTAACAGCACTTCATCTTAGCTTTAACATTGCATCCAGCAGAACGTTTGCATGACTCAGCCAAGCACAAGAAGAAATCAGCTTGAGGCACATCTCATCCCGAGGCACAAGTGGGGGAGATATATACATACACACACATATATATATATAAGTCTACGTGAAACCGTATATTCAGGGAATAAAACTCATAACAAAGGGACGGACCAGGTTGTCCCTTGGTGCAATTTGTGAATACTACCCATAAAATGGAGACGTTTGTCCAAAACAAAAATCTGTGTAATCTTTCCAACCTAATGAGCAAAAAGAGGGGTTACTGTTGCCAGTGTCCATCCACCATCTACCTGCTTCAGTGGGAAACTCACCCGCTGGTTTCCACTCTTTTTCTCCGTCAGAGTTCTAACACTATGCAATCCCAAAGACAGTGCAATTTAATTTCCAAGCTTGCAGTTTGGTAAAACAGACATACTTCTACGTTTTGTAATAACAAAGAACAGAGGACTGACGAAATTTAACCAGTAGTGTACTTAAGACTGTGTTCATCTCTCTTCAGTTATTCTGTTGATATTTTATGTCTGCACTGTTGATATGTTGTATATTGATTATTTGGTCAATTCTAAACTTGCTCCATTAGGGTGTGATCCACTGATGAATCTTTAACACTACAGGGCGGTGTTTCGACTTGTGTAGTTAACAAATAAAGACGGTACACCCCTTCCCGTTTTTCTCACTTATTTTCTATTTTGAATTGTTGTACTTTGTTTTATACTTTATGTAAAAGTAATAATGAATAAACAAAAACATTTAATCATTTAAAGTGTGTGAATATTTATGAGTTTAGTAATAATGTAACAGGGATTGAAATTAATCTTAATGTCGGAGCCTTTTTGGATTATATGATTGTGGGTTTGTAATATTAGACATGAAATAATTATTTTGTCGCAAAGTAGGCAAATTCAAAGTTCTCTGCTGGTTAATGCCAAATAATACATGAATGAATCAGCTTACTGAGCACTGGATAGTTCTTGTGAGGTTCAGTATAGGAGGAAGTCCAACCTCAACTACTCAAATGTGTATTATTTGTATTATATAATATACAGGCATGAATGGAAACTGACTGGAAACATAATTCATGATTTTAAAACTTTTCAAGGTAAACATTTACCATAAAAAGAACTTCTAGAAAATGGATTAAAACGATAGCAGAGTAGTCTTAAAGTGCTATATTGTACTGGTGTACTTTCAAGAGCCCAGCCACCTAAAACAAACACAGTTTACTTGAGTTTTTCTTGAGAGCAAGTAACAAAATACCAACATAGAAAAAAGATGTGTATAAGTATTATAAACAAGAGCAAAATGTGTTAAAAACTAAAACATAAAGGAGCATGAAACTGAAGTTGGTCTTGCAATGGGATCAAACAAGTTGACTTGAGGCCTTGTGAGGCTTTTAAAAAGTGCTCTATATATAACGATTACTATTAATAGTGTCTAAATGTAACAAACACGTGCAGTGGGGTGGTATTAATTTATTATGTCATGGATCCTCATTGTTAATGTGCCAGACCACACCCATCTAAACTTTATTTATAGTGTTGTGATGAATCTTAATGTAGTTACTAATGTGTGTTTTGTCCACACCCACATACAAATACACACACAAGGACTTAGATAGACATAAACACAACACAAAAACATATTTTTCATTGATTCCACCAACACACACGCGCATACACCCACCCACACACACGCGCGCACACACACACACACCAGTGAAAGGTTTGAATTTTTTCGTTTCTGTCCACCAGTTGCTCCAACTCTCTGAACCAATCGGAAAGCCCGGAGAAGCTATTACGTAATGCGGCTTCGGCTCACGGACCCGCCCACTTCCTTTGGGAAAAAGTGCTCAGCTATTTTTTTTTAGCTGACGTCTTTGTATTTTTAGCTGTTAGCAGTCGCTGCTAAGTAACTTTCCGGCGGCTTCCTTCTGCCTAAGTAGACACACGAGTTGCACGAAGTCCACGCCGAGAACAAGAGCACTCACGCGGCTTTTGCAAAGGTAAATGTGGGGCTGTCTGAGCGCCAGTCGGGTGCTCGCCCGCCCTGGCTGTCTCTGCTACGCTGCGGCGGTAATGGCGGCGGTCGCCTCGTCAACTCCTCGCCGTTGTACGAAAAGGGAAGGTGTAGTTAGCTTAATGGCTCCCCGTATCGCTGACGTCTATTGACGCGGTAACTTGCGTGCCAGTGACAGAGTTACACATATTTGCTCATTGAGACAAAAGCTCCAGCATTCTGTGAATCGCAGCGGGGAAAGTTACCGCGCCAATCGCTCCGGAGCGCTTTGTATTTTATCCGTTTTAAAAATGTGTTAACATCCGTTTCAGCGATTGTGAGCTGCCGTGAACTAGCGACGGCGGCTCGAGCATTCTAGCAGCGATGACCCGAGTGGAAACTTTACTTTGTGGCGTAAACGTTAGCCCGGGATGTCGCGGACCACTTAGCAGTCAAAGTGTAGCATTTAACGCTAAATCGTGCGGGAAAGACTTAGTAACGTGAAGTATTGACCGTGGGGCCTAGCTATGTCCCTTAACTCCGTGTTTGTTGCATTAGCTCACTCGATTGAACCGAATAGGAAGTTGATTTGTGATTAGCCTTAAGTTAAATGTTTAGCGCTTTATTACCTAAATGAATAAACTGTGATTTTACGTAGCTGTGTACATTTCCACACTTGTCATGATTATTTGTTATTACACATCTAATGTGGAAGAAGCACCTAGAAGCAGTTACCGTAAATAACAGTGGACCCCGAGGCGGGCAGCCCTTGTGTTAGATCGTAGCCATTGTAAAAACGGTAATACTGGTTTATGTGTTCCCAGTTACTATGGAAGAAGTACAGCAGGGCAGCAATGGCACTGAGGCTGCCATTTCCACTCTCCTATCATCCTCACAGTTCTCACAGATAGCCCAACAGGTAACTCATAGATGCATTTCAAAACAGCATTAAAAAGTATCTGGAACACTGCATTATAGTGCCACAGTTGGCCCTTTATCTGCTAAAACAGCATGTCGATTTTGTTTGTGAATATTGTACTGAAGGCCCACTTATCAATCCCAAGATTTTCACATTAAATGTTCTATGTTTGCTTTGACTCTTGATGCCATATGGCAAAACAATGAAAGATGGATCCATCAGGACGGCCATGTTGATCATTAACTAAGAGGCTAGGATAATAATTTCCCAAAATGTCTATCGTTCTAAATTGTACAGCATTTAAATTACATTTCTGTCAATTGAGTAGTAAAGTGAGGGATTGCTGAATCTGAGATGTTGTGTGACTTGTGTGTTTGATGGAGTCTCGCTCCTCTGTTGCCGCCTTTACTTGATGTTCATGTACCTGAAGCAGATACGTTTATTTTAAGAGTAGAAAACAGTGTGGACCTGACTAGGACTTAATGCGTCTTTAGTTCATGGCATCTGACATTGAATCTAAACTTGTATTTACTCAAAAAACCCAAGAAATCCCCCAAAAATTTGGATTAGACTTAATAAGGGTGAATGAGTGCGTAAATAGTCACATTGTGCTACAACCAATTGTGTGTTCACTTAGATAACATGAAACTGTAGTATTCTCAGAATAGATTTAACAGTTCAGTAAAGTAAAATTGCATCTGTCCATCGTGATATCTAATCATGTAGATAGTCTAAGTTTTATTAGTGACATGCTGTATATAAAAGTAACCTTTCTTTGCAAAATGTAGCTCCAGTCCCTCTTGATTTTCATAGAAACTATTCCTGCAATAGGACATAGATCCAGAGTTTTGTAAATTATCTAGAATAACCAGTTTATTGTTACTTGAAAGATACAACACTGTTGAGTTTGTCAAATGTATTTTTGTTATTCTCTGAGGAATATAAGTTAATTATCTTAATTCGAGACAACCAAAACCAACTCGTGGCCAGATGCCAGTTTTTTCTATTAAATACAAATAAAGTTTGTATCTAATGTTGAAAAATATCCTTAAGTGCATTTGAAATTGCTTTTGGATTTTTTGCAGATGTCGCTTGGTGGTGGTTCTGTGGCTGTTGTACAACTGCCTGGGGGTCAGTTTCAGGTGCAAGGAGTGATCCAGAGTGCACAGTCGTCAGTCATTCAATCCCCTCAGGTGCAGTCTGCACAGGTAAGGCCACTTTCTTTTTGTTGTCACTTTGTTAAATGATATATAATTGCTCTTATGTAGTTGTTAATCCACATCAACTTTCAAGTCCCAGGGTTCAGACAGTGACGATTCACAGGACTCATCAGACAGCGGGGCAACAGCCCAACACACCAGAGAAATACTGGCAAGGCGTCCCTCATACAGGTAAAAAAAATCACGTTAGACACAGACATTTACACTGCAATAGTGTTGTTTGATGATTAATATTTCAATAAATCTTCATCTTTATCCCCTTATAGAAAAATTCTAAATGAGCTTTCTTCTGAGGAAGTGTCCCACATTGATGGGAAGGACAACAGCACAGCATCCACAGGAGTGCAAGGTGTTTCACTATCCAGCGGCCAAATCTACCAGACCAGCGGCGGCCAGTACAGTACGAACATTTCCCTATATGTGCTTACAGTTAGGATTGTACATATGTATAAGTATGATAAATGACTGTATTCTTTTATGATAGTATGCTCACCAGACAGTAAAGGGTTGATATGTCTTCCCGACAAGATTTCTTTCTGGCGTGTCTCAGAAAGCCTGTATGATCTTCAACCTATAACACTAAATGCAGCCTTTAGCAATGTTAACAATTTGTTTCACTGTTTTGTTGCCATCTGTGTGGTTATTCCAGTTACTATAGGTCCGAATGGCACAATCCAGCTGGCGACTACATGCACCGAAGGCATTCAGGGATTACAGGCTGTCACCATGGCCAACTCTGGTGGCGCCCAGCAAGGCACCACCATCCTTCAATATGCCCAGACACCTGATGGGCAGCAGATACTGGTGCCCAGCAACCAGGTTGTGGTACAAGGTGAGCAGAAAATGACGTAGATGGTAAAATTTACCTGAAATTCTAAATAGGTTTAATTTGCTAATGTAGTCAGGAGAACAATTTGGCAAAACAATGTGTTGTGTTTACAGACAGAGAATCGTGTGTCAACGAATCAGTTTATTTATTTGTATTGAGGGTGGGTGCCCAGTTTAATTTTTAACAAACCAACATGTGATGGTCAATAGACTTGTGGATATATTGGTAAAACTCCACTGTTCAATAAGCAAGCATTAAGACTAATACACAGGACATTTACCTAAGTTTTGAGACCAACAAACTACCATTGAATGTGGTTTCTCTCAGGTGCAGGGGGAGAGGTACAAACATACCAGATTCGCACAGCGACCGCTTCCAGCTCCATGCCTCAGACTGTAGTTATGACCTCTCCTATGGGAATATCTCAGGGCAAGTCTGATGACCCAACATTTAAGAGAGAAGTCAGGCTGGCAAAAAACAGGTAAGAGTCCCGCCTCAGGGTTTGGACACAAATATGCAAAATATGTTTTCTGCTACTTTCTGTTAGGCAGAGAAGTATTGATTCTAATTAAAGCTTCTGTTAGTACTGTTATAATTATAATGCATATTCTGCTTCCCACTTGATTAATAACACATATTTGAATCATTTAGATTTGTATGTTATTGTTATTAAATAGTTGTAAATCAAAATAGAAAAGACTAGTAAATTAAGAGGTCATTAACCCATATAGCTCCTAAGTGCCAAATATAAATGCACTCTAAAACTGAGGTTTTGAAAAGGACAACTTAAATGCTGAGGGTTTTCTGAAGAGCTGAAAAATTGCAAAACATTTGGCTTTCATTATAAATCCTTTTCATTTTCTTAAACTTTGTTAAAATAAAAAAAAGACAAAGCTGGCAAACCAGCAATGATCCTTGCACAGTCAGCTAAAACGTTGACTGGGTCTCGTTGTATTCGTCAACAAAACACTATTTCAATCTTGCTCACTATCGCTCCCCTCGGTTTGATCTTCAACCGTTGACTGAAACGCTACTTTAAAAATGTTTTGCTGGCAAAGAATGCAAACAGACAAACTACATTTCCCATCACGCATTTGGCCTTTCCTGCTAGTATTTCTCTGCCAATCACCATGAAGACACATGTCTTGACAGGAATGAGACGTACATGACTCATCTGCTCTACAAGTAGGTGCATGACTACATCGCACCCAGTCTTAAAAGTATATACATGCATATCGCATATCTGTTCCTAATGGGTTAAGTAGCTTATTTCAACAAAGCATTTAGCATTGTACAGGGAGACTGTTGCTAGGCATAATGTAATGTTGATTTATTGGTCATTGCACTAAATGAATACATACATGAAGTCTCAGTTTGACTAACTGCTCGTTGTTTCTCTCTTCAGAGAGGCAGCCCGTGAATGTCGAAGGAAGAAAAAGGAATATGTTAAATGCCTGGAAAACCGTGTCGCTGTCCTCGAGAACCAAAACAAGACCCTGATAGAAGAACTGAAAACATTAAAGGACCTTTATTGTGTTAAAACGGGATAACCTGTCTGAATGCAGGTCAAGCATTGAGATGTGGCAGCACACAGCTCAGCCATTCGGACATGTTGGGGTTTCTGGGAACACTTCATTTCAAGCTGAGATCCTCCAGTTTTTTTTACTCTGTTTGATACGAAAGTGACCTGTGATCACAGTGAGATATACTCAACAAATGAAAAATGAAAAAGAAATTGGCCATTTTTTCAACCTGCTGTTTTTTTACTAAATTTGCTAATTCTATAACATTTATAGTTGTGTACATTTTTAATACTGGGAGGTTTGAAATCCTGAGCTTTAACTTTTAAGTCTCAGTTTCTAATGTATCCCTTCCTTTTCTCTTGTTTTTAAAATGTTACTGTTGGATATATCTTTTTTCTTTTTAACAGCATCTGCAGAGTATTGCCTGTATAATTACTACACAGACACAATTCCTGTTTTATTTTATAAACCAGCAATTCCCTGTATCTCTCCATTACAAATGTCATTCCTTATTTTTGTGCAATGGAATATCAAGGGTAACAGTAATTTTGACGTCGAGTGTTGTTTGTTTGGTGGTTTCTTGGCAGTTACTTAGACAATCAGGGAAAAAGCACAGTGTCCAGGTAATATTTATTTTGTGCATCTTGGGAGGGGTGGGGAAGAAGAACAAACTGTTTATGAAATGTTGCTGATTCTGTAAGAAAATAAATATATTTTCACTCAAAATTTGTAGTGTGGATAATGTAATTTAAAAGTGACAACAGATCTCATACAGACACAGGGATGCACACGGCTTCCTTTGCCACCATATAACATTTTACCTGTTATGTTTATATAATATGAAACCTACAGCTGGAGTTTGGACTCTTATGAGGTAGTTACAAACAGTTTATGTAATAATATAAATTATGGTTTAGAAGGAAGGAGAGTCCGACCATATATTATATATAATCGTTTATGTTTGCTGATACACATCAACATGAGTTAACTTTCTAGATTCAAGATATCTGTATGTTTTTTATACTTATAACAAGGTTTATGATTGAAGTGGAAAATGTCAGCCCTCAATTACACTTCTTTGTCATGAGGGTTTTATAATGACAAAAGTCGGGCTCTAAATATTCTTGTAGTGTGTATTACTTTGAGTAAAAATACTACAGAATAGACGCCCTAAACTATGGCAAAAGGAGGTATCCATTCTCCCCTGCAGTCACTTAATGGAAAATCCCATGATATGTGGTCTTATCAATGATGTCACTCCTGGAGCCTCAACTTGCTTTAAGTGAAGTTCAGAGAAACCAGCGGCTTCTAGATCTTTCCATGTGGCTCTGGTGATCATGCAGCCGTCCCCGAGGTAGTACCACACAGGTTCAAGCACATGCTGAAAGAAGTATGTCCATGAAGACGGATCTGAGACAACATGTTCCAGAAAGAAGAAGGCTCCGCCCTGCAGGAGAGAGCAAACAACAACACATGAATGTTAGAGCTCTTATGCAATTTCATGTGTCGTGATCCTGATAAAAAAAACTTGTGAATTTGCCAGTAAACTGAAAATATATCTGAAGAAAATTGGTAGACCGTGCATTGAAAACCAGGATCAATTGTCTTCAACGGAAACAGTCAAGTTACAGTATTCAACCGATCATACTCTAGTCATACACTTGCATCTGACCCTAACCCTAAAACCCTAAACATCCTTCACACTTCTACAGTTGCATTCCAAACTATTGCAACATATGTGTAACTGAAATCTATCCATCTGCCTTGCAGCTTGAGCAAGTTCAAACTCATTTGCTCTAAATTTAAATTGGTCTGCCGATGCCCCGTGGTATCTGCCTCCTGACAAAGGGCTCTTTCTGGAATGTGAGCGATCCAGAGCCTTGTTACAGTTTGGAAGATGATCCTTACCAATCTTTTTCAGATGACCCTTGTTTCAGGTCAGCGGTAACAACAACAACCAAGTCCCAGACACTCCTCTGCTGCCATGGTACAGAAACACTGTTGTCCAACTTTCAAATTGTTCACTCAAATATTTAATGGGTGACATCTAAGATAGAAAGCAATATATATTCATAGATGCAATTGTTAATAAGACGGACGATCAAAATAGTGTTTGCAACTTGTGCTATCAATCAATCAACAGCTCCAGGGCTGCAGGTCCTCAGAGGCCCCAGAACCCCCGGTCCACTGCACCTTGAACTGATAAAGTGCAACATCAGCCAAGGGCCTGCAGCATAACCTTCTTCTTTTCTGGATTTGTTGGGCCTTGTGTCAAAATCTTGTTTTAACTATGCTCACCTTTTTTTCAGACAGATATATCTATTTTTAGTTCTGTGCAACTAAGGCACATGTTTTTATCCTGCACTTGGTTTCTGGATCTCCTTCAGTGGTGTGAACTGTACTTCATGAATCCCTGAAGGCAACTTGATACCTCACACTGTTGGAGTTGAGTTCATGAAAAAGAATCGAAAATAAATAAAAGTATCAGCAGCAACGTTCCGTGCCTCAGGGCGACCTAACCGGTTCATCCAGGCATGCACATGAAGCCATTAAATCGAAGTTTAATATTTCACAAGGGAGCGGCGGCGGTGTGTGGGTACTCACAGGTCTGAGGATGCGTCGCACCTCCCGCAGCACCTCCCGCACGTTCCTGACGGAGCAGAGGACCAGCGTGCACACCACAACATCAACAGACTCGCTCTGCACCTCCTCCATGTTCTCCCCTGACACCACCATGAACTCCTCGTAGGTCAGATGCGTGTTGTCGGCCATGCTCCTGCGCAGGAAGCTGCTGAAGTGCGGGTTGGGATCGGTGCAGGTCACCGTGCAGCCCCCGGGGTAGAACCTGAAGTTCGCCCCGCTGCCGCAGCCGATCTCCAGCAGGCGCAGGGTCCCGTCACTGCCCGCGAAGCTGGCCACGTTTCTGAAGAGCTCCCTCTTGAGCCCGTGCGTTCTGGCGTTGTATGAAAACGTGATGTTGTAGGCGAGGAAGGGAAAGAGGCGATGGTAAACACCGCACAGGCCCGTGAGCTTCATCAGGGCTAACGGGAGAGTCAGTGCACAGCAGAGCAGTCTGCAGAGTTTCAGGAGACAGGTCGTCATGATTCCTCTGAGGCATCCCGAGGACTAAGTGAGGGAGACTTAAGGCTGGAGACTTGAGCAGATCAACAGATTATAATGTCGCACTGTTGGTTACAGTGTTGCTTATTCCGTAAGAACACAACCACTTTATTGTTATTTATAATAAGGTTAATGATTGAAGTTTAACATTTCTAATTGATAGCAAGCTAAATGTTCTTGTATTGACTATTGCTGCGCTTTTAGATACACTGCAATACAGGATCCCCTTCACCATTGCAAAATGATGCGTGTGTGTTTGTGTTTGTGTGACAACAGGTTCTTCCTTAATATAGGACTTTTCTGTAATATACATTTTTTATCTGAAATAACAAAACTGCAACCGGCTTAAAATCTTTAATCTGGGACATTTTGACACGGCAACCACTTTAGTCACAACAAACTGTATATAGCAGATGCACCATTATCACAACATTAAGGCAGTAAATCCAGCAGTAGCAGAGATAAACACTAACAGAGAGAATTACACAAAGGCAGCATCAGACTGATTTATCAGCAGAGATGAGGAATGATGAGCATTGAAGATCAAAAAAGACATATTTCAAGGTATATATTTTTTTACCAACACATACAATTGCATACAAAATTGGTATTGTGAGCTATGTAATTCAGTACCTCAAAATCATGTCTTTGCATTTCACTACCAAGGCCAAACAAGCCTACACACGATTGTCTAGTTCTTAAAGTAGAAATTAAGATGAAAGAAAAAGGCTCTGATATGAAAAATTATAATTTGGTCATAAAACATAGAGACGTAGTCGAAACCAGTGGACATGAAAACCAATGTAGCATATGTTTCTCTGGATGTGTATCTGCTCGAAAGATTTTGTATGGCTGAACCCCACATACAAAATTATATAATCTGCTAAATTCAGATTTCTATTAAGAGCCCACTGGAGGAGTCTGCTTTTTATTTATGTGACAAACATACACACAAACATTATATGTTTGTGGGGTAAAATACTTCTCTTAACTAATTCAGGAAAAAGTTCTGAGCCCCCAGGTGAGGTCAGATGAAAATGCTCTTAAAAATCTTTTTTGAATGATCATGGAAAATAAACATGCATTGGGCACAGGTCTAAGTGGCCTTCCACTCTAAAGCAGAAGGTTTCCTCACTTATATCTAGGCCTAGATAGCATAATCTAAAAATGTTCCTGCAATACTCTTATCCAAAACATTTCCCCATCGGAAATGATGGCTTCACTTCATTTATGGTCATACTGCCTTGTGACTTATGGTCATCTCGGCCAAGTCAAAGAGTAGTGTCCTCGCCTGAACTTTCACTTCTAATATTAGCTCACAATCCCCGACTTAAAGGCTCTCTTTACAAATAACACTATAAAATAGCAACACAACAGCGCAAACAGATCGGTTCTAGTGCCAATCATAACTAATTCTCAAATGAAAAAATTGAATAGGGGCATCTGTTCCATTCCTCCTCAAAGATTGGTTGAAATCGGTTTAGTTTTTGCGCAAGACTAACAAATAAATCAATTTAGTGCAATTTTAGTGCAAAATAAAACGAGTCAAATTGACTGCCATTCTCTCTGTCGATGGGGATCAATAATATCACACACTATAGCTGAGGACAGGCATTATAGGCTTGGCATATTAATACGGTGGTTGTGAGAGACAGAATCTATTTAACAGCGTAGCCTACGATGTGCGGTTTGATTACAAAGACCAGGGGAGCCTCCATGTGTCTGAGTTTGAGCTCAGAGAATTCAGCCGCCTCCAGAAGTTTCCATGTCGTACGGTTGACGTTGCATCCGTCAAATAAGTAGCACAACAAAGGCTGAAAGACGTGCTGCAGGAAGTGTGTCCAGGTCGAGGGGTCTGCGACGACATGCTCCATGAAAAAGAAGGCTCCACCCTGCAAGAGAATTTTTTATAAAATCTTTATCACAGAAATGAAAACAACTATGAAAAGAGCATTTGTGAGGATAATGTGTCTGATTTTCATCAATGAGTTAAAGCCAATTAATTCCAATCGTTATACATGTTTCAACTGCACAACAGCATTTTAATGTTTGTGGACTAAAAGCAACATTATGCAACTTTTTCAATCTTCAGCAGCTTCCAAATTAGTTTGAAGGACAAATCCCATGGTGCAACACTCCCATGCCACTGACTTAGTAATTTCTTATCATAAATAAAGAAACACTGGCAATATTATAATATCCCCCATTGAGGAAGTGGGGGACAGAAGGATGTTAGCCAAGCTGGCGTCCATCATGGGCAACACCTCTCACCCCCTACACGACAATGTGGGGTCCCTGAGCAGCTCCTTCAGCAGCAGACTGTTACACCCACGGTGTAAGAAGGAGAGGTTCCGCAGGTCCTTCATCCCGGCTGCAGTCAGGCTCTACAACACCAGCACCACCTGATAATGTTGTAGTCCCTGTCTATTATCTCTATCTCCACTCAACCTCTCACCATAGCTGTATTTGTATTTTTATTTTTCTTACTTATTTATTTTGTATTTTTTACTCAGATCACTACCATGCACAATAATATTCAACACTTTACATCTATATTTATATCATGGTCACATTGCAATATTTATATTTTCCATTATGCTATCTTGTAGTATTATTTATATTATGGTCACTTACCTTTTAATTATTTTCTGTATCATGGTCACTACTGTTGCAATATTACTTATAATATTTTTGTTTTCATTACAATAACACTTACATCATTCCACTTTCTCCCCAGTACCTGCTTTTGCACAGTGTCTGTTTTGCTGGTTGTTTGTTTCGTTTTTTTCTTATTTGCTTTTCTCTTATTTGCTGTAACAAGTGAATTTCCCCATTGTGTGGATAAATAAAGAAATCTAATCTAATCTAATCTAATCTATATATAAGCTTGGCTTAAGTCTGCTTCAGTCAATTTACTTGGACTTCAACTCCATACCTTCATTACTAATACGTTGCCTTGGTCAAATATATGTTGCAATTGTAAAATCCCACCTCTTACCTGCAGCCACTGATCAAGGTTCAGTCGGATAAGCGCTTATTACACAACTAATTACTAATGGGACATAAGTCATTGTTCAGTTAACACAATGAAGTTGGACATTTTGTCATGTAGACTGCAATTGTAAAGTAAGTTTGGAAATGGAATGAAAACTACCGTTGTTGAGTTCAGGGCAAAGGGTTTGACGTGTGTCACATGGCCTGGGGGGTCCAATCATGGTTGAGTAAACGCACCCACAGCAAAGGGGAAGTGAACGTTCAGTTTGATTAACACAACGTGAATAACGACCACCATGTCGCGATAAGAACAGCAGCTTATCAAACCAACTATGGCTACATGTCGTTGAAACTCGTATTTATTACAGTAGCGAGACAACTTACATTCCTCAGCATGCGCTGGGCCTCCCGCAGGGTTTGCTGGATGCTGGTGACAGAGCACAGCACCAGGGTGCAGACCACCACGTCCACCGACCCGTCCTCGATTGCCCCCATGTCCTCCCCCAGAGGCCACCACGAACCTGTCGTACGTGAGGTGCCCGTTGGCGCCCATGTTTTCCTTCAGGTACTTCTGGAAGTGCGGGTTGGGGTCGGTGCAGATCACTCTGCTGCCGGATGGGTAGAACTCGAAGTTAGTCCCGGTGCCGCAGCCGATCTCCAGGATGGTGAGCGGCCGGTCGGAGGCGCGGAACTCCGGCAGGCTGCGGAACAGCTGCTTCTTGGTGTCGTGCATTTTCTTGTTGTACGTCGCGGAGACCCTGTGAACGCAGAACGGGAAGACGCGCTTGTATATGGCCCACAGGCCGACGGCGTGCAGCAGGTGAAAGGGGAGACACAGCGCGTACACGGCCCAGTGGCAACATCTCATTACCGTGGTCATCTTGGCGGCGGGCGACCTCGGAGACGAAGCTCAGCAGCAGAGTCACAGACAGACTGTTCACTGCGACCCCTCCACAGAACCGCCCACGTGGCAGGTCCGGTTTACACTTTCAAAATAAAAGCCGGGCACTCTAGATGCGCCCATTACAAACAGGTGAGATGTTCCCCTTCTCGCCTACACCTGCTAGAAGAGGGAGGATCATCTTCTTCACACGGTCACACACTTCATTAACTGAGCTCAAGTCTGACACAACTTTTGAAGTTCCAAAAAACTACCAGGCTAATGCTTACAGAAGGTGGTTGGCTGCCTCACTCAAACCATGACTGAGATAATACTTCTTCATTTAATAAACATGTGATACAGATTCGAGGAGATTCCCCCTCTTATTTTGAAAACTGTGCTTGTAGGTGCAGTTTTCAAGTGACCAAGAATTGCACCAGGTTGATACACTCTCTTACTCTGTTAGTTTACTACAATTCAAACTCTTAGCACGACAAGGAGATGGACAAACTATCGTGTGTGTGTGTCTGTGTCATTCTATGCTGCAAAGCTTCAGAGAAAATATTTTCTAATTTTTCTACATATATGTGACAGCCTTACTTAAAAGTTACTTTTGTATTTTTTGATTTTAGATACTGGATGATTTAACATGCTTTAAAAACCTATTGTTAGAGAATAACCCAGTAGTTGCGAGCCTTGTCTTCTGACGTCAAGAATCACAGCTTGCTGCGGCTTGTTTCCATGTGATGTCCTGAAGCTGCCCCCTGCTGGCTTCTGGGCTCCTCTGCACTCCAGCTGTTGTCCTGAATGAGCTTTGCTAATGAAAGAATACTGCATAGTCACATGCAGTATGCGTTGAGAGCACAGCATCCTGGTTTAAATGTTACTACCAACACATCTCCTTTGTTACTCTGTGTGCAACAAGCATACTGTGTCAGGGTGAACATTTTAATTAATTCCACTGCATACAGTACAAGAGACACAAAAGTTTTGTACTAACAGGAGAAAACTTGTGTATTCAAAACAAATGAGCTGTTAAAAGACCTACTTCTCAGTAACAGTCAAGTAGATAAACTACAGGTCTATTAGAAGAAAGTAGATAAACCATTAATATTAGAAGAAGAGAATTTCCTTCTCAAATAGAGAAACTGTCTCTGTTTACATCTTAACCTACGCCCTAATATAGCTTAAAAACCCAAAGCAAAGAATTAAATAATTTCAACATGCGTCAATAGAAATTCAATTTGAAATCTCGCCTAGGGCGTCAACATTGCCAGGGCCGGCCCCGTGTAAGGTTTAGGTGAAAGGGCTCTATTGGCAGAATCTGAATATACAATAATCCTGAGGTGTTTTCACTGCTGTGTTTCACCCGAACTGAACAAATTATTGTTTCCCAAATCCTAGAATAAGCCCTTTATATCTGGATACTCTATATTCACAACCGGAGCGGGTCCTCTCTAAGGAGGCCGCTAAGTGTTTACAGTAGCCCCAACTGGACAAACTAAACAACTTTTGAGTTTTAACGACAGCTGAAGGCTACCACAGGTAGTATGTCATGTTTGGAAGGGGAGGGTGAGCTGAGGGGTATTCAGCTGCAACGTGACACTTCACCACTAGATGTCACTAGCCTTTACACACTGAACCTTATGTCACTTGATATGTTGATAACTGTTTATTTGATAAATGTCACATTGGTATTTCTTTTTAATTTGAAGACTCAGTTTTTTGCTCTTTAGCAAGGTTTTGGTTTTGTTCTTTGTGAGCAGAGAATGACAAACACTTGATAGAGTGGAGAATGTATGTGTTTTCATGTTTTTGTATGTGTTTGTTGGATGCTATTTAGGAAAATATAGATATTTAAATAAATTCTCCTTTTCAAATAATCAAGTTGAGAAGAATTAGTTCGTTTTAATTTACTGAAACCTGACTGATTACATCTGTAAATTAAAGTGGAAGCATAAACTTCACAGTTGTGTGATAATGTAATCACAAATCACCTCTTACTCCTTTTTTCTGAAGCTTTTGTATAACACAGTCTTTGTGAAGTTTTAAATGTTCAAATTTCTCATTATACAGGATGAACTGGTCTCCCCAGCTCATCCTGTATATTCTACATTTATAGTTTGACTAAAAAATGTAATGTATTGAATATTTCCCATCTTCAAAATAATGAATTGCACTGAAAAGCTCAAGTGAAATCATAGCCCAATAATTAACACTGCATGGCAAGTATGTCTAAAGGTGCAGTTCTTCAAAACACCACCAGGTAGAGACATTGTTGTGTCATATTCATAATCCCCTTTCATAAATGCCTCCAAACCTATATTTGAAGGGTGATGGGTATAGACTAAGGGTAATAATAATATTTTACACGATTGTTCCAATGATGAATTCACTGACTGAGTGAGAGTAGTGGTGTAATTACTTTTATCTATTCTGCAAAGAAAACACAGCAAAGAATCAGAAACAAATAAACAAACAGATCCTACTGCTGCTACAGACATTACAAAACATTTCTGCAACACCAAAAAGATTTTCAAACAGTTGCTAAACCAGTTTATTGTCTTGTCTATTGAAGATAACATGGTGTTTTAAGTGAAGTAAATTTAACTTGCTCCAGTTTCAGACACTGGTTATACTTCCTTCGCACTAAACTGAAAAAGCAGTTTCCCGCTTGGCTTTATATTTAGAACTATTACAGCCAAAGCACGTTTTGTGCCAGTATGGAACCATTGATCAAACTTTAGATAAAATCACAAACTTATTACAATATTCAAAAGGTTTATAAAATAATGGCTTCATAGCATCAATTTGCCACTGAATAACCATCCATGTGGATTGATTGATAGCCCTTGCATTATCCTGCTTCATATGTATTAAAATATTGGATTGCATAGTATGCAAGTTTTTGATTTGTTTAGGATGGATATTTTTTTGACTGGGCTCATAAACTCAATGTAATGCTGTATTTTTAGGCTTAGAAATTGAACTTCTTGATGGCAGGGGCTTACAGAGATTCTACTGATTCCTGTGGCAAGGTTTCTGATACACACTTCAGCTGCAAACTTTAAACTTCATATTTGCACATTGACATGAGCTGCAGCCCTTATCACCAAAAGCGTTCAGAACTCATTGTCTTTGTCTTCTTCGTGTATCTTTTTCATCCTGAGACGTTACTGGTTTATCTATTTTTTTAATTTTGCGGTTGCAGCGTGGAAACATTCAAAAGGCAGGTTTGCAGTTGGCAAATACACCTTTTTCATTGATACACATTTCAGCAGGTATGAATATTTAAATTGACAATGGATGAATTCCATTCAGCATCTTTGGCATTAGGGTCCTTGTAAGGGTCCTTGGCTCACTGGGACTTCTTGAATAGGGCAGAACAAATGGTAATGTTGTTACCATGAGCTTTTTTACTGTAACTTTTACTGTAACTATTCCAAATATATATTTAAAACTTAAAACTGCCATTCATTTTATAGCCTTCCATTTCTTACATAAACACTCATAAGTATGAGCTCCACATTTCTTTATTGTGGAAGCTTCCAGATCTAATTCTAAAAATATGGACCTTTTTTTTATATTCCTATATTTCCTATTTTCATGGATGCAAACAAAAACGCTGCCAAGCAGAATATCAACGAGCCTACTATTATAACATGTAGAGGGAACGGTGTTTTTTTTTCTGCTTACGATGCTGCGGTCTCTTGTCCGTTATTGAGACTAAAGGCATTTACCGACACTCCCTAACAATTTGCTGAGAGTCATCAATTATGCAGGGTAGCCGCACGCACTGGGAAGGAAGATAGCAGCAACAATATGGCGACAGCCGCAGTTACTCCCGACTCTTTTCTACATCTGCAGTCCACTGACAGCTGTCCGGGCCGCTGTTGATGCGAGAAAAAGTAAGTAGGCTGTGTTTTCTGCTTTGTGTGGACATTTTGGCCGTGGGATGGATCGCAGTGCTACTTTGTCGACTGACTGCAGGATCCCAGTGCCGCAGAGCGGTCCCTCTCCTCTCGGCACCGTGTAGCGTCTGTGCAGCAGCAGCAGCAGCGGGAGGAGGAGGAGGAGGAGGGCTGCGTGCCAGTAGCATGGAGCAGAGATAAACATGCGAGGCCGGGAGTGCGGGGAAGATGCAGGGGTTTTTCTACAGGGCGCCGGGGGAGACGTGCACCTTGCGATGCGGCGCGGTGGCGGAGGGGGGGAAAGGAGGCAGACAGCGGGTTATTTGGGGTGTTGGCCTGCGCGCCGCTGGACGGAATGACACTCCACTGTGGCAGAATGTGAAACATACGCATAGAGGATGGGGGGGGGAAAGTGAGATCAGGGTAAAACTTCTCCGAGCGGCCGCTCTGGAACTACAGTGCACGCTCCCCGCAGCCGCCTCTTCATGCGTAATGCGTTGCAGTGCAGACTCATTCCCCTGGCAGTTTTCTCGCTGCCATTATTTTATAGCTATGATAGTTTTATACCCCCCCACTCCCCCACCCCCACATACCACCTCTGTGCACCCCCTCCCTCTCGCCATGTCTTTGGAGACTGTATTGCGTGAGGAAGAAGGTGCGTCTTTAGTTTGGCACATCCTCTCACCCTTTTCCCCTGCGCTTTTCACGCATTAGAAATAAGATTTCCCCCCAGTCATGTTTTTGCTCTATACACCCACATCTCATATGGGGTCTCTGAATCCCCCATACACCATCATATGCGGGTGTGGTACAGCCTTAAGGCCCTTTGTATAGTTTCTCTTCTTTTCTCTCTCTCTCTCTATAAATCATTTGACTGTTGTCTTTGGTGCGGGACTGGGTTGTGCTGGGATGCTTTATGTGGAGGCTAGTGATGATGTGTTGTCAGGATATGGCTCGATGTGTATTCAGCTGACCTACTAGGAGTTAGTTAGTTAGAGCCATAGCAGCAATAAACCACACTGCAGTATTTTCGGCTTTGGCCCTATAGGCACGCCTCGGTATAAAGCAGGGCACTTTTACCTACAGGCTGCAGATCCGCCTCAGTCCATTCTCATGATGTAACATATCATGTGAAGGGGAGCGGGTGTTCATCCCACACCGGGACAAAGTTGTCCCAGAGAAATAAGAGAGTAGGTGTTTATCTCCTCAGTAGCCCTGGGCTACATCATTTAATTCCTCACTCATTGTCTGTCGTCCAGGAAAATAGCTCCTGATACCATTGTAACACATCAAAATGACCAGTCAGGTCTTAAACTGGTACCAGTCATAACTTAACTTGACCTGAAACTGACCCAGCTCAGAAGGTGGCGTCCAGTTAGGACATGAGAGGTTGTTAGAGGCCTCTTGGACATGTTAGGTTGTTATCAGTACAGCCGGACTCACTTATAAGGCTTGTGGGTTGTTTTTATAAGAATATCACTGCAGGAAATGAAGGATGTGTAAGTTCTTAGCCCATGTGACTCTGATGCAAGTGCCCTGTGCACCCCTCCCTCCCTCTCTCCCTCCTCACCTCCCTCCCTCCCTCCCCCTCCTCGCTGTAGCACCGTGTCTCCGCGGTGTCCGGTGAGTCCCATCAGATGTCATCTCCCCGTCACAGAGCCAACCGCACGATACAGGATTCATTTGATATCTGCATGTATCCGGACGGAGGCGTTGTGGATTCCTTTCTCTCCTGACGCAGCGTCACAGCAGTTTTGCCGTTGCGCTGCTGAACCGGGACAATCTTACCCCCACCCCCGCCCCCCCACCCTCCTCCCCACTGGAGGCAACTGAGACAGCGGGAGTTGCTCATTTGCTCAGTTTTTATTTATCTATATTTATATCTTCTTGTTGTAATTTCCGGACTCACTTGGCTCGGATGTACCTGTGCGATGTGTTGGCCCGCGCGCTCTCATGCGTCAACAGGATCCAGTCTAATTGTTGGACTGTTTCCTTTTTTTAATTAGAGTCCTGTCGTTTTTACGCAGTGCCTTTTTTTTTCATATGACCCAGTAAGTTAGTGGACTTTCCTCTGGTCGCCTTTCAGATCTGCTGCCTGTTTTTTTTTATTTTTTATTTTTAGGATTGTGTCCAGCCTCATGTGTCACGCATGCACTGGCCATGTTATTTCCTCCTGGTGTGAATCACCTTGACGGTAGATCAATTGATGTGGCATTGGTGGAAGGAGACTTGGAGGTTGTGCCGAGGTTGGGTTACCCGAATCGGAATTCATTGCTCCTCTGGTCGGCTGCGCTTTGTTCCCTCTCTTGAAGATAGAAGTTGTTGGATCTCTTTCCTTCTCTCTGCCCGTGGATTTTCCTCTGCTCACTCCTTCTTTCCGATTCAGTTCCAGGTGTGTACTCTTTTGTCATTGTTTCCTTGAATGTGGCTCACTCTGCCCTGAGCTGCCACTTGACTGTTAGATGGGATGTAGCAGACAGCGTGGCAATCAGCCAACAGGGGGAGCCTGGAGAAATGCAGTTCATGATGTCAATAGAACCTCAATGCTTATACAATGAGTCAGAGCATCAGAGGTTGTATGACTCCCACTTAAAGTTCCAGTAATTATTTATGAAAATGTCGTGTGACAGCTTAATCCATGGTTGTCATTGTTTAGGTCAATAGAGTTGTATGATTTAAAACTTCCGAATCCAGCCGGTGAGGCCTGTGTCAGGTGTGTTGTCACATAAAGGCTTTTTCACTTTGGATCAGATGAATGAGATCGTCACAGAGAACAACAAAACAAGCAGATGTAACACCATTCTTTAACAACTGTCAACATTTTGTATTATTCTCATGCCCCACCCATTGCATTCAGCCACAAGTCTCCATTCATTTATCTGATACTTCTTTAGATAATAAGATAATGGATGGGATTCGTAAATGCTGGAAACTCCAGTACAAATTTACAGCAAAAGCCTTTGCTGCATCGTAAGCAGAAAAAAATTCATAGCATTTAATTGATAATTATCGTGATATATGTCAGAGAATTATTTCTTTTAAAGAGTCTCCTGAGCG
Source organism: Pseudopleuronectes americanus (assembly GCA_038501795.1). NCBI lineage: Eukaryota > Metazoa > Chordata > Actinopteri > Pleuronectiformes > Pleuronectidae > Pseudopleuronectes > Pseudopleuronectes americanus. Next base: position 13,777,188 of record CM076717.1, on the reverse strand, counting down.
AAGGTTGTGGTTTTCCACCATTTTTTAATGAGCAGAGAATGACAAACACTTGATAAACACACATCTGAGGTAGAGAACAGTAATGTGTTATACCTCCTTACTGTGATCGAACAATGTATAAGTAGTATATCGTCTCATTGGACCCTTCGTCATATTGCTATTGATAAAAATTATATCGCGATAATTATCGTAATCTTTTTATTGCCCGGTCCTTTATCTTAACACGTTCATGTAAAAAACATGCAGCACCAGACTCCTCGACAAAATTACATGTCAATCAAGCTAATATAAGATTGTTTGACCCTTTGTCGTGGTGCAGCGTAGTGTAAAATATTTGTCTTAGCCTGGGTGCTGGGAACCCCTCCCCTCCATGTACAACTGGGGTGGGGGGTGGGGGGGGGAGTGTCTATATGGACAGTTGTTTTTGTTCTTGAGCCTAGAGACCCCCAAACCACAACAATGAGCTGATAGCTGCATAGAGCTTTAACAACTCAAACCCAGATCCTCACTGAGACCGGCGATGCTGCCAAAACATTGACATTATACAGAGTCGTTGTATTCATTGATAATATCAATTATATGAAAAATAGGACTCGGAATGTTTATTTTGCATTGTTAGAGTATGTATGCAAAATAAACGTCCATGAGAATTAAATATTGCAAAATGGTGTGTAAAGGGTCAGACATACCGTATACAGGCACGTAGTATATACACTTTCATCTTCATTCTGGGGAACATAATAGTGAGAGCAGTAATTTTGTCTGTGTTGAAAACTGAAGCTGAGCTTTCTGGGAATCAGGATCAGTGCTTTGGTCATTAACGTTGATGAAGAGTGCAGAAATAGTGCCGACTCGTCCATGTTTCATATGTTTGCACTTTTCCAGCTTCATTTTGCTTCGTTTGCATTTTGTGGCAGAACTTTAAAACTCCATCTATACGGCTTTAAACAATATAACATGATGTTATATGATATATTAAATCTACATGTTTATTCTGTGGATTTCAGCATTTTAAGTCACAGTTGTAATTAATGACTCGTTTTTTTTTAAACAAGATGAGATGTTATACAATGACTTTTCTCCTTCATTCATATGCTGTTCGGCTTCTTTGCCCAGTGCCTCATGCTCACTTTTCCTCACCTCCTCACTCCGTGTCCTTCTCTCTTCCCCTCAGAGCTGCATGTCTGGGATGGAAAACAAATAAAGAGGAAATAGCTGCAGGATGAAAACATGGCCGCACCCCTTATGGCACCCCCAGGACCTGACAGCTTCAAGAAATTCACCCCAGAGTCGCTTGCGAACATCGAGAAGCGCATCAATGAAGAGAAGAACAAGAAGCCGCCCAAGCCCAGATCAGACAGTAGTCACCGTGACACATCTGACGAAAATGAGCCCAAGCCAAACAGTGACCTGGAGGCTGGGAAGAGCGTGCCGTTCATCTACGGGGACGTTCCTAATGGAATGTTTTCCACGCCGCTGCAGGATTTGGACCCCTACTACTTGAACAAGAAAGTGAGTTACCCCCATAGGTCACATGCACCTGTTTTTCTTCCTCTCATCATATACATGTCCAAATGAAGAAGCTAAATATTGGTGAGAGAAATTTACATTCCTTTAAATCTTTACAGACGTGTTTTGCAGCGGTTGGGATGAAGCCGCAAATGAGCTTAAACTTTACTCTACCTCATGTGAAACATCGACACTGTAAACCAACAGCACATTTCTGATATATATTATGAAACTCACTTGCATAACAGATTCAGGTCTCATATAGATTTAGTCAAATGGAAGCTACTGTATTCAGTATAGGGATAGGGTTAGCATAATAGCAAAGATGACCTTGAAGCATTGAGGGGCTTTTCACTTCTATTCAGTCACTGACGCTTCAGAGATAGTCACTGCATCATTCAGATGAACAGTGAGATCCTACAATACCTCTGAGTATATTCTTACATCTGTGAAACCGACACACAACTGGGGTAGAGTCACATTTGGTTACTCTGCTCCCGCAACACACAGGGCTGCTTTTTAGCAGTTTTTAGGCTCATTTGCCTTCACATAACTTTCTGCAGTTTTGATTGATAGTCTGTGTTAATCCCTGGTGGTGACAAATAACCCATCATTGCTGTCAGATGGCAGGTGCTCTGTCCAATAAATTGTCGGATGGAATAACATTTTCATCAGTGCAGTCGAGTAATAATTCAGTTTAAAGTGTGTGCATGCATGTGTGAGAAAGGTCTGGGGATCTAAAAGATAACATTTTTAACTCCTCTTTAATTGGCTGCAGCAATGTTTTTATTAATGATAATTGACTCGCCTAATATCTCTGTCTGACTTTTTGAGTTTGGTGTTTCACTATCTGTTTTTGTTTTTAGAGATTTAAAACAGATTAGCACATCTGAAAATGGATTGAAGGTCAGGCCAGTCGGACATCATTATCAATGTTTCACCTCAGATATGTCATAAAGCAGCATCACTTCTGCATTTAAGGAAAAACAGGTACTGGATTAATGTGATGTGTGGTACCTGACACACACAGGATAGGTGCTGGTAAACACACAAGGAATTTGCTTTGGTGTTTGGTGCATTTAAAACATATTAAGTGGAAAAGTGGGAAGAGGAAGCAGAATAAGAAGCAAGTACTGAACTTTAAGGAGAAATGTAAAGGCAATAACCTTAAGTACAAGAGCAAGAAGTGAAAAGCTTAGAGAATATAATAAAGAATATATAAAAAAGATCACATAAAACAGATGCAAATATGTGCAGTATTGTAAAGATTGTGCAGAATATAAACAGAGACATCTTAAGGCTTCACTTTCACATCACTTAAACTCCAGCTTGGTCCAACCCTGCACTATCAAAAGAGGAATGGTGAGCGTATGCAGAAGATGCAGGAGGGGACAGGAAGTGGCGAGGAAAGGGCAGCAGCATGCTATAGTACCTTCGGCTGTTTCTAGCTGAGGCGGAGCCAGTCTCCTGTGTGGTGGCAGTGTTAATGTGTAAGTGAATCTGCGACCTGTACGGTAGCGAGAAGCCCAGTCAGCAGGACTGCCTGTCTCTACCAGCAGCTCTCCCTCCAAGCTGGGATGAAACTATCAAGTGTATGAGCCTTTTGTGATCTATTGATCCACAGCTCTTTAGTTCAGTGGTGGCCAGAGTGAGGGTTGTAATTCTCCTCTTATTATCCTCCCCCACTTTGCTTATTTCCCAATGCATACTTCTTTCCCTCCCCTCACTCTCCTCTATGGTGCCGCACTTTGGTGACTTAAGGGAAGCAGAGTTTTTTTCGCCATGGTCTCTACTCACACACCTCTTTGACCGGATACCTTTATATTTCAGCCAAATGTGAGCAAGACATTGTATGGTTTCATATAATGAGACTTTGGTGATTTCATGAAATTGTTTAATATATTTTTTATTCCTGCATAATTGATGGTTGAATGGCTGGCTGAATGTGAAATATTAAGAATTATAGTGCCGTCAAAGTGCTGTCAGGAAGTAAAAAAATGAATCTATCTTGAGGCAATTTGGTGGAGTGGTTTTATTCCAAAAAAGTTAAGGGGTGACTTTACACGGCTCAAACCAAATCTCCGTTTGCACATTAATACCATCCGTCAGAATATTTCATAATTTCCTAATAATTGGAGTTGTTTAAACTTGTTGTGAAAATTCCTATACTGAATGTAAGAAACACTGCAATGAACATTAACAAACCTGCAGACTCTCTGAATGTGCCTCCTCATTTAATGCTCTAATTATTGTGAATTAAATTTGTTTCCTTAAAAACTTGTTGTAATTAAAGTTAACAGATGTTTAAACCCTTTAATTGAAAACGCTATGCATCTTCACTTTGCAATACTATTCAATTTGCTTATTCAGATTTGTTAAATTGTAATATATTTATGGTGTGGAAAAAAATATAATTTGTTTGAAATATTAATTTAATATTAAAATCAGTCATATAGATTTATCTACAAAATAAATATTATTTTTGAACAGCTATTGGGTGTAAATCTGTACCAGTAACCTGCAGGTACACTCATGGATGTTGTGCCCACACACATATATCATTTAAAGAATTTTAGGGCTGAGTTCATGAGAAATATAAACATATAGCTCATTGGCATTTAAGAGTTTTCAAATTATTCTCATCATGATGTTGTTAATCTTTAGATTGAATTTAAATGAAAAAAGCATTTTTAGTGTCAACAGTATGGACTTAACGGAATGTCTTAAAGGGGCTTTTAAAATGGCTGTAAGGTTTACTAGGCTTTTAGACTGCTGCTTACCCCTTGTGTTTCTGCTTGTACGGGTTCTAGCTCCTCATTCTGCTTAGTCAAGATCTGCTGACTGCATCATATACTGCAGACCCATGTGTTGTATCAGTTCAATGAGAGTCACAGGGCTGAGACCTTCATCATCCCATGTTCATCAGTCACATCAGTCATTTTCCTAATCTACTAATGTCTCTGTCCTTTATCCCGGCTGAGGAAGTCCCTTTTAGTATATTCATGGTTAATGGCCGTTCCTCCTCATAGCTGTTCACGGCCTCACCTTTTCAGGCTGCTCGTCTCCTCTACTCGACCGACAGCCATCCTAATGCTCACCATAGCACTGTATGTCAATGAGTGTGTGTGTGTGTGTGTGCCTGTGTGCCTGTGTGCCTGCGTGCGTGTGTGTGTGAGTGTGTGAGTGTGTTACCGTCAGCTGCAGGAAACCTGATCACAGCACTCATGCATCAAAGGGAGGAAGAGGGGGCAGTGGTGAGGCAGAGAAATGCAGCGTTGCAGTTCTTGTTTTCCCCTGTGATGGGGAGAGGACTGCCTGGGCTTTTCAAATGTCTGATGTGATTAGGCAATGTTAAAGATGCTGTAGTCACACAGGAAGAGCAGGATGGGATGGATGGATGGATGGATGGATGGATAGATGGAAGAAATACATGTGTTTTAGCTGCTGCGGCGTTTGAGTGTGATATACAGTACAGTGTTAAGATGATTCAGCTTGAATAGTCTGTTGTAGAACCGTATGGCTGAAAAAGAACGTTTGAACAATGATGCAAAAGCTTCTCTCCTCCTCCTGACGGTCGCATTTCACTTCTTGTATCCGGAGTGTGCAGAAAACCAGGCTGTTGTTTTCAGGCCCCTGCAGCTGTTAGCGAGTGCACCAGGGGAGCTCATGGCTAATGCAGAAGTCAAATCTGGACCTCGGCATGTAGCACTGCACATACCATTACATTATGTCCCCATCCCACCATCTCTGTCTCTCTGTCTCTGTCTCTGTCCTTCCTTTCCGGCACTCTTTTTTTTTCAGGGTGTAGTAAATTAGAGCAAGGGCCAGGCTTTAGTGCTCTGTCTGAGTCCTCAGTCTATGATGACACAGCATCCTCCTGTACTGAGGCTGAATGAGGGAGGGACGGGGTGGAGGGGGTTGAGTGTGCTTTCACTGCTGGAGCCAGGTTGGTGTAAAGGATGAGGGGTGGGGAAAGCAGGGTTTTGCAGCACAACATACAGGTCGAAAGAAAAATGGTGATGATGCATTTATTTTCACTTAGTGTGGCATAATTTGCAGGGACATATGTTTGCAGTGTTTTAGGTGAGACATTAGTGAACATGTCTTACTGCAGAAGCTTGTAAATGTATGTTTGAGGTACAGATATTATAGTAAAGCTACTGCTACTTAGTTTTTTTTTACAAATCATAATTTTTGCATCCAGTCAATGACCAGGTGCTCATAACAGAAGAGGCTGAAATCCAGCTAATCTGTTTGTAACATTGTCTATTGTCTAAAGCGATGTTTAAATCCAAATAGGATTTCATATAAAATCAAATGTAATGATGTTATTAAGGTCATTTAGAGTCCTGCAGCCTGTTATTGCCAGATTTTCCAGGCTTACCAAGCCTAGATTTAACAACTGTTCATTCATTTATTTATTGTTGATAGTGTCTTTTTTAGTTCAACCTCTAGTCCAAAAACCTACAATATTTAATTTGCAACCATAAAGAAAAACAGAGAAAAGACAGATTCTCCCCAATGATTACAGCCTGTTTACCTACTTACATCAGCCTCATCATCTCATTCTCAGTTTCTCTCTCTCTGCTGCTGCATGCCTCCCCAGTCCTCCCACCATCCATCTCAGGTTTGGCTCCCTCCCTCTCCTCTGCAGCTCTCTGGCTTTCTGTTCTGCATCACACCCCCTCCACCCCCTCATCTCTCTCTCTCTCTCTCTCTTCGCCTCCCTCTGCTGCTGTCCCATACCCCTGCAAGCCCCTCTTCATATCAGCTGCTACACACACACACACACACACTGTCCTTGGAGCTGCATTCTGCCTCCAGATTTCTTGCATATGTGCCTTTTTCTTTAAAGCTCTGTGGAGAATTAGGAACATTTCTCCTGCTTTGCAGCAAATATGGCTTGAAGCTCGCTCTGCTGAGTTGTGTAGGTGTAGTTATAGGGAGGAGTGTAGCTGTGCATCTTTATGCACTGTGTGTGAAGGCCTTTAACATCCTTTGTGTTACATATAGAGTGTCTTGTGATCCATCAAGTCAGTGTGATTATATTTATGCCGTTCCTCAAAGTGAGCTTCCCAAACATGGTCGATATGCCATCGAAAGGAGTTATGGAAATTAAGACCTTGAATTCAAAGATTTATTGTCAACAATTCACTGTCTGTCAAACATTTTACATTTTGTCTCTAGGAAATGAATTAGTTTGGGGAAGTTATTTGTGTAAGAATGTATTAAACAACAATATTATGTTTGAATGGTGTTCCTGTGGGTGTTTGATCATGTGATTGGAGTGAGTGGTTTTCTATACAACAGCAAAGATGCTGCTTACATCCATTACATGCAGTTTTGAGTTCATCCAAATTACAATAAGCACGTACTGCCTGCAGCTCCTCATTAATCCAACTCACTGTAGCTTCCTCTTCTATTATTCTGGTAAGTCAATCATATTTTAAGCAATATTACATCATGTTTAAGTTACTTTATTTACCTTATTATTAAAAAGTGTGCTGTGAAAAAAGCCCATAACAATTGAGCAAATTCATGAAATTTGTATTTTATAAGATGAATCCATTGATCGATTGTGGTCAATCATTGTTACAGACAATCAATGACGTCAATTGTCTGACATTTGCATTCCTTCTTGTCACTGTGCCAGGTTTCCATCAACACATTTTCCGTCTCCAAATTGACTCAGGTCATTGACATATTAATGCCTCCTTGTTGTTAAATTGAGAATCTTTGAGAAAAATTTTGTGAATTTCCATTTGGTGACCGACTTCAAAAGCCAGACTCAATAGGCACTAAGCACACATATGCAGGAATGCATGTCTTGATCTCTGAATCTCCGACAATCATCGGAAAAAGTGTGATGTAAACAGCATTTTTCTTATTAACTTTACACAAATAAGAGCATACTCAGAATAAGCAAAAATTAAATTAAGACATGTGGAGTATTCTGACCTTGGTCTCATTATTCTCATTATATATGTATATGTATGTAGAGGTCATAATCACATTATGACGTCCTGTTTCAGTTATCAAGAAAATGATTTTCTCTGAGCGATAGGAAAACTGTGAGAGGATATTTCAAGTAGATGCTCTGTATGCAGAAAGAAACAAAGAGGGAGGGAGAGTGAGAGGAGTCCTCTGGTGGAGAGAATACATTTTGTCTTCCCTCACATTGTGGACGCTATTTTTACTTTAATTAGATTTCAGGACACCACTTGTCCGACACTGATGGTCGCCTCAACAATTCTTCCTAGTGTTTCCCGTGGTGAGAACGGGAAACTCGTGGAGTGTGTATTTTTCTCGTCATGTGCATACTTAAGACCAATTGGCTTTATTATAGGTGTGTTCTCTGCACCATCAAGTTGTCGCTCATCATTTGTCAGTTGTTATTGTTATCATTCATCAATGCTTAAATGCACATAATGCATATATTTATTTGTCAGTTCACAGAACTTCAACCTCTACACAAACTGTATATCACTAAAAATTGAATGCAAAAGAGCTAAATGCAATTTTGCATTTTAAATTCAAAGTTTTTTTAAATTTGTGTATTTCCAGATATGAATTGGATATGTCATATCAAGTGTTGTTTGACATTATTACCTTACATACAGGACCTAATATGTTTTCTGTTAATACTTACTGTGTGTGAAGAGAGGATGGGGTGAGGAAGGACTCACTCACAGATTCTCATCCAAACCACACATTTATCATCTGTCTGTGAATCAGCGATTAACCGAGATGCTTTTAAAGAAATTGGGAGCAACAGCGGTTGTGAATGTAAAGTAACCCACTTGTGCGTTTGTAAAATGCTTATACTTCCCATTCTGACCCTGCATTGTTTGTGTCCAAAATCGTGCACAAACATCCACAAGCGCCTATAGGTGTGCACAAAGAAAACACGCTGCTGCCTCTCCCCAGTGCCCAGCCTCACTTGGCCCGGTGCTGTTTATGGGTGGGGAGTGGTTGTTGAGAGCCTGAGAGTCAGCAGATCTGCCCCTGATCGATGTCAGCATTTGCGGTTCTCTTCCAGTAAGAGCTTTAAACTTGGGGAGAAGAGAGTCATTTGGCCCACGGAGAGGAGAGAGCCTCCCATGCCTGAGCCTGTCTGCTGCTGCTGAGGCGGCTCACACAGCTGCTGGAGTACTGGAAAGCAGCCGGGGCCGAGGCAGAGGCTCAGTCTGATGCAAGCAGGGCAGAGGTGTAGACTGTGCTCATTAGCGACTGGCCACACAGGAAGGAGCCATGTCTGTGTCCTTGCTTCCTCTGACTTTGTGCCCTTGTGTAATCCTCTATCTCTTTACTACTGTGTTTCTCCTATGTGCTGGTTTAAGGTCATAAGTTCTTTACTCACTGGGGTCTCTTTATTAAATGGATGACAACGCCGTGAGGATTCAAGTCAAAATACTACATTCTGATGAATTCAGAATCACCTGTATTGTGAGAACATGCTTTGTTATATAGATGAAACCAATGCAGCAATGCCTCATGACTCAGAGATGAGTTCAGGACCCATGAGCCAATCAGCAGCCAAGTTACACTCATCTCTTCCTCTGGTTAAAATAAGGAGGCACAAAGGTTTTCAGACCATCTAAGGAACCGTATGTGAAATGTAATTGATTCTTTGAATGATCTAACTGTCTCTCTCTCTCTTTCTCTCTCTCTCCACAGACATTTATAGTCATAAACAAAGGGAAAACAATCTTCCGCTTCAGCGCCACGCCCTCTGTGTACATCTTAAGCCCTTTTAATCTACTAAGGCGAATAGCTATTATGATTTTGATACATTCATATCCTTTCAAGTGATCTATTTTCTATGTTTTACTGTGAAAAATATGTTGTTGTATTTACATATTGCTTGTTATTTTCTGTTTCTATCGTGTCCAGTGAATAGTAAGTGAAGCCAATGCTCTGTCAGCACTAAGTCACTGTCTTCTCTCAGCCCTCTTCCTTAGGGCTTTACTTTAGTCTTCAATAGAGCTCGACAGACACAGATTCCTTTGGGGACCGATGCCGATATTAGGGTGTTAAACATTTTCTTATATGATATATTGGCCGATAAACAAAATACAATTTTTTTGTATTTTCCTTCGTATTACTGACAGGACAGATTTAAGCTGGGGCCAGGTCCCCATGACCCCACCCCTGGATCCACCCCAACAGATATATATATATATATATATATATATATATATATAAATACTTGGCATTGATTCTTCAGATGTACACTGAAATGTAGTTTGACATTTTACAGTTCAACCGTAAACTTTAGTCCAAATAACTATAGATAAAAAGAAATCACAAATAGAGCGGCATTGTTTATTCTAATTTTCATATCAGCAAACAGAAGCACAGTTACTGATACAGTATATCTGTGGCTCATATCGACCAATATCAGCCAACTGTTAATTTGGTCGGGCTCTAGTATTATAATTGTATTTTATTTGTTGCTTTATTAGAATTATTTTAAATGTCGTGGACACTGTTCAGACTTTTCCTTAACTTGTCTTCTCACGTTATTCAGCATGATCATCATGTGTACGATTTTGACCAACTGTATTTTCATGACATTTAGTGATCCTCCGGAGTGGTCGAAACAAGTAGAGTAAGTATACGTACATTCTTCCTCCTCAGAAATCATGTGCTTGCTTCATGTGTCTGTCACTATTTACTGTCTTCTTTCTTTGTTTCAAGGTACACCTTCACAGGTATCTATACGTTTGAGTCACTCACAAAAATTGTGGCTCGAGGCTTCTGTATAGATGGGTTCACCTTTCTCAGGGACCCATGGAACTGGCTGGATTTCATGGTCATCTCAATGGCGTAAGTATTTAGCCCCATTATTAGAATGTACATAGACGCCTTTGGTCAAATGTAAAGAGTACAGCAGTCAGAGCAAGAAATGAACATGACAAATACAAATATGACATATAACATTTCATTTAGATTTAGAACAGATGAATCTCACATGCAAACAGAGATTCCTCTCTGCACAGAAACACATGGACTCCATTTAGGTGTGTTAACACCTGCTGGCTTATCAGAGACGCATCAGTGAAACAAAGTCATCATAAAACTACTGTGACAGCTGTGCTCATACTAATATGGTGAATTAAATGATCTGCTGTCAGATGAGTCTGACGTCAAGATCATTTCCCTCATTCACTCATTTACTTCTTCCTTACTATAGACAGGTAATTGCTTACCAGAAGGAGCAGGCTATCAAGGCTTTGTACATTTTTGCATCTATTAAAAGTGATGTGATGCATTGTAGAATTGTTTGAGGAAATCAGAGTAGATTTATTATTATTATTCTAAGAATTCAGAAGGCAATTAATCTTATGACATTAAACATTGTAGTTATAGTCAGTTTAGTCAGTTTAATGATTAACGTGTATATTTTATTATAGAGTGGGTATCATAACACAACTTTAAGGTCAAATGTTTTCCATTTGATTTAATCTTGTAAATACAAACTGCAGTGTGTTATCTGCAGTCAGCTGCAGTGGTTTTAACACCTGATGGTTCTATTTTATCAGAACAAAGACAAAGACAGAACTTTGCTATCGTATAGTTGCTGTGGGCAAATCTGGAGATATGTACAGTATATAGGTGATATACAGGAACAAATATAAACAGTGAAGAGGCAACTCTGTCTAATCTCCACTCAGCAGTTGGGGGCAACTATAGACAAACAAATTGCCCAAATATATCTATATATAATCCCCTCCTGCTGTTTGCAGATTATAGGCTATAAGTAAGTCCTTGTTATTACTTACTATTAAGATCTTTGACATTTTGACCTGAGAACATTGAATTTAATAATTTGTGTAATGTTGCAAAAGCTTGGAAACAGAAATTGCCCACAGCACCTTGACTCCACCACAGTTCATCAAACCACCCTCATGATGCTCATTGAAATACCATGTAACTATCTATTCTCTCTTTCCTGTGTGTGGGACGGCTGCTGAGTAACTGTATCTGATCCACCTTGCAGGTATATAACAGAGTTTGTAAACCTAGGCAATGTGTCAGCCCTGCGTACGTTCAGGGTTCTGAGGGCTTTGAAAACAATATCAGTTATCCCAGGTAAGACAGTCCAGGTGTTCTGTGTTTGCGGGCGGGCGATGTCACGGGGTTGATGTTGGGTGTGGTTTTGTTCCAGTCCTTCCCTCTTCCTCCTTCGCTCTCTTCCCACTGGTCGGACAGGCGCTCTCTCTCTCACCGTGGTGTCCCCTCCCGGTCTTCGATGGTGGTGCTGGTGTCGTGCTAGTGCGCGCTCTTGCGTGCGTGTGTGCGTGTCGTTACTGTGTGTGTTGTGTGTCATGGGGTTCTGTATTGTGTGTCATCCTACCTTGTTGCAGATATGTAACAGAGTTTGTGGACCTTGGGAATGTCTCGGCGCTGAGAACGTTCAGGGTTCTCCGAGCATTGAAAACAATTTCTGTCATTCCAGGTGAGACTCCCATTTAAACACTAAGGCTGAGCTTACTTTAGCTGTTAGCCGTCTTTATTACTATCACTTTCATATTGTTTTTGTTTTTTTATAGACTAAGTTTCAGAATTTCTACCTTTTTACTTTTGTTTTATGACGATCAAAAATGGTAGCAATACATTTTTGATAGGCTTAGCAGTCTATTGGTAGTGTGGGCTCACATGACCCATGGACAGCTGGTATGTTAGACAACAACTGTCTTTCTGTACATTTCTATTCAATGTAAAGCATTAATATTATGAATGCTTTACATTGAATAGAAATATTATTTCCAAGGTGCTGACATACAGGGTGAAGTAAAACAAACGTGATCGTGAGAACGATTACAACTGGTTTGCATTCACCTTTATTTCATACACTGATCTAATTTGTCAGTTTATGACACTGCCTTCTTATTTCTTAAGACTTTAAAATTTCCTAAGACTGCCAAGCCTAATGACAACACACTGATGCTGCATGAAGCTTTGAGACAGATGCTTTTACAAGTTTGGCTTTTAAGGGGCTTTGCTCCTGGATTTTTGTTTTTCTTTTAGGTGTAAAATGATTCTTTCATGACTTATTTTTCTTATATTTGAAGATCTATTTCCATCCTGTGAGAGTAAGGGAAACATGATTAGATAAATATCATATATTAGCAAAATTCTGCTCATATATTAGTAGGTTTTATAGTCGAATACGTTAATACATTCGCTTGAACATTAGATCAACTCAAAATGGTTGTGAAACGAGACACATAACTTAGACAGTTGTGTAGAAACTATAAAGTCACTCTAAGTCAGTACATATAAACACATGCTCACACTCAAGATATATTAGTACAGTACACTACAGTAAAGTCACCCTCCAGCATGTAGTGCTCAGTTGTGCTCTTGGCTGATCCGGCCTGTGGGCTCGCCCAGCACGACAGAGTGAGAGAAAGTGGCGACGGGATGGGAGCGGTCCTTCATGTTAAAGCAAAGTCCCCATCATGGTTTACAGACGAGTGATGCTGACGCAGAGTCACTTCCTTCAGCCTTGGCGTTTAAATGACCTGCATGCCACCTCTCATTGCCCCTCCCAGCCTCCTACTCTTCGTCGCCTGTCCTCTCTTTCTCCTCCTCACCTCCCGCTCCCTCGACTGAGCCCAGTTCTGGCTGCTTGCTGTTTGTAAGGCTGTGTGTTTGTTTGATTTGTTGGTTTCAGTCAACTGAATCACTGTGGTTATAGTCAGGGATGTTTCCACAGATGAACACAAGGGTGGTTAAAGGGAAATCCTAATCTCATGATACATTTTATATTCTTCGGATGGATGCTACATGCAGCCAGAGTAATGATAAATTATATAAAGTCAACCATTTTCAATTTTGTGAAAATGAAAATGTGTCTTTCTGATGGAAACGTCCCGAATAGCTGCAGTGTATGTTGTGGTATTTGTTGTGGTGTTGTAAAAAATTAACTTTTGTATTGTATTTTTACAGTGACATATAGGCTACTTTCTAAAAATTATATATTAATATCATTTTGTAAAAAGAGCTTTTTCTAAAATCGCGTGCTCGCTCGTGTGTTTGGAGTAACAACAAAGTGTCATAGGCTCAAATATTCTTCTAAAATCTCTAGAAACTGGGTTTAAAATCCGTCTTGAATCATGATGAACGACCAACAACATTCAAAGGTATAAGGAAAAGCTCATTTTTAAAACTAATAATTAAATAATTTTCCTTTTTAGGACTTTGTAGTGTACTACTCAAAATTAGATTAAAAAAAAGTTCTGGTGAAACCTCGTCCAAATCATGTTAAAAAAAGAGCAAATCAGAAAGTTCCCAAATGACACAACCAAAATCATTGATATGCTCACATGAGAAGCTCTCTTTTGATCCATCCACAATTAATAAACTTTATATCACAGAGAGATTTTTGACTTTCTAATGACACTAGCTATACAGTCATATTTGTTTGACTCTATTACAGTAATTAGGAAAACATAAACACAAGACAGTAGTTTGATGTCATGGGAGCATTATGCATTTCAAGAAAGTAGTAATCGAGATTAGTAATATTACCTATCAAAGACCGATAAGAGAGCATGGAGAGAAACATGTCAACAGCAAGAACATCAGCAAAGGAAAGAAGAGACAGTTTCTCTTTCCAGGAAACATGGATATGGGGAACAACATGTTTCTCTTCCTTTCAGCATGACAGCAGATATTAAGCCCTAAAGGGCACAAACACATATAAACACACACACGCACACACACAGAGTTTTTTATAACCTTATAGGAATGGCCGCACTGTTATTACCCAGAGCCTACATTATTTATCTTAGATGGCACCAAGTTTCCGAATACCTTTCACAGGGTTTCTTCTCTCTACTGGGGGTTTATCGAGTTATTTCGGTTCAATGGTTGTTTATGTAGCAATTACATAATCCTATATAAATTAAAGAAAAAGGACTATATTTTTTTAAGATACGATTTTATAGTTTACCATACAATACGACCCAATATGATTGGATATGACACATTATGATATGACATGATCAAAGCAGATTCATTTCAACTAGTTTGACCATCATGATTGTGACACTTTGAGACACTGCCTTTACTTTAGTCATTTTTGTGTCATTTTAAAAAGGTCTGACTTAAGTCAGCTCCGAGATGCAGCTATTAAACAAAACAGTTTTATAAATTTTGCAGTGCCACTAGTTGACAGTCTTTTTATTGGCCTACCTCTGTGTGTGTGTGTGCGAGCTTGTATGTGAGTTTGCTGTCCTCATATATGTACATTTGTGCACATTTGTGTGTGCGTGTTTCTGTGCATGTGTTTATTGTACATTAATTCTCAGGCTTGAAGACCATTGTGGGCGCTCTTGTCCAGTCTGTGAAGAAGTTGTCAGACGTGATGATCCTGACAGTATTCTGTCTGGGCGTGTTCGCGTTGATTGGATTGCAGCTGTTCATGGGTAACCTGCGAAACAAATGTGTAAACTGGCCAATCAACATGACCGAGGGCTTTGACTGGGGCACGTATGTCATGGACAAAAGTGAGAGATTACTTTCCTTTTTAATTAAACTAGTTTCATTAACTACATGAATGTTGTTGTATATGCTTGAATGCAATTACTTTCTCTTTGTATGATTTTGTGTGTTCTCTGTACTTCCCCACAGAAAATTTCTACTTCCTCCACGGTCAGATCGATGCTCTAATATGTGGAAATAGTTCTGACTCAGGGTAAGTCAGTGCCCCTCTCACCATCATCAGGCCTCCATATGTATGGGCTGCAGGTGTCTAAAATGTTTCCATTGGTCATTCATATGTCTCGTGATGCACTTACACACAATATCAGTGAATGTTACCAATTTTTTTTCAATATCAGACAAACTCGCCCAAATGACCGTACGAAGGTCAATCAAGTTTCTTGTAAATCCATTCTTTAGTTTTTGCGTAATCCTGCGTACAATCAAACAAAACAACTAACAAACAAACAGTCCAATGGATAGAGTTGTTAACAGCAGTATAAAAGAAAACCCCTAACTACAATGGCCCTAAGTATGCACCAGATTTTGATGTCAACATCCATAAAAACAGTGACTTGATTTTTTGTGTATCCTGCTAACCAACAGACAGACAAATGCAGATGTTGTAGATTAAGTCATTACAGAGGCCTATATTCAGGCATGGAACATTTTAGAACATTTTGGCCTTTTCTGCATATAAAAAATTAAAATATTGACATTGTAATGTATTTATTACTATATTGAGACTGTTTGCATAAACATACACAGTGCAAGCAGTCAAACGTGTATTCATAATTTATGGGCTACACTCTCTGGCTTTTGAAAGGGTAATGAAATATTAAGGTAAGGCTTATCAATACCCTCCTACTATTAACGTACATGGCCTGAAAACATGCCTGCACAAGCAAAATAACTACAAAGATAAAACACACTTAGGCCTATGACCACCCTGTTCAATCTTATTTTAATGTTACTATTGGAACTTGTCGTCAATATGTGTATATCTGTCAGTGATGAAATGACACATCTCAGTAATTTGTAAACATACTATGTTCCTCTCAGAAATTGCCCAGAGGGATTTACATGTATGAAAGCCGGAAGGAACCCCAACTATGGCTACACCAGCTTCGACAGCTTTGGATGGGCTTTCCTCACCCTCTTTCGACTCATGACCCAGGACTTCTGGGAAAATCTCTACATGCTGGTAAAGCTCGGTTTTCCTGAATTCTTATGTCTCTTCTCCTCAGTATCAAATTGACATACAAATGTCCAGAGGAAGCAAAAAGCAAGGAGTGTCTTTTTTCACACTTTGACCTCTATGGATGAAGCTTTGACCTTCTTTGCACCTGTTTTAGAAAACCCTCTCTTGTCCTCCACAGCTACGCATATATTTAAAACACTCGCTAAGCAGTACTAATGAGTTTTGTCCCCACTTCATCATAAAAAATGTATACATCGTCACTCTAATACCTGAATGAATCAGCAAAAGTGCCTTCCAGCAGCTCCCCCCTCGGTTCCTTTGCCCTTCGAATAAAAGCAAAGCAAGGGCATCTGTTCAGACATATTGTAGCCACAACTGTGTGAGTAGCCACTAGAGTTATGTTCATATTACATTTACGGGGAAATAATTGAGTCAATTGTATTGAATTAAAAAAAATGTGTCATTAAATAACCTTTAGAACAGTCATATTCTCTGTCAAATGTGTTTTTAAGAGAATACTGAAACATTATCATTTATTTTAATGTCTTCTTTAACACCTAACCCTAATCCTCTCTGCACACAACACTAGCATTTCATTACTGTTACAGACCCGCACCACCACAATAAATTCACTTAATTTGGGCCAAATGCTATTCTTCCCCCTCTCCTTCTCTTTGTATTTATCTGAGTGTACTTGTATTTAAATCTTTGTGAGGAACATTTTGAGGATGTACATACCTTTTTGGACATTTTGAAAACTTATGACGTTTTGGCTGGTCCTCACATTTTCAAAGGGCTGTTTGAATGTTAAGAATCTATTTTAGGGTTAGAGTTAGAATTAGGTTTAGATAAGGGTTAGGAAAATGCTTGGGGTCAGGTATTTAGTTATGATGATTAGGGTAAGGGGCAAGGGAATGCATTATGCCATTGAGTGTCCTCAGTAAGATAGATGTAGAAGAATGTGTGTGCGAGAGAATGACTAAGTGTGTGAAAAGTGAGAATTCAAGCATTTATTCCTGGAGATAGCCATGAACTGGATATGGAAGGACCAGCATTGCTGATTCAATGCACATATACATACAATCTCTGAATAAATAAGAAATTACTGTAGAGAAAAAAGTCAGGTTTTATGGAGATGCATTGCAATTATTTTTCAGTTGTACAAATTTCTCTGTAAAACTAAAACGTTCATGTTAAGTTTCTCTAAATCTCTGATTCATGCTCATTGATTTGTCTGTTTCCTGTCAGACTCTGCGAGCTGCAGGGAAGACCTACATGATCTTCTTTGTGCTTGTCATCTTCGTGGGCTCCTTCTACCTGGTGAATCTCATCTTGGCTGTGGTGGCCATGGCTTATGAGGAGCAGAACCAGGCCACTATTGAGGAGGCGGAGCAGAAAGAGGCCGAATTCAAGGCCATGCTTGAGCAGCTGAAGAGGCAGCAGGAGGAAACACAGGTAGGTCTCGTTCTCACTAAGTCATAAACATTTACCCGATTTTCAAAATGTATGATTGTCATGTGCCACGTTCTTTCCTCAGGCGGCTGCCATGGCGACATCTGCAGGCACTGTGTCTGAGGCTGCTTTAGAGGATGAAGGAGGGGGGCACTTGTCCCGCAGCTCCTCTGAGGTTTCCAAGCTGAGCTCCAAGAGCGCCAAGGAACGTCGCAATCGCAAAAAGAAATGGCGTCAGAAAGAGCAAGAGAAAGAGAAGGGAGACAGTGAAAAGGTTGTTAAGTCTGAGTCCGATGATGGGAGCAAGAAAAGCAGCATTCGTTTCCCTGGAAGCCGGCTGGGGAGAAAGACATCCATCATGAACCAGGTAAAATGAGCAAGAAAAAACTATAAAGTAAATACAAAATGTTTGACCTAGCATGTGTAAGTACAACTATCCCAGCCCTTGGACACCTTAATAGTGATGTTCCTGGAATCCTGGAGAAATTCTTGTCTTTCAGCATCGTAGATCCTGTCCAGGTAACCAAGCTTAGCTTGTGTTCAGAAGGAAAATTGGCAAAATTCTCCCCTCGCCAAAGCCATCTTGAGGCTCTTTCAGCTGCTTCAGTGGTGTCGCCAATTGCTCTTATTCTCCTCTCTTTTTCCATGATTAGGATGTTATGAGTTTTAGAGAATGGGCTTTGAAACCCTGATTTAAAATTCTTGCAACATTCTGCCAAAAGGATGACCAGCTTCAGCAAGGTCATTTGTTTGGTGGCTTCAGACCAGAGAATGATGTTCTGTCTCTCAGTTGAGATCAAAGTGCGCTGGCTGAACTTAAGCCTACCTCTCCAACATGGAGCCAGTCCTTTCCATAGTCTAGGATTCCAGTAAAATTTACCAGGCTCTGAAATAAATGATAGTATGTTTGAAGGGGCAGGCCTTTTTGCTTCAGTCTGTATCCACACTCATAGGTTGGGAAATGATCTTCAAGATTTCTGTCGTCCTTCAGTCAGGACATTGAGGCAGTAGCTCACAATATGTTCCAGGATTCCACTTTCCATGAACACTGTTTGTGACTGTGCCTTGCAGCCATTTGTGGAGGTCTTACTGTTTGAGAAGCACATCATACACTTCCTGGATTACATATTTGATGCAGTAAGCACAGCTTATCTCAGATCACCTGTCTTTTTAGAATGTATCTCCATTTTAAAAATGGCCTACTGTTGATAAATCTCTGACTCTACTTCCTTGAATATCTCTCGGTACTTTGCTTTTCAACATTTCAGCTGTTCTCTTGTGCTTGGCAACTGGAATTTGTCCCTCAGAAATTTGTCCCTCAGAAATTTGAATGGCTGCTTTAACTTGTTGTTGGATATTGAGGCTCTAAATGGGCAGTCAAAAACCTGACCTATGCTTTTTACTCGCCTCTCAATTGGGGTTAGAATCATGGGGCTTGCAGTGCTGCAGCCCAACAGAACAACCTCTCAATCTTTGGTTCAACAGCCTCTTGAGTCCCTGCAGAATTTAGCTGTAGCCTGGTATGGGATCTGTAGTGGCTGTCAGGTCCTCCGTAAAACTCCACAAGCTTGTTCATCACCACAGAGAACAAGGTGTCATTGATTGTGCACCCAGTTATAATTTTGACCTTGATCTTGTACCAGAGTGGTGAAACAAATCCAGAGGCAAGTTCATTCTTAAGCTGTACTCAGCCATAACGTCTTTGGCTCTGCGGAAGACACGGTTTTTGTTCAGTGAAACCGGACAAGCTTGAGCTCACCTGTGGTTCCCTGATGAGTTGCTACCCTACACATCTTGGAATCTCAGCATTCTCAACTGTAAATTGGTGGTAAATATCCTCCTCCAAGCCTGCTAGCATACAGCTGCACTCCTGTCCCAGCAGCTCCTAGGTGAAATGGCGATGGTAGTGGTATAGGAAACTTCTTTATTTTTCTGGTGGATCTGGGGAGCTGCTCACTGTCAGCCTCCTCCATTTGAATATGGTGAGGTTGACCAGGCCTTAGATTGAGTCTAGATGGGAAGTTTGCTGTGTCAGTCCAATGGCTGTGGTCCCTTGAGTCTCAGCTCCTTATGCTGCATATTTGATGTCTTGAATGGCTCCTCTAGCCCTTCCTCAATCAACGCTCACAATGTTGCACACTTTACACACTGTTACACATGTTGGGCTGCAGCTTTGCTGTCTCGCTGCTTTGCCTACCCTCACTTTCCGGCCACTAGAACATTGCTCTCATGATAAGGAAAATAATACATTAATAGAAATATTAGAATTTCAATACTGTTTCATTCAAATGTTTCAATACATTGCAATGATATCTTCATATTGTGTGTTAATATACGTTAAAATTGTATTTTATTTTGTTAAAAGATAATGAAATTTAAATTGATATTTAACATTTGTCTGCCATTATGTGACATATTTTCATATTTACACGACAATTAACTTCTGCTGTTTGTAGTAACTCCTTCTTCTCTTTCTCTACACCCCTCTCTCTCACTTCAGTCACTACTGAGCATCCCAGGCTCGCCCTTTATGTCACGCCACAACAGCCGCAGCAGCATCTTCAGCTTCAAAGGCCGTTCCAAGGACATGGGCTCAGAGAACGAGTTTGCGGATGATGAGCATAGTACAGTTGAGGAGAACGAAGACCGTCGGGGCTCCCTGTTTATCCCTTACCGCCGCAACAGCTATAGTGGTTTCAGTCAAGGCTCATCGCGCATCCACCCACTGGCACCCCACACTGGAGGGAAGAGGAACAGCACAGTGGACTGCAATGGCGTGGTGTCTCTCATAGGACCTGGGCCCGGAAGACGGCTTCTGCCTGAGGTGAAAATAGATAAGGCAGCCACTGATGACAGTGTAAGGACGTCCATGGGACACCAATACAGTATAGGCATGATGGTGGTGGCCCTGGTCTCTGCAGCTTTTCCTTCACAACCTCCTCCCCTTGACTCTTGTTCCGCTTTTCCCTAAACTCAGTAACTCCCTTCTCCTACCCGATATCCAAATTCTTCATATTTTATCTAATGCTCACACTTCAACCTTAACTCTAATTCCCTGTATGTGCTGCTCCTTTTATAACAGCACTAAGCAGCTGAAACACTATCCACAAACTCACTGCCTCACGAGCATCATGATTATCTGTTCTTTGATTAATATCTAATAATAATGCAATATGATTCAAACCTACCTTATCAATCCTTTCACTAGACTATTGAAACATTTTACAGGAATAAATACTCCATTCTTAATGACTTTCTATACTCTTACTTTTTTCTATCTTTTTCTACTTTTTTCTTTTCTTCTTTCTTTTCTTCTTTCACTTTAACTCCCTTCTTGCCTCCCTATCTTCCCTTCTTGTCCCGATTTATCCCCTTGCTCCTGAGTCCTTGGACGGTGCAGCAACAAATATGAAACTTTTCTTTTATTTCTATAACAATATTTCTCCTCATTGCAGCTAGCATGGTATATCCCTCTTTAATCCTCAACCAATATACCTGCTTTTATATTTTTTACCTCTTAAAATGTAGCATGGTGTAGCAGCAAATTATGTTTTATAGTTCCCTCTGTTTTTGACATGCATGCAAATGCATGCAATTTAGTGTTGCAGTTATCTTATAGAGTACACCATGCAGGGTTTGAAAATTGCATTGTGAATTCTCAAATATTGCCAAAATATGTTTAATGTTAATACAAAACATGTATTAAAAAAATGTAATTGTAATTTGAAAAATGTTTCATCTCAAATATTATAATTTAGTGAATACCTTACTAGTGGTTAATTAAAGGCACCTCTTTGAGAATTTGCAGTATGAGGTTGAAAAGTTACACGTAATTTAGGTAAAATAGACGAGATAATCTGATACGAAGAGCTGGGTTTATCATACAAGGTCTTTTATTTTCTGAGTAAACCAAGGGCATTATCTAACATTTAGAAACCCGGGAGCATGAGTTTAATGCGTGTTGGTTGAGTTTGTTTTATTTATGTTAGTACTATCTCTGACTGACATCATGTCTTTCTCTGAGTACAGACTACAGACGTGGAGATTAAGAAGAAGCAGTCTGGCTCTCTCATGGTCTCTGTGGATCAGCTCAACTGCTCGTTCAAAGGAAAGGACCGGGCCAACAGTCAGATGAGTGTGGTCACCAACACACTACTAGAGGGTACATTTTTTCCTTTTCTTCTACAAATCAGCTTACTGACATGAACAAACTCTCATTTTCTCATCTTTTGTCTGCTTCTTGTTGGTGGATTTATACAAGTTAAATGTATCGCAGCTCAGTCAAGTTGAGGTTTAAAGAACACAGTACTTCTTACTGTAAATACCGACATTTTCTTTATGCAGACAAGACATCCGGATTCAGATCGTGTCTGCTAATCACTAGACAACATAGAGACACATCTAGAGTAGCACTCAGTGAGTGCATTCCTCCACAAAGGTCCAATGGTCCCCTTTTGAAACCACACTTAATTTAAGTGTGGTTTAAAATTGTATTATATTTGGATCAAATTGGATACATTTTTCATATCAAATCAAGATTAAGATGAAATATTCTCCACGAAATCAAAGAAAAGTTTTTAAAGACACGCCATCTCACAATGTTAAAGAAAGTGAAAAAATATCAAGGATCCATGCCCTGATCCGCACATAAGTTTATTGGGTTTGGTCCACCAAGATTCCGTCGCTCCGTTTTTGTGTAAACAAAGCATCAACAATCAGACAGTGGGAAAAACATGACCTCCTTTGATGGAGGTAAAAAAACTGGAAATATTATTTTTGCTTTTGTTTTCTCATTCGTTTTGGTTTCCTTTCTTCTTCATCTCCTCCTGCAGAGTTGGAGGAGTCTCAGAGGAAGTGTCCTCCCTGTTGGTACAAGTTCGCCAACACCTTCCTCATCTGGGAGTGCTTTCCCATGTGGCTGAAGATCAAGCACATTACCTACTTGATTGTCATGGACCCATTTGTGGACCTGGCCATCACCATCTGCATCGTCCTCAATACCCTCTTTATGGCCATGGAGCACTACCCCATGACTGAGCAGTTTGAGGGGGTTCTGTCCGTTGGTAACCTGGTGAGAATCCAAAGCTCCTGTTTTGTCGCTCACTGCACCACTGCTGTTGTTCTCGTAAACTTCCATGCCTTGAAGCTCATCATCTCTCTCAGGAGTTGCAGAGGCATTGCAGGTTCAGTTAGCCCCACCTACATAACCTCAAACCAATACATCAATGCATCATTCGGTATGTGCACTTAAGTATACGCACGCATAGTGGATATAGGACTCTGATGGGGTCTCATTAAAGATTTAGTTCCATTTTAATGCAGCCAGCCAGCCTGCTCCCCAAACTCCCATCGCCCCTACTCAGGTCAATCTGCTGCTTCCGTTGCTTCCCGCTTACCTCCACTCGACTGAACTCTTTCCAAAGGATGAACACACGCGCACACAAAAACATAGCAGTGATAATATCAGGTTTGTCACTGACTGCACTGGACTGTTTTTGCGATGTACATATTAAACAGATGTACAGAGGCCGTTTGGCTCCACCCTCGCTGTCACACATTGGTGTAGCACAGCTGCCTGAGGTCAGCAGTATTGGCCCAGTGTCAGTGCTGAGACAGGAAATGAGATCACCGATATTGGCATGTAGTCAGGGGTGAACAGGAACTGAAGTCAGAGGAATGATTAGGTGGACAATATGGGAAACGATCACAGCACGACAGCACCATACAAGCTCTGCTGGAACACGGTGCCATTGCTCTGTGACCTTGCCCTGTCAAAGGGGCTTGTAGGCAAATCTTTGGTCTATGTTTGCCTTTAGGGCCATTATGCCAGGATTATTGGAAATCTTTACAATAATTTTAAACTTTAAAAAGACTTTTGGTCAGTTACTGTTACTGTCCAGAAGCAATAACGAATTCCAAATCCCAATATAATCACATTGTTTTGGATAGTTTGTTCTGGTACATTGTCTCTGGGGCTGGAATAATATGATAGGTCTGAAGGGTGGTCCACACTGGGTGTACTAGGGGCATCAGAAGGGGCTGGAAATTTTGCCTAGGTCCACATGCAGGGATGGTGGGGAGTAGGTTAATTGCCAGCCTCCTGCCTTCCTTGGATGTGGTCACCCTTTCTAAGACACCCTTATATTTAGTCACAGAGCAGCTGTCACATAATTTCTTAAGATGTTTAATTACAATAAGTTATGTGGGAAAATTGTAAATTAAATCCCAAATTTGTGGAATTCCATTCAAACTCAATGGGAGCTTCTGTGTGGGTCTACAGGTTTTCACAGGCATCTTTGCTGCCGAGATGTTTGCCAAACTGATTGCCATGGATCCCTACTACTACTTTCAAGAAGGCTGGAACTGCTTTGATGGCTTCATCGTGACGCTGAGTTTAGTGGAGCTGGGACTGGCGGATGTGGAAGGTCTGTCAGTGCTCAGGTCCTTCCGATTGGTAAGTGAGAGAGCTTAGAGACAGAATGTTCACATCATATTACCTGTAATATCTGTTATGCACAGGTCATATTATTAATTATATTTATAAATTTTGCATGATGCTGCATTGTCTATATTATATATATTTCTGTGGAAGAGTTCTCATAGCATGTTAACCATCAAGAGATTTTTAACTTGCACGGAGAAACGTGCTTTTCTCCGATTGTAAAAATTCCTGGACCTGTCCTTTTGTCTGGATCTGTGGCCAAATGTAATGTTTTCTCTCCTGACCCAGGTCCCATCCTCTTACTAAGTCCCCCTGAAATCCCCCAAATACAAACAATTATATAGACTGAGGGAAAAACATAACATCCTTGTCAGAGATGCTGACATCAAAGCATTTTGAGTCAATAAATGATCACATAATTTTTGTCACTTTTCTAATATGAATAACTTTGTAATACTCATGTTTCCTGTTTCTGTCATAGTTACGAGTGTTCAAATTGGCCAAATCGTGGCCCACCCTCAACATGCTGATCAAGATCATCGGTAACTCTGTGGGAGCTCTGGGTAATCTGACCCTGGTGCTGGCCATCATCGTCTTCATCTTTGCCGTGGTGGGCATGCAGCTCTTTGGCAAAAGTTACAAAGACTGTGTGTGTAAGATCGCGGAGGACTGTAAGCTGCCGCGCTGGCACATGCATGACTTCTTCCACTCCTTCCTGATTGTGTTCAGAGTGTTGTGTGGGGAGTGGATTGAGACCATGTGGGACTGTATGGAGGTGGCAGGACAGACCATGTGTCTCACTGTCTTCATGATGGTCATGGTCATCGGAAACTTGGTGGTAAGAAAAGACAAATACTTTTCAGAGATAATACTAGTAAATTACAGTGTCCCAATTGTGAAGTTCACTTATGTAGAGCTGTCCCGTCGTCCATCTTCAAACTGCGAGTGTTTCAGCTGGTTTGGTGGTTTTCCCCAAGGTACTGAACCTGTTCCTGGCCCTGCTGCTGAGTTCATTCAGTGCCGACAACCTCGCCGCTACGGATGATGATGGGGAGCCCAACAACCTCCAGCTCGCAGTCGCCCGCATTAAGATAGGGATTGCCTGGTTCAAGGTCAACATGCGCGTCTTTGTGGCCACAGTGCTTAAGAAGGTACGATATAAGTAAACATCTTTATGAATAATTCGGTTTTTAAACAAACTTATCAAGCAAACATGTCTTTATCAGATAGTGTAGCTCTGTGATGAAATTCATGTTTTCTAATGGCCTTTTTTTTGTTCAAACCACAGCCAATAGAGGATGAACAGAAGCCTCTGGATGACATGTATGAAAAGAAGCTAAACTGCATCGCAAACCACACTGTGGACATCAACCGTGAACTGGACTATGCCAAAAACGGCAATGGCACCACCAGCGGCATTGGAAGCAGCGTGGGGAAGTATATGATTGATGAGGACTACATGTCCTTCATCCATAACCCCAACCTAACTGTGTGTGTTCCCATCGCGGTCGGGGAGTCGGACTTTGAAAATCTGAACACAGAAGACTTCAGCAGTGAATCAGACGTGGAGAACAGCAAAGATGTGAGTAGAAGGACTGGGTGGAAGAGTGTTAGAATGGAGGAGAGACGGCAGCAGCGATGTCCTTACTATAGTGTGGAAGAAGATGTGGGTTGTTTGGACATTGTTTATAGGAGATCTCAGGCAATTCAGAGATACAACAGACGTGTGGTAATTTAAACATTAAGCTTCAAAAATTATTAGTGTTGATTATTGAGAGGTTTATAACCCCCATGTAAGCTATCCCCTAGCCTCAATCCGCTGCTGCCACTCTAAAAACATTCAGTTTACTCGACATTTCAGAAAATCCACTTAGACATGCCAGCTATAACACTTGTGCAAAGTGCTGACTCTGCAGACAGACATAAACCAAAAGGCTGTCCCAATGAGAGAAACATGTTGTTCGTTATACAGTATGAATGTAGGGGAAAAAGGATAGCCAGAAGCAGAAGCCTGAAGGAGCGTGGGTCACCTTGACCTGGTTTTCAGTAGGAAGAAAGGGGATGAGGCAGCAGCAGCTTCACGACTGCACCTGCACCAGGTTCATACTCCACTGGGCTCCCTCAGCCAACCACAACACTTCCCCCCCTGCACCACAGCCCGCCATGGGCTCTCCTGCAGGGAGCAGACACAGACAGAGCTGCTAACAGCCAATCAGAGAAGCAGGGATCCATCTGGTCTGGTCGAGAGAAAGAGAAAAAGAGGGGGAGAGGAAGAGAGTGCAGTCCTTTGCTGACGACTTAAGATTACAAAGTGCAGTATCATTCTCGAGTGAATTGAGTTGGCTGAGTTGCTGTGTGTGTGTGTGTGTGTGTACTAAATCTGTATAGTTAATTACAACAACACTGCTAAGGTTTTGCTGGTGTTTCACCAGTCTGCCCTGAGTCACCTTGACCCATCGTAAAGATATGACTTGATTTATTGGCACAGCTGAACTTAAAGACCTACTGTGAGAGTCCTGTTCAGAGCAATTCTTACCTCTATAGTGTTAATAAACTGTAGGTGTCAAAAGAAATCCTATTTTTCATCGCGGCAGATTTTCTTTTTTCCCTTTTTATGAATGTGCACATACATGCATTTGTTCCAATACCAAATAATCTATATGTTTGTATCTAAAACCATGCTAATCATTACAAGTGTAATCAACCACTGGCAAGTTTAATTAATTCCCTGTGAATCTTTTCATAGCTCTGCAGAGAAGGCAGAGGGAGAATTAGCTGCACTACATGGCTGCAACATACCTGGAGCAATAAATCATGTCATGCATATAAACCCAAAGGGGCGTTAATTTAATGGCTGCAGTGGAACTGTGCCGCATCCGTATGGTATGGGCGTCTCATTGCTGAGCCTCTGTTCATGGACACATGGAGGAGGCTCGACTGATCTCTGCGCTCCCCTTGTTTGTCTTGACAGGATGACACCAGTTCGTCTGAGGGCAGCACAATAGACATCAAGCCTGACGTGGAGGAGGTGGCGGTCGTGGAGGTGGTGGAGGAGTACCTTGACCCAGATGCCTGCTGGACAGATGGTAGGCGGTGTTTATTACTATGACTTCGTGGTAGACAATAACAATGATTACACATATGTTGTTATTAGCAGTGTATGTACATTTACTATGTTAAAGCTGCAGTAGGTGGGATCACTAGAAAAACAGTTTAGTCTCTTCTCCAGGATGCTAATGCTTGGGTTGGACGATCTGTGTGCTTAGCCCCTCCCATCAAACAAGCTCGGGCAGATGCAGCTGCATGAACTTATGTTTGATGGCGTTCGTTGTCAGATTCTTTTTGGGATATTTAAATCTTCCCTTTTTTTGGGTTGCTTTGCAGTGAAGGCAGTTGTTGCCAAGTCCATTTCCTTTAGGACTCTCCGTCATGGATTTAGGACAGACTTACCACCAAAGGGACGTGCACGTGGAGCTGCTTAGTAGAACAGCCAATAGCAGTGTCGTCCCTCTGAACTGCCCCGTGATTGGTCAAAGTCTCCCATCCCAGGACATATTTCCCAGAGGCAGGAAACAGGGTCTTGAGGAAGTGCAGTGGTCTAGTTTTCTCCCAGATCACTTGATTTAAAATAATAATACAAAATGTGTGACTTATCCCAGGGTTAAGGCCACTGAGATACTTTATGTTTATTGGTCTCTATCAACAGTCTTGTTTTGTTTGTCTTACAGAATGTGTGGCCAAATACAAGTGCTGTGATGTCCCCATCACTTTCGGCTGGGGGAAACACTGGTGGTTCCTGAGAAAGACCTGCTACCTGATCGTAGAACACAACTGGTTTGAAACCCTCATCATCTTCATGATCCTCCTCAGCAGCGGTGCATTGGTAAGAGTTCACAGACACACGCTTAAGTGCATATGTTCATAAACATCATAATACTTCCAATTGTTATTAGGACGCACACACAAAGATACACAGTGATGTTCCCTATCTCAATAAATCTAGATGTGAAGAACACGTGAGGGGGAAATTAGCCGAATAAGTAAAAGAACAGTGGCTCATTCATTTAGAGACAGTGATTCTCATTTCCTTATAAGGATGTGAGCAAGCAAGATCACCCCCTGCTTTTCTTCTGCTGCTTCTCTTGATATGATTGTTGCTAATGGACAGCAAAGTGCTGTAATGCACCAACCTTTCAACCGGCAGAATCCAGCTTAGCCTTGCAGCTTTCTGGAGGGGAAAGGCCTGTGGCCAAATCAAAAACACTTATGTGCTGAGGAACAGATACAGACAATACAGCAAAAGAAGAGAGGTTCCAGTTTGACTTCGTGAAAAATTAACTTTCTCAACCAGTTTTGCTTTTTTCATTCTCAATTAAAAACCCACAATGGTGAAAAATAGTAAAAAATAAAAAGTCGGCCATTCTTTTGATAAATTATAGACAATATATAAAGATGGGCGATTGGTCTCAACTTCCTCTCTCTGTCCTGAAATTAAGCCAAAATAAACCGGATATGAATGCTGCCATCTTGAGCATTTGGAGTCTGTGCAGTAGCAATCAGAGGTGGAGGCAAGGTGGAGAGGTGGAGCCGACTTAAACGCTCAACCAATCTGAGTTAATCCTAACTTAGTGAATAAATGTGTGAAGTGTGACTGGCCTCATTTATTTGTTCACATATTTCCAAGATCAACATGTGTAATCAGTCATGGAGTGGTAGGTCATCATCTGTGTGCTGCTCCTCTGCTGCCCTGTAGGCCTTCGAGGATGTGTACATCGAGCAGAGGAAGACGGTCAAAATCATTCTGGAGTACGCTGATCGTGTCTTCACCTACATCTTCATTCTGGAGATGTTGCTCAAATGGGTGGCCTACGGCTTTGTCAAGTACTTCACTAACGCCTGGTGTTGGTTGGACTTCTTCATTGTGGATGTAAGTACATTTGCACATCCTTTTGTTTTTATTCCCAATGGTGTAATTATGTAATTTCATGCGGTTTAACTTCTCATGATGATATTCCTAGATATTAAAGGCACCCATGGATCCGAGAGATCAACCTCACTGTTCAACTCAAACATTAAATAGGGTTGATGAACTTTCTCTAAGCAACAATAGTATTCTTTACATTTATGTTATACAAAATTCTGATTATATCCTTTTATCACAATGATGGCCCTTACATTTTGAATACTGTTTATTCTATTATACTGTATACATAGGTAAGAGTTCGACTGAGAAAATGAAGATGAATATTTTTCTTCATACTGCAGTAAATGATCAAATTGTGCTGTTTCTTAAAGTCATGGTTTATTTCTTGCCATAAACCTAGTGTGTACTTTTCACTTATTCTTGAGTAAATATTATATTTCAATTTTATCTTGTGTAACAAAACAGTAATGGGTCAAAGCTTGAGAGACACATGTGATTTATTGTGTGTGAAATCCAGGCTTTGCTGTTGTGCA
The DNA here is from genome assembly GCA_038501795.1 of Pseudopleuronectes americanus. Classification (NCBI taxonomy): domain Eukaryota; kingdom Metazoa; phylum Chordata; class Actinopteri; order Pleuronectiformes; family Pleuronectidae; genus Pseudopleuronectes; species Pseudopleuronectes americanus. The sequence goes on along the minus strand of CM076717.1, from coordinate 13,747,633 downwards.
TTGGGGAGCACATTCAGTCTGCAAAGGGCTGCAGCTTTAAATGCTAGGATTGAAAATGGGGGAGATCAGCATTGGGTATCCATAAGATACACCAGTGTGTACAGAAATATAGACTTTGAAACTGTGCATTTAATATGATATTTCAAGGGAAGGGTGCTGTGTTTTCCTCACAGCGCTCTGCATGTTCCTTGTTGTTTGAACTTTCTACATAGTCCCCTAACCCTGCTTCTTTGCATTCACGTAATTGATGATGTGTATTACAGAGTGTCTTGGTTTCATTTTCTGGTTTGAGTCATTCAATAACCACCAATTTTGTATGAGGTGCTACTCTGTCCACGTTTCAATATTAATATTCTTACCATGTGACGCTGGCACGTACTGTCACATGATGAGGATCTATCAAGTTATGATGTGCTCCTGCTGTTTATTTAACATCATCAGGTTTATACCACAGTTGGTTGTATTTGGGAGTTATCAAGTGTCTACTTGTGTAATGAATCTCTGGTTGCTGTCCTAGAGCCCAAGTGCTCATTAATACCACAAGAATGTGACAGATCTGATTGATTTCATTTTCATCTAATGGAACAAATATGTTGAAGCAACTATACATTCATCCATCATCCACTGTATACTGCTTACCAGTTGAGGATGATAGGGAGCTGGAGGCAAACCCAGCTGACATTGGGCGAGAAGCAGGAAACACCCTGGACAGGTCATCAGCCCATGTCGGAGCAACCAAATATTTATAATTAAATATTTACTCTTTTATAATGTGAGGCAATATATTTGTAATAATAAGTCCCATTGAGAATGATATATATTTTACCAGATAACTTGGTAATAACATTCTGCCGTGATTGTGAAGAATAAGGAAAATTGGCTGTTGTCACCGGATCCAGCATGTCCCAAACTTAGATTGTAATCAATACTTATTTCGATCCTAAAAGAGTCTAATAGGGTCATTATGTGATCGTGGTGGATCCTGGTCAGGATGGCAGCTGTTTCTGGACTATGATTACAACAAGACTACTTGATATACAATATGCCTACTCACATATTCTGCCAATACTGCCAATAACTCCTCAAGTAATTTGTCATTGCTGCTCCCCTCATCTCTATCAGACATTTTCTAATGTATAAATAATTAAACAGGGACACACTTCTCCATTAGGTTACAAGCTGTTTTTTCTAATCAATGTTGTAGATATTTTGTATTTTCTTGATGTGTTCAATTTCACACGGCAGCCATTGCACTTCTGTCCGTCCTGGGAGAGGGATCCCTCACATGATGTTCACCTGGATTTGCGTATGTGACACCTGACATTGTTGGGGGCAGACATTCACATTGTCAGTAGTCCGACCGTTACCTCCATATTATTGCAAAGTGTTCCAATAGATTCAGGAACAGTGTTTGCAGATCTCTTACATAACGAAAAAACCTTTAACTCACAAGAGGAAGGAAATAGGAAAACTGGAATAACATCATATGTCTCCTTATATTCACCAGGGGTGTAGTTTGGTTGTATGCTGCCTAATTCATAGATATAACATGTGAAGACCGAAGTTCTCCAGATTATGAGGTTGGACCCAGTGCCTAATTCTCCAGTAGAAGACCTCGCATAAAAGCCAGTATATTCTGAAGTGGCCCACGTGTTGTGAAGATGACTTATCCCTAGTTCCATGCAAACCTCTACACTAACAATGACCTCTCCTCTCTCTCACAGCAGGTGCCTCTAACTGTGTCTCTCTTTAAGTTAAGAGAGACCTTGTGCAGCTGTTGGGGGGGTCGATGGAAGGGTCGGTGTTTAAGGGTCCAGGGTAAGGTTTGTGTGCTGTGTTGGGACTCCTACTTTCACAGGTTATCCTTTCTCTTCCAACCCTGAAAGTTGTCCTCAACCTTCTGCGTTCTTCTCTCCCCCACCCTCCTTCTATGAGTAATACGGTGCTCTCTGGTGTGGAAACTGTACTGTTGTGTACTGTGGACCGTGTGTATATTATTGTGTCACATTGATTTCGTGTTTGTGAATACATCTCTCCTCTGATTTTTTCCCCTTCGTTTGACTCTTTATCTTCTCTCCCGTTCACTGTGTCAACCACAAGTTTCTTTCCAGGTGTGCTCACTGTGCTGTTAAAGCTGGTTGTCACGCCCGACTGGCTTGCCAAACTAAACCAAACATAAGCAAACGAACACACTGAAAAAGAACCCCTGCCTACCCTCATGTTATAAAGACACTGACTTGCACATAGAAACTATATATATATGGATGTTTATCTGTTTATAACCATTCAGCCATCCTTACAGTATATATAGGGTCCATCTTTCTCTCTTTACTTCCTATAACTATGTGGCTCCTCTCTTCTTTTGCCTCTGTCTTTCCCACTCCTTCTGTCCCTATCTGTGTAGGTGTCTATAGTCAGCCTTATTGCTAATGCGTTGGGCTACTCCGATCTAGGCCCGATTAAATCACTAAGGACACTGAGGGCCTTGAGACCCCTCAGGGCCCTGTCACGTTTTGAAGGGATGAGGGTAAGACATAAGACACCAGGCAGCTGGTCCTTCTGCATGCCGATTAAATAAAAGCATCAACGCATGCTAGAGCTGGCAATTCAGAAATTCCTTGAACACGTCTCCTGAGGGGACTTTTTTTTGTTTGAGGTACCCCCCCTTTTATCGAAGAGAAGATTTTTGCATGGATGCAGATCATCTCAGATGGTCATTAATACATTCGATTTGATTTATCACATTCCATTTTCACATGTTATAAATTGAGTGCTATGAAAAAAATAAATTTGCAATGAGCTTTGCATTAAAACTAGAAACAAAACATTCTTATGAAAGACTGGACCACGATAGGGATTTTGATCCGACTAATGCAACTTATTATTATAAACACTCAGCTCTGAAATGTTCAATATCAGCTGAGAGAACAATAAGAGGTTGATATGAATAATCACAGAGTTAATGTAGTTAATGTAATACATGCAATCCGAGCATGCAAACCAGTGCCTGTTTCAGAGCTACAGAGCCACCCAGACGTCATATGAAGGGCAAATAAATTGGCTAGGTGCACATTTGTCCCTGAAATGGTGCACACTAATTTGTTTAATAGTTTTATATTGTGCACACAATTGATTCATCTGTCCTTAATTGTGTGTAACAGATTCCGCATCAATAGCTCTGAGAACATGTGACCCCCGGAGGGCTCTGTGCAGCATGAGAAAGCTGTCATTTTCTTTGGGGTTCTTCTGATAATCAGTTTAATGTGTGATTGGTTGGATCAGCCTCTGGTTGTTGCTGGGCAGAAGGAAAACTTGTTTCCATGTGTAGGCTCGGCATCCTCTAACTGTCGCTCTGCCTCAAGTGTCCTGTTATCGGATCTTATCACAGTTTGGCTTTGGCATTGTCACACTGGAAGATCGACAAACTTCTGGTTGCATACCCCCCCTCCCTCGCCATCCTTGCTCACCACCCCCCAGTGAATTTCATCGCCATGATTGTCATGATCACCATTTTGCAGATTTTGCAATTATTTATTTCTTCATAGAATGTTATGATATTAAGCAGAACTCTAGAGTGAAACGAATGTTTTGATGTTTGCCTATCCAGTGTCCTTTTGGTTTATTTGGCTTTGTGTTATCATGTGTGTCGGTAAATGCACATTCATACAGTCCTCCTCCTGAAGTTCTATCTTCTCCCACACAGCCAATCTGCTTTGGTGCAGTAAAGTTATATAGTCGCACTCATATTCCTTTGTACATTTGTAACACTGTACAATGTAATCCTGTGTCAGTAACACACAGTCATTATTTAGAGTTTCTTAGCAGCATGTGGTTTTCTTTAAATTGAATTAAAAAAATACATTATTATTATATTCGCAAATCCAACTAAACATAAATACACAGAGTGATTAGCTGGTGACATGTTGGAATAAAATAGTGTTCTAAATGAATAATACAATCTGGAAAATTAGATAAATAATATGATTCTAAGGAGGTGTAACAATAAGTCATGCCACAGTACAATACAATATATTAGTATGCATATGGAGCTGAAAATGGATTGCAAATATTGTATAACAAAATGCCAGAGGGTGCAGTTACATCTCATGTCATATATCTATAAATAGTATTATCCTACACCCTCACCTCAAAGTGAAGACATTTAAATCTGGCATCTTGCTAACTTAGGTGGAGAATTTTTGTCCAATCAAATTCAGGCTTTGCTCAGACATCTGTCTAAGTATGCTGTTCTTTTTCTCTTTTATTTTTCAGTTAAGTTTTGTGTAGATATAGTCCTATTGTATCTATCATTTCTGTTAATTACTAATTTCACCAAAACATAAGAGACATTTTTTTTATTTACATTCTTATCAGGCAAAACATATATTTGAGTTATTGGAACTATGGGCTGAAAGTATTGTTACACCCCCACCTATTATAGTTCAGGGCTTCAGCTTTTGCCAATCAGAAAATACAGCTAGCGTTTTTTTTAATGGAGGAAAAGAATGTGCATTTCTGTGTATGTTTGTGTTGATGTTTTTATGTGTAAACATCTCCATGTAGCTGCTGTGTGACTGCAGCGGCTGCGTTTCCTTGCTCTCCTCTTCAGGTGGTGGTGAACGCCCTGGTGGGTGCGATCCCCTCCATCATGAACGTGCTGCTGGTCTGTCTCATCTTCTGGCTAATCTTTAGCATCATGGGTGTCAACCTGTTCGCTGGGAAGTATTACTACTGTTTCAATGACACGGAGGAGGCGTACTTCCACCCCAATGACGTTAACAACAAATCAGAGTGTCTTGCCCTAATTAAACAAAACTTCACGGAAGTCAGATGGAAAAATGTCAAGATCAATTTTGACAATGTGGGTGCTGGATACCTGGCGCTCCTGCAAGTGGTGAGAAACGTTTGCTTGACACGTCTTGTTTCTGTCTCGTTTAATCAGGTCGCTCACACAATGTTTCTGCACACTTTACAGGCAACATTCAAAGGCTGGATGGACATTATGTACGCAGCAATAGATTCTAGAAAGGTACCATTTTTTATAGTTTTTTAAGTCTTACTTCCACATCAACGTGCAGGAGCGTTTCTTGCATATTTTCACTTTTTTAACACTTCACAGGTGGGGGACCAGCCCCTCTACGAGGACAACTTATACATGTACATCTACTTTGTCATCTTCATCATCTTCGGCTCCTTCTTCACACTGAACCTCTTCATCGGTGTCATCATCGACAACTTCAACCAGCAAAAGAAAAAGATAAGATTTATTTTTTCTATTCTCGGAACATGCTGCCTTGAAGATGACTTGAGGATTAGTTAGCTGTTGATCACAAGGTTTGACCCAAAATATTAATTAAGACCAAACTTACTGGAAACATGAACACTTGGACAAACACCAGTGTGATTAGAACTCAGAAATGACAGAAACCATCTTTGAGAAAACCTTCCTTTGACATTGATTTTGACCGTTAGGTTTATTCAATGTCCCCTCCACTAACATTATTTATGACCGAGAGTGAAGCCATCTACCAGGTGGTGATTGAAAGACTTTGGCTTCACTTTTAAGGGAGCTGTCAAGTTTCCCATCCTTAAACAGTCAATGGTCAGAATAGCCAAATGAGATTTAATGCGAAAAATTATATTTGAATTAGAATTTGAATAAAAGGTGGAAATTCCTGCAGGTTGTAACCAAACTATTGTTGTCCCTTTACTTTGGAGGTCAGGATATCTTCATGACAGAAGAGCAGAAGAAATACTACAATGCCATGAAGAAACTAGGGTCAAAGAAACCACAGAAACCGATACCCAGGCCTCAGGTAAGTAATTGTTATTCTCTCTTCAAGCTCACCACCATGCAGGTTTGTAACCGTACATTTCTAAGCAAGAAGAAAAGTGACTCTAAATGTCTCTTGCTCTTTCCCTTTCTCCTCAGAACAAAATCCAGGGCATGGTGTTCGACTTTGTGACGCAGCAGGTGTTTGACATCTCCATCATGATGCTCATCTGCCTCAACATGGTCACCATGATGGTGGAAACGGACGATCAGTCCGATGAGACTGAGCTCGTGCTCTACTGGGTCAACTTCATCTTCATTGTGGTCTTCACAATCGAGTTTGTACTCAAGCTCTTTGCACTGCGTCACTACTACTTCACCAATGGCTGGAACATCTTTGACGTGGTTGTGGTCATCCTTTCAATTGTGGGCAAGTATTCCAAAGGGTTGTTTACGCACTTGAATCAGTTTGACTGGAAATGGGTCAGATCCTCCTGCCCATATAAACATGTGAAGTGAAGCCAGGCCTTCTATTTTGGTGATGTGTTGCTCACAGGGCAACACATCAAAAAAACAGTTAGAGGTTGCATCTCTCGATTAATTTATTATTTCTTTAATAAGACAAATGGTTAACTTTGTATTAACATCAAAATCTCAGGAGCTGGAAATAAAATGAGCAGATGAAAGATAAATAGAAATGTAATGTACTAATTACTTCAATATTTGATGTAATCATTTGAGGTAAAGGAAAAAAAATTACCATATTCAAAGAGTACTTGGACCAATTTAATGTGAACAAGGAGGAAATGTTTGGTAGTGGTGAACTATGAGGTTATCATTGGTTACATCTGTGTGATATTTACCAAGAAACTGTTTGAAATGTAAGATCCAGAAGTAGTGAAACCTCCGGAAACCCTTGTTCTTCTCGTTGCTAATTCCTTAAAAACTATTTTTTTCTTCTGTAATATTATAAAAAGTTTTTCATAAATTATGACTTTATTCTTGTAGTATGTCTACTCAATTATAACTGTATTCTTGTAATATTTCAACATCATTCTCAAAATCTCAGTTTTTTTCTTCAATGTGGCTTGAATATTCACTTGTACATTTCTGTCTTCTATTATTTGACATAATTATCTACAAAATATACTGTATAGAAAAGCATAGAATACAACAGACTGTGAATTATTTTCATTACAACAGAAAAAAATTGATTAACGATGACAACGGTAACCTTGTCCTGATTTCTTCAAAAATTTACACAAACCTAAAACACAAAAGCAGTCAGTAATCAGAGTTTGAGTAGTATCACCTAAAGCTTAACCAAACATATGTTGTATCTCTTTTTTTCTCTCTTTTAACCTCAGGAATGTTTCTGGCCGACATTATCGAGAAGTACTTTGTGTCGCCGACCCTGTTCAGGGTGATTCGTCTGGCTCGTATTGGCCGAATCCTGCGTCTCATCAAGGGCGCCAAGGGAATCAGAACTCTTCTGTTTGCCCTCATGATGTCGCTCCCTGCTTTGTTCAACATCGGCCTGCTACTTTTCCTGGTCATGTTTATCTTCTCCATCTTCGGCATGTCCAACTTTGGCTACGTGAGGCACGGGGCTGGAATCGATGACATGTACAACTTCGAGACTTTCGGAAACAGCATGATCATCCTGTTTATGATCACCACGTCAGCTGGCTGGGACGGCCTGCTGCTGCCCATTCTGAACTACCCTCCCGACTGTAACCCTAAATTAGAGAATCCTGGTACGCCCGCTACAGGAGACTGTGGGAACCCGTCTGTGGGCATCTTCTTCTTTGTTATGTACATTATCATTTCTTTCCTAATTGTGGTCAACATGTACATCGCCATCATCCTGGAGAACTTCAGTGTAGCCACAGAGGAGAGTGCCGACCCACTCAGTGAGGACGACTTTGAGACCTTTTATGAGATTTGGGAGAAGTTCGACCCCGATGCCTCTCAGTTCATCACCTATTCCAAGCTTTCTAACTTTGCCGATGCACTTGAACACCCGTTGCGAATCCCCAACCCCAACACCATTGAACTGATCGCCATGGACATGCCGATGGTGAGCGGCGACCGCATCCACTGCCTGGACATCCTGTTCGCCTTCACCAAGCGCGTGCTGGGTGACAGTGGCGAGCTGGACATGTTACGACAGCAAATGGAGGAGCGTTTTGTGGCGGCCAATCCCTCCAAGGTCTCTTACGAGCCCATCACCACCACTCTGAGGCGCAAGCAGGAGGACATGTCTGCCAGAATCATTCAAAGGGCCTACCGCTCCTACCTGGCCAGGCGGGGCTTTATCTGCAAGCGTAGACCAGCCAATAACAAAGTGGAGAACGGCGGAAAGAATGAAGAACAGGAAAAAAAGGAGAGCACACCTTCCACTGCCTCCCTACCCTCTTATGATAGTGTAACCAAACCTGATAAGGAAAAACAGGATGACGACAACAACGAGGGCAAGGGGGGTAGGAAAGAGAAGGGAAGAAACCAAAAAGACATCAGGGAATCTAAATGTTAAGAGTATCGGATTAATAATCACAGTAATGACAATACAAATTATAATGATTTAACTTCAAGCAGAGGAAACTCACCTACACAGATGTACAGATTATTTCATTTGCAAGTCAGAAAAAAAAATGATATTCAGTAATTTTGTTTACAGACTTCATTCTTATATCGATGCAGATGGAAGCCGCTTGGTCAGTTCCAGCTTGAAGACTCTTGAACTTCAGTCAAAACCAAACATAATCAGCATACTGTGTGACATTGTTGTATCTACACTACTGATCTTAACAAAAAGGGAATGGAAAAACAGACACGGAACACGTCTGTTGCTCACTTACCACAGGTCCACAGAAAAGACTAAGAACTCTACGCCAGGAGGTATAGAGCAGGATGGGAAAAAAAAACACTAAAGGGGTCCGACGCCTGGATGCAAGTCATGGACTCCTCTGGAGGACGGTGTCATAAAGGAAAAAACAAGGAGGCTGCTCGATTCCGAAGGATTGTTCTCTTAAAGCAGCCGACGAGTGGTTCTGTGTCATTAAGAATGAATTGAATTGTAATAGAGGAGGAAATGACACTCTCTCTCTTTAAGAGCAAACAGAGGGATGACTGGTGAGTGAAAGACACAAATGACGGAGAGCGTTTGGACGTACTTTTTTTCTTTGATTAAAGCTAGATATTGTTAATTTGAGCAACAAAAATGCAAACAAGATAAAAAAAAGAACAATATTCAACATTTTGCCCATGTCACTTAACTCTTCTACTCATTTTATCTTTGTTATACCCACATACTACCTTTTTTTTTACATGGGCTTTCACACCAATTGGTTAAGGGGTCTGTTTATTATGGGGTCAACTCGGGCCAAGGGCTTACATTTACTCCGAAAGATTTCCAAACAAATACATTAATAATTGTGCTTGTTCAATGCATAGAAATGACTTGCATGATGGCATGTTTTGATCAGAAATCTTGCATGAATTATCATAGTCCACAAGACACTAATACTCAGACCACAGCGGTGGCTCGACTGTACGATCGAGGCATTGTCAAAATTTGAAAGTACAGAGATACGAGTAATTTGTTTAACAAAGATATAAGTGATATGGGGGTTGATATAATCTAAAAAGGTTCCGACGATTTATCTCATTACGCAACACATTTCAGATGACTATGTTTGAACCGTTGCCTCTATAGACAGAAGAATGGTTATACAACACCACCACGGTGGATCGATGGGTGAAATCCAAACAATTATTTGCTGCTCTGGAGATTTTGAGTGTGTACGATGTAGAAGTGGATGTCTGCGTGTTACCATGGGATTTGAAAATGTTCGTTCATTTGGACTGAAATGTTTTCAAGGGCACAACACTTTGCAATTTAAAGCTTATATTTATCATTTGTATGCACCTATGTAATGTTCCATACCATCTGCCTTCAGTTGTGCGTGAGCTGGCATTTTGGGGGTCCTACTGTTGGTTAGAAGTGGTTTTGGGGTGATTTCACAGGTTTGGCAAACTCCTTCATATTTCTGAGTTTTCTCTATGGTTGAGAAGAGTTCTGATTATTGCTCAGTTTACATCATTTGATGCCATATTTTTGAATGTGTGTTCATTTATTTATTTTCCCCGATGTAAATTTCATGTTTTGGTAAAGTTATATTTTACAGTTTTCCACACCACATGTTGAAATGATGCCGAGGGAAGAGGTCTCGGGCTGGAACACGTTTCGTCGGGTGTTAGCTGTGTCCTATTTAAACCAGAAGCAGAAAATGATGAACGGGTGATGATAACATTGTGTGTGGAGAAGCCAAAGAGATCTGCCTTGTTATCCCTTGTTGCCCTTTTGTCAATGGAGTGGGATTGGGTGAAGTGTGCCCTGCCCATTCTGTTTTTTTTTCCGCTGTCATTATAAGACAGAGAGACCCTAGAAATGTATGCAATGCTTGAAAAAAATCATCTGTTTTCTCAGGAGATAATATAGATGTACTATTGTGAGCTCTGCAAACAAAATGCAAGTGAATGTGATGGGAGTATTAATGAAATCATGTTTTACTCTTTTTCTGTTTCATGCCATGTCGATGGACAATGATCTGGGCGGGGCCGATAAGTCGCGGCAACCGCCCGGTCAGGGGCCACGTTAGCGCTTCCTGCTTATGATGCCTAGAATTATAGGGCTAGACGCATCTCAGTGAAACAGCAACATTTTGCTCGCTTGTAATGACGGATTTATATTGTTAGTGGATTACATTTGTTGTCAGGAATAAAATGTAGTCTGGTCTCAATTAACGTCAGTAAGCAAAATAAAAAGAATACAATTGTTCACCCCGATAGCAATCACAGAAACAGGAAACACTGTGAGGAGATGTCATGAGAGGGAATTTGGATATGTTGGTTAGAGCGAAACACAGAAGTGGTGACGCTCAGCGGATCGGCCCCATGTTTCATTCGCCACTTTTCTCCACATCGCTCTACTGCATAACAAATACCAAATACCCATCAGAGCACTGGATGCTCTCTTATGGTAGTGTGAGCTTAAGCACCACACCAGAGCTTTTGCACTTCCTGTTGTGCAGTGATGTCACTTCCTGTTTATGAATAACCTCCGTCATCCGTTTCTCTAGTCCTATACACGGTCCAGCTGCTGCATGAGATCTCCAAAATCAGTGTGGTTGTTAACTTGAACCAAATAAAACTCTGAATGATAAAAGCATAAAAGCTACTGCCGTCCATTTTCTCCGAGATCACCATGGATACCCAGGATGACGCCTAAAAAAAGTAGACACACATTCATACATTTGGGGGGGAAATAAAATAAGTACACTTGTTGTATACGGCACAAACTGCAAAAGCTAAGAATGGACTTTTTAAGAAACTATAAATAATGTAATATATAATTTTTTTTCAACGGCATGTGTAGTTTTTGTAAATACAGGATTACTTAAAAACTACAGCTATTAATCTATCACTAAATATTAATGACTATAAATAGAATGGCTTCCAGCTGACGCCCCTTGTCACACTTGTTAGGCTGTGACACATTTGTTAGATGGAGTAGATTTTTTCTTTATTTGGAATCACCTTTCATGAAAAAAGAGGGGAGAAAGCTAAAAGAATCTATGTTTAAAAAGCAGAAATTGTATTTAAAAGTGTATAAAATAATACGTATGAATATGGAGCGATATCACATATATATTATATATATTGTTTCATATATATATAGTATATATACATTAGAGCAATGTCTATAACGCAACTCTCCTGTCCACTCCTTGCATTGAGGTGAAACCAGAACCACAGAGTTTGAACTGATCATGCTTTTTGTTTCTTCGTGTGGTATGTTCAGAGAATAACCAAATCTCTGGCCTGCCCAGGATCTCTGCATTCACCGGGTACCAGCGTACAATGCATGGTGTTGTACCGGCTGCTTCTGAGAATTGTGGAGCCTGCTTTTGGAGAGAGGATTGCACTACCAGCATACCCTTTTGTACATGTGTGACAATGTCTTGCCCCCTAGTTTCCTATATTGTACACAAAGATATACAGATGCAGACACACACATACACACACATGGCATTTTGCAGGCATCGGCTGGTCACCCAGCGTGCCCCAGTATGAGCCACAGCTCCACTTTTGTGTGACAAATGTTTGCTCGTTTCCGCTCTAACCCTGCGCTCCATGTTTCCACTTAACACACTGCTGCAGTCTGGAGTTGATCTTTACTTTGTCGCTGTCACTTTCAGTAAGGGTTAGGTGTATTAACTGTCTGTGTGTTTGTTTATGGTGCAATATCTCTTAACGGCACGTGCCTTTTTAGCTTCCTATATTAGTCTGTCGATAAAATCAGCTACGAGGATCTTGAAAAACCCACGGGAGTGAGTCGAAGAAAAACGGGAGCACGATAGAAACGATGTATTGAGTTCAAAAATTAACTTGTAAACCGAAAACTCACCACGTAGATTAGACTGTCTGGACTAACATCTTGTAGAGTCATGTAGTACAAGTGCTCTCTCTCTCTGTGTGTGCGCGTTCTGTTTTTCCAAACGTTGGTTTTAACAATCGGTATATGAGGCCATTCTTTTGTAGCATGACTGAGATCAATTTCTTTTCTTTGCTGAAAATAGGCAAACTGAGAAATAATAAAGAAATTCAAAAAAAAACACCACCATATGACTGTCATTATCTCCTGCCACAGTCAGAGAGAGAACGTATGTGCACAACCACATGGGACAATGAAATGAGAATCAGTGAAAGAATGTCTTCATTTGAGCACGAATCTATTTCCAAACAATAAAGCAGCCTTCCAGTTACACCTCTGACTGGTGTCGTTTTTATGTATAGAATGAAAGACGGGAATTTCACAATGGATGGTTTAGATGTTGTTGGTCTGCCTTATGTACTGTGACGGACATGAGTTAACAATCCTCAGTGATATGGTTCACTTTGATGCTCTGAAGAAGGAGATTCAGTTTGTGTTTTAAGCTAATCATCATTACCAGAGAGTGCACACATCCACCAAGGACCAACTGTCCTCTCATGAAACCAAGTTTAAATTCACTAGATGCTGATTTTTATTTGGATCTGCACCAAATTTCACACAGAGAGATGTCAGTCCCCTAAAACATGTTAGATTTGTCTCATCAAAATCAATTATTAATCAATAAAAATGTTGAAAAACACACCCTCTAATCAGGATCCGCACCCAAATGTAATGGCTTCTCTCCTGATCCATATCCTTCCACCTGGTTTCATGTTAATCCATTAGGCAGCTTTTGTGTTATCACGCTGACTAACAGACGGACGGACAAACACTTCACCTCCTTTGCGGGGGTAGAAATTGCATAAGTTACAAGCATAGAAGAAGAGAACATGTTTGAAGCCCACAGAGGACAGGGAGGAACAGAAACAGAGAGTCTGTCTGAAATCTGTCTGCTCAGTCTTGCAAACAACAACACAGTAGCCTGTACTGGTATTTGTTATATGTACATTACATCACACGCTACACTGGTTTGATAATACTAGAATCACTGAGTTAACGCAGTTGGGTGTGTTATGGTGCAAACAGCACTGAGAGGACTATAAACGTGTGTGTGTGTGTGTGTGTCTGTGTGTCTGTGTGTGCAGTGAGCAAGGTGGCGCACTGAAAGAGGGAAAGGGGGGCAGGTTGTTGGGAGGAGGCGGTGGGGGAGGGGAGGGGGGGTGGTTAGCAGGCAGAGACAGCACTGCAGTGCAGATAGATGGATGCAGTGGCCTGGGCTGAGTCAGCAGCATGCTCCCAATAGGCTCAGACTGTACGGTGCACTGTAGAGCAGCTTCCTGCGAGGGAGCGAGAGAATGAGCCACAGCCAGAAGATGAAGAGTGAACGAGAAACAAAGGGAAACGGGCTCACATGGTAGAAAGCCAGTGTTTTGCTCTGGATTCATCCTTCACCTGCTACCAGCACTGCATGAGTTGGAGGTGCAGCATGTACTGTGAACAGTGTGTTCCTGCCTCTTACAGTACACTCACATTACATTTCTAAACAAGGGCAGGACTCTACTGTACTTATATAATATAATGTGTAATAATAATGAATCTGTTGACAATTTTAACTACTGTAAATATCGGGCATTGAATTCTTATGACATTCACATGTATCTGTTAGACAGTTTGTGTAGAAAAATGTCTGTACACTATCTCTGAATGTGTTTCCACTATAAACACCATTGAAATGTGTATGTGTTGCACTACATGAGTATGCTGCACCATACACATGCTCCATCTTGTTTCTCCCCCTGTAGGTTTCTGTCCTTGCATCCACATCTGAACAGCAGGATTTAGTTGCAGAGGTGGGACGTGGATTAAGTAGGACGTGTGTGTGTGTTTGTGTGTGTTTGTGGGTGTGTGGGTGTGTAAAGGATACAGGGGGGAGATTGTATGTCTTTAAGAAATCAATAACATGTAATCCGCAGTATTGCTGCGATCATGTATCTGGGTGAGGTCGTGCTTTTCCTTTTCTGGGTCAAGTGTGTTCCATCATGCAGGAGACATCATGAAGGTAAAGGGTGCACTGATCTACACTTTCTCTATTTAGGTGAATGGGAAGGGAATCTCAGAGATCACGCCACATGGTCTCAGTTTTGAAAAGGAAGTGCATGAGGCCTGTCTTGGGTTCAACTATTCACATAGTCCATCACATAGCTGGAGAGGAATAGCCTGGTTTTGCCTTCTCTGCATGATGATCATTACCCCTTAGATCTGTTGGGCTTCTGTCCACTCCTCACTCTGAGACTGTCTGCAGATAGCAAACCTCTCCAACAGTGGAGTTCCTCAAATGGCTTCTTACAGCTATCTAGCATCCTCTACTGGTCCTAAAGGAAACAGCACAACCACGTGGCCTCCGTAAATTAAAGGGATAGGCCACTCTTTTGAAATAAAGTAGTGTCGGTTGTTTTTTGTTAATCCACCGGTTGTGGTTCTCCTCTCAAGCCAGCAACAGGAGACTGGAGTGATTACAAACGTTTGCTGTGGTTTCACAGAGAACCCATTGTTTTTATTTTATTTTTGTTTTAAAGTGGAACATTTAGACATGATGCAGGATTCCTTAAAAAAATGAAGCTTACATGAATCAACAGCATCTCTCCTCTAAAAATCTAATTTAACAAGCAGAGTAACTCTAAAACACGGACACAGACCAAAGATTAGTCAACTCTGGGCAAGAAAATAAACCAAGATTTTACTCAGCTTTAATTAAAATCCTATTCAGGCATGTTAAATGTGAAAATATTTATCATTTCAAAAGTTTTAACTTCTGAACACAAGATGTCTCCAACATCCATGAAAAACTTCAATTCACCAGATATCACTGGTGTAAGTTGCCTTTTGGGGCAGGGTTGTTTTCCAAACCACACAAATTATTGAGCCTAGATTTAAGATGAGAACAGGCAAGGTCAACTATAAAGGGAAGTGAGGTAATATGAGTAAGTAAGAAGTACAGGTCAAAATAACTACACTACTGACTCTGGCTTTCTGCCTGCATTGTTATATTTTTTTACTTTTATTTGTTATTGTTTTGCACAGTTGCCAAAGAAACTTGGTAATTGTGCTAATAATTGATGTATTGTAACAATTGTCTTTTTAGTGAAAGAAAAATAGACTCAATAGATTTTTTCCAGCCTCTTAGCTGCTGATTTTAATATATATTAAATTTGATATTTTGATATTTTGGATTGCTGGTTGCTGCCAGCTGCAAAACCCAAAAATTCTAAATAAACTATATTATTATAGCCCAACTGAGTTTGACTGTTTTCTTACACTTAGGACCAATTTGATAATTAGTTATTATGCAAGGATGTGACAGATAACCTTTAATTAAGGTTTAAAGACTTCCCGTCCCCCTGAATCCACTCTGCTCTCAGCCCGAAGGAGACACTCTGCAGAACACATCCATCACCAGTACAAGGTCACCACCACTGGACATGGACCTGAAAAACCAGTGTGATGCTACAACGAAGTGAACGGAAATATGAAGTACACAAGTTACAGTGTTATGTCTTTTTACCAGTCTAGAATTAACAAGATGAAACCTGAAAGTTAACGATATAAACTGAGAAATCTTTCTCTGCTGTAGTGTTTCAACTACATGTGCTGAGGATTAAACTAATTCATACTCCATCAAAAGCCCCATGATTTTAAATATGTATTCATGCTAGTCTTCATCTTATACATAATTATTCTCAGTTATTTAATATAGTAATGTACTTCTCGAGACAAGCCTGTAGGTGTCACTGCTTCATTTGTTATGTCACACTGCTGCAGCTGCTGCTTGAGCTTTTAAAGAATTTAAAAGAGGCAAAGACACAACATTTTGACAAAGGAACCATGTGCATTTCAGGAGCAATAAGATATGAAGTGATTAATGAAGTTTATGAAGATAAAAACTGAGCCTGAGAGGCTCCTGATGAAGTCAGCATTTAGGAATAGAGGCTCACAATATAGGAAATAATGCCACATTATTTGAGGTGTGCGCAGAACACCAGACAAGATAAAGATAAGTTTAATTTAAAAGTAGGTTTTGCTGAGACGTTTGCATGTTGCTGAGGGGTGAGTTTCAGTTTCAGACGTGTATCTCATGCCAGTACACACCCTCGGCCCGCCGGACAATGAGGCTGTGGTCAGGGGCCTCCAGAGGAAGAGGGTCAGAATCATCTCCACTCATCCAGACCTTTCATTCTATATGCTCTCTTCAGCTTCTAGCTGGCTCTTCAGCCAACATGATATAAGTGACTATCTGGTTCCTGAAAAATTTGACAAGTGAAAATATTCAAAATTATCAGTGTTTTCACCGCCACTGTGGGAGTTACATGTTTGTATCTGTTTGCATTTATGTATCTTAATGGCAAAAAGCCAAGTATGTTGAGGGGACTGATATTCCTTGTGTGTGTACTTTGGTGCAGTGAATTTCAATGTGCTATCATAAATGGACTGTGGCAGAGGAATGTACACTACTCAGTGCTTTTATGGTTTCTTCATAATTTCTAGTGAGAGCATCATAATCATAAAGCGACTGCATTCTTAGATTAGTTTAAAGGCTCTGGTTGATTTCCAGAGTGATTATTCACATATAAATTGTATGTTTAGAAAAATTATTCAACTCTACAATGCTACTTGAAAGTGTTCCCTCCAGGAGACTATATACTTTTAATTCATATACGAAATATGTAAGGTAAAGTCGTGATTTAAAGTTTGCCATTAAAAACGATACCATAGGATTGTAACAGAGGAGCAGAGTAAATACAAATGTTTGCAGGAGATTTAAAGTGCGGTAAACGGCTTTGTTCGTGTCATGGTGATGTTGTAATATCAAGTGAAGTAGAGGGAAGAAGTGTATTTCCTCTTGGACATTCAATATTCCTCGTCACTTCCCAAAGATAAATACGAGCCTGTCACGCTGCAGAATGGACCTGGACCTGGTGAGTGTGTTTGTGAGGAAACATCAGCAGTGAAACAAACGTCGGGGTCTCGTTATACCTGAGTGTATTTCAGTGAAATTTCAAATACTCAAGGATTTCACAAAAAGACAAAGTCAGATAATTTGTTTGGTATATCTTCATTTCCATGACACAACAGTCTTTAGTGAGGTAGACTAGAACAGGTCAAGTATTCAAAACATTGCTCCTTAAAACTGGTTAGTGAAATGACATGAAATAAATATTTCAATGTTCGTCTTCAGAATGAGGTAGAAGTGGTTACAGAAAATGTACAAGATACAACAAAAGAACAACTGAATCACAAAAGTCATAACACTGAAATCCCATTTCTTGATCTTGTGGACAAACTCAACTCTATATACTTCCATGAATAAACAGTGAATAATCCGTCGTCTGTCGCAGCGTGTTGGTTAATGTAGAGCACATTCTCTGTGTGGTATTGAAGAGCATTCAATTGTTGAAGCTAAGCGCTTAAACACTTTTAAAATCTTGGGGTAAGAATACACCATTAAATGCTTTACATCAATTTATTCATCTGTCATTTTTCTTCCTCAGCATAATTTGAAGCAAAATCAGTTTAGCCCTCTGATTAAGTTTTTTTTAATGAATGTGCTTTTTTTTTCAAAAAGAGGCATTAAAGTACTTTTTTCACCACACTGGATTTCAGACTAAAATCTGAAGTTGCATATCAGCCTAAAAAAATCTTACTATTAAAAGGGGATCATGCGTTTAGGCAGGAGTTTGGTTTTGTTTCAGCCTCCAAGGAGCTTCTCTTTGCACAAAATACAACGGTATGGCACAATTCATGATGGGATGAAACATCACAGCCGCAAAAAAAGGATTTAAAGTTGTGAGTGTGCTTTTTACAGTGCACATCCGTCACAATTCACTTCTCCCTTCTTCATGGTGTCAATTCATGTTAAAGCTAAATTCCAGCTGATTGACCGGTGACGTGCCGTCAAGTAGTTTTGCAATACTGACATGGGAAATGGAAGCTGGACACTGTATTAAGACAATTTATGAAAATACCTGTTATAGAGCATGGTACATACTGTGTGTCTTGATATGTCGAATGTCGTCTATCAGGAGTGCCTTGCTTTGACTTTTTTTTTGTCCACAAAACCAATGCCCCACTGCTAACTACACTAACACTTAACATGTCATTCATTGCTCCATCAAAAACCTAGAAGAAAATTACATCTATACAAGAAGAAAATATGTTTCATATATCTAAAAACATAAATCGATGTACATTATGGCATGTATTGTCCTTTTTAAAAAAAATATCTGAATTACATTCAACATTTCAGGCCTTGGTACAAAAACCTCAAGTTTAATTCCCCCAGAGCTAAGAAGCAGCGTGTTTGTATGCGTGTGCATGTGTGTGTGTTTGGCTGTATGTGTGTGTGTATGTGTGTGTGTGTCTGTGTGTTTGTGTGTATTCTACGGTTTGTATCAAAGGCCTTGTGAGTTCATTATTTCCCTGAAGTGTTCAGAGTATCTTTTTCTCTTTGACAAAGCCATGGCTCCATTTTCATCTTGCTCCATAAAGCTCCTTACAAACACCCAAAGGTAATAACATACATTCTTTTCTTTTTTTTATCATTCTGAGGTAACAATATTCTTCCTGAGTATTCAATAACACAACTATAAATCATCCTTTTCAGAGGCAAAGGTAAAGACAATGCATATTTAGAAAAAAGAAGAAGCAAATCCTAGAGGACAAGCGGGTCTTCATAAAGAAAGTCATGTTGACGTTGTTGGATGTTCTCACCCAGACGCATTTATAGAAATCTGCACGTCACTCATTCACTGGTCTGTGCATCCAAACAGGCTCATTCACCTTCGACATGTTGGCTCTGAGTGAATTTTAGCAGAAAGAAAACTTAAGCGTGGTAATTACCTCCACCAAGAAGATCACATTTTCCCCTTTGTCTGCTTGTTGGTTAATTTGTTAGCAGGATTATGCAAAAACTGCTAGATTGATGGGGTTGGTGCGGATATGGATTAAAGCCAGGTTTAGTGATTTGTTCCTGAAACAACTAAGTTTGCTAGCTTTTCCAGGATTACCAACCCTAGCTTTAAGAATTTCTTTTCCTTACCGCTTCCTTTTTTCTTTTTATATTTCTACTATAGGAACAAGACAATCGTGTGTAAGGTGTGCTCTACTGAGTGCCCTTTTTGTTTGTTTTTTGGTTAAATTGATGCATAAACTGGAACAGGTATTATCATTCAGACACACCCGTTTGTTTCAGTACATAAATCTGCATGTAAGCAACACACGGTCTGCATAAATCTGTATAATGTCATTGTGTGAATGCAAAATAAACCAAACATTTACATTTAGATTATTTCTCCATTCTTTCCTGAGGTGAAAACATTCTGAAGGGCGGCTTCATGTATACTATCATGTGATCGTTTAAAGAGCAGCGTGGCATGCTTAAACTGGACATAGACAAAAGCTGCTGAGGCGGCAAAACAGAGAAGAAAGAAAGAGGTGAAGGAAAAATAAAGGTTAAGAATATGTTAATGGTAAAAAAGCAGGGAAACATTCATTTCTCGAGTGACACGGGTCGTGTAGTGAGCTGTGTAAAGTAGCAGTGATTGTGCTGAAGAAGTGTGGCAATCTCACCGTTTCAGTTATTGCTCTCCTTACTTTTTTTGGTCAGTAATGATTTTAGCTTTCTGTGGTGTGGTAGAACATATTGCAGTCAAAGGCCTGTCACACACGGCCACAAATAATTACACTGACTTCAAACATCTGCAGCATTGCAGTGCTGTTACCACAGCAGCAGAAAGGAAATAAATAGGATCCTGAGAGAAACAGACACTCACACATACAGACTGTCTTAATAATATCCATATAGAGAATGCCTCGACCTCACCCCTAAGACTTACCTCGACCTTACGGGGGCTAAAGGCCCCTGTGAATCTTTGGAAAAAACATGAGTGCTGAAAAAAAAAGGCGCACAGAAAATACCAGTCTTGTGCCATCTTGTGTTTGTATTGAAATTAAACCTTTCGTTGATAAATCTAATACCATTCCCCCAAATCTGCCTGGATTAAAAACCCTGGTTGCATCATAAGAGCGAGGGAATCCTCTCCAATAGTGGCAGAGAGTGTCAGCGGCCTCCAGCTGGGTCCTCAGACCGGGTGTGCGGGGCAGGTATCTTCATGGACATTCTCTGCTGCTGCTGCTGAGGAAAGCTGTGCTCCCCTGATACACTCTCTCCTGCAAGGCCCGACGGTGGGCTGTATTCCCCTGCCCCGCCATACGGGGGCGACATCAGGGGCTTTCCAGGTTTGTAGGCATGTGGATCTGAGGCAGGGCAGCCAATATCATAGCCGTTGGCGTGCACGTTGCTGTGGCTCTTGCTGTGACTGTTTCCGTTGCCGTACTTTCTATAGCGCGATCCTTCCACCTCTGCTCCCTCTTGTCCTTCCTCCACCATCTCGAAAGCCTTGCGTTTCAGTGGAGCCCCTGCCTCGGAGCTCCCTCCAAGGCCGTGAGACGCATAGCTGTAACTCCCCCCCAACATGGTGGGCCGAGGGGCCAGAGGAGTCGGGGCACTAATGCCAGAGGGCAGGTAGGAGGCACTGGGGTGGCTATATCCAGAGGACAGGCTGGTTTGGGGGTAGCACCCAGGAGGGTAGTTGTAGACGGGAGTGCTGGCGCTGTAGCTGGGCACTAGAGTGGGTGTGGCCTGCAGAGAGTGTAGCGTGGCGGGGGGAAGTGCTGCGATGGGCTGAGGGCAGTATCCTGAGGACAGGTAGGTGCTGTTGTAGGCAGGAGGGTATTCCTGAGATGACGGGGCATTGCAGGAGCTAGCGCTACTGTAGCTTGGCTCAGACGCCAAGTTGCTGCTTATGACTGTTACACTTCCTGTGGCTGGGATGCCCCCAGAGGCAGAACCCACCTTGGTGCCAGTTAAGGCCTCTAGTCCAGGGTAACACTCCATGCTCTGACCCAGAGCCCAGACCTCAGGCTCTGTTTTCAGGAAAGGTCCAGGCTCTGAGTAGGCTCCAGCAGGGGGGCGGTCGTAGGACAGCTCCAGGCCAGAGTATTTATCTGCATAGCGTTTCAGCAAAGAAGAAGCAGTGAGGGCTGATATGTCATCACTGGCCCAGGGGTAACCCGTGGGGCCAAAGCCACGGCGAGCAGCGGTAGAGTAGGGGTCGTGTTTGTGGGCAGACGGAGGCGAGGTGGTGGAGGTGACATCGAGGTGCTGCTCAGGCCACTGAGATAAGGGGGCAGCGTGCTCCGGAGACCAGTGCATCTTCAACAGACCTAAGGAAAAGACCAAAGTATTATTATACCATAAAACCATAACATGATGGATGGAATGTTTTAAATGAGATGTTTGCAGCATTCTGTCTTGTCAATTTGCGATATTTTGCCTCCTCCTTCTTCCACAACTCAACCAAGCTAAAGGTCTGCCTTCATGAATATTTGCCCTCATAATCACCTTGACAAACTGACTCTCTTCCAGAATCATGTCAGCTCCACAGTCTCATCCATGCGGGGGGCAACTGTTCTAATCTTTATACGAAGCTGCCAACCTAGCCCTTAGCCTGGTCTCCACGGCGATAAGCCTCTATCAGCCAGCACACTGCCCTCTGCCTTTGCCTCGCTCACATTGGGGCCATTGTTGTCTCTCTATGAGACTCTTAGTCCACAAAGCCACCCCCACCGAGCGTGTGATCTAATTCGGCCGAAACCTCAGGGGTCTGCTGGACAGGGGGAATGGGGGGGCGGGGTCGCTGTGTAGAGGGTGGAGGGGGGCTTGGGGGGCTGGGACTAGTTGTTTGAAAATCTTACACACAGAGACACTGGACTGACGCAGGAACACTATTACAATGAACTGATTAAAAAAAAGGGTCTGATTTTCAAGTGCCATGGGTGATTCTACATGCACATTTACACAAGCAGGGTAATCCCCTGGTTTAGAGGTAGTGGACTGGTCTTTTTGAACTGGCATTAGGCTGACATTCCAGGCATTGCAGAGTATTATTAAACTGTCTTGACCCCAGGCCGGAGCCAGAGGAAGAAGCAACGGACTTGATTTCACCAGAAATGGTAGATAAATAAATCCTATGGCGGGATATAGTAAGACATGCTACTGATACACCATGATTTATATTCTCCGTAGATGGTGGGTAAACTTATCCCTCTGTTTTAACATACAAACGGTTTGATCTCTGTGGTGTAAAAGTGAGAAAAAAAGGAATAATTAAATTAATTAAATCTTTTTTGAGGGGAAATTATCTTTTAGAAGAATGTTTTTCACCTCATTTTAAACATAAAAGGATGTATCATTGAAGATCATGACAAAAATATGATTGTCTTATGAGTTTAGCTATGATTCAGAACAACTATTTATTTTCATTATAAACAAGAATGACTCTCATTAGAGCACAAACCTCCATCAAGGCCCAACTGATGAAACCACATTTAAATTCACCAGATCCAGAGCTTTTAAGGATCTGCCCCAAATATTCCACATTCATAAAAATCTGCTTCTAAATATCCTTTTTTTTTCATCAAATCAAAATAACTGAATTGTTCAACGGAAATTAACCATACCACATCCTTGGAAGTTTCAAGGAAATTGTTTGTGTAGTATCTGCTAGTCCTGCTAACTGAGGGATAAACAAATACACTAATAAAAAAACATGAACTGGAGGAGGTGGAAGTAATGAATTCAGCAATTTTATCCACTTTACAGCTTCCTCGACTCAATTCAACACCCTAATGATGATAGTTGTATTTATCTGTCCAGAAAGAAAACAGCAAACTATTAGCAGGGGTGGGAGGTGTTGGGATTTATTCTATTATCACACATATGCTATATGTGGATTATTATCAGGTCACAAGTCCACTTGGACCACCAGATGGGCCTCTAAACGGTCCACATGTTGATCCCTAAATTAAATGATCCTTCAGCCCAATAATCCCACTCATCCAATCCGGGGATCCCAGCGCTCGTGACCGCCACCGGCTCGTGACCGCCACCGGCTCCACCCAAGATCTGAGAAATCCCTGTGCCCCCGGGGAATTCTACCCGATTGTGGTGCCAAGCCCGCAAGAGGAAAAACTTTGTAGCACAGACGTGGAGATGGGGCTTACGGTATATTACCATCACACTCATATTAGATTATAAAATGATATCTACAGTATTTTATGGAACCCTTACAGGGGGGTGTTGATGGATGCATTAAGCCAGTGTCTGCTCACTTCTTACGGGAGGGTTGAATGGTTCAGTCATTCATGTCAATGTCAGAGCCCCAAAAAACTGAGGTCCAACTGGATGTATTGGGACACCTGTACCGAGCAGCCCCTTGTAAACCAGTCTTTCCATGAACAAGACAGACATGAAAACAAAGGAAGACACTCCATCTGCATCTCTTTTGTCAGATCTATAGGTTATTTTTTCATCTACATAAATATGATCCAGTTGAACCTGGATAATGTTTTATTTTTGGTTTTGACAATATTGTGAATTTAAAACTTTTAGAAGTTGTGATCATCTGATGTTTGTTTTCCACTTTGAAAGTTTCCCTCCTCACTTTCTACAAATTATGTGTCCGTGTATCGAGGCTCTAAATATAGAGGATATTGTTTTTTGGAACACATCGAAAAAAGCAAATGTGTGACCTGTCATTAAGAGATATATAGTTAATTCAGTACATTAAACTCATTACTAAAGATCAGCTTTTCTGCAACAACATATTGTATCTGTGAGCATAATTGTAAGTTCCATGAATCACCCTTTGATATCCATGATATCAAATTATAATCATTACTTTTAGCCTTTTGAAATTGTTGCTTTTTCCTGCCTCTGCAGTTCTACAAATACTTCAGATCAATATGAAACATACAATCATACCATTTCTGTACCTGGCATGATACACAAATCTGTCGCCCACTGGTTGTCTGCAATAACAACACCGAAAGATCCGAACATTAATCAGAATCTGAAGAATCAAACAGTGTTACACAATCCTCTGGCTTGTTGCCGTATTTGCACATCCAATGAAATCTAGGTGTCCCACACACACACACGCACACAGACGCGATACTCAGGGTCATCAGAGTGATACTCACTGGTCATGCTGATTGTAGGCATGAGCCAATCGCTTGGCGCTTTACCTTTAATCTACTCCTCACACCCCAGATGGTCTCTAATCTATCCAAGACATATTTGTTGGCAGGAATCTAATGCATCTTGAAGCCTCATCAAAACTCAGTGCAGGAATGTGAAAAAAAGACCCTGAGTAGGATCGCTCTGAGATCAGATGACGGAGGAGTGAAGCAGGGTCTGGATGGTTTAAGTACCAGACTGAGAAAACCAGACTAATGAAGGATTAGAGCACACGGGACTTATGGGAGTGTCAGTGCTTTGTGACAATCTGACAAGAATTAAAGAAGCATCACTGGCCATTCTTACTTCTTATCCCTCCAGTAAGCCTGTATCGTAGACGAAGCCAGTATTCCAAGATGATATAACAACTTCATCAAAAAGAAACCTTTCTTGATCATTATTGTCCAATAACCTAAGAAAATAAAAGTCTAACCATTGCAAATATATGGCTATAGATATATTTGTTCCAATACCAGCAATGGAAATACATCCGATAAGGACAAAAATGCCAGGTTGGTGCATCAGAGAGTATGCAAATCTATGCTGGGTTTCAAATCTGCAATCGTTATTGGGCAATACGCAAAGTCTTAATCGGGGGAAATGGTATTTGAACATCTCTATCAATGCCTATAGAATTAATATCTGGCCGATTTTGGAGTTGGTATTTTTGTGATTTATTTTCTAGGATTAAGTCACTTAATCCATTTGTCAATCTGTCACTTGTCAACTCTGTATCCCAAAGTCTCAGAATCAGTATCAGCAAGTAAAAAGGATTTAGGAACATCTCTCATTCAGATTCAATAGTGACTTGTTTGTTGTGCTGGTGATAGTCTGACATTCCGGTCCAACCATCACCTTGTCTCTCTTTTGAAAGTCAAAATAACAGCCCCCTAAAAATATAGATACATCTACTTCATATTATTTTCATGATTCAAAATAATAAAATTACTTGAGGAGAAAAAATATGCTTTCTAACATCATTGCTCTCTTCAACATCTGAAAAGTCCTGTTGTGTTTTCACGCTCCGTACTGAGTAGAATAGTCTTAGTTCCGATTTTATAGCATTACATTTTTAATTATGTTGTGCTATTTTCCAGGAGATGTCCATTTCTGGGATTTCGGGGGATGATTAAAACCTCTTATGGCTCCTGAGCGCTGCAGCGTCAGACATCTGTGTTGAAGTGAGGATATTAGGGAGCAGGGTTTGGGTCTTAGGAGGGATGACCGAGGGAGCCCCTAACCCTAATCTAGCATCTCATGTTGGCTTGGGGCTTGAAAACACCCCTTCATTCTTGGCCGTGCTTGGCTTACCAAGAGACAAAGATGAGCACTAAGCCGGCTTGCAACTATGACAGTTTTCCTTAATCATTGTGATTATCATTCTGCCGAGCAGTAAACCAGTTTCTGCTTTGGTTCCGTCCTCCAGCAGTTTGGCTACTGGACACCATAGAAAGATAAAACCATGGAAACGGGAATATGAAAGGAGGTCAAACCCTTGAGACCACTCGGCTTACAGAATATCAGCAGTGGAGCACAAACATATTACATATGCTGTGTTGTTGCAACACTGTTCCTACACATGTCTGTTTAAGTCCTTCATAACCCTGTTTTCAACTCGAAAATGACGTCACCTCTAATGCTCAGTGACCAATGTGATGAGTTTAAGACTCAATTATTGTCGAATGCGTCGGTGATGTAGTGCTTCTCATTCGGTGTTAGTTTTTTTTTTCAGTTTTATTATTCTCGTTTTATTCTTGTGTACGTAGTTTCTTTCGTCGTTTGGGGTCTGGGGGTCTTAGGGGGGGTTTTATTATTCTATTTTTTTATTTTCCTTCTTTTTCTCTACCTCCTTTGATCTATTCCTTGGGTTGTTTTGGTGATGTAGTGCTACATATATTTGCAGATAAATACTACTCATACTAATCTACTCCTATGCTCATTATGTTCCGATCATTATCTCAAGCACATTGATCTATTACTCTCAGATAACCAGAAATAGAAGCAGGGTATCTTGTGAAAACAGATGCCTGACGGTTCAATCTTTTCCTCTTTGACATGAATAATATTATTGTGTTGTTAATACAGTTCGAGGGTCGATCTCAACATTAGTGCCTATCCAGAAACAGAAGTCTCTAGTCTGATTTTTTTCAGCCAGTGTCAAGGTGTCACTGAAATTACTCTATGTGCTTTTATTTATTTATTTATTTACAGTTCTGGCCAGCAAATGACAGCATGTTTATCTCACATTGATTTCTTCACACAGTAACAATTGCTGTGATGGGAATGTTTGAACTGCAAATGGCCTCACCATCACGTAATTGAAAATAGCAAGATTACATAAGAGGAGGAGATGAAAGGGAAGGAAATGTGAAAATCAGAATCTTTTACAAGTGCATGTTTTTAATGGCCAAACCAGTAACATAGATGTAGTTACATATATGAAGAGGTGCAAATAAGCTACGCTCCTGACCAATCTGACCAAAGCAGGAGGTGACATATAATTACAGCGATAAACACAGCTCCTTTTCCACTCCTGTCCATTTCAAGACTGAAACCTACTAACAACATGGCAACGTGTGTGTGCATCGGTGTGTAAAGCAGAGAGTAGGGTGCTTGTAAAAAGCAGCCGGTTAGATCCAGTAAAGAGATGGACTAAATGCCCCAGCTCTTGATCAGGCCAACAACAGCTTCCACCAAAGCCTGATTCAGCGCTAGAGTTTTTCCTTCTTCATCAGTGTTTTTATACAAAAAAAGTATTTTCTCTAAATAATAAATATTATTATTATATATTACATATTACATATTATATATTGGCTTGCCTGACCACATTGTTGTTTGCTTTCAAGAAAACACGATGATGCCAAGTCATGGCTGTTTTCTGTGGTTCGACTCGTGGTCCACTGCATGGTCAGTATGAGTAATTAGAGGTTAATTAGATGAAAGTACATGTGGGGGAAGGGGCTGCCTAGAATGGGATTTGGGGGTTGTGAAGCATTAGAGCTGCTGCCTGGCCGGACGGCTGGTTGGGTTGGGGAGTGGAAACAAAACTCGCCCTTACTGAGAGCTCCTCTGTTAGTGCTTTTACTCCACTCACAATAAACAAAAGGCTTACATTTCCTGAGGACGGACAGACTCACACAACCACACACACACACACACACCAAGATGCACTCCTGCGTTGCGGGTTTACGGTGCAGCCGGCCAACAGGCTGAGGGACTTCTTGGTCATCTATCGGATGAGTCAGGTTGCTGGAATGCCAGGAATCTAACCTGAGATCTATTTACAAAGCACATATCCTCTCCATACGCTACACACACACACACTCACTGTCCACTCCCAGACTGAAGGAAGAGAGGGAGAAGAGAGAGAGAGAGAGAGAGAGAGAGAGAGAGAGAGTGTGTTTTCTTACAGTGCTGATAAATGATCCTCTCAGCTGTTTGCACATTACAGGCTAATTTGTATTAGTTAATAATTAATTCACACTAGTGCCCTGAAGATCAATACAGAACACATCAGAGCAGAAATGGTGTGTTAGTCTACATGGAGCCTGTCACACACAAACACACACACAAATCAACCAGCTATCTCTGTGCTTCTAGTGTACAGAGTAAATGAGGGTCAGATTGTTATGTAAGCAGAGACCATAGTCCAAAGCATGAAGGAGGACCCCCCCCCCGCCACACACACTCAATTTCCCCCTTCCCCCTTATCCCCAACAGGCCTGCACGCCTCACCAGGCCATGCTGCTGACAGCCAATCAGCTACTGTACCATATCTGAATGAACTTCCACACTTATCCCTTCTTACACGAGTTGTTTCTGACAACATATCACAGGGCGGTGACACATGGCGATGAGTGTGCACATGGATTTTTTTCCGCGCCACTCACATCCAATGGAATTGATTAATCTCTGAGCACCGCTGAGAAATGAGTCCGCTTTAGAATTATGTTGCTCCCCTTGTTTCACTTTTCTTTCCCTCTGATTGTGGCCACAGTCTTCCTCTTGTGCTTCACTCTGTGCTGTAGTAAAAGACAGGGCTGTGTGTTCGACCCTGTGTGGTCAGTTGTCCCCCTCCCCCACTCTTTCAGCTCACACACATGTGGCAGAGGCTGGCCTGGCCCCCGCTCTGCTTATTGTGTCCACTCATATATCAGGCTGCAGCTGACCAGTCCCCTCCGTGCGTCCTCTCCATCTGCCCTTCACTTTGCTCTTTCTCTGTCAGTCCTTCTCCACCCCCAGCAGCAGCACAGCTCTTTACTATGACACCTAATGAGAATCTGAGGTGTGCTACAATTTGCTTAACAAGCTTTCATGATTACTGTGGCGGACTAATGAGTGTGTGTGTGTGTAAAGGTGGAGGGCGATGTGTTTTTATGAGTCACTCAATGCAGGGACTAATGAGAGGCTGTTGACACCAGGTTACTAAGAATCTGGCTTTTATTCACAGGATGGCTTCACCCTGGAAACTGACAAGTGAGAAATGGCCACAACTGCTCATTCCCTTTCTTCCTGTCACACACTGCCGTCATTATGGACAGAGCCTATAATGAGGTGTCGCTAACTGTGATTACTTGTTTGTGTTTGGTAAGTAATGTGTGAGACCTGACAAGAAAATGTTGTAATTAAAGGCCAGTATAGGACTAAGTTCCCAGTTTCCATGGGGAGAAATCTAAAGTGACACCGACTGAGACTTTTTGAGGGAGGAATGTGACACGTGCACGCTACTAAAACTTCTGTCTACTCCAAAAACTCTCATTCTCACGTCGACCATTTTGTCTCGGTGTCTCGTTGTGTTGCCCTTTGGAATACAAAATGCACGTAGAAGTAAATCCCTGTTGCATTATTCCAATCATGTTAGCGTTGTAATCCTGTTAAAGCTCGGCCTAATCAATAAGCCCAGGCAATCAATATAAGCATATTCATCAGCCTGGATAGCAACCTCTCATGATTAGCATATATACAAAATGACACCATTCTCTTGATGTGTCAATGAGATCTATGTGATTTCATCTGCAGAACATATTGAGGTCTGCCCAGTGAGATAACACTCAGACAAACACTCAACACAAAACGTTGCTAAGTTGTTGAGGTCAGTGCTGAAGGGAAAATCTAACAGTTCATTTAAACAGTTTTTATGAATAATTAGAAGTATAAACAGGCTTTTAATTT
This sequence comes from Pseudopleuronectes americanus, assembly GCA_038501795.1. Lineage (NCBI taxonomy): Eukaryota > Metazoa > Chordata > Actinopteri > Pleuronectiformes > Pleuronectidae > Pseudopleuronectes > Pseudopleuronectes americanus. The sequence continues at coordinate 13,718,056 of CM076717.1, read as the reverse complement.
GAGAAATGAGTCATTCTTCATCTTACATGATGATGTAATACAGGTATGACTGTGCATTTGTTGTTATAAACAACATTGTATGCATCCCGAGTTTTTAAAGAAAAGAAATACACAGGCAGCTCCTGAGCTCATTCAATATGTTTTTCATAAAGGCTGTAGGTGTCTAATCACAATTTTTTTAATATTCCTATGGACAGGCTGGAAAAACAGACACTGAACCAATTTCTGTTAAATTCCTCATTGCAAAGCCTGGAGCTTCAGCTGCTAAGTCCATTAGCATATCAGCCTTCTCAACATGACTTCTCAGAGACCCCCCCTCCCCTCAGCCCCTTGCTTCCCTCTACACAGCCACAGGAGATGAGTCCTGGACAAAAGAGGGGTCAAAAGATAAAGGTGTGCAGGAAAACACACTCGAGCCAAGCTGGGACACAGTATTCATATATATCAGGTCTTACGAGCCCCATTTCTGGATATGATACATAAATTCAAACATCAAAACATGAGGCGTGTACACACGTGTAGATAAAATCAGTGCACACTTACTGTATGGGGTGACAGGACTGAGCATTCTGCAGCCCTGGCCCCCAGGTGAAGATGAGAGGACCGGGTCCACTTGGTACTAGTGAGAGCCCAGCTGCATGCTCCGGGTTCTCCCTGGGCTACTGCTTCTCCTGCTGCTGCTGCTGGTGGTGGTTGTGAGGCTGCTGCTGGCTCGGCTAGTGACTGGCCTCCTGCACCCCTCCATGGTTCATCTCACACTTCAACGCTGCTCCGACACGCTGCCACCTGACGAACGCACACATGTCAGCTACAGAGGCAACAGACACCACAAGCATGACTTGGTTGTATATTTGGACTGACGTCACTCAAAGCGAGCCTCTTTGAACATTGAAGCAGTGTACAAGAACATAAAAAATGCACTGTATTGCATAATTCCTTTTTAAAATAAACTGGTGACACATACTTTTGGGAATTCCTTGCAGAAAGCATCTAATATTGACCTGATTGTTTCTCCTACACTCTGAGTGATCTTGCTTTTTCCTTCCCATGTGTGTAGCTGTACATGCACATTTGCATGCATGTGTGAGGGGGGGCATTTACCCTCTGACCACTAAACCGCACGGCCAGCGGAGACAAGTTTCTAATTCTTTGAAGCCACCCACGTTTCAACACAGGCACCACAAACCACAACAGCAAAAAGAACTTTGTACTCTGTGCAGGACATGGGGGTTCTCCAACACGAGGAAACAACGTGAAGAACGAATGTGTGAGGTAACGTGTGGGGGACTAACTGATGAGAATGGCATGCATGTGTTTGTAGAGAGAATAAACTATAGCATGTAGAATGGGAAAATACATAGAAGAGGTCATACATTAGGAAGAGAGAATGGAGAACAGTGGAAAAAGACAGGAATGTGCCAGAAGCAGCAGAATCATTGTCATTACCGTTGAACGGAGATAAACACAATCTTTTTCAACAAGTGAGTTAATGGTTACTGACCTGATGATGCCTGGATCTACTCAGTGAGTGGCTCAGTTTGGAAAGTAATCCACTACTATTCCACAAAGTAAAACAGAGGGAGCTGACATGAGCTTCTCTGTGAGTCAGTGGGTGAGTGTGTGTATGTGTGTGTGCTCTCTTCTGGGACCCTATCCTTTGCTCCTACACTCCCTCGCTCGCCCTCCAGCTCCCTTCTCCCTCCCCCCTTTAGCTCTCTCTCCGGCCTAGTGACAACAGAGCAGCACATACATCCCCTCCCCCAACCACGCCACCCCTCCCCCTGCCTTCTCCCTGTCTTTTGTTAAAACTATTTCAGCAGGAAGGGAGAGAGAGGGAAAAAGTGACCCATCATGCAGTGTCAGAGAGGAGCCTGTATCCCCCTGCTCTCTGTGTGTGTGCATGGAATTCTGCATGCGTGCCCCTGAATGCATTTGTGTATGATCTTATTTGCACTGGTTTTTGACTGTTTACTCCCAGTGGGCTGAACGAGCGTGCAGGACACGTGCGTGTGCAAAATGGTGAATTTTCTCCTTCACTGATCACATGAGAAGTTCAGTTTTTATCAATGACTTGTATTGATCTGGTACATTGATCCTAGTGTTTTTTGGGAGGGTGGGGTTGAAACGACCAATTCCTTTGGTACCCCATCCCCCTACCTACACACACATGCACACACACACACACACACACACACACACCAGCCTGCACACATGCATGGGCAGCAGCCAATGACCTCCACATTGGCCTCCAACCTTAAGTGGGTTAATTTCTTTACCTGTGATTTATCAATCAATCTATTAATAACTTTTATTCAATCTTATGCTCATGATGCTTTGCTTTTTTTTAAATGTGCGGCGTATTTAACATCTTCCCTCAAGCACCTATTTTTTCCTCCAACCCTGGTCCCTCGTATGTATAGAAACACAGCTGTGGCTCTGCATTTAGAGTTATGGTGTAGGCGGGACAAGCTGATCTGCTCCTCATGTTACTCTGCTGTAAACACTCAAGGCAATGCAGCACACACACACACACACACACACACACACACACACACACACACACACACACACACACGCACACGCACACGCACACGCACACGCACACGCACACGCACACACACACACACACACACACAGGCACATGTTTGACACTTGCAAGCCATGTCTCAGAAAGTGGTTGTTCACAGGACGAACTGCCTTTAATTTAGGGTTATTAAGCAATAATAACACCACTGTGATTACGCAGCACAGTTTGAACAGAAATGACCTCCTCCCTGCTCTGTACACTTTACAGCACTGTGGAGGTGAGACAAAGCTCATCTGAAACACCAGTGAACTATTATTATTGATGACTATAAGTACAAATGTTTTCTAATGAGGGAGGTGCAGGCTTGCTGAAAGAACTTCCATCAGGTGACTCAGAGGAGTAATGGCTAATGCAGCTCTCAGCTCTTTCTCCCCAACATGCTTTGCTGACGGACACTGAAAAAAGAAAACAGCCACGCTGTTATTCTGCAGGCGAGGAAACAATACATCTAAACAATCCCAAATGTGCTGCGGGGGGCTGTTCTTTTTTCAGCGTGGAAAAAGGTAGGCTGCTTGATACGTTCTCATTGCAGAGTCCAAGCCCCCCAGATGTGCTCTCTTGTTATGTCAGAAACACCTCTGCATGTAGAAGCAGGTCAATGGGACAAGCGGAGGGACAAAGGGCAGCGCGTGTGTTAGTGACAGTCGGACAGAGAGGTGCGGCTATTAGCAGGTTGGAGAGCACGTTTCCTGGCAGAGACACAAATTTCCTTTACAAGTCAACTACTGGAAAAGACGTAGCACGAATACACAGAGGAAGGCAAATTTACACACACAAACAAGCACCAATGGTTACGCAGAAAATTGGACATGGTAACTCTAAGCCTGGGTCCCTATGGCCCTGTGGGTGGGATAGGTCACATGATAGCACCCCAGAGAATCTCAGCTGTTTGTCACTCTAATTCTGTCTCAAGCAGCTGAGCACTGGCCATGCTGCTCCACTGAGCTGTCCCAGTACCCGTGTGTGTGTGTGTGTGTGCCTCTGTGTGTGTGTGTACGCGCATGAGTGAACTGGAACAAAGATTGGGTTAAATTATGGAAAATAAGTCCATATCTGCTCTTAAAGAGAGAAATAGCTGGAATACAAATCAAATTCCCACAAGCCCCAGCTTTTTCACAAATGATTTGAGGTATGAATAAGACGGAGAGAGAAACATACATACAGAGGGAGAGAGAGAGAGAGAGAGAGAGAGAGAGAGAGAGAGAGAGAGAGAGAGAGTAGGGACAAAACAGGAACAGGAAATCTTTGGAAAAGCAGAGGAAACGTTGGTATTGTCTCTCACAGGCAATGTCAGTGTCAGCGCACTACTGTGTTTGTATTTAAACGATGAGGCTGGAGATGTCCTGTATTTTTCTTTTTGCCAAATAATCCCATTTAAAGATAGTGTCGCCTGTGAATCCGTACCGTGATATAGGTTATTCTTATCATTTGTGCCAATGAGCTCCATAGAGATGTCCCGTAAGAAAGGTGCCATAGTTGCACCGGATGGCGTGTTATTGTTATATAATGAATGTGGTTACTGTAGTTTATATTTTAGTTAGTACCAAATACACAGACGTGCTAGCTGGGAGACCAAATGTTTATTAATACACAGCTGAAGGTGTAAACGCCAACACACCTGATTAAGAAACCCTCATTCACAAGTGCACAGTTCTTCTGGGAAATGACAGAAGCTTAAAAAAATCAAATATATATATATATATACGTGTGAGTCATTTTTGAATGATTTACATTTTCTGAAGGAACCAGTAGGTCTGTGGCTGACCCCCTTACTCAAGCAAGAAATGCCTTGTTGGTATCAGTTAAAATTGTCTTCGTGTACTGGAGACAAGCTCATGCTATAGTGAATTAATATTCATTATGATGATTATTTTGTACTTTCATGGTCGTCTTCTCTGCGAAACGATATTCACTCCAATTCACCAGCTTTATTCAATCGATACAAAGCAGCAGCATAGCACATTGGTAAACACCCACGTGTATGTACGCTAACTCCTGTGTTTACATCTCATCAAGAGCTGAATGTCAATTAGCCAGCCTCACATTCAGAATACCGTGACTCTTCAAGGTTGAATGGCAGCTTCGTCCCAGTGATTTCCAATGACAGCAGAGGGTCAATGTCCACAAGAGGCTCTAACTGTTGAAAGTACAACAAGTAAAACAAGAGAGTGTATAACACTGAGCAGACATTGTTTTTTATGTAATGAAACAGTTGAAACCACTACACTCACTCGCACACACACGCACGCATGCACTCTCCCACTAACAAACCCACACACATGATTGCACACCACACACATAGAGCGCAGTGCTCCATGTTGGAGTGGCTTATTGTTCTCTCTGGTATAGAGGACACAATATCCAAGTCTGCTAATAGAGGTTAGATTAATTGCTGACAAATCTGTATTCAGCAGTTCCCTTTCTCTCTGCTTGACAGATTTATGACAGAGATTGATGGAGGGGAGGGAAGAGCCGAGAGCCGTCTGTGTTCGGTGAGAAAAGAGGACAACAGCCCACTGAGTCAAAGAGAAACGGAGAAAACAAAAAAGGAGAGAATAAAAGACGAACAGGGATTGTTGTGGTTGGATCTTGTGCACATCCAATAATTTTGTCTTTCAGCTTGTAGGATGCAGACACACTCATATTCCATTCTGTTCTATCTAGAGTAAATAGCTCCAAAAAATCCGTTGGAGCATTACTCTTTGAGAGAAATTGGCTTTTTTCCACGGCAGACATTTTGACCTAGTCTCAAAACACTGGCTCTTTTACGACATTCTTATGTCATTATTTATTGTTTGATTTACTTCCATCTCCATACTTGTATTGTATTTGTCTCAACTCGCGTAAGCGCAGGCTTTGTGACTTGTATTAAATATACTATCGTATTTTTCTATTTGTTTGTTAAGCGTATGGGTTGAAAAAAAAGGAAAAGCACTAGTTTCATTAAGAATGGCAACATTTTTAAAAATGGGACCCTGAAACCGAAGCAGTTAAATGGAATTCAGCCAATGTTCAAATTGTTATTTACAACTTGGTCTGTTTAAATATCTTTTGTGAAAATGCATGATTGAGTGTCAACATTTAGCTTGAGCTGAACAAAGGGAAACCACAAGCTTCTAGTTTTTAACCTTTTAGCCCCAATTAGCACAAGGACTAGCTCTTGGATATGAACAGTTAAAAGGCTTCAGTAGAGAATCTGTTTCCTAGACCAAGCTAAGCTAAGCTAAAGTGCAGCTAACATTACTGTGTTTACAGATGAACCACATAGATCTACTTATCAAAGTCTAAACTATCGTGTTACTTTAGGACAGATGTTTACATTATCGTGTATGCAACTTATGCAACACAACTCTCTTAACAAGTTTATGTGCTAAAAAGTGTTTACTTAAATCCTGCAGCTCTATGTAAACAACACTATCACAGCTAGATGTGCAGCGAACACAAAATGCTTGTAAATACATGGACATTTTATTGTTTTGTTTGTGTATTTGATAAAAACCAAAAATAAGAATGTAGCATATTTGTGCCTAAAAGTGTTATCAATAATTATTAACATTGAATTATTTCCACCCATCTTGAAGACACAACTCGAAGAACACTCACGTTTCCTCTCGTGGACCCTCGTGGGAGCAGGTTTTTGACCCAAAGTTCCGTCACGTGACTGTTGGTGTCACCTGACTTCATTTCGCTCCTTTGCGTCTAGAAGGAAGCTTCTCTCTTTGTAACGGATTCTGGACGATCCAAAGTTTACAACACAATTTAGACCAGAAATGTAGAATAAAGTGATCTGAAGAAATATCAAACTTTTGACTCTTTTCACTTATTTCAGGCGGAAGCGTGTACTACGCATGACGGATTCAAGGACAGTTGGAAAGTTGAAACTACAATCTTCTGTTTTCATAAATTGGGGGGGGGCACAAATAATGACTGCACTCCATTGTGGTGGGTCACCTGCTGGTGCATGTATGAAACAGATCACATCATTGATATGCATTTAAATGATTATAGGTAAACAATAGTTTTTCCTTATATGGTAATCTCCTACACAGACCGAGTCCTACCACGTGGTTGTGGATTAAACTCAGATAGAAGACGAATAAGGAAACGAATGGACACATCTGTAATGCTTGTTAATGATTTATTTGAGTGTTTGAATCTAAGACATTGGGGCCAGTGCTCCTCCTCAGATGATTGGACCTTATTGCAACTGGACCCACACCAGCACCCAGTGAATATGAGGCATAGTTTGACAGAAGAAAAACATTCAATCATCTATTGGGAATCAAATGCAGATTAATGGAGCGGGCTGCAGATTGGAGAATATTAATAATATCTTTATTACTCCCAACAGAAACTAGGCTAAAACAACATCCATAATACAAATCTACAGCAAAAATAAGAAATAAAGGCTAGGGAATAACTGAAAGTGAAATAAAACATGCAATATTTATTGAAAATTCAAATTTCTCAAAGCTAGTATATTTCGAATGCTTTTTGTTTTGTGCTGCACAACAAGAAAACAAATAGTTGAAATACAGAGAGAAATACGTAAATAGTAATGATAATCATCATCATCATCATCATAGAGACCAAACAACACATTTTCTACAAACAAAATAAAACGGTCATCAATATATTCAAGTAAAAAACAGATAAGTCTTAACAGGGTCCCTAAAATGTCCTGTCAACCTTCCCCTCTTCCACATGATGTCACAGCCCCGAGCTCACCTGATTGGTTCACTCCACAGCCTGCCAGCTGTTAGTAATCAGGAGCATTTTTGGGGAGTAAGGGTCACATGACACCCTCAGGGCACGCAAACACACATGCACACATACATGTACACACACACACACACACACACACACACAGAGAGAGAGCAGTGCATCTTTAGCCTCCCTCCCCTTCCCACAGGCTACCCCTTTGCAGCCAGGATCACCTCCAGATGTGCCCACTGTGTTTTCACCTCAGGATAAAGAGCTGGGGGAGGGGGTGCTGCACAAATACAAATGGAAACAGATTCAAGATGCTGGGAGGACAGTAGAGGAGTTGATGTATATATGTTCTCGTGGGGTTACCTCTCAGGTTGTTGAGGCATGTGTTATATCTGGCTTCAAATGATCAAACAGGCCTGAATTTAGATAAATGCCAGGAGGCCAAACTTAATATTGGGACTCTGCTGCCTCCTAGTGGAGCAACTCATAACAAACATCAACATACATGACGCTCTAACATGTCAACAAGTAATCTATCAATTACCACTTTGACTTAAAAAAATATCCAAACAAAATTACATTGTATTAGAAATTCTAGTGCCTAAGCTTTATGTTATTAATCTCTTACCTATTCCTTTTTTCTACAAGGTAAATTATCTTTTTATTATTTATCCTTTACTTCATTCATTTACAATGTCTGCGTTGGTGCTCAACATAAGCATCAACATCCAAGGACAGGATGAGCCGAGATGACCCGAAGTGCACCCACCACCAAAATACTGTTTCTCTACTCAAAGTGTTGACAATGCATGACTTGGTGTGAAATAATGTGAGACCCATCTGGCAGCTGGTACAGACCACTGACTTTACTTTGCTCATTGTCACTGCTCATGTACGTGATGGGTTGTGAGTCTGTCTGCAGCAGCCTAATTTAATGTCACCAAGACTTCGCCTGTCAATCAAACGAAAATGTCCATCAATATGTAATAAATAAATGAAACAGTCATTTTCATTTAAACAGTATAGTTATTTATTTTTCCATTAATCAAAACTTAAATTTCACACACATATAAAACATGTATAATTCTTTTGAGCTGGTCTGATCGTTGAGTGGTTGAACGAACAAGGCTTTGCTCTTGCTCCACGACTGTAGGAATCAGTTTACAGCAGTCCAGATGTTCTTGTTCTCCCTGACATAACATCTGCTCTCTCTCTCTCCTCTCTCTCTCCTCTCTCTCTCCTCTCTCTCTCTCTCTCTCTCACTCTCTCTCTCTCTCTCTCTCTCTCTCTCTCTCTCTCTCTCTCTCTCTCTCTCACCGTGCACAGATATAGGTTTTAGTTCATTGGGACACAGCCTCACACAGTGCACAGTTTTCACTTATATCAACACATACAAATGAAGTAGGCAGGTGAGGAGGACATTGGCCACACAGGTTTGTTGCTTAATTTGATGTAACAAAGACATTTGTCCAAAATGAGACACAGTAAGTATTCAAAGTTCTTTTCACCGACAGCCTGTGCCTCATTACTGACGTTTCAAATGTCTGTTTTTGGTCAGATGTAAGGTCAAAGGTCAAATGATCAGCACTACAGGAAATGGTTATGTATTCTGTGACAGGCACACATGTACAGCACATATATGTAAACGCACATACGTCTAAATGTATCACTGCTTGTGGTCACGTGTAGATACTGAAGGCATTTTACTTTATGTTCATCATACATTCACGTATACATTAATGAGTTGAAACACAACGTTAAGACACATGTTGCTCATTACTTTAACAATCACTAAATAAATGATGTATTCTGTTACAGCACATTCATGGTCATAAACACAAGATTTTTAAAAGTTTTTTTTTACAATTTGTTCAACTCCATTGTCGTTGATTTCAGTATATTCCTCAATTTATAGTATTTGCAGTACTTTAGGCGTTGTATGTATATTTACACAATGGATAATATTTAGTCATGCTGTTAAGTTATGGGTCCTCAGACACATGATGAGCGTTCACATTCAAAACTCTGTCAGAGTCAAAGCACATGTGTGACAGCAAACACACAGTATGAAACTTTCATTCATGTCTTGGTCTAGGTTTTACTGCATATGAGGTTACAGTGATGGTTTACTGTACTTGTACACGTTGCTGTAAAGTCCCTTGAATGGAAATGATGGGGACCTATTTGGAAGCCTTGAGAATGATTACACTGTATATAAAACAATTCACCAATTGATATCTCATTAGACAGCACAACAAGGACATTACAGATTAAAAACATGAGTTAATATTGATAGCAGTGGTGGATAGGATTTTTCTTAATCAGGGGCCATAGAGGGGCCACAGTTTACAGAGGGGACGATTATCTGTCAACATCTATGTAGATTTTCTGATTCAGTTATGTAGACTTTAAAGTCATTCCTTGTTTAACTGTTAAATTATTCCTTGTTTAAGAACAATGTGTTCTTTTAGTAAGTTTATTTAAAAAAGACTACTGACAGGACTGGGGCAATTCAGGGGCCAATTATACTTCAGCTGTGGCCAGCGCCCCTATTGATTGCTTCCATTTTGAATAGATTACTTTTTTGAATTATTAAAAGTTTGCTTGAAAGTTTGATTTTAAGGGGATTTTCTTGATTCATTAGCAATAAAGCACACTGTTAAATGTGAACAGCCTCACTTGGCCTGGAAGGATGAGTGAAAGCAAACCCTTTGATAGACATTACCGTGTAAATAACAGTCTATGATAATTCTTAAAACTTATGCAACTGTCACTATAAAAGTAGTTTGTTAAAATGTTAAAAAATCAATCAATAATTGTTTCATGATCAGCTCCTGGTTACTGAAGTTCCTCCATCAACAATAAAATGATGTGACAATCAGTTTATTAGACAACTCCTGCTGTCTGTCTGTCTGTCTCTCCCTCTAAGACCAACCCGTGATGGTTCCTTCCTTTTACTTGCATTCTGCATTCTTCAGCCTCTCCCTCATCTTCCCTTTGCTCATTACAGTATATACAGAAAGTGAAGAGGACATGACATTTTGAAATATCGAAAAATAAATAACTATAATAAATTATTGTAAAATCATCTCATTGCTTAATATATCTTTGGAAAATAAAATATATCACAAAGTCTTTATCTACAGAAAGTGCCACTGCAAATAAAGTGTTTGTTAATTACTGAGGATCATTCTCTCTGCTCCACACCGGACTAAATCAATAAAGAACAACTGTTATATGGGATGCTGATAGTAGAAAATTAGAACGCATTAGGGTGGAACCTTATCCTTCCACATGTCTCAGCATTAAGAATGAAAGGGATAATGTCAAAATATCACTTTTCAGTAGTGTGTAATTTTTTTGGCAAACATAAGTTAAGTGATCATCTTTTGGTTACAAATACTTCATTTTCCTGAAAAGCCATTATTCCACCCAGGGATGGATAAACAAGGTTGCACTTGTAGAAAAAGACCCGGATAATAAAAAGAAAGACATTTGTAAGGTCAATATATAGGTTTTTCTGTGGGGGAAATTATTGCTTGAAAGAAAATGCTCTACCATCCCACACTTAAAGGCACACACACACACACACACACAAACACACACACACGTTGGCGTCATCAACTGTGCCTTGCATTAGCATTCACGACCTTGTCTGAGGTAAAGAAATAAGCCACTTTACTAAAACATGACAAACATTTGGCTAGACAACCTCCATCCTACACAATCAAGGTCCACAAATGAACCTTAAAAAAAACAACATTATTATTATTGATGCCACTGCTTCAACTGAAGTGGTTCTTCTAACATTTACAGATTTCAGTTTACACCATCACATTATACTGACGACAGAGTTTTACGCCCCCAAAAGAGGATTTGTCTACTGAACCTGCAATGTATTCTTAAAAATGACTAAATATCTGACCCTAACACTATTTAAAAAAAATGAAGAACACACCAATGTCACATGAAATAAATAGGCTCTTAGATTTAAGAAACGGTGACTAGTAGACCTACTACATTATTAAAAAGAACCTGGTTTTTATTTAAAGGAGCATTTACACTCTGTTATGAAGCCCAGCTACATGTACTGTCAAGAGGAGGAACCTGGGTGTTTCTGATGAACAGGTCAAAAAATGGGAAGAGGTTGAGTTGTGTGCATGTGTGTGTGTGTGTGGGTGAGTGCCTGCAGGCTCTTATATCTTGGCGAGGACCAAAAATGAAAATATTCATCATAATAGGCTTCGCAGCCAGTTTATTAGCAACACCTAAATAAAACTAACTCAGTATTTGGTCTGTTCCCATCACATACATAGGGTAGACAAAATATAAGGAACACTTCTCTCAATGCAGCTCAACAGCATCACAAATTACATACTCTATATTTATTTGGACATAAACTGAACATTAGAAACTTCGTCAAGGTATGATCAGGGCTATAATATTGGATTTTTGTTTTGTTGGACTGGATCTGTTTTAGCTTGGTATATACTCAGTCCTCACAAAGCTAAAAGAATGTGAATGCCTGTCTGGACGCAAGTGTAATGCACCCGTTTCTTTGAGTGTTTGTTGTCTGTGTTGCAGGCGGCTGGTACGAATCATTGAAGCCTGCTTCTCTAAGCACTGAAGGGGCCGACGGTCAATGCAGCCAAATCGCAGCAGCATCCTGATGTCCAGAACTACAGTCAATCGACACAGTCAAGTCTGTCGAGACTCTGGACACCCTCTACTCATCTATGAACGTGATCCCTTCAATCCTACAGTGAAAAAAATACAGACAAATACAACAGGTAAGGGACAAAGAGGACAGTTTTGCTGGAATTTGCAACTACAAATCAATCTGGAGAATAGACTTAATGAAGAGATGAACGACGCTTCTCCATTTTCTCTAAATATTCAGAAATTATGCAAAAATATCCTGCAGATTAACGCTGGTGTCTTGTGTATTTAGACTCAGAGACTCGGTGATCAGGGATGGAGCAGCAGTAGCATACATACATTCACTCCATCAGTCTCAACTGTCAACCATTACGCTTCACCCTAAAACTAAACGTCCTTTAAAAACAACACTTGGACATCAGTGTGATAACAACCATAGATATATATAAAGGCTAGATGTCTCGTCCGCGTTTCCGGCCAACGGAGACGAACGTCCGCACATGGCCATGTTGCCACAGGCAGCTTGCCCACCCATAACAGTGTGATGGTAGTGGTACATGTACTTTTTAAATAAAAAAAAAGGGTTAGCGTTAAAAAGGGTTCTTGATGTATATTTGTAAAGGGAAATCTTGTACCTATATAGAACATTATTCTATTTTTTTGAAAATAACATAATTATTCATAAGTATGCAGGGTCATAGCTACATCTCTGACGTTTGTAACAAACTGAACCGTTTAAAAATCGGTTGAGAATTTAGCAAGTTATGGTTATTTAAAAAGTACGTATCACTACATCACATTGTAATGGGTGAGCGAGCTGCCTGTGGCAAGATGGCCGCCATGTGCGGACGTTCGTTTCCATTGGCCGAGACATCTAGCCTTTATATATATATCTATGATAACAACTACCTAAAATGGTAGAAACCATCTTTGAGAAAAATCTATTTAAAGTGCTAGCTTGCGCGATGTCCCATCCACTCACGCTGAGAAGGCGGGGTTTATGACCAGCTTTTGGAGAGCCTTCATGTTGTCCATCTTTAAATAAAGTCTATACACTGCAACAACTGGAGACACAACATGATCCAAAGCAAGGGTGAGGATGAGAGAGAGCGAAAGAGAGAGAGAGAGAGAGAGAGAGAGAGAGGGTGTGGCCTTGCCTTCTTAGCAGCCACAGGACGAGAGTCCTTTGGATTGGAGTTGAGGGATTTCCATGCGGTGGTTTTAGACATTTCGTCGGATATATTAATTTCAGAGGGGTCACACCTGAGGAGCGGGGAGATGGACGGAAAGATCAGAGAGCAGAGAGGGAAGAAAGGAGGGTGAGGTGGGGTTTAGGGAGAGCTCTCAGGGTGTTAGTAATCACAGGGTGAACAGACCACACACTAAATATAGAGGAAACATTTCTCTATTCCTACCATCATCTGGTGCAAGCGCTGTCCATTTCATTCTGTGTAGGTGTGCATGCACTGTGTGTGTACTCACCTAGGGTCATGTGCTTTTATGGTCTGGTCGGACTTGCTGCTCTCCATCGGAATCTGAACTGTAGCTGCATCTTCCGGGTTTGTGGTGAGCATCACCTGTGATTCCTGAGAGACACACATGCAATAAAAACATGAAGTCAATATGTGCATATTTGTATGTTTTCATCAGGGTTTTGAAAGATTTCCACTACCTCGTCAATCTTTTTGGAGGCATCGTCAAGAGTCTTTTTCTTCCATTCGGGCATTAAATCATCCAGGTAACTCAGCTCTCGCTTAGAGAAGCACAAGTCCAGCAGCTTGCGCACAAAAACCAGCGCCAGCACCTGGAGGAGAAGCGGTGAACACAACCTGTTATTTAAATGTAAGAGATGGGGAGGGAGCAGTGAATTGAAGTTGAGATGTTGGTGGTGGTCAGCTCACCATCATGGGGAAGACGATAGCACCGGGCGAAGTCTTGATGAACCAGAGCAGCCCCAGACACGTGAGCTGGGTGATCGTGAACAGGTGAACCTTCCTCAGGGGGACGTGGCGCAGGTAGATGAAGTCTGGCTGGTGCTTCGCTGGCATGCCGAACAGCTTCAGGCGGTCAAAGAGCTGAGAGGTGAAGAAGGCGAAGGCAGGTGGAGGGGATTTGGAGAGAGGTAGAGGGTAAGGAGAGAAATGTATAATAGAGCCAGCAGAGAGGCAGATGGTGAATATGGCAAGAAAAAGGAAGTGATTATGAATGACAGATTAATTTAGGTAGTTTGGACAATTAACTGTGATGCCTCATTGAATTGCAACAGAATTAATTAGATAAAAAAAGGGCTTAACAGAGACAGACAAAGTAGTAAGAAGCTGGGATAGAGAGAACAGCTCAGAACATTTTGTGTTTGAATAATTCCAGCTGAAGTAATACGTATAAATATAAATATAATAAAAGTTTATAATATACATGCACACATCCCCACTTCTATGCCAAATGTAAACATTTACATCTCAAATTTATTGTTACCTGGATGCCTTTTAATGAAGAGGCTCCCATGTAGAGGAAAACCCCGTACAACACTGGCATAGGAATGAACTGAAAAAAAGAGCAAAACACATCAATAGACTTCACCACCATTTCATGCTCTCTAAATGTCCCAGCCAGACGGGGGCAGCGTTGCACAGCTTGTCTGGACTAACCTGCAGGGCTCCGGTAAAGAATACAGAGCAGCCCATGAGCAGGAAGATGAGGAGGCCGGTGAGTCTCTGCTCTCTAATGCCCAGGAAACGAGGCTGCTCCCCGGGAGCCGAGCTCTCCGACTCCAGCTTCAGGCTGTTGACGTGAGAAATGGACAGGACGGTGGCCGCTACGAACCAGGGCAAGCCCATGATGGAGCACACCGCCAGCATCACCCCCACAATCATCAGGTCCAGGTGGTAGCCACAGCCCTTCTACAAAACACAAGGACAGGTGCAGGTTCACAGAGCAGCTATACTCAACCTAGAAATAAAAGCCGCAGAATATACACTTTCAAAAGGTTCCTTGCCAGTAGTTTGTGCTCTTTGCGGTTGATGATGACAGCAGTGATCTGCTGGTCCATAAAGATGAGGATGGTGCAAAGGAGAGCAGGAATGGAAGCAGCCAGGACCGTCCACCATGGGTTAGTACCTATTGGATTAATCAGCCAACCTCGATCATCTCTGGTGGGCTTGAGGGACACATCACAGAGGAGTCAGGCCATGACTCCACATGGGATTTACATTACATAAACGTTATCCTAAGTTTTTCTGTATACCTGGAATTTGCTGGGCACGTTCAACTTCTGGGACGGTATTCCAATGAAATAGTCCAGCAGAACCATGAAGACAATGGTGAGGAACACTGCAAAGTCACTGATCATGGACCGCACCTGGGCACAGGTAATAACAACAATCAAAAATCAGTGGTGGCTAATTTGGCATGTCAGTATTTGTAGAGATCAGAAAGAGTTTGATTACCTTGGTGGGGAAATAACGACTTGTCTTGAATTGTTTGAGAAAGGCCGACATGAGGAAGGTTGAGAAGAACAAAATGGTGGACCAGAAGAGAACATCTGGGGTGTAGGGGCCATGGTGGCCACACGCTGTCCCAACAAAGTCACCATGCAGATTGCTACACTCCTGTAGGGATACACAAAGATGTTTTAGAAGAAAGATGCATCAGATGAATCAAAAGAAAATAGATTGTTTTAACTTATCGATCAGGCAGGTCTATAAATAATGGAAACACATAATGGCAGAAAAGCCAGACCAGCCCTGTGTGTACTCAGTTATACATAGCAGCAACAGGTTAATTGATTGAATGCCACAGTTTTTGTTTGCAAAGGCCCTAAAGAGAGGGAAGCAGCTCAAAGGAAGGAGGGGGGTCAGTTAAATGTTAACTATCTGGTGAATGCTAGCATGTGAAAGTTACACTGACATTAGGTGTCCTAAGGAGCGTGTTTGTTTCCACATAGTTAGATTACCGTGACAGTGAGGTTGGCCCAAGGTACAGCAGACGATGTGATGTTTTTCTCACTCCACAGCTCTAATGTTTTATTACTGGGATTATCAGGTTCGGCACACCTACAGCTACAGAGAGAGAGAGAGACACACACACAGAGAGAATTCAGTGAATGGTTAATGGTTTTATCCCTTAAATTAGGTCATATGCTCAGTATACATTTTTCAGAGTCACCTTTGAACACTGAATCATAATATATATAAAATGTTCAAGAAGCCAAAATCTAGAGCCCCAAAACATGTTTTGTGAGGCCGCCTTGACCACAGAAATCGAACCAATCGTTGATGAGTTGAGTCCATGTGAATGTTTGTGCCAAATTTGAAGAGGTCGATGTCTTCCTGAGATGTTTAGCTCGCAAGATCAAAAACACGTCTAGTAAGGTCACAGCATCTTGGCTGTTGGCTGCCAAATAAAACCAAAATCACAATTGAGTCCCAGTTAATGTTTGTACCAAATTAAAAGGATTTTGTTCCTTAGATATCATGTAACCCTATCCACGGCAAATAATGTGTTTTATGACGTTGCAGCGATCTTGACCTTTGACCTATGACCACCAAAATATAATCACTATCCACTATCAAGAAGTTTGTGAGATATCATGTATGGGACAAGTATGGGACAAAAAAAACGAAACCCGAAAACATAATGCCTCCTGTCTGTTTCACAGAGGCATACAAATCTACCATACTAACATACAGGGGAGAGCCGGAGGGAACCAGCCGAGCAAACATGAAGTTACTCACTATGCCAGTGTGAGTTTGTCCAGTTCGCTGTGTGTGTTGAATGGGTAGACTTCTCCCAGGTGGACTAGCTTCTCCAAGGCTTCGTAGATGAAGATGAGGCAGATGAGGGCGGCGAAGGCCTCCTCTGTGAACCGAGTGATGTAGCACACCAGAGAGCTAGCATCCGTGGCAACCAACGTCAAGCACATCAGGGCCGTCCACAGGCCGATGCAGGTCCTCAGTGACAGATAGGACAGATGGTAGTCCCTGACGACACAAGATGAGACAAGATATAACTGTTAAGCAGAATAAATCTGAGGGAGGGTGGTGATGAAAAAGATTGTCAGGTTGTTGCAATAGTGAACGTACTTGCAGAACTTGTAGAGGATTTTCTCAAACACCAGTACCGGACCTGTGCTGCCCAGAATGGTGAGAGGCTGACCAGCAAACAATGAGTAGGCCACTCCAGTCATAGATGCACCAAGTAAGGATTCTATTGCACTCTATAAGAGAAATAATGGAAATACAGTAAGTGTGTCCGGTTTGCTCTACAGGATTAAATAGCAAACATGTATATGGTGTGTTCATGATGCTCTTATCACACTACAGAACGGGAGTGCAGTATTCCATAGTGATTGTGCTCTTACAATGCGTCCCTCTGTCGCCTCCCCCAACAGTCCTCCAAAGGTGATCACAGGAGACATGCAGGCACAGTAGAGGAAGAGAAAAGAGGCCACACACTGGAGGTTCAGTCCGTCCCAATAGTCGCTCAGGTAGAAGGGAGCTTTTCTCTTGATGTCCAGGATCAGACCGCCAAACAACCTGGCCACAACACACAAGGAACGAAGAGGGACAGGGAAGTTTAGACAATAAGCAACACAGAGACTAAACTCAGTATGTCTGAAAGCATTCCCCTTGCTTTATTGTAAGAACTGTCTCTAATTACTTCCCACAAAACTGCAATCTATCCTTTGTCTTAAGATACAACCCATTTCATTAGCAAGGTTTTTAACGACACTTTGAGCATGTTTTGAAGTATTGTGTGTTTTTGACACCTGAAAGCCTTATTGGAAGTTAGCATCTACTCCTTATGCAAAGCTAACTTCAAAGCGTCCAGGCTCTAGCTTTAGCTCATGCTGACATTAGATTATACAAAAAATAGACTAGGAAATGAATCCAACTTCTGTAAGCAACACTATACAATGTTTTTATACCTTAAAAGCTTCAAAATAAGTTTATGGTAAACTGACTCCCACTCATCACCCTGAAGTCGGTTCTTGCTCTATGTAACTTGTGAGTGGGTAAGATAAATATCTGACAGTCCCAGTCTTTTTTGTTTGTGTTGGTTATGTTGACTTTTTAAGATTACTGTTACATTAAGGGGATAACGAAAGGGACTCCATGGTAAATGTCCCTCCACATTAGGTGTGTCCCCTAATATTACCAAGTATTAACTGCTCCTCTGTGTGGTGTGTTTGATTGACATCTCACTTACTCTCATTTGGTATCTTTTTTATGATCTCATTTAATTCCTGGTATATCTACACCTCCTTCAACCTGATTGCAGGTGCAATTTGCCCAAATACATAAAACACATGCACATATTAACAGGGTCTTTAAAAAGTAACTTTACAGGATGGAGCGACCTGTTTCACTGTTGCCTTTGGCTGAGAGTTTCAAAACTGTTGACCACTGAGGGTCAGTATGAACTGGAGATTTTTCTGAGCTTGTTACAGAAACCTACTCTTTTAGAAATCTTTAAGAAATGAAAAAACATTTCCGAGCCGTCACACTTGTGTGCTGTGGTTGTTGTCACCTGCTGGTCTCAGCTTATCTCTGGACAAATCCAAATTTAAATTGTATGTCCCTGAGCAACTGGCAGATGTGCTGTGTGCCCTTCAGAAGCCCAAAGCCTCCTCAAAGTTTTAACACTGGCTCTTTTTATGATGCACACTGGCTCTTTTTTTCTTTTAATACTTTTGTAACCACTGAAGTGGAGTACCCTGTGCAGTAAACCCAAATGTCAGTTTACCTTCCAGTTCTCTGCAGCTCGGGCCCATGCTGCTCAGCATGTAGTTCTTCATCTACCGGGCAGGCTGTACCGTTAGGGACTCCTGGCATCTTTCTCTTCTCCTGCAGACACAAAGTCCAGCACAGTCCAGTAGCAGACACAAATCAGACACTTTACCTGTTGGCCTTCACTGCTAATCAAAGTTGTAGCAAGACTTGAAAGCGAATCTCTGTGACATTGTAGCTGCATACCTGAGAGGGGACATTCTTAGGTGGTTCGATGCGGATAGAGGGGTCCCACTCTCCTGGCGGCAGGACAGTCGACTGGTCCAAGAATTCATCTATCCCAGCAAGAAGATCATCTCTGTCCTTCGCCTTGAACGCTACTTCGTGGAAGATCTGAAACAGAGAGAAATGAAGGACAAAGGAAACGTAAGTCCCCCTTTGCAAGACAGATGTTGATATTCAACTTGTACTCTGGAGGTTTCTGAAGCTACATCTTATTTGACAGAGATCTGACCTCGTCTGTCATGATGGTTGCCATTGAGCGTCCAATTTCATGGTATTGCTGAGCCTTTCCATCCGGGCCCAGGAGAATGAAGAGGAACCTGTTATTTGTCAGCAGAAAATACACAGTATGAAAATGGTTTCTGGATGATTGAATTTACATAATTAGAACTTTTAGATTTTTGGCTTTCTACCTGGTAGGTATGGGCACCTCAGTGAGGCCGTTGAGCAGCACAGCAGGAGAGAGGCGGACAAAGGCCACGATGGACCTCTCGAGGTAGTCCAGCTCTCCCACCAACACATTGGAGGCCTCTGCCCCCACTGGGATCTTCTTCATGAAGTGCATGTCCACCTGGTGATGAAGTTACCATAGAGTAAGATTACAAAAACTGTCCCTCACTGAATTTCTCAGTCTTCAGTCTGCAGCCTAATGCCAGAGGATCTTGCTTTTCAGTCACAGGTATATAACTGCACATAGATGTGCTCGTATTCCCAGGTGGAAGTTAACATTTGGCTTAAATAGAAGCTTTCATCTGTGCTCAAAGGTGGCCCTGCTTTACGATCTTGCAGTGAGAGGCAGCAGCTGGAGAGTTTGCTATTATCCAATGCAGTTCCCCTGTCGTTTCCTAGGGGGCACACTATGACCTAGTCGATTCTGTTGACAAACATTAATAACACATCTGAACTGAGTGCAACAGCTTCATGTGTCGAGCTGATTTGCTCTGTACAACCAAAATACTTCTTCCACTACTATTGCTTGATGTGCTGCCCTCATTAGATCTAAAACTCTATTTTGATTCTCATACTCTATTGTGGCCTGCACAGCATCAACTCATACACATGGACAGTGTGCACGGACAAACTGCCCAAATCTGTGTCTGCTCACCTTGCTGATGGGGACCGGTTGAGCGCTGTCGTGTCCAGCTGTGTTCTTAGCTGGTTCTGCAGCTGGAGTTGGCTGTGGAGACGTGGCTGTGAAAGCACAGACAGAAAAATCGGAGTCAGTAATTTAAGATTAAAATGTATAGCACTGGTTTGAATTATATATCTTCAGAAATCATTACTGGCATGTAATAGATTGATATATTAAAGATGTAATTTGGCTTATTTGGAGACAGAGTCTGTTTAGTAGTGATCAAGTGATGGCTTGGCTTGACTTTCAGGGAGCCTTTGTCCCATCCACAAACATGGAGGATTATTGAGATGGAGATTATGGTGTATGTATATTAGGAAACCCACCTGACAGATGGGGCTCTGACTGTTTGCGAGTTCCCTCTGTGATGGCGCGAACGCTAGGAATCATGTTCTTCTTCTTATCGTTCTGGTGGTGGTGTCTCTTCAGCAGAGCCTCACGCACCTTTATTCTAACGCTTTCATCCAGCTCGTGGGACGCCTCCTGGTGGTCCAGCACCATGTCTGCAACATACACAAAAACACCCATAAAAACTGACATCAGAGTATATTCAGAATGTATAATTTCAGTGAAATCAGAATTTCGGCTCTGACTGGAACTTTAATCCATTTATAATAAATAACCTACATCCATGAAAAAAAACAATAATAAGGGATCCTGCGATTTTAACAATAAAACCTCCCTTGCTCTATGAAATACTTATTTTCCTTTAATTTAAGATGAATTTTCATTATCTGGTCTGAAGCTAAATGTAAAAGCTCAGTGCAGAACAGTTTAAGTCAATATGTGTCCAACATATCAGGTCATGTTGGACTACAGAGGGGAATCTGCTTCTGTCTGTCACCACCCCTGCTCTCCTCCTTCCCCCACTCGCTTCCTTTTTGTACCGACTTGCTGAGTCAGCACTAGATCTTTACCTCTTTCTTCCCTTTCCTCCATGACATTCAATCAGACACACACATACACATACACACACACAAAAACACGCACACTGCAGTGGCTGCGTTCATTCCAGACTCTCTTTAAGGCCATGCAGCACTGATGTGCTGAGCTCGGTATAAGTATAATCAGCCATTTAACTGGGACAGAGACAAAAAGGAGCCTGAAACTGAATTGAAACTCCAAAATGTAAATGTGATGTAGCCTCCAGTCTTCACATTTGATTCTCTGACAGCAGGTTGGTCTCCTCCACACTCTCATCTGACAGATCACCATTAGTTACTCATTTCGAAGTAAGACCCATTTCATAATATAATTTCATGCTGAACAAGCCGGTGTACGCAGTTATTGATTTACACACACACACTTTTTTGTTGTTAATTAACAATTAATGGAACTTTTAATCAAGTTTCATTCGAATAGAATTGTATTAGTCAGACGTGTGATGCATGCTGCATCCTATTGAATTGTTACGGCACCAGATGGATATATATAACTGGGTGAACCAACTTCCACCACAGAATAAATTAAATGTATATATTCCATTCCTATCATATTCCTTTATCCCAAAATATGGACATTTTGGAATAAACTAGATTTGATTAAATTAGACTGGTAATCACACCTCGTTTGGGGCTACAAGTCTCCTTCTTGTATTTAAATATCAAGGTTTTGTTCATATAATGTGGATGATAAAGATCAGAAAATTATCCTTGTCTAAGTTTGCTTAATCTCCAATCACAAACAGAACACAAATAAAAAGACAACCAAATAAAAACATAAATCAAATATTTGCTCTCTTGTTTTCTAACCATGTTGATTTACCAGGTGGTGCTGGCAGGAGTCACATGGAGAAGAAAGGGAAGGGTGTGTGTGTGTGTGTGTGTGTGTGTGTGTGTGTGTGTGTGTGTGTGTCCAGGCTGTGGTCATTTTAACATTCATGGTCGTGCACAGACAGGGCTTATCCACTCATGTGCTAGCATGCAAATGCTGGGGTGTAGGGTTCTTTCAAACAAATGACTTTGCCCTTTGTCTAATTGTCGATTTTATGCAAATCAACTTCAACAGATGTTCAGCAAAGGTTTAGTTCCATTATTCAACAAATGGAAAGAATCACAACTATAAGGTTTGTTCACCTTCACCATGCAAGCAGACCCTTAACATAAAGGCAAAAGTGTGTTGACAATTAAGATGCTTGTTGTACAATGTTAACATCACAAGAGATGATCAAATACTCAGAGCGAAGGTTTCTTTAAGTTTTTGTGTGTTTGTATTTCTCAATCCGTCCCATTGATGATGCTCCCCCCAGGCCTGTTTAGTATGTGTGTTTTCTCTCTGAGGAGGTTAAATGGATTTGTAATAGACATCTAAAGGGAGATTCTGCTAAGATATTGGGTCTGTTTTATATCTTGAATTTAAATTCAAGGACAGGAGCAAGAAATGACTAGAGAGAGCAAGAGAGCAAGAGCCAGGAAAATAAATCGTTTAAATACTGTACCACAGTACCACACCAGGCTCTTACACAATTAGAGAAACTCATTTCTTTCAAGGTTAATTCATTATTGTGAATTTTCCCTCACGAACATAATCAATGAAATCCTGGGATTCTGAGGTCCCTTTCTTTTTCTGCTAACACACACTCTTCAGCCTGCTGGTACTGAGATGCTTCCCATGTTAACGGCACAAATACTGACCGGCAATCTCCTCGATGCAGTCGGCGTGCATGTCGAGCAACACGGTGCCTTTGGCGAGGCAGCTGCGGAGCTCTAACAGGCTGTGGAGGGGGAGAGTCGCGACATGGGGCTTGCTCCACCTCTCACCGCCGTCCTCCACGTCTTCCTCAAACTTCAGCCACCTGCAAGACATCAGTGTACGTCAGACTTGTCACACTGAATGTTGGAACTAACATGAAGTGCTGTTACATTAAATTTTCATCAACCGGTAAATAATAATAATACAAATAAAAAAGGTTATAGAATTGATGTTTTTAAAAATGTTTATTCTAAATAGATTGTAGAAATATAAAAATAAAAGTGAGCTCTCAATAGTTTTTTTTTAAGTTTGAAGAAATTTGAGAATGAGCTTTTATTTTTGATGTTATCATTTAATGCTTTTGATGGAATTAAATGTATGGTTTGGGTTTAGTTATGTACGAGTAGAGACAGAGGTCAACTCAGGCAACCTCTGAGCTATAGTGAAAAATAATCATTGATCATAATTAATAACAAATAAATAAGGAATGATGTAGAATTCAAAGGGATGTCGTCATTTGATTATTTAATAGGATGTTACACTTTTATTTTTAACAATTCTTTTTTAGATTATTCTTCTTGCAATCTTGTGCTAAACCCTCTTAAGTACATGTTTTCTCTGAAAAATAATCTGAATTTATTTCCTGCTCCACTTTAAGTTCTTTGTCTCTAGTTCAGCCAAATTGACTGTTCTCAAAGTCCTGCATGACATTAATCATGTGATCGCTTGAGTCGTGTTTAAAATGTTACACCTACACTTCAGTGGGTTGCACAACTCTTCACTTCTGCTCGAAATCTCTAGATTAAATGTTGGTCTTAGAAATATGACTGACGCAGACTCAGATCAGCTCAGCGCACACTGGAACTGTGAAGCACTGAACTTGAAACAGAAATAGTTTTTTTATACACACATAAATCCTTGGGGTTTAGATCGTCAGAAATGTGACGTTTGAGGGACATGAACGAGGTCACAGCATCTTTTTCTTTTTTTTTAAGTCTTTGGAGCTTTTTGCTTTAAGCAAATCCAATCCACAGAAACCGAAAATGTAACTCTATTACAGTATATACACTGTGAAATCCCCCCTCTCTTATCAACATTATTGACAAACAATGTTGCTAACTGCTCCCAGAGGAGGGCCTGACCTGGCTGTTTCATTCCAGTCGGTTTCCTTGCCATCCCTCACGCTGATCTCATCCAGCTCGGTGAACAGTTCGTGAGCCACATGTTCAGGGTCCTCCTCTGTGCCCAGGATGAACTGGACCCTCTGGGACGGTGTGTCTGAAGAAGCGGGACGGTGTAAGGGAGGAAGGGAGGGAGGGAGGGAGGGAGGGAGGGACAAAAAGGAGATGTGGGGTCGTCAGAATGTTACAAACAAAATGCTGCCCCCTTTACATGCCTTTTACATGTCTCCTGGTTTCAGACAAGGCCAGGCAAACACATGCACACACACTCACACAAACAAACACACACACACACATACACACACACACACACACACACACAAACGTGCAATACTCTGACTAGTTCCCGATCTTCGGTAGCTAATTAGTGTGCATGTCAATTTTAGCCTGGAGAGCTGTATGTGTTCTGGTGCATGTGGGAGGTGCCTGCAATATTGATGAAATTTGTTTAACGACCAATAACTCCCATGTGGGAGCTGGATGAGCTAATACACACGCTCTGCCCATGCAAATGTTTCTCTCTGATGAATAAATGACTTTATGAGACTCAATTTGAAAAGTAAATGAGGCTTTTGGTATGTTCGTGTCCGTGTTTAGTACCATAGCTGGACGGGGGTGTGACAGATTCCTGGCTTTGCTGGTTTGAGCTACTTCCTGACCGTCTTTCTTTCCTTCGGTGGCGGGAGCCGTGGGTCTTGTGGTGACGATGGCTCTGCTTGGGCATCCGCACCCCCACAAACAGAGTCCTGTGGCCTGGGAAAGAAAAGAGAGGAGTCATTTACTTTTATTATTATACACTCCTGGTCATCTTTATGTTTCTGTCACAATTTGTTATAGTGAATTTGGGTGATCTGGGACACTTTTTGCAATTTTTACTTCTGTGACTTTTTTTCAGATTTCTGTTTTAAACATTAGGTCAACATACCGTTCCTTTCTGCAACCCTTAAGGTGTTTACTAACCACACCAGAAGAAAGAATGGATATATCATACTCAGAGGAGAGATGATACAGCTTTTGGTGTTCTTTATTCATTGCGACAACTGATTTGTTTTTATAATTCGTTCCTGCAGTCTTTCCAATGTACTTTCAAAGACATCTGATTATCAGCCCTCTTTAACAGCTGACACATGATTGGTTAATTCATTATTTTACTTAGAAATTATTTTTCCTGTCATCTGCTAATGGAGCAAAGTACAGTTGACCACAGTCTGTTGGGCTGACTGGTGAGGTACGTGAAAGTTAAAGCCAATAAAGCGAGGATAAGGTTTTGGTCTGAAGCTCCAAGGGGATAATTTGGGAATAACACTCTGCTTCCTGTCTCACATTGACCTCAACCACTGCTCTCGGCAATTATCATTAGTGCAATCAATGCTGAAGGCAACATGCTGCGAAAACAAGAGGCTGAATCTCCAAGAAGAAGCTTGTAGAATGAACTGTTGAAAATGTGATGTGTGTGTGCGTGTGTGTGCACAACTGATCTGCAGTGTTTCACCACTGAACATGTTATTATCCCTCCTGGAAAGCAAAATGGCACAAGTCACACACACCTGTTACCCGACTGTATTATATATAAATATACTGGAAATGACTTAATGATGAACATTTTTCTCCATCACACCGTTTGGTTTCATGAATTATTAACAAAATCTTAAGTGGTCCTGGGAGAGGGACTGAAGGCTGAGTCAAGTCAGGTCACCTGTGGTGTAAGATAATAAGATGGAATACACTATATTGAAGTAAAGCTTTAAAAAACGTATTTCCATTAGTTTTCAGAATACTTCTACTCAAATACCTTACAGAATAACATGATGCTTCTTTTTATTTCACTTTTTTCAACTAAAAGTTCTTACATGCAAAACATCTGCCGAGCTCATTAAGAACCACTCATGGTTAGAGTGTGAGGTGCTATTGTGTAGACTGCAGGAGTGAAGTTCATTGGCTGAAGATTGCACACTGAGTGCAAAGTGCACAATTCATTATACACATGTTGTTAACAAGACACTGTTTGAAATGAAGTGCAATTTGTCAAAGCTGAAAATCAAACAGAAACAGAGTTATCACTGCTGGTTCTTTGGGTAAATGAGACAAATCCGAACAGAGAAAATAGTTAGAGTATACCAAACTGCACAGTCGTTTGAAAGCACACCCCTTCTGTAGCAAACCAGAATGACTAACTAGTAGTATAGTAGTAAAATATATCAGAAACGATAGTAGCACATAGAGCACAATGTTTGAATATATATATATATATATTGAATATATTTATTCAATAAGCGGTTTTAGGGAAAGATTGTTGTCTAATAGAGGGATTTAAATGGTGATTTTTGTTTAAAGTTAAAAGGTGAAAGGAAGCGATTCAGAAAATTTCCATTTGGATAAAAGATTTATAGAATATAGAATACTATACAATATACACTATAATAGTATAGTAGTTTAATTTATCATTCTATAAATAGCATAGAATAATAAAGTTCATCACGTATTCAAGGGCAACATTTCCTTAAGCTGTAAATAATGAAACATCTGCAGTTACATCACATAGCCAGATGTGAAGCAAGGCTAAATGACAGGTTTGAGACCCTGGAGAGCAAAGCAGCAGCTGCATGCTGATGAATTATGATGATTTGAGGTAATAGATTTGTTCCTGCAGTCGCTGCCTTTCATTTTCTCTGCAGCAGTGACAGTAAACAGCATCATTCAGCAACAAGAAACATGTCTACAATGTAAAGTGAATTGATGGAAGAATGTGAGCAAACAATAAAACAGGGAAAAAATGTATTATTCTGCCTATGAAACAACCGTAATAGAAAATGTAAAAAGGAACCATTCTTCAAAAGTGAAAATTAAAATGAATGCCGGCATGAGAATGAAAGAAGACCTATTTTGATAATGTGATTAAGCAGCATGGGATCATGGGAGTTCTTGTGTTTACCACGATTAGATCAAATGTAAAGTGCCTGGAATAATATTGTGGATTTCTCAGGGCTTTGGATTGTTGTAAACATTTTGGATAATGTAAGTACACAAGTCATGAAAAATATAAAACATTTTGAGACATTTCAATTAAGAATTGTTACAAATCTTTAAGTAAAAGATTTGACTACATTTTCCAGCTGTGCAGGTTACTCACTTTCTATTTCCTCCCTCTCATAGTGGAAGTTCAGCACAGAGCTCGTACCTCCCTGGTCCAGCACCACCTCCTCATCCGGCCTCTGAGAAAAAGAAGACATGTGTAAGGATAAGGTCGCTGCTCTTGCTAGAGAAAGTCACTGCAGACAGCACGGCTATTTCAATGGCCTCACATTGTTCTTAATGAAAAGTTCACCTCTGTAGGACACCTCCAGCCCTTCAGGATCACCCCGTGAAGACAAACATGAAAGGCTGTTTGGTCCTGAGGTGTCCCGCTTCCGACAAATTACACCACTGTAACAGAGCTGCTAATTGGCCGAACCGACAAGAGCTTCTCAACAATGAGCTTCAAATTCCAGACAGTCTATTCTCAGACTGTCTGGCACAGATGCACAGAGGAGGACACACACAGCCGGAGGTAAGTAAACACAGTATCTGACAGTTGGAGAACGTGCTAGGCTGTCCTATCCCGAGGAAATCAAATCAAATCAAATTAGCAGAGCGCCACATCCATCAGTGGAGCTGCTGTTGGCACGATGCTACAGGATGTTACCAGGTGTTGGTGTCACTGTATCGGGGAACAAGGCTTTCTCGCTGTTTGCTCATGTGTAGCAGTGTATTATATTCACGGTTATGTATCAGTCCTGTGATAATGAGGGAAGAAGACTGCAGGAACCTCCACTGTGGCACTGGAATCACTGTGCACGCAAGAGTAAACTTTTAGTTTCTAATTCCTAGGAGCCTTCCACATGCTGATACGAACAATGAACAGCTACCACTCCAGCAAAAATAAAAACAAGTTAATTTTGCCGGTTTTTGGACAGAAATGTAATCTCTAGGTAGGATAATGGGCACACTGCTGGATACTTCATATGTGAGCGTGTATAAGCCAGTTAGAGCAGCTTCCAAAAGTAAGTCGCTAAAATGTATAACTAAATGCAAACAGTTGAGGGTTCCTGCCTCCCAGCAACATACAATACATTGACTAATCTTTAGTTGCTCACAAACATACACACACGGACATAAATGCAGCTCCCTACATAATAGATGCTTCCTCCCACTCATATGATCTGTGTGTATTAGATATACTGTATGTTTCTTTGAGGGTGTGAGGGAGCATGGATGCAGAACTGGCTCATATACATCTTGGTTAACAGGCACCCACTCACCCACTAAAAAAACAGGGCAGAATGTTGAGAAGAAATCGGTTTGGAGTTTGAATATTTGGCACCCCTAAAGTGACTGATAAAGAAACACGGCACAGAAGAGAAGCACATTGATAGAGTTGCTTAGTCAGATTAGTTCATTAGTAACTCAGTTAAAGCGTATTTAGTGCCTCCCTTCATCTGGAGAGACTTCAATTGAAAGAGGAACAAATTCTATTGCCGTTCACAATAAGAAAAAAAAGAGATGTAATATGAATGAGAATGTATTTGGTGGGCAGACCCCTCCTTGAGGTTGAGTCTACACACTGATGGTGGTTGACAGGGTGTAGAGAATGTTAGGGATCTGAATGAGTTGAGTGGACACTGGAGACTGGAGGTGACTGGGGAGGTGGATGGCCCTAGAGCATCACTGAAATGACAGCTGACAGCGACAGAGAGGAGGACAGATCTAAGGCTGGGCAGCAACGACACAATTGGCTGATCAAGATTGATTGGATTACCATGAAAACTCAACACTTAGCCGATTAGGGGAGGCGGGGGGTGTGAGCGAGAATTATAAATGAATGGAATATAGAGAAAGTCTTTCTGATTGAACTTAAGCTAAGCTTCATTTAACATTATATTTCTCTGTGTGTTCAACTAAAGATGTATGATTGAATGACAACCGGCCATTATAGGGTGAAAAACTGTACAGTAATTGTTCTTTCCAATCTCCAGTGGCTGCAGCACGCACTGAGGCTCGGGCTGCTACATGACAACTACACACAGGCAAAAATAAATAATTGAAATTCCTCTTCCTCAAGCGCTGCTCCAAAGAGTTGAAAGTTTATATTCGGTGGAGTGGAAATGAAAAGGTCTCGGTCTGTCAGAGCAGCAGGGAGGAGTGAGAGCCTCATTTATTCTGGTGAAAAACATCATGGTTTATAAACCATACATAAAACTCAATATTTGCTATTAATGAAAAGGACTGGTCCCTTTATTGAGGCTTTTCAGGACATAAAACTACATTAAAGAACCCTGTGTATATAACTGTGTGTATGACTGTATATCAAGTTGTGTGTATAATAGTTCTTCTGGGGTCAGGCTGTTAAACCAACACTTTTATTGACATAAAGAAATCCCACTTTTGAATCAGGCTGGTTTCTTAATGCAGCTAGGAAATGTGATCAATGGTGATATTAGTGTGTCTGTGTGTACAAGAGTGTGTATCTCTATCAGGCTGTATTTACGTGCACCCTGAAGACCCTAAGCTGTATTCTCATCTTCTGTCTCCTCCCTTCAGCCCCTCGCACTGCTACAAACTGAACAGCTAAGCATATTAGCGCAAGATTGTGATAAGAAAAAACTCATTAACATGCAGTACAGCATGATAAACTACTTACCTGATTAAATTCAAAAGTTAAAATACACTCTGAAAAGCTTTCTGTTATATTTGCTTTCCACTCCTTCTGATATTGGCACCGACAGCCACTTACGATTTACGCAATAGCTGAAAAACGGACAGATTTGGGATCCCAAGACGTCCACTTAAGTCCCCGGTGTGGGTGGCCTGGCACTGCTTCCCTTGCTCTGCTTTCACCCTCTCTCCAGGACCGATTCAGTGCCGAGGGATTTCTCTCTGTCTCCATGACTGAGCACGTCTTTCTCCCAAGACACTTCTGTCCTTTTGAAGAATAAGGCCACTTAATTAGGAAGTCATGCTTGGGCCAAGTACTGAATGTGACTCATGGTTTTATAATTACGTTTGCATAGAGGGTGAAAGAGTGGGGAGAGCAAAACGTCTTGAGACTATGTGAAGTTAGTTGTAATAGTCAAAGTGCCCCTTGAGCAAGGCACTAAACCAGTGTGAGTGGTTTTTTCCTTGTCAGTTTTACTGTGGGTGACTGAGAACAATTAAACATATAAAGCAGCTGTGGATTTGTGCAATGATAACAATATAATCTTAATCATACATATTTATCTAAGAATGTTTCCTATTAAAAAAAATTGTCACATTTATTTATTAATGACAATGGATCACGTAAGATGACAGACCAACCACCACAGTGTCCGAGACATTACTAAAGACATAAGTCTTCATGTTGTTTAAAAGGTGCTGACAACAATGTGTCAGTTGTCCAGGAGTGCAAGTTGTTTTATGTCAAAAAGGGAAATTAATATTTGTCTAATATTGTGAAGAGATGATGTGCGTATACGAAGGTTCAAGACAATTAAGCTCAAACTTCAGAGAATTGGGATCTGGGACCTTGATCGTTCCTGCAGTTCCTCTATTTGGACTCCAAGGACACTTCAGCATGTGGACTGAAGCAGGCTGATAGGTCAGTGGAGTGTGTGTGTGTCCTTGGAGTCCAAATAGAGCCGGGGATCAAACCATCAACCTCCTGGTTATTGAGGACAAACCTGCTCTACCCCCTGAACCCCAGCTGCCTCGCGAAGAGATGACAGGTGTTTGCAGAACTGATCGGTAGAGCCCAGTAATTATGAAACCCCCTGCAGAATTGTTCCATAGACCCTGTGTTTAACTTGCCTTGCCTCCACTCTGGTCAAAACAATTTTTTTGTGATTTGCCGCAATATAAATTAAGTTCTGAGAACAACTTAAAAAAAGTTAGTTGAAACGAATACTTTGCTAAGTTTACAAAGACGTTAAATACTCTTTATTCACAGCGTATGCCCACTGGCCTCTACAATCACATGGTACACACACACACAAACGCACGCACGCACGCACACACACACACACACACACACACACACACACACACACACACACACAGTGTTATCAGTCAGTGCAGCTGTGTCCTCGGTGCAGTGTGTGGGTTTGGGCTCAGGCTGGAGGCAGTCGGCTCCATTAGAGCTGGAGCTTTATGACACACGCACACGCACGCACACACACACACGCACACACATACACACACACATACAATCACACACACACAACGGAGGAATGGAGGAGAGAGAGGGAGTGGGAGAGGGAAAGCTCTTTGCTCCGGTAGACCATCAGAGCATCAATTAGTTTTCATCCATTTGATGCACACATACACACACATAGAGAGTGAGAGATAGAGAGATAGAGAGAGAGAGAGAGAGAGAGAGAGAGAGGGAGAGGAGAGAGGAGAGAGGAGAGAGGGAGAGAGAGAGAGAGAGAGAGAGAGAGAGAGAGAGAGAGAGAGAGAGAGAGAGAGAGAGAGAGAGAGAGAGAGAGAGAACTCAATAATCATAACTAGAGTGGGTGAAATTGTGTTCCAGAGAATGTCATGACCAGAAAAGAATCTTCGTTTTGTGTCATCTACTGTGGGCGAGATCAGATTACCTTAGTGTGTGCCACCACAGCCATGATCATGATGTTCTCTGTCCTGAGGGCCTAACTCCATAACTCAATGTGACTCAGCCTGTCGTCTCCCTGATCACAGTTCACTCAGAGCCTGCTCTTATGGCAAATTCATGCCAGTATGTTTTATTCGAACAGGTTAATGGTTCCCTGTCATTCACAACTCACTTCCCATGAGCCACATTAAGTGCCTCTGCTCATTAAAAAGCTCACACGGCACTTGTAGTTTTCTCTGTGGGTGAGCACATCTGTGACCCTTAACGCGTGCACGTGATCTGGGTGATTTTCCACTGACAGGGCGAACCATTTGTTTTTTGACACGTGCGTCTACATCCTGGCAACCGTCCCTCGTTAACTCTCGTCCTCTATACAGCTTCGAATCCGTCACAGCGCTTGGAAGGGTTTATGACTCATAAATAATGTTGCAGAGCAGATTACTGCCTCCACACTAGTGAAGCGGTTCATTGCTAGCCCCAAAATGGCTGCCTGTCCTTGAGTTTCTGTCCTTTACTAGCAGATTAGTGGTATGAAAGAAGAAGCACATAATTGATGCTGGATCAAAGAAACAGATAAATCGAGCATACTGATATATGAATTCAAACAAGTTTGACTCATATTAACTGGCACAGAACAAATACATAGCTCAACAGTGTGGTTCATTTTCTGAATCGGGACTTTTATTATCAGCTATAACGCTGTAACCATCCAAGCAATCAAACCCATCACAAGCTGTGAGATTGTGAAACAATGTTATATGTTTGTTGAATTTGCGTTATCCAGGAGAAGTACTTCACTACCCACAATACTCAGATGCAAAAGCAATGTCTGTGCTTGGCAGAGCTCGTTGTCACCATGGAAATGTTCACCACAAAAAAATCATGAAAAATCATGTCTGCCACTATCAGATTGTTCCACGTTACTTTAAGTTTACCACAGAGCAACCGTCTTTCTGACTTGCTGCAGTTTTACAGAAATGAGGAAAAGAGGCTTAAAACTCTTTTTAAATGGATTTTCTGAAACGTCAATGGAGAAGATGGATGGGTAGTTTACTTCAGACGGTCACTCTCATGCTCTATTTGCAGACCACAACTGTTTGTTCTCAAGATTATTCCAACGTGATGTTGCTGAATGTTCTGTGCATAATGAAGTTTTCTATTTTTATTTTGCTATTGACAGTTAAGTCGCCTTATTTTTTTGGCGCTTCTTCTTCGCAGAATCACACAATGATGACATGAGACACCCTTGTCGGGTGCCTCAGCATGTAATAGCCAAAAATAGAGAGACCCTATCACTCGCCTACGTTTGAGCATTAAACAAATACAAATAAAAGTGTTTACTGGCAGCGCAGATTGTCCCAGAAAGATGTGAGATTCCCAGAGCAGAGCGGAACGGTTCAGTTTCACAGTGTCCTACTTGTGATGCTGATAAACCTCCCTCTGATGCAGAACATTTGCAAAAGGGAATAATCATACATCCGGCTGCGGCTTTACGATCACATCAATTTCTTTCCTGCAGTAACGGATTAATGTCCCTTCCTTCACTCGCTGAGTTCAGGACTTGGGCGACCAGGAAGCCAATCAAGGGTGTGTTGTTAGTGAGAGGTTAGAGGGGTTTCGTAATTCTTGCACTTGAAGATAAAACAAGTTTTACTGGGGCAACAACTCTAAAATCAGAAGGTATTATCAAAAGTGAATCCCCAGGGAAAATCATTGAACTGATCGCCGTCCCGAACAAATAGAGCAGCAATGATTTCAATCCCAGTCTCCCTACTGAGCGGGCCAATCAATGCGCTTCGCCAAAATGCCCTCTAACTCCATCAGGACTGTGAGTGTGGCTTCAGAGGAGCGAGCCCTGCTGGTTGCTGTGAAGAGGCTTTGAAGTCCAGAGGGATCGCTGAGAACAAAACACATCACAGACACTTTTCTTTGTGTGGAACCACATGTTGTTGATATAGAGCAAGTTTATCACTGGAGATCTCCGCTCTGTGTGAATATTATAATCACCAGTGATGGATTCAGATGCACAGCGTGGTGCTTTCAGGTCTTATGATATCTCTTACACTGCTGACTTGTTTCAATGACATCTCCCTCGAACCAAACACTTGTTGCACATT
The DNA here is from genome assembly GCA_038501795.1 of Pseudopleuronectes americanus. Classification (NCBI taxonomy): domain Eukaryota; kingdom Metazoa; phylum Chordata; class Actinopteri; order Pleuronectiformes; family Pleuronectidae; genus Pseudopleuronectes; species Pseudopleuronectes americanus. The sequence goes on along the minus strand of CM076717.1, from coordinate 13,684,345 downwards.
TCTCTTGAGGCGACTTATTCCTCTGCTGGAGTGTCACTCCAGTCTTCTTCTTTTATCTGCCTGCAACGCTACCATTTCCCCTCTGTCTGTCCTCTCCAACAGGAGCACCCTGAACTGACAGCAGGGACACAGACAACTATGGGCCTGTCACCTCCAGACCGTCCGTGAGCCGGGTCTGATCACAGCCACAGCCGCACGCTGCCCCCTCACAGCATCACAAAGCCACTAATCTTTTGTAGAAACGCAGGAGATGGTGCTTCAGTCAAATGAGGGGTCGACATGAATGGTTCAAAGGAGGAGGGAAGAAGTGAGGCAGGAGAGGAGAGAGCTGATGGAGAAGGTTTGAGAGCAGAGGGGCTGCTGCCTGGACGGCTTCAGCCCACGGTTAGCATGAGTCATACACACCTTATTTAAGAGCACACACATAAATCTGCCTCTCCACAGGCTTCCCTGTCTAATTGTTTTCTGTCTGGGTAGAATACTGTGGCATGAGCTGGCTATGTGGGTAAAAGTAACATATTATAATTGAAACGTGTGAGAAATAATTGTGATAATAACATAATATTGTCAATGTGACTGTGTGTGTTGAGATGATTCCCAGTGTTCATAGAAGAGGATCTGAACCTGCTGCTGCTTGAGGTATTCTTGCCACTCACTCATTCTGCTGATTTTTGGGGGATTTAATTAAATGAATCCCATTATGTGACTTTGGGTTCACAGCGTTCCTGTAACAGTTCTCAAACAAGATGTGGTACATTGAGTACTTTGCAATATTTGCTTGAGAGTATAAGAACACTTTTCACAGGTCAGAGCTTTTCTTTCGATTTGTGCAGAAGTGTCATTCTTTAATTTATTCCTTCACTCCCCAGCTCGGTGGCTGTGGGTTGTGCTCACTTAGGGAACTCTGCCTCCATGCTCATGGAAGTGAAAGGTTGAGAGGGAGGCCAGGAGCTGGAAGTGGCAAATGTGACCGACGAGTGTTCATGGTACTTAAAGCTGTGATCGATTTATGAAGCAGACTGGCATAAATTATACCACAACTAGAGTCACAGTCTTAGCACTGATTGAAAGCTGCGGTCTCTTGAGTGGATTTTTTTTTACATCAGTGTGTTTGTGACAGGAACGTTTGCACAGGAAGCTCTTCAAGCTTGATTAGTTCAGTTCAGTGACAGGATGTCATTGCATTGTATGTGACTTTATTTTGCACTTAGTTCTGTCGCCGGTTTTACCAGAGGTCATTGATCTCCAAGTATCCCCACATGGCCCCAACGTGAAGAGAAATATGTGGTGTTGATGTTCTATCAATAAAGGGCTTTTCTGTCACCCAGTTATCAATCCAAAGCATTTTATTGGCTGTTGGCTGGTGGAGCACTTTAGCCTTAGATGTATAATCATTGTTTCTCTTTGGTTTTTTTAACATCCTCAGATTTCCTAAATGAAACAACAGCATAGAGTTCTCCTCTCGTAGCTTTGAATTTACTTGAAAAAGATTGTTTATTTGTGTTTTCTTTCACCGGGACTTCCAGTCACTCAGATCCTCAGACAAACATTTGCATACTTGAGCACTGTAAAGTTTTATTACTATGATATTTAATTTAAATTTCAAATGTAAATACCACACTTTTGCCACTACATCTACTTTATCCCTGCATGTACAAGCATAGATGCAAGACATGATTTAACCAGAAAGTTGAGCATTCGTTTACCAGTATATTATGTAATAGAGCTGAAACAGCCCACACAACAGTAGCAAATATTTATGATTATCAATTAATCATTAAGATATATTTCCGAGCAAAAAGGCCTAATATAGTCTAGTTCCCAGCTTCTCAGTTGTGTGGATTTTTATCTTTATCTTAATATCATATAAATTGAAAATGTTTCTTTTGGAGGGGCTCTAGAAATATGAGAGGGGCATTTCATATTTAACAGATCAAACAAAATATCGTGCTGATATCTCTTCTTCTGTAACTTACATTTCCCTGACTTTCAAAAACATCGCATGCAGAGCCTTTCTCTCGACTAACTGAATATTTGTACCTCCTCACATTATGTTTTTTTTTACAAAATGAAAGAGTCTGAAAACCTCTTTAAATAAGTGTGACTGTGCTTTGGTAAACATTCAAGCAGATATCAGACACAGAGAATAACTGGCCACAGTGCCACAGATAGGGGGGAGAGGGGGGGTTTTGTGACAGGAAACCGGTATGAGTAACTATGTTTGAGGAGTAAGGTTCCTGGGCAATTTCCCCTCCATGTGTGCAAGCTGTCTAATCATATCAGAGACTTCCCAGCTCACCTCTGTTCCTCCTCCATCTGTCTCCTGCACTCGGATGCTAGACTTCACCATGGTGGCATGAGTGTAGTAGGGTAAAGGCATATCATCTAAACTGCACACCGTGGTCGCTTTAGTCAAACTACGTGTAAAAACATTGCTAAACTCTGGTCTGTCCAAATCTCCAATTGTCTTGACTGCTCTCTTCATTCAGCTCAGTGTCATCAGCTGAACCAGACTCCAATGGATCAACCATCAACAGCACACCAAGCATCAACCTTGCACTTCACCACACACACACACACAAACAAACACACACACACGTCGGCAAGATTGCCTATACTGAAAAGCACGTATAGACTTGCCCAGCACTGAGTGCTGCATGGCGTCAAGGTCGTTTGAGGGTAACAGAGGAAATAACGCATCTTCTTAACGAGGCTGAAAAACACATCATCATGTTGCACACACCTCACTGCAAACCTCAGGGGAAGCATGGCGTTTTATTGAGCGACTTTAAAATATGTCAACGTCTAATCAATAATCTTACAATAATCGACGTACCGAGAGGAACACTCTCAATAACCAACATATCTCAGTGCACTGGGATGTGACGTCCCCTAGGTGATGGCTGCACGTGTTTGCACCTCAGAATAACTGTATCAACAACAGTCTGCACACAGCAGCAGCAGCAGAAGCAGCAGCATCCTGCAGAGTAGGAACCCTAACACAACTCAGCATCATTCACCGAATCCTCTCCTTAAAATGTGCACATACACTGTTGCATTTTACGCAAGGTCTGCACGGAGAACTGTAACTGTCCGATCCTCCCCTGACATCAAACCGTGCCTCAACTATCAGAGTGTTCTTCCTGCAGCAGATGATGAGTTTCTAGTCAAGCAAAGAATGTCTCCCAGTTGTTGGAGCTTGTGTACAGCCTGGTCTGTTCCATGCGCGCCACAGCAGCGCGCCATGGATGAGGTATTTAAAGCATGCTTTACCTGGTAGCTCAATTTGCTCTCTGGATCGTCGACGGGCATGCTGGTGGCCTCCGGGTTAACGGGCTCGGTCTCTGCGGGGTGTAAAGGTGAGGACAGGGTGTGATCCGGCTCTGTGCTTAACTGAGGACGTTTCTCTCTTAGAAGAAGCGGTCACGAGTTGGCCACAGCAGCTCCTTCTGTTCCTGTGGACATGTTGCAGGTAAACATCTCATTCCAGCTGAGGAAAGACGGTGACAGGGCTAATTGTGTACGCCTGTGTTATCATTATTTCTCGGCCGCACTTGCAGCTCCTCTCTCCCTCCTCCTGTCCTGGCTGTGGGAGCAGGATGCAGAGAGCATCACTGCAGCCTCAGCCAATCAGAGCGCAGAGGTACACGACACACTGCTGCTATCCAGCACAACACAGCCAAGACCATCCGGAGCTGATAGAATTAATACTGAATGTCCTCTTTGGTTGCTTTTCACATTTCTGCAGCTGGACTGTGAACTTTGTCCTCAGAAATGAGTTCAGTTCATTTTTTTTACATTTTCTTACATTGTACACAAAACAATTTCACTCTGCATCCAGAATTTAAAATGATTAAAACGCGACAATATAAGCAGAATAATTTCAAAATCCAGAGTAAACTGTATATTTATATTTATAATATTTACTCACTTTGTTGTTTTTTGTTTTTTTTAAAGTCTGGTATGAAAGTATTTAGATACTTTGCAAGAGTTATGTGTTGTAGTAATACCACCATTCAAAAATACTCCATTCAAGTCCTGCATTGTTTTGCTAGAGACTGGGCATATGACACATTCAAATATTTAATTCACATATAATCACACATTAATGAAGTATTGACGCTATGAGGGGTTTATAGTAATATATATATAATATACTAATATGTTATATTATTAGATGATGCTATGGTTTATATTACAAAAAATCTGTACATTTAGTCACCAAATGTATCTACCAGACAAAAAAGTACATTTTGTCTTTTTTAAACAGTGAATTAGGAGGTTTAATATGTGTGAAGCAAATGGGAATTACAGTTTCTTATTAAATTAGGGCTGTCGGACCGGGCTAAATGGGCCTGTGTTGCCTGCGTTTTGTGAATCGCAGGAAACAAGCCCTTTGTCATGCATTATGGCCCACACCATAAAGGTCTACACCACCACACACTGAACATTTTAGGTAAATCAATAAAGTTATGAAACAAGGCTTACCTCCTTTTGGCAGGGGGTGGTTCCATATAAATTAATAGATCTGTTCAGTTCAAAAACACTCTGTTTCTCTTCAGATCATATACATCTTTCATCTTTGTAACAGTCAAAGACAACATAGGAATCTATGCCCACTGACACTGTCTTTAAAGCAAACTTACAACAAGGAATCATTTTCTTAATGATCCTTTGAAGTGTGCAGGGTCACCTTTGACCCAACA